>OX384043.1:20385432-21120432 GCA_947534325.1 Agonum fuliginosum
GTATACACAGTTTCTGAAATTTTTGTGACACCATTTTTAAATATAAATATATTATTAACTGGGTTTGAAACTTAGAACCTAGGAGTCGAAATATAATAAATTAAAAACTGACTGAATTCCATTACTTTTATCCTTCCATTAAACGTATTCAGTCAAGAAGTATCATCGATTAATTATTATTATTATCACTGGATATAAGGTAATAAAAATAAAAATTTTATCTACAAAGAGCTAATTTAATTTCAATGCCAATAGGAATCGGTACTTTGCTTGAAGAACTATAACAAAAATTACAAAAAGTAGCCTAACCAAATCCAAATTCACATATTACAGTGTCAAGGCGGGAGGTCATGTGCTGGCCACAACAGATTTTTTATCAACTTACCATACCTGTTTCCAAGGCAGTATGTTGATCTTACCGGTTGGTAGGCCAAACAGAACGGTACGTAAATTTGTATCAGCATTACTAAATTATGAAGAAATTAATATTTGCGTATTTTTAAATAAATTTTGCTTACTCCAATCATGCAAAAAATGATTTAAGCATAACGAATGTTAAGGAATTATCGATGGCAGACAAAATTGGAGACTGAGCGAAGCGAAACATTGTCTTCTATCGGTAAACTGTCCTTACCGTTCTTGATACTAAATATACTACGAGCCCGGTCTCGTTTCAGTTGGCCAACCTACTGAAATTTCAATTTAATTAATTTAATCCAAAACAATCGGATACATTAGAATTTTTAAGCTAAATAATTAGGTACATATTATATACATTAGTAGCACTATTTTACCATTCATGAAGTTAATTAAACACAATACGTCTCAGAAAAGACTGTTATTAGAAAAAAGGTGATGTTACCCTAATACTAACTTTTCAAATACTGTCTATTTGTTTCACATTGAAGTTCCTCTGTTTGTGCATGTGTTTCGTTTTTTTGGGTAATTTATTATCTTTAGTTGGTATATTTTAAAATGTTTGGTAAAAAATAAAAAATATCATTATAATTATTTCTCTAGAATAAGTGATAATAATTGAGAATTTTGTAAGTGGGCCAAGTGAAACGAGACCGGACTCGTATTTTGTATTTTTCACTATTTTAAAAGTTTGCTCCTTCAATAATGTCTAAAATTATGAATATTGAATTAGAAACATCAAAATTTTTGCATGAAATAAAAATTTTAAAATTTAAATTTAACTATCCAACTGGAGAAAAAGAATACCTACCTACTTTTTATTTATTTTGTGTTCTTTTACTATCATTTTCTTTAATTGAGTCTCTGAGTTTTTGTCAAAAAATTCCTGCAATAATATAACATAAATTCTACCTCAACACATTGCAAAATTTTTGATCGCACCATTGAACCAGAAAACAACACATACAAAACTGTTATACATGTTGTAAGAATTCATTTCACCCCAACCCTAACCTGTTTATAACGATGACACGACAAGGACGTAGTAACGAAGTTCCATGTTACACAGTGTGAACTAGTAAGCCGATCATGACTGTATTACATGAATCTAATTTACAATTCAATACATCTTGTGACACATAAGATGATTAATCGTCGGCTTGAATTATGATCCCCATATATTATGACAATAACAACGCGCCGTGTCGCGTCCGATGCCCGCTTGTAAATGTTTGTGAGTAAATTATTTGCGTTTGCTGTATAAATGTTCAAATGACTCATAACTTGTTGAATCTATGGCAAGTGACGCATAAATTCTCCAAATAATGCATATTAACATTGTCATTAGCATCGCAGGATTGTACTTTGTGGTCTTTGCTTTTTATTTATTTATTGAAATGCGGTTTCGTGTGTTATTTAAAATGATTGTTGTATTACTTTCAAATGATAATTTGTCTGCAAGTGGACTTTAATGTATGCGGAAAATTTGTTATTTGGTTTGCTAGTATATTGTTTTGTGACGTGGTATACGAGGAGAATGTTGGAATGTGCGAAATGTAAATAATTATTTATGCATCATAAGAACCAAAAGTGGTAAGCCATGTGGTTAAGATATTTTCTTTTCTCTACTAAAATTAAATTTATCTATAAGGACATTAGAAAACGTACAGTTGGTGACCATTTTCGTTCCGTAAATAGATTGATGGTTTTCCGCGAGAGCGAATTATTTCGTGTTAAACCCTTCTTAAAGAATGAATGTATATACCGGCTGTCTACTTGAAAACGGAGAAAAACATTGTTATTATCTATATTTTGCTATTGATACTCGTTCAAAATTTAAACTACACAATAAGAGACCATAGTCGATTATATTTTTTCTTTTTTAGTTCTCGAGAAAAATGAAATAGAAAAGTGCCATGGATAATGGAATATACAAATATACTTCGTGATGTTTTTTTGACAAATTCTACCATTCTATTGTTTTAAGTAAATATTTTTGCATAGTTATTAAAATAATAACTGTGGCCAACACATGATCTTTCGCCATACTCTCTACTATTTATATTTTAATTATACAAGGTACTTACAAATATACCATTGTAGACAAAAATTGTAGTTTTTAATAATATTATTAACGGAAATTGATTTAATCAGGAATGCAGTCTTAAAGAAAATTTGTTTATTTTTCTAATATACCGACGATTTGGCACAAAAAAAAATTCTTTAAGAGGCGCGTTCGGAAAATACCGAACTCCTGAACTTAAGTCGGCATTTTCAAAGTGAGGCGAGTTCAGATGACGTCAACCCCTTCTTTTTGCAGTCAATCGAATAAAAAATGTAGGTAAAGAAAACTGGGCATAGAATGTACTGGCTAACTTAAAAATCTACAATTTCAACAGCGAAAACATAGCATCGCTGTCCCATCATATATCATTTAATTTTTTAATTTATAACACAGACGAATGAAAAAAAAACTTCGTGTTAACAAAGGTTCAATTTATGTCTCTGTTTTCAGAAATTTGATATAGCTTTTTGTTTACCAGAAAAAAATTCTTAAAACTCAAGAAAAATGGCTGATTTCAAAGTCATGTTTTTCCAAAATTATAAGTTAAAGAAGAAAAATGATAACAGAGAGACCTTCTAACATCTTTTGGTGACATGTTCATATGTTGTAAATAAAGGAAAAACCTCTAAATACCAAATAATCATGGGACGCGGACACCTCTGTTTAAAAAAAAAATTAACAACCAGGCGGACCCCTTAAGACTGCATTCCTGATTAAACAATTTCCTTACATTTCACCAGTCGAAAAAAACCTTTATTCAATATTATTAAACTTTTTCATAGCATATAAATAATAATACACGACATTTTATATTTTCATAATTGTAAAAAATTTGCTTGTCATTTACAGTCAAATATTTTTATTTTTTGTTTTTATTGGTAAGTAACCGAGATAGTAACAAATTTGTAGAATTTTTATTTTCTTGTTATTACTGGAAATGGTGAAAGATGAAAGAAATGTTAAAATACAAATTGTATTAGATAATGGCATCAAAAATTCCAATTAATCCATAAATATATCAACAGATTTTTACGTCCATCTGTGCATTTCTTCGCAGATCAACGCATTTCAGCGGTCAGCGCTGATCAGCGTTTTATTCTTACGTATACAAGCTATCACGCCTTTTTCTCAATCTGAGCAAATTGAAAAAATTTATGTTTGTCATACCTGCACAAAAAGAAACAATTTTTATGACTGTTTTGCGTGCGCAAAGTGGCTCATTTCTTATTTATATCGAGTGCAACTTATGCGCAAGGCAACAAGTACACCTATTTGATGTAAATATAAACATTAATGTATACATGTATAATTTTCTCATTAAGTTTAATAAAGTAATTTGAAATAATTAAAATTACAATAAAATCTCTCCAAGTTACAAAGTTAAATTATTCTCCTCGCTCATGTTTTCCGTAAATTTACGACGTTGTATTGGAATTTTTTTCTATTAATCATAACTAATAGTCGTCAATTTGCATAGCTAAGTATGTACATATGAAATTATTGACCGCTATTATATCACAGCACATGTAAATATTTTGAAAAATGGAACCAGTTCTCAGATTAGATAAGTAATTTGTAGATACGTTCAAAATTTAAGCTCCACGAGTGTGTTTAACCTTTACTCTCACATATTTTATTCAATATCATTTATATTAGAGAATGTTTTTTACTCGAGAACATTTATGAAATTTATTAGCATTAGTGTTACAGTGTTAGCTTTCAACGACGAAAAATAATTGTATATTGAAAATTTAAAAAATTGTTTACAAACGTAGGTTTTTTAAATCATTAATTTTAAAATTTTGACTTAGTCAGCAATCAAATTCATGCAGTATTTAAGGAAGATGGTGACCATATATTAAAATGATGATGAAAGGCTAAAATTTATACAGTGCCTTTATTTCACTATTGAGACTTTTAAAAAAATTAATTTTCGTCTATCCGGTTTTTGAGTAATTGAATATTGAAATTACGCTCATTTTACATGGACATGGCAATTCACTAAATTTTTGTTTTGCATGCTTTAAACTATGAGATATAATTATGAAAAATTAATAGAACTTTTATTAATATTTCCTATAAAAATTTAAAAATATGTTCGTGAAGATTTTGTATACTTTTTCTAAACCATTTGCAAGTTATTTAAAATAAAGTAAGCATGCCAAGCATTTTTCGATTAGTGAATTAGTAATTATTGTAAAAATATATCACCGCAACTGAATAAATTGCAATTGCGAATTTTGTTTTACATTATCAAAAATATTTTTACTTTTATACCAGCCCCAAGGCTAATGTCTGCCGAATTCAAAACCCGAAATTTAGTGAACACTGATAAAAAATTTAAATCTGTTATATGGCAATATGTACTTGCGTCCACAACACCAAATTTCAGTAATGTGAACGCAAATACACATTGCCATATGACAGACTTTACAAATTTCGTCAAATTTAACCAAATATCTGGCTGTGAATGCGGCTTTAGAATGGTTCAGTATGGTTAGCTTCGGGTTTTCTTGTATAGATACTATAATACAAATTGGAGGTTGGATTGAAATACCTACACTTCACTACTGAAATCCAAAAGTTTTTTTATATACCATCTTCTCTTAAACATGCACACAATATATAGTTACATTAGATTTGTTTGAATATCTAGACATAAACAATTATTATTATTATAATTATGGAAGTATCATACTTTTCATAACCATAAATGGATTGTTTTCTTAGGTTGCGTATTTTTTAAGAATCTATATTAAAATGCTAATTATATCGGCAACTTTAATTTTTTTTCTGGTTTTGGTTGTTCTATAAAAGGACCTAATGTCACACAAAACTACAAAATTGTTTAATTGCCTTGTAGAAAACATTCATAATTAATATATTCTTTTAAATTAAATAAATCAAACCATGTGGTATTCCTAATTAATAACTTACCTCATATAATATTAATATTGGATGTACGGCAGGAATATAAATCAATATGTTCAATAACAGACTCAAAACAAATTAATATCTCGAGTACATAACATTCAAGTCAAGAAATGATAATTACATCGTACATAATCAGTTTCTTTGAACATCCTGACACATTTAATTAGGTTAACACCTATAAATTTAATAACATCGAGAACCAATTTACAACTAGATGCTACGCACTGGATATATACAGAGTGCTCGTATTTCACGGACAAAATTAATATGATCCTTAAAACTTAACTTTTTATATTTTTTATATTGTTTAACTGACGTGAGAACAAATTGGAGTTTCTGCTTTACTCATTACATATTAAAAATTTGAAGGAAAAACAGGTACTAAGTAGATGTTTGTGAAAGAATTATCTAGGTTTATGCCCAGTTAAAATACTGATAAAATCTTTAGAATCCATATAAAAAATTAATAAAAAAGTGTGTTCTAAACAATATCTTACATGCTTTATCTTATGATTAAGAAATTTATCCAGCAAAATAAAAAGATCTTGTGTAATTATTACAGTTGATAAATTTATGTTTGTATTAAAACCTTGTTGCCTAGCAATTTGAAACGAAAAATTGTTTCATAAAATCACGACACAGTAGGTGGAGTGATTTTATTTTAAAACAATTATTCGAGTCAAATTGTTGACAGGTGAAAAGGTTGAGATGTCAAACAGAAATTTATTCGGAGGAAATAAAATGCTCGAGTGTAATTCAACGAGTTCATTTAACGACTCCTTTCGTTCTTTTTCACAATTATTCCCAAAATTTAATCATTTCACTGACAAATATTGGAAATATGAAGCAAATGGCATTTTAGTGTTTTGTTTATTATTTGGTTGCTAAGAAAAAGGTAAATAAGGTTTTTTCAGATGCAAAAAGTTACCTTCCTTTTTATCCGATGTCATAGCGATAATATTGTGTTTTGTTTATGTCTTACTTTATACAGGAGTAGAATTATCATGTTACATTTTGTACATAAATTTAAGTAAATTTACTTGTTTTTATTTAAATTATGTACCTACCTACTAAATTTAATATGAAAATTATTATTATATCCAGTAACAATTATTTTACAAAAAAAAATTTTGTCACATGTGCACGCAAAATGAGCTGAAACGTGATTGTTTAGAGGGAGAAAAACACGTTTTCGCTCTCTTGAGATACCCACTTCTCGAAAATAATCCAGAGGGAGTAAAATATTTCTATAGGGAGCAAAATATCTCAAGGGAGCAAAAACGCGTTTTTGCTCCCTCTAAACAAGCACGTTTCAGCTAATTTTTCCGTGCACTCGTTACAAAAATTATCGTATGCACTTCGGGAGGAACGCTTTTGCTCTCTTGGTGCATAATGTACTATTACAGTGTTGGTAAGCCCTTGTTACAAACGCTAGCCTGTGTGCTCGATACTTTTGTAGTTGCCAAATTAACTACATCGCAATATTAGGTATTATTTTTTATACATTTATGTTGTTTAATATGTGGTCGTAGAAAAACTATAATATGTGACTCTCCAGATACTCGATTTTTATAAACTCGCTGCGCTTGTGGCTAAAATACCATCTATGCTGGATACTATTGCTTCCTTGTTAGAATCCGATCACCCGGTATCTAATGTGCCGCTCCGCTCACTCCACTCCCGGACTCCGCACCGCAGGGGGCACCACCTGCCCCCAGGATTATTTAATATATTCACATTCCGGGCGTTAATCATACTAACACCTCTGCGAGCTCTGTCTGTTGCTTGCCGCCGCCGCCAACGCCACTGTGATCGCAGCAGAGCGCTCAACAGATTGAGAGATCAACACACGGCAACGAGAACGAGACGGAGGATGTGTGAGTGTGAGGAGTATGAGGGATGCAGTGCTGGGTTTGATTGTTGTAAAGGGTCATGTAGCTATAGTGTGAGGGCTCCAATATGCAGAAAAACTGCTGAAAAATAGTTATTTAAGTACGAGTATGCAGTGTCTATTTAAATCCTAAACTAGAACAGATACGACTTCGATTAAATTAGACAAAAGTTGCCTTATCAGTAGGCCTATCTAGTTACCTGTGCATATTTTTTGATAAACAAAAACATCACTGGAATGGCCTACTGATAAGGCAACTTTTGTCTAATTTAACCGATGTCGTTTCTGTTCTAGTTTAGGAATTACCTATAGTGGCCCGAGTTAAATAGACACTCTGTATATCTAGGTTGTAAAGAAGAATTTTTGTTACGAATGTGGAATTTAATTTTTTGTCATCCTGTAGCAAAATAGCTTTTTTCGTGGCTGTTTTGCGTGCGCAAAGTTTAGTTTAGGTTCTTAACTATGCAAAGGGGGAGTATCCTTAAAAATTTAAAAATGTCTTGGTTATTTAGAAAATTTTAAGGGGAAAATTATAACATACTTTTCACCATTTAAAGGACTGTTAGTCAACCATCTTAAGGCTGTGGTTTAATGTATGTACTTATTATGTATTATGTACAGTTCAGCTTTACAAAATACAGAATAAGTAACCGGGTACATCCATTAGAAACCCAGCCATACTAGCCCTTCCCTCTCTTCCTAAACATGAGGACTTTTAGTATGTTTAAGTTCTAACCACCCTGAACAAGTTTCTGAAGTGAAACCTTCGATAGGAACTCACGCACTTTACAACCCCTTTATTGACTGGACTATACGTAATTTTTGGATATCATTTTGTTAAACAATAATTAATTTCACATGTTTTTACAGTATGAAACCATGGCCACTTGTTTGCAATATAGCGAGTATGGCCACACTCTTTATATATAAATACTCTAGGAAGTTTTCATAACAATTTGGGAACCTTACTGTTACAGTATAGGTAAACGTAAAATCCAGTGTCATTATGACCCGTAACATAGAAATACCTATAGCTCAATGTTAACAGAACACAGAAGAAGTCACCAGTTACATCCATTATAATCCAGACTTTATTTATATGTCTAGGCTGTAACGAAGGATTTTTTTATTACGAATGAGGAATAATAAAAATTGTTTTTACAACCGAGGTATAGATATATGGTGTTTCAGACCCATACCTCCCAAATATCTCGCGAAATACAAGACTAATTGAAAAACCTAAAAATACGTGTGAGATATTTTTTTAAGTTCTATTGAAAGGGTACCAAATATAAATTGTCCCTCTCACCCCCTGGGGGAAGGGGGCAACTTAATAATCTTAAATTGCAACCCCAGTTTTAATTGCAGATTCGGGTTCCGAGCTACAAAATATGAAGGTTTTGTCTGAAACTTTTTTTAAGTTCGTGAAAAAAACATGTTTCAAATGTTGGCGATTTTCAAGATTCAAATAGTAAAGGCATGTTAACATTTTTGTAAACTGTTTAGAGTTAAATCTATTTAAGAAACAGTTTCGGATATAAACGTGTCTTGTACTTCAGTTTTTTTTTTGAATCCTAAATAGTTTTGAAAAATGTTATCATGCCTTTCTTTATTTTTCGAATCTGACTTTGAAATTCGCCAACATTTGAAACAAATCTTTTTCACCCTATTACAGATTACAGCGCCATCTATGACGAACTCAGTTTCAGACAAACATAAATCAAGTTTGTTAAACAAAATTTGAGTTTCAATTATTGAATTATGTATGTTATTTTATGTTTGTTTACATTAAAAAGTAGGTAATAATTTTTCTAAACAATTACCAATTTATTATAATTTTGAAAGTTGTTTCTCGAAAGGTAATAATAATAAATAAATATTCTACATTGGATTGTCTTACGTGAACATTTTAGTAAATATAAATTGCTTAGTTTATGTGAGTAATATGCATATTCTTAACATTAATGACACTTTATGAACCATGAATATGGTAAGAGAAAAAGTGTTACGACATATTTGCTTACAAGTAATTTTAACACAATGTAATGTAATGTGAAAATTAATACATATCTGCTTATTTGCATCACGGTTAAAGAATAATTAGGTTTACCGACTGGCCACGTTTTACATTCACAACCCCAGAAGTTGTAATTGGTTCATAGGTGTTTCTAGGGTTTCTAGATGTCTCTGCTGGTCTCTAGTTGCTTGACTAGTTGAACAAATTCATTCTGTCACTTGCTGTCACTGAATGAAATAATTTGTGCCTTTTATTTTATTATTATATATTTATTTTTATATGTAAAATATAAAGAACACGTAAGCATATTATTACATTATAAAAAACCTGGTAAATATTGTTTTGAAAAAATGAAAAGTGTTTCAGGAAAACTGTAAATGTAGATATCTGAATAATGAAGATGAAAAAGTCTAAGAAAGGGGTGGCGAGGGTTGACTTGGGATGTAAAAAATAAAAATGTTGATTTTATATTTATATATTTGATTTTAAATTCAAATTATCTACATCAACACAATATTCATAAAAACACTGATTTACTAAACAAAAATAAAATCATATCTTTAACATAATATTCGTATGAGAGAAATAAACTGAACCTGTTAAAACCTTGTTTGCGCTAGGATAGGAACCAATATCTACATGTAGTCCATAAGGGGCTCGTTTACCTTTTTTTCGAATTCCAAAAATACTCTCGATATTACTTTTTTCTATTTCCCTCTCTTCCCCAGTACTACGGCTGTCCGAAACTCATACTTTGCCGCATCCTAGCTATGCAATGTCATTTTGAAGTTGAAAAATACTGTAAACATGACTCAGTATAAAGGAAGGTTAGCTGCAGGCCTCTTGCTTATATTGAATATTTCTTTCCATTTATAATGATCGAAAAAAATCAAAAAACGTCATTTTTAATACCTACTTGTTACTTCAAATTACTAGACCAAAGACAAAAAATTGTTATTACACTCATATGTAAAAGCATCATATATTACAATTATAACCAAAGTAAACGTGGAAAGCGTACACCTCTGTAACGCTGTAAAATTTTAGTGTAGACGATCTTCCATCGCGCCAGAAGACAGCCAAAAACATGGATTTCGCGCGCCACTCCACAGCGTTTATTGTTTTGCTTGCTAAATATAATAATCTAAAGATATTGTTGAAGATAAAAGTACAATCTTCAAAATGGTCGATGCAGAATTTTAAAATTTTGTTTTAAAATCGAAATATGTTAATTTGAATCTTCTATATTAAAATGAATTTCAAAAATTCGATCGGTTATTTCGCAGATCCAAGCTTTGTTGACAACATATTAAAATTTGAAGTTAACTCGCGCGAAAACCCTCTTCTTTTACAAATATTTCCGTTTTTTTACAAATATGAGTGCCAAAATTATTTTTTCCTTAAACATAAATGATTTGTTATTTAAAGTTTAACAAAACAATAAACGCTATAGAATATCATGCTTTATTATTTTTTTGAGTGTTTTCTACCATCACCTTAACCAGCACCAACATTTCAATCACTCCAACACCTTCTCACTCCTCTCGCCCACGCGTCAGTTCCAGATGTCTTGATCTTGCTCTTGCTCGGCTCTCTTCGATCTCCGGGCCGGGTCGAGCGGCTGATTGGGCCCCTGCTGGGCCCGGCGTCCAGGTAACACCTCGAGACGTCGGCGGCGACTCACAAAGCCTGGCGGGGTGGCAACCAGACCAGAGATGAGATGATGAGATGAGTTGATTCCGGGAAATGCACTGGGAGATTGAAATGATGGTAATTTGCTCGGTAATATGTTGTGCTGATTAGGGGTGAGAGATTATTTTGGTGGTTTAGTCATTATTAGGGAATTTTTCGATATATCGAATAGAAAAAATGAAAATAATGAAATATCGATATATCGATAATTCCATATATCGATATTGCAATAATATAGATAATTCGATAAATCTAATATTCCATATATCAATTATTTGATAATTCTATAAATCAACTATTTGATAATTCGATATATTATCTAGTAGTAGGTATCTAATTAGTAACTAATAGATTTTTCGATATATAGATTTTTCGATATATCGAATACATCGATAATTATCTCAATATTGATATTTTCTATAATTTTTTTTCAATATCGCCCACCCCATGTCATTATAAAGGTTAGGATTTCTAATGTTTGATTTCATTAAAGTAAGTTATTCCTTATTTGGGAATGTTTTTATTGTGGTATTATTTAGACTCGATTAATAAAGGGCTATTATCCCATATTATTTATTATTTACCTACCTGGGTATACAAACTATAGTTTATGAAGCCAGAGTTGGCCGGAGCGGTTTGGAAGAGAAAGAATGTGTCTATGTTTTACACAGAGCTGAGTCACAATTCCCCAACTTAAGGCCCGAATGTAGCTCTGTTTGCGAGAAAAGGATAGATTTATACAGACTTAGAGTGTCGAACAAAGGCAACAATAGGGAACACGCTCTCGTAGGGGAATTAAAATTGGTACTAAATTTGAACGTATCATCACAAACAAAGGTTCATTTGAAAGATAAATGTTCAATCTAGATCCGTCTAGTGTTGAAATTTGCAATTTTTGTTGATACACTGAGTAACAGTTATGTGAAGTAAGGCAAATTATGACAAGTTTATGCCATTGTAAAATTGAAACAAAAAATAAAACTAAAATTTCAACACTAAGCGGATGCGGAGTTCATCTTTATCTTTAAATGAAAGAAAAATTAAATAGATCCGACCAAAATTAGTCTCAATTTCAATCTCTATTCAAAGGCATGTTTTTGCTGCGCGCAACTTTACTACATTAGGCTCTTAATACTACACTATTTCTAGGTAGCGAAGCAGTTTCTCCCAAAAAATTTCATTTCAGGCTAAACTAAGCGTATTCCTGCCACGCCGATAACAGAAAACAGAAACTTACTGCTCCGTGCTCCAGCTTAGATGATTATCTTTATCATTTAACGCAATGATTCGACCTCTTAACATAACCATGGTTTTAGTTTTAAGACATAACCTTAAGATGTTTAGCATTCGTAAATACAGCTGATCGTTTCCACCTTCAACAAAAACAATGACAATGTTTAAAACAGTAGATGGAAACGATCACTCGCATTTATGTATATCAAACATCTAAAGATGATTAAACGTAGCTTTAAGCTTCCAAATTTTAGCTTTAGAACAAATAAATAACTAGGTATTTAAACTAGCTCTTTCAAATATAGAAGAAAAAAATCTGCTGTGGCCACCACACGACCTCTCGCCTAATTCTGCTTATTCTACTAATCTAATAAATAGTTTTACTTACATTTTAATAGTTTCATGTTCATGTAATATGTAAACGATAATGTAAACCAATATGCAAGCAAAAGATGTCAACTGTACTGTCACTGTCATAATAATTCAAATTTTATGTAGAAACAAATTTTATATCATGGACAACAAGATACTGGAATTTCAAAAAAATAGAATATTAATTGTACTTTATTTTATTGTTATATACTTCCAGATTCAGCAATTTGTATTTATAATTAATTGTACACATAGATAATCACAATTTCTTTTATTTTTAATTGCAAAAATTGTCATAAATAAATAATGTACCAATATATTTAAGGAAAACTTTTCCAAACTTCTAAAAGTACTACTTCCGGTTTGCGGATTTCTACCAAAATCTTATCCGGTGTTAAGATACTTATTAAAACCTTAAATATGAAATTTGGTTATAAACGGTTTGATACTTTTTAAGTTATCGTGGACGAAAAATCGTCGGTTCATACAAACGCACACACACACACGCACACACAGACATCATCGTGAAAATAGTAAATTCGTATTCTAGAGACCCTGAAACGTGCTTATCCACCAAAAACTCATACTCGAAAATTTTGACCCATTACAATACCTCTCTTATAGAATATGAGGCGAGAGGTAAAAACTCTTTAAAACACCCCAATTAAAGTATTTCCATTGAATACCAAATGCCAGCCCACACAACCCTTTAATTTGAGTATATAAATAGTAGTAGTTTTTGTGGTGAGTGTACCTGTAAGTATACGTATGTAAATATGTAATTTGTGCTCCTCCCACCGTTCAGAAGGGCTGTAAAGTTGAGAGCGTTCAGTGCTGTGCAACACCACTCACTATGCGCTGCTCTAACCTACGCGAGCCTTTCTACGTTATAATTTCGTCCGGTGTATAATTTTATTGTAATGTTGATCACAGTTGGCAACTTAATAAAGCTATTTACTACACTGTAAGTTGCAGAGGAAGGTTTTTCAGGGTAGAGGTTCTGGTTTAATGTGTAGGAGGAGAACAGAGGCGGACTAGACGAAATTTTGAATACTTTGAATAATTTTTAAATAAAAATGAATAATTTTAATGATTAAGATGACTACGTGAGTCAATAGATTAGTTCTCATACAACACAAATACGTCGTTAAGACGTCTTTATAATGTCCATGTTTTTAAAACGTTTGATCCAAATGTAATCACAAGAACGTCACATACGTGTCTTATGTCCTCTATTCTGGATGTTTAAAAGATACGACTTATCAATATAGAATTCCTGTATGTCATAAACCAAGATGAATTTTGAGCCAAATATAGGACTCCTATATATTGTAAGATAGGGATTTAAAACTGGACAACATAATTCGACCAGTAGCAAGACAGTAGCAAGATGTACGTCTTACAGACGTTAATATGATCGATGTGTTGTATGGGCTGAATCAGAGTTTCTTACCCAAACTAATAGGTGCTACGTAATGTGTGGGACTCAAGAAGGGTGATAGGTTTATTTACTTAGTTTACTTAAATGTAGATCAGCGCTGTTTTATTCTTTTTACACACATCTGTGTATTTCTTTGCAGATAAGCGTTTCAGCGGTCAGTGTTGAAAAGTGCTTTATTGATATACGCTTTAACCAATCGAATGATCATTATGCCAACTTTACGAAACTTATGTTACGTGCTTTTTAAAAATGTAATAATATACAGTACCTATACTTATGCATCATTACAAATTTTAAAGTTACTTTTAATGACTCAAACCAGAAATTGGATCTTATTAGTGATGCCACCGAGACGAGAAATATCTTGTCTCACTATCGTCTCGTCTCAAAATTAAGAAACGAGAACCAATAAATTTCTTGTGTCGGATTTTCGATATGAAACTAGAATTCAAAATTACGAGACGAGAAATAGTGCTCGAGAAATCGAGAATTCTCGAAACAAATACGTTGAAAAAAATTAATGTTATTCTTTTCGAAAATGTCAAAATATATTTTTTAAATTTGTTCGTAGCATTCACTACAACTTATAGTTCTGAT
Organism: Agonum fuliginosum; assembly: GCA_947534325.1. NCBI lineage: Eukaryota > Metazoa > Arthropoda > Insecta > Coleoptera > Carabidae > Agonum > Agonum fuliginosum. The sequence goes on from OX384043.1 coordinate 20,400,092, forward strand.
ATAAATATTTTTATTAACAAAAATTGTGTGCAAAAACAAAAAAAATCCAATTTCACTTCTTACTTTTCAAATAGATGGCATAAAAAAATTTCGAGACGATAATCTCGACAAAGAACGATAAGTTCTTTGAGACGAGAATTGAACAGCGCAAAAATGACCCAACGAGAATGCTCAAAATTCTCGTCTCGAAAATTTGAGATAATACAAGAATTAACTATCTCTCGTCTCGTCTCGTCTCACGGCATCACTACAACTTATACTTATATACTTTTTACGTCGTTATATAAAATGTAAATATTTAATTTTTGATGATAAAACAATTTCATGCTATAAATTAATTTTACCTGTGTATTTAAATCTATAATAACTTTGTTCATTTTTACATTTTTAACTAAAATGATTTTTCTGAAACACTGTTCATTTTTCTGAATAATCTTGATACGTGCTAACATATTAGTATTTTAAAACAGAAATAATCAATAAACATTGTAAATTTTATACAAGGATTATAATCGTACTATAAATATGTTTTTTTTTGTTCTGAAGAGGATCCTGATAGGATCAATATGGAAACACTTACAAAGCTCAGATTTTTATAATCTATAGGTTATAAATATATGTCAACTATAATATAAGTCTGTAACCTGTAACCCGGAATATATTATATCTTAATAATAAACCTTAAATATTACTCTTTATGAAAATCGGTATTTTTTCATCCCTGCCTCAGATCAAATTGATAATCACTTGAAACTTATTGATTTACATAACTTGTAACATAGGTTAAAATTTAAACGTATCAACTTCACACTTTACAAAAATTAAAATATTTGCCACCTTCTTTGTAGGAAACAATAATAGTCAGTAAGTATCTTCATATTGTCCGCGCTATTTAGTAGGCGTGCCTTGTTGCATTTTGGGTTGCACTTTATCGCATCATATGCACCGCTGCACTAATTTGTAATTATTAGCGGCCGTTATATTAACAGCTGTATTGTTTAATGAGTTTTAGATCGTTATGCAAATTAATAAGCATAAAATTTAATGGTCTAAAACGTAAATGAAATAGCGAGGCTCGGTAGGCTGTAATTAAAACCCTGAACTTTGCGCTTTACTTCAACACTGAGCTGATGGGAAACTTTTAACTTGGACATTATTAACAGCAAGCGACTTGAGCACGCCGTAGACCTACTTAAAAACTTAGATTTATTGAACAACTTGCCGTGTGTTTACTGTACCTATACTACCCGTTAATGCATACTTCAATGCAACTGAATATTCATACAACTTGTTGCTTAATCGTAAAAATTAATCGCATAAATTGAAAACTGAATTATTTTATAGAAATTAAAGCGATGTAGAAGGAGATGGGCAACTACAAGTTGAATGATAATTAATATAAATTGACTGAAGCTGAAATTGGAATTTGTTCAGTAAAGAAAAATGAAAGCACAGATTTTGAAATCAGTGAAACATAAATATGGTCGGTAACATGATTATAGTTTTACATTTCCTAAATAGTCGCGTCAATGAAGTCTTTTCCTCGGAAGTCCTCAGAAACAGCTCCGATTTTGATAATTTTGTTTTTATTATTTTTGTTTTTTATATTATTTAAAATCAGAAACCTTTTGGAGCGGGGACAGAATTATTTATTTTGTTTATCCAACACCTCTTAATAAAAGCATCATAACTATGGTGATTTTAAACAAGCAAAGTAAAAAATTACCCACAAGTGGCTTTGATCAAAATTATACCCAGTTGTGGGTAAATTGTTACTTTGCTTGTTGGAAGTCACCATAGAAACGATGTTTTAGGTTGAAATTTGATATTTTTAAAATATTTAAGCAGATATTAAGAGTTGTTGGATAAAATGTTATACTTCACACGTGCACAAAAAGGAATAACCCACTCGAGAAAATTATCTCACTCAGCCTTCGGCCTCGTGAGTTAAGATTTCCCTCGTGGGTAATTCCTTACTTTGTCCACTTGTAAAGTAAATAACTATTAAACAATATTTATGCCATTTATATAAAAAATCAGTTTTCCTGATTTTTTTTCAAAAAAATTAATTTGAGTAAAAAAATAGTTGTTAAAATAGAATTTTTAGTAGTAATTCAATATAGTCTAGTAATTTTCTCACCTAAAAAGTGGGTTACCTTGCATCAAATGGGGTAGTTATGAGTTTTTGGTATGTTGTATGATAAAGGCCTTTTCTAATATATCTACAATATAATTTTTATCATTTTTGAGGTCCTAGTTTAGCCGCAATCCTAACAGAGAATTTTTTTTAAAGTATTTTTTTTAAATTTTGTGTTCAATCAACTATAATTTCTGAACGAATAGTGTATTGACTTCTGGTTTGCAGCATTGAATTCCTCGGACTTTTTTCTATAAGTAAAAGTACAAGTTTCAGGCTGCTTTCAGGCAGCCGTAGTAGTGGAGAAAAGAGTGGAATAGAAAAATAAGTAAAATAAAAATCGAGCGTATTCTAGGAATTCGAAAAAATATAGATGGAGTGAGATAGGTATGTCATATTATGGTAGGGACTAGAATAAACGAGCAAATAAATTAGTGCAATACTAGGGTTTCTAGGTACATGCATGTATGCAATCACCCACAGGTACCACCCCTTCCCAATTTCCCTGAACCAATTCATCCCGGCTAACAAATAACCACTCCGGGACCATACACCCCCCCCCCCCCAACAATGCCACGTTCAATGGCTCAATATCCACAAATACATCACGTGGCCGTGTCTATCTGTAGCCCGCGGCAGGCAATTGTCCTGTTCACTGTCCACCGCCGCCCTGGCCAATGCGACAAGGTGAAATGACGGCCTTCGGCAAGTGAGGTTATGTGATAGCAACAGCAAAAACGCGATTTATTGTCCCGGAATGGTGGAGCTTTTTGTAGACATTACAGGGAAAGGTAAAGGAGAATTGGAGTTATTGGTTTGGGGTGGAGATGAAATGAATTATTTTTACCTCCCGCCCAGGGTATAGGGATCGTGAAAAAAATTTATGTCGAGATTTAATATTTTTATTTTGACTATTTTTGGAAGTCTGTGCGCCTAGCTATGCGCTTTCGTTGTGATTCATTATCCCAATTTCTACTGAACATAAAATTCTAATATTTTGCATTATACATTTTAGATCGGGAGCTCAATACAGGTGATTTCATACAGCATGCCTTTTGGAAAATAGAATATTGCCCCTATGACAACAAAGAAAAGCGAGTATTAAACCCTTGCACGCTTTCCGGTCATATGAAATTTTTTTCATTGTTGAATTTTAAATCGTTCTTACGTAATTACCATTTTGAAACAGTATTTTTATTTTAAATTCATGTACGTAGGTATATTTCATAACTTCTCTGAATGAGCTAAATTGATTCTGGTATGTGTGACGTCACAGGTCACAGTAAACAACGTTCGGAGTTATCAGTTCTATCAATTAGGTATGTTTATTTAAAAATATTACCTACTCTTAAAATTATAGTTAAAACATTGCAAAAATAAAGTGCAAATATTAATAAAAAGTGTTGAAGATGTATGTATTGTTATCAATCAAAAGTCAGGTTCGACTCCTGCACAACAATAAACTGTTTTAATTAATCACAGACTTTATTTAACTAAATTGAAGTGAAATATAATGTCTATAAGAGGGTTTATCACATTTTGCTGAAGATAATAGGTTAGTAATAGCAACATACAATAAAAATAATTTATTCATTTGTTGAGTCCTTTTTACATTTATATGGAGGTGGATAACATTTAGGTCATATACTTTTGCAACGTGTTATTAGAGCAATAATGAAAATATTCTTATAAATAATATAAATATAAATTCAGCATTAGTGTACATTTCATTGTATTTAATATGAAAATTATGTATTAACAAATTTATTAACAACAAATGAGAGTATACAGTATAATAAAGATTTTTTTTATATTATTAACGATTATATAACATTTACACATGATATTATATTTAATTAGTTTCGGATAAATTAAAGTATATCCTTCAGCTTTAAAATATGTCGTCCACCTTAATTTATATTGGCTCACCTTAAAAAAATACTAATTTCGGTCACTGTTTACTTATTTACCGATTATTTACTATTTGCAAAGTTTGAAAAATTTGAAACCATACTCGCAAATAATGACTGATAAGGCTATTTAAAATCATTTTCAAATTTTTGTGTATAAAGTATAATCCGTTGAGAGAATCTTGTAGGGTATTTTCGAAGGTGTTACTTACACATTTGAAGGATCTTTCAACGGTGCTGATGATTTTTTACCTGCCGTCAATTCATTATATCGTGCAATTATAACTTTGAATTCTAACGTGATTTTCTTATTGTTACAGATGAATTTTAACGCCAAGTACCACTTGCGTTTATTCTGTTGTCTTCTATGGAGCTGCCGGCATCTTCAACGTTCTCCAGCCACCTGCAGACTCTGAGGATCTTATGGTGCTGCTTGTGTAGAACTTCACATTCCAGAGCTTCTCAAACTTCTGCAGCTGTTGGATTATAAAATGTAAGTTTAATTTGTTTTATATTTGCTGCATAATATTCGACATAAATGTTAGAAATCTAACGTTTCGGATTAATAAAAATGAACAGCCTTCCATTTTCCAGGGAAAAATTAAATTTAAAATGTCCGCATTTTTGAAATGTCTTAGTATATTTTATAGCACGGTTGGCCAAGTGCGTTATTTCAGAATTTCGTTTTAAATCCAGAATACAGTGTACTGCATACAAATTTTCTTGTGGCTTATTTTTTCCTAACAACGGTATTCAAATCTTGCATTCCTACATATTATGCCGGTGTCCCAAAAAATGGTACGCTTGAAATAACTTTTTTCGGCGATTGATATTAAAAGTGCTGTTTTTTGACAGCTGACAGTAAGCAAAGTGTCACTTTTGCTTCAAGGTCCGCAAAATTTCATGGACCTACGATGATTTGGCGCGAAGTTATGAATTTTTGAAAAAAAGTGCCTTTTTGAGGTTTCTGAATTTCATTTCAACTTACAGGGCCGAATAGAGAAACCTTCAACGTTCTCGGAAATCCAAAATTGATTGATTTTCGTGCAAAAGTTATGACCAAAAACCTCAAAAAGGCACTTTTTTTCAAAAATTCATAACTTCGCGCCAAATCATCGTAGGTACTTGAAATTTTGCTGACCTTGAAGAAAAAGTCTGATCTTTATTACTCTGTTCGCCAATAAGGTCCACGTTTTTTTTGCCACTGCGAATGGGTTGCCAAAGTTGGACCTTTTTGGACATCAGGTACAGTTGTTTTTCTTAGGGTGGTGGGAGGTGGTGGAGTGGATTTTTGTCACATTGGCTCTAATCACATTAAAGATAAGTCTTCAACGTTTTCAGAACTTCAAGATTCATCCAATTTCGTCGAAATGCAGCCGAGATATCGCACTTTGAAATTGTGTCATTTTTTGTGCATTTTCAAGTGTTGCGTTTTTATTTTCCTCGAGTGTATTTAATTAGTTTCGGAGAAATTAAAGTATATAATTCAGCATGTTGTTACTTACACATTTGGTGGATCTTTCAACGGTGCTGATGATTTTTTTACCTGTCGTCAATTCATTATATCGTGCAATTATAACTTAGAATTCTAACGTGATTTTCTTATTGTTACAGATGAATTTTAACGCCATGTACAACTTGCGTTTATTCTGTTGTCTTCTATGGAGCTGACGGCATCTTCAACGTTCTCCAGCCACCTGCAGACTCTGAGGATCTTCTGGTGCTGCTTGTGTAGAACTTCACATTCCAGAGCTTCTCAAACTTCTGCAGCTGTTGGATTATAGAATGTAAGTTTAATTTGTTTTATATTTGCTGCATAATATTCGACATAAATGTTAGAAATCTAACGTTTCAGATTAATAAAAATGAACAGCCTTCCATTTTCCAGGGAAAAATTAAATTTAAAATGTCCGCATTTTTGAAATCTCTTAGTATATTTTATAGCACGATTGGCCAAGTGCGTTATTTCAGAATTTCGTTTTAAATCCAGAAGACAGTGTACTGCATACAAGTTTTCTTGTGGCTTATTTTCTCCTAACAACGGTATTCAAATCTTGCATTCCTACATATTATGCCGGTGTCCCAAAAAAAATGGTACGCTTGAAATAACTTTTTTCGGCGATTCACATTAAAAGTGCTGTTTTTTGACAGCTGACAGTCAGCAAAGTGTCACTTTTGCTGCCTAGGCAACAAAAATAGTAAAAAAAGCCTAGGCAGCAAAAGTAATTGTTACTATGGTGAATCAACAAATTTGACATTTATAAAATTCATCAACATACCTAACCTATTTTGTTTTTTCATAGCAATTGTCAACATACGCATAGCAACATAATATGATTGCGATACCTATCAATATAATTAAAATAATCACTAAATTAATATTAATTAAAAACAATCGCTGAAAAAATAATGTGTTTAACACGGCAAAAAATACATATTTTCTGCCTAAGCTAGATTCATAGCCTCGGCTGCGCCTCTACTCTAGCCGCGGCAGCAAATCTAATATTTTTTTGCCTTGTTAAACAAATAACTATTTTATTAATAAAGCAATCGTTATGAAATTTTATATGAGTAAATAACGCAAAAGCAGACATCAAAATATATATTATTTACAAAATATAACTTCTAGTTCAACCGGAAATGACTTCAACTTTATTATTTTAAATAGTACACTATATAATTTACATAGTTAAATTCAACGTACAGTTCTGAATCCAATAATGTATTACAAGTCTAAATTTCATGCAAAATATTTCAAGAAATTTCGAAATAAAGAAAAATTACAAAATGTGACATTTGTAAAAGCAATAATTGATATGCGATAGGTCAAAATAATTATTAACAATAGGCAAAGGTCTAGAATGTGTGTAAACGGAAGCAATCCCCAAAACGGAAGTAGTACTTTTCTTAAATATGTTAATAAATAATTAATTTATCGCAATTTTTTATTTCAAATGAAAGATTATATATTATTATTATCTACAATTTTTAGTATTTTATTAATTGTTCTGTCATAGTACTTTATGAATTAAAATATTATTTATAATTTAGATTATGAAACTTCAGTATCTTGCTGTCTGAATAATGATTGTTTAACAATTATTGTTACTACAAAAAATTTAAATGATTATGACAGTGACCGAGTGACAGTGCCCCAATAGTGACACATCTTCATATATATCTTTTTCTACATTCCTACAATTGACTAAATGACTAAAATATATTTTTTGTAAGTACCTATATATTTGTACCTTGATTTGAGTAGGGTATGGCGGGAGATCTTGTGCTGGCCACATCAGATTTTATAATTTGTTATAATTTATTTGTATTTCATTAAATAATACTTAAGTCTTTGACAATTACATTACTGATACGTGATACATCACTAGATTCAGAGTTATCTGTAGAATTTGAATATGTAAAAATATATAGGATGTTCGGACGTACCATTTTTGGGACAGCCGGTAGATTTTATATAATGTGTGCAGTTACGAGCCAAAAATTTACTCATGCATATTAGAGGAAAGTACAGCACAGGGATGGTTTTTGTGCAGTTAAATTGAATTGTGTACGTGACTGAATTCTATCCTGAGTTTTCAATACGTAGGTACTATTAGTTGGTCACGTTACGCACTTAACTAAATACATACCTACCTACATATCTATCTTGTCTTTTTCCTCAAGTGGGTGTGGCAGCCTCAATTACTGCGAGTCACCGATTTAAAATAATATTACACCGTGTGTGCGGTACCAGCCGTCAATTTAATCGTAGTTGTTAAAGTTTGTACAAAAATATATCGTTATAGCTTTGATTTACTAAGCTTGCGGAATGCCGCACACAGCAGTGAATAGCACTACCTGGCGAAAGTTGTTGGATTAGCAAAATTTGAAATACACTAGGGTTTTTCATTTCAATTCATAAGACATTTTAAAATTTCGCTTAGTAATGAATTCCGAAAATCAAATAAGGGATTTGATCTTTTCGTCAAATTAGAAAAAACAAGATTAGTGAGAACATATATCTTGAGAGAATTAAGATTTTTAAATGAAATAAAATTGAAAAATATTTAATACGTACCTGTTCTTTCAACGCCATAAATCAAGTTTAAATCCGCTTAAATGTTTAACAATAGGCCTGCTGTGAGGGCCATAACGATATACCTTTGGACATACTATAGTGAATATTGAATAGTGTACTGCACTTGGTATATATTTTTGAAGTTTAATTAAAATGTGTGGCTTAATATCTGAGTTGTTAGAATCGTAGGTACTAACAAGTCCGCAAATTTCTTGTTTCTTATGACGGGAACCTGTGCTGAAGCTTACCGATATCTGATCGTACGAATTGTCGGACTATTATACGTTTAAATTATCTGAACAAACATACTTAATACTTAACAATTTAAATTATAACTTAGCAATTTATTACTTTTCTAGTTCACTTAAATTTATTAGAAACTTGATTTGAAATTATCACTTATTATTTCTTGATTTATTTTAAAAATAAATTTACTACATTTCATAGAAAACAAACATAATATCTCTCTCTCACATTACATTACAATCAATTATATGAAAAGAACTTGTAGTAGTATTTTTTATTTTCTGTATAAGCGTTAGTTTTATCAAATGTAATTAATTTATTTGTCGTTCCTAGGTATTTAAGCTTCAAAATGCATGGAGCAATGAACAAGTGGACCGAGAATTCGACAATTTCTTCAAGCATCCTTCGGGAGACTTCTATAATCGACGTCAACTCCAGCAGCCTTCCAAGAACTTAGTGATAAGTGATTTATCAAAGATAGTTTTTCCAGTCTTTTGTCATACATTTTGCCTTGGCATGAATCATTCTTTAACCCGAAATATATCTTTACTTAACTAATAAAGACTTGAATCTTCTATCTATGATAATAGTGTTGAGATCGGATTTTAATGAATATAGGTGACACAATCTTGGGTTCAATTCCCAATGAAAATGTGAATACGATCTCAACAATTAATTTTAAGTTAGATAATAGTTTGCAAAGAGTAAACCACTATTATTGAATTGTACTATTACTTTATAAGTACATATTTAAGGGAATTTAAAATGAAATTAGTGACATTATTTTTGATTGAAGTATTTTGTAATTTGGGATGATAGCGTTACCTTTGCCATATTTTATTGGTTTTTAAACAACATCCGAGATTTGCAATTGTAGAGCAACATCGATTATTGTTCTTGGGTTTCAAGTTAAAATCATCTGCGGTCAATATTTAACTCAGATAGGAAATTATATTAGTATAAATATAATATGTGGTTTGCTGCTTGTTTAATGATCCTTTTTAACGAACAAAATAAATAAAGAGATGCATTTGAAACTGCAAAGAAAATTGAAGATAATGTGATAAATAAAATAAATATGAAATAAAGAACAACAAGAAATGATTAATAAAATCGTTGTTGCCAGATACTTAACATTGGGATGCAAACATAATATGAATTAAATAAAATGAAGTTGAAGTAACTGGCAGCTTCGAATCAGCAGATAGCATGCATATCTTTCTTTAATGAATTATGTACAGGACCATTTAGGCTTAGGAAATATTGGTAAGTGAAATAACTTACAGTGACATTAAATATTTCGGTTTGCGATTTTTTTTGCAATTAGGTGTGGCATTGATTTGAATTGAATTAGAACTAAAATTGGGGGCTTGTTATCTTATATAGCTTGCTTTTAACTTGACGACGTTAGAACTTTTTTGGCTTTGCTAGACATGTGTTCGGCAGCATGCAGGTCTAGTTTTGTACCCTCCCATACTCGTGTATGGGGCAACGTTGGATCGGTACCCTACCGTACTCTCTGCATATCTAAGCGAATCCAAGCGCAGCTGCAAGCGGACGCCTCGCCCTTGCTTCAGTGATGGACGACTCCTTAGTGTATGTACGGTATTAGCGGATGTGGTGACGGGAAGCCAGTCGATGTTTACCTGCGGCTATCGAGTCGGTGCGCGCTGTCGGAAGGTTCATTCGCTAGGTATGTCAAAGACAGTCGTAGTCCGCCTAGCGAATATGCTAAATCCGACCAGGACATGGTGCGTACGTCGTTGTGGGCCAGGCGTAATGGTAAACACTGGAATAGCGGTTAACTAGGCGGAAACAACGGGGAATCGGATAAGACGTCCCACGTAAACTTTTGAGCATAAGAACAACACTAGGCCGGCTTGTTCTTCAGGGTTACAATCAATCAGCGACCGGGTAACTCAAAATTATGTACAATGATGTACTTAGGACAATGCCACACAGTAAATTCAACTAGAGTTGGTTGGGGACTGGGAATGGCTTAGAGTCAATAGGAACCGTTAAACCGCATTTTAATATTTGTATTTGTTTGCATGTCCTTCCGTTGAAGGGCCGACGAGGGCACGGTACACCCTGCATAGACCACTTTTGGCACACCAACCTCCTGGCGCCTTCGTCATCGTGCCTCGGATGGCTTAGACGCCAGGGGGCAAGATGGAACCAATAAGTCATGTTGTGGTCGGTGAGTCATTGGCGCTCAGTATAGTACTTGGTCGCAGATGACTTCGAACCGTACGTCCTTGCACGTGTAAGGATCGACGAGGGATTCGGTGCACTCCACGGGGAGTCGGGATGTAGCAGCTCGTAGGGTTTAGGTCAGTCAGCCTTCGATAGCTTGGATGAATTGAGTCACTAGAATGCAAAACTGAATCCATCCCGGCAATCCTGAGCATGAAGGTGGTGATGAACCGTGGAAAGTCTTTCCCTGGCTGTCTACCGCGCTCTAAGCACTCATCCGGGGATCGGCAAGAAGTCCCACGACATTTGCACAAGAACAACAATCGGTTGTTCTTGGGGTTAGAATCAAAAAGCGCGCGCGGTAAATGTTAAATATTGGGTGAAGCTGGATACCTAGGTCAAAGTCACTAGTATTTCACCTATCATATTTCAAACTTAGGTTTAAGTAAGCAAAAAGTTGACAAGGAATAAACCGTCCACATTTAACTACTATTACTTTAATAGTCAATATTAAGCTCAGATAGGAAATGTCACTAATAAAATATGTGTGCGGTTTATTCCTTGTTTAATGGTCCTTTTATGAATTGTGTACAGGGCCATCTACGTGGAGAAAAGAACCGCGTTGGTTGGTAGCGAGTTGGGTTCTCTTCTCCACTCCTTTATTTTTTTAGACACTGCCATGATATGTAACTAAATCTTTGATACAATTGTATACAAAACATACGTATCCATTTTGCCTATCATCCAGCTTGGGTGTGGCAGCCTCACATTCTGTGAGTTATCAATATAAATGCAGTTATTACAATATTGACTTGTAATTACATTTGGCAATAAAATTCAATTGCAATGTAACAAAATGTAACTTATCATTTATTGTATTTCTTTAAGGGCAAGTCATTTCATTATTTTATATTGTAATAAAATTACAAAAACTTGTATTGTATTTGAATATTTTATTTGTAAATGTGTTGATGTTTGAGAGAATGATTCTGTGAGCGAATGAGTTTGTGAAATAGTTAGTGTGCATTTGCGTGAACGTTCTGCGAATTAGTGGATTAAAATGATTGATGGTTAATTGCGAGTGCAAATGATTTCGAGTGAACGAAGCAAATGAAGTGTGCCTACCCAACTTGGGAAATGACACATTTATGTGTGTTTTAAAGAGAATGTGTGCGGTTGAGATGAGCTTTTGTTTGGACGTCCGGTGAATATGTAGATTGGAATGACTGATCATGTATTAGAAATGTAAATGATTTGAGTGGAAAGAATAAAAGAGCTTGAATGAATAGGATAATAAATGTGGATGACGCGAAAGAAGTGTGTCACGATGAGAGTGTTTGACTGCTTGTTGAGTTTAAATGTGTGACAAGGTTCGTGCCACCCAAACTTGGTAAATAGCGTGATATTATTGCATGTATTATGTATGAAAGTATAGTATATTTCTCTTATGTATTTGTGTTGTATATAAAAAGAAATAAAAATTAACAGTTATTTATTTTCCTCATGTTTCAAAATAAGTAAATATGCAGTATTGTTGCATGAATTATTTAAATGAAATGTAATTTTTTTTAAATAAATAATTTAGTCAGAATAGAAAATTTGCTTTATTATATTTATTAAACAACTTATCGTTGTCCTACGTCCCGTTATATAGCGTTTAATTTAATTTTTTAGGGGTGAAATCACTCAAAAAGAGACTAGTGCTGCCATCTCTTAGTGTGACGTCACAGAATATTTTTGAGCAGTGGCCTAGAAAGTGAAGCTGTTAATTAAAAATTTGCTATCACAATATTCTTCTAATTATTTGCTACGTAAATTTTAAAGTGCTTATTTCTCGTAAACTAAGGGTAGTATGATAAAGAGGGGTACTTTACCCCCTCAATTAGGACCTGCTGAATCCAAATATGCTCTCAGTTTTGTCGTTCAACCCTTATTTTTCAAGATATATGCGTTTTAAAATTTTCCTAGCGTAGTTGCAATTTTGTATTTATAGATAAATATATCTAAAGGGTAAGTAATTATATAATTCTGAGGGTAGATTTAGAATCAGCGAGTCCTAATTAGGGGTATTCGATATAAACAATCCATGAAATCAACGTATTTTTAGTCGATTTTGGTGAAATTTTGCTGACATTAAATAATTATTATCTCGTAAACTAAAGGGCTAAGGGCCAAAAGTTAAATACAAAGGTTGCGTAACTTTTCATTCTCTATCTGCCTGTCTATAAATAAGGCCGTTTTGGCCGATTTTTAATTATTTTTTTGGTCTCCCACCATTCATGTTCTCCTGATACAAACTTGGTGATTTTTGTTCGATTCAAAACTCGAGTCGAGTGAGGGTGAAAATTTAAAAACGCGATTACGTAAAAACTAAGGGTTGGGGAGTTATTTAGGGGTCATATTCGTACTCTACGCGTTGAAATACACCTGTTTGCATATTGCCACCCCTAAAAGTTAATTAGCACCGGAGATATTCAACCCTTATTTGTATCTCCGGTATTAAGGGTCGTATCGAAAAAATCTACACTGCATTCGATAGGGGATGAAAAATTGAGCATCTTTTACATTTAACTTTTTCCTCTACAACCCTTAGTTTAAGGGTTAATGACTATGTTTAGACGACTTTTTCACCACTTTGAATGCTCGTATCCCTTAAACTAAGGGTTGTAGAGGAAAAGGTTAAATGTAAAAGGTGCTCAGTTTTTCATCCCCTATCGACTGCAATGTATATTTTTTCGATTCGATCCTTATTACCGGAGAAACAAATAAGGGTTGAATATCCCCGGTGCTAATGAACTTTTAGGGGTGGAAATATGCATACTGGTGTATTTCAACGCGTAGAGTACGAATATGACCCCTAAATCACTCCCCAGCCCTTAGTTTTTACGTAATCGCGTTTTTAAATTTTCACCCTCACTCGACTTCAGATTTGAATCGAACAAAAATCACCAAGTTTGTATCAGGAGAACATGAATGGCGGGAGATCAAAAAAATCATTAAAAATCGGCCAAAACGGCCTTATCTACAGACAGTTAGATAGAGAATGAAAAGTTACGCACCCTTTGTATTTAACTTTTTGCCCTTAGCCCTATAGTTTACGAGATAATAATTATTTAAAGTCAGCAAAATTTCATCAAAACTACCAAAATTACGTTGATTTCAAGGATGGTTTGCATCATATACCCCTATTTAGGACCTGCTGAATCCAAATATGCACCCCATTTTGTCGTTCAACCCCTAATTTCCGAGTTACAAGCAATTTAAAATTTTCCTAGCGTAGTATCAATTTTTTGAAGATATACATTGATTTTTGAAGCAAAATTACAACTACACTAGGAAAATTTTAAAATGCTTATATCTTGTAAACTAAGGGTAGCAGTATAAAGAGGAATAGTCTAACCCCTCAATTAGGACCTGCTGAATCCAAATATGCACCCCATTTTACCGTGCAACTCTTAGTTTTCGGGTTATTTGCAGTTTAATATTTTCCTAGCGTAGTTGAAACTTTACTTCATTTTCTGGACCAATCGACAAAAACTTTTGTGACGTTATACCAAGAGATGGCAGAACTAATCTCGTTTGGACCTATTTCACCCCTAATATGTTATAATGCTAACCGATGCTAACTAAACATTTCAAGGGGGCAATTTGTGCTCTACCCCTTAATTCGAACCCGCTGAGCCCAAATATGTACCCCATTTATTTATTCAACCCTTAGTTTAAGATATATTGTACATTTAAATAACTGCCACCAACAGATGGCAGCACCTATCTCGTTTGGAACTTATATAAATAAGGGTGTTCATGTTAAAAATGTTTAAGTTAATTAATTTATAAGATTGTGAATTGTATTGAATTATTTTATTAAATAAATCATAAAATTTATACTTACTGTTTATTATTTCGTATCGTAGTACATTTTCAGGTTTAAGGCCTTGTACTCTCACCGTAGAAGTCCTGTAAGGGTTTAGGAAGTGTACAAAGGGTTGTTTAAGAAATAAAATTAGTGCAATGATGTAAGTATTACTTATTTGTTTTTATTAATAATATATACAGCTATTTTATCTCGATTATTTAATTTTTATGATATAAAAACATAGTTCTATCAATACAATAAATAGCAGACATTTGTTTATTGGAGGCCAGTGGTCAATTGGAGAATGGTAAGTAGGGTCTCCTCCTAAGAAGATAACCGCCTCCACGGGTCGAAAACCTGAACATACAAATAAATAATTAATATATGCCGCAAATCCCGCTTTGATAAGTAAATTACGAGGAATTAAATGCCGCAAACCGCGCTTTGATAAGTCTTTTAGTTTTCGAGATATGAGCTCTCAAAGTTGAGATTAAAATTTTCTCTAAGATTTCTGACTGAGTGTTAAAGCATTCATTTATAGACCGAATTAAGACCGAAGTTAGACCTTATTATTGTAACTTCTGAACGGTAAAAGATACAGGGCTGATCTTGTAACCATTGGATTACTTGAATTAAATTACATAAGATAGGATTAATTTAAAAAGTATAAGGGCTCTTATAACAGAGGCCACTTTTTATCTCTTGATAAGCGGATTATACTAAGTAAATTACGAGGAATCCAATGCCGCAAACCGCGCTTTGATAAGTCTTTTAGATTTCGAGATATGAGCTCTCAAAGTTGAGATTAAAATTTTCTTTAAAATTTCTGAGTGAGTTAAAGCATTCATTTAAGACCGAATTTAAACTTTATTATTGTAACTTCTGAACGGTAAAAGATACAGGGCTGATCTTGGGACCATTGGATTCCTTGAATTAAATTACATAAGATGGGATTAATTTAAAAAGTATAAGGGCCCTTATAACAGAGCCCACTTTTTTATGTCTTGAACAGTAAAAGATACAGGGCTGATCTTGGGACCATTGGATTCCTTGAATTAAATTACATAAGATGGGATTAATATAAAAAGTATAAGGGCCCTTATAACAGAGCCCACTTTTTTATCTTCTGAACGGTAAAAGATACAGAGCTGATCTTGTGTCCATTGGATTCCTTGAATTAAATTACATAAGATAGGATTAATTTAAAAAGTATAAGGGCCCTTATAACAGAGCCCACTTTTTTATCTTCTGAACGGTAAAAGATACAGGGCTGATCTTGGGACCATTGGATTCCTTGAATTAAATTACATAAGATGGAATTAATATAAAAAGTATAAGGGCCCTTATAACAGAGCCCACTTTTTTATCTTCTGAACGGTAAAAGATACAGAGCTGATCTTGTGTCCATTGGATTCCTTGAATTAAATTACATAAGATAGGATTAATTTAAAAAGTATAAGGGCCCTTATAACAGAGCCCACTTTTTTATCTCTTGATAAGCGGTTTATACTAAGTAAATTACGAGGAATCCAATGCCGCAAACCGCGCTTTGATAAGTCTTTTAGTTTTCGAGATATGAGCTCTCAAACTTTAGATCCAAAATCGAAAAAAAACAAAGGTTAACCACTTAGTACTTTTTTTGGACAAAATAGAAATTTCTCTAAAAAGTAGCGGATTATACTAAGTATACAAGGAATCCAATGCCGCAAACCGCGCTTTGATAAGTCTTTTAGTTTTTGAGTTATGAGCTCGCAAAGTATATTAGGTATACAATTAAAAAAAATATATTACAACTTATAATTTTTTATGGTCACTTTAATCTGAAATATAGACGTGTTTGGTGTAAAATTGCAGTCTTCAACCAATCACAAGCATATACTGGTTGTCCCTAGTGCTTCGGAAAGTCGAGACCAAGACCAAGACTGGCTTGGTCTTGGTATTGGTCTCGAAAAAATATCACTTTAGGTTAAACCGGAAATGACATCAACTTTTTTACTTTAAATGGAACATCTTATATTTTTATATATTTCAATTCTATTACATATAATTCTGAATCCAATTTTAATTATGTCTAATTAACTCATATCAAATTTCATAACGATTGCTGTAATAATAAAAAAAGTTATATCGAGCGTACCATTTTTGGGACACCTGTATAATACCTGCACTTTAAAATTTTGTTTTACGTTTTACTCATAATTTGAAAACAAACTACAGTTAGTCTCAATTCACAATGAGCATAAGCATAAGAACTACATAAGAAATGACATAAACATAAAGTTGAACTACCTAATGGATTTTAATGGCCGTGTTCACAATGTCGTTATGTATTTCTTACGTTTATGTCACGGTTATGTAGATAGCAGATACATAAGAAAAACGTAAAGTTGGAATCAGCTCAACTGTATGTCAAAATTACGTACTATTTTGTACAAACCGCATGCGTCAAGTGAACAATTATCTGCATTCACGACATGGCAGTGTAAATCTGACAGAGGATAGATGTGTATAACAACAAGTATTGAAAATTATTAATATTGAATTATTAATTAAACATTATTATTATTATTAAACACAATGAGCTAATACAATACAGCCAACAAGAAAAAATATTAACCCTACTTACTACCAACTTCACATCAAAAAATTACTTTATCTACAACTATTAAATAATAGCTTCATTTTATTATCTAACTCCAAATACAAAATGTGCCTCATATTACACATTCATATTCCACGCTTGATTCAACCAATAGCAAGCAAGTATTTTCTTAGAGTTACAAGCATTTGTCTGAAGTTTGTTGGACAATGACAGAAAATTATGAACATTGTAAGTAGTGAAATGATATGTTCACCTCTAGAGATAAGAGAAGCAGCAAAAGCGGTGTCATTAGATTTGTTGCTCATTTGTTTGTTTCTATCATTGCTAGAAACAGTAAATTTTGATATTTTTATGAATTTCACAAACTGTAGTAATTGTACATTTTGTACCTAAGTAAATAAATTATTCTAGCAAGCATTTTCTCAGAGTTGTAATAAGCATAATGATTGTTGCTTGTTAATCGATGACAGATGTAAGTAGGTAAGATTATATAACACCAAGTTTATTTACAAGTAGTTGTAGATAAAGTATAGTATTTGACTCGCATATAATGGTTATATTAGGCACTCAGATGATTAGGACACTCGCCTATGGCTCGTGTTCTAATTTTCATCTTCGTGTAATATAACCTACATTATATGCTCGTTAAATAATAACTATTATTCATTCACTTTATGTCCGTTTATGTTTATGATCATTGTGAACATACGTAATTATTTTTACGTTTTACGTTATGTGTAGTTCTATGCTACGCTCATTGTGAATTGGGACTTATAACTCGAACCTTCACTGAAACCCAAATACATCATAGTCAAATTACAATCACCGATTACCCATCCCTTGTTTCCAATTCCAGTGTATAGATTAGCCCTGATGACATTTATAGATAATTAGGCAATTGTCAGTTGTTGCGTTGATCAACTGTTCGACTGTTTACCATCTCTACCTAGAGCACAATGCATTATCTCCCCCGCCCCTGTGAAGATCTATAGATCAATGGCTGATAAACAGGGCTGTTTATGGGACAGGAACACGTGTTATGGTGGTTGGACACCCCTTGAAGGGTGGTGGACAAGTGGACAATGGGACAATGGGTGGTGAAATGCTAGGGGAATGAAGTGCGTGATTTTGTTATTGTTGGTACTTGATTTAACGAAATAAGATTAGGGTTGGAGAGTGGGTTTAATAGCAATTATTTGGAATAAGTAAGTCAAGTAGTTAATTCGTATTTACAAGGCTAATACTGTAAAACGAAGGGTTAATTATTATTTTTTGATGATTTTACTACGAAGTATAATTATGGCAGGAGTGGACACTAGCGCGGATGAAGTGTGGCCTTTCTGTTTGCCTTTTACAGAGAGACAGAAAATATGGGCTAGCTCGGAGCATGCATAATAAGGATTAAGCGGCTTGTCTACGTTTTTACCGAATTCCTAGAAAACACTCGATTTTACTTTTTTTCCATTCCAGTCTTTTCCCCACTACTAGGGCTGCCTGAGATCAGCCCAAAACTCGTACTTTCCCGCATCCTAGCACAATGTCATTTTGAAGTTGAAAAATACTGTAAAAGTGTTTTCTTTGTTAGTAAACTGTCAGATTATTATTAACTTCAGGATAATGTTTTTATAAACATTTAATAGAGAAAGAATGATCTACCTTTTTCAAATTTTAAAAATTAATTTCTATCATCATATATAACCGTGTAAATTTTGCATAACATAGGAATTTTTTTTTATTTTGCGGAATTTTTATATTCTTGTACAATTTTTTAATCAAAATTTTAAAAAGCCACATCTGCAGATTCATTCTTTCTCTATTAAATCCTTGTTGAAATACAATTTTACCATTCTTGTACTGGCTCGCTACGTTAGTACATTTTATGCTGGATTTTAGGCAGTAGACGGACCTTTTAATGCATTCTCTGATCATAAACAACGGTGTCGATGGTAACGCACGGGCCCAGTAGTGATCCTTCACTCTCACACAGGGTACTTAAGAAGATACATTCGATATTTGAAATAATAAGAGAGTTTAATGAAATTTGCAAAATTAATCAAAACATTGTAAGAATGTTACCTGAATTTTTTCAAAATGTTTCGATCAAATGAATTCAATATAAAATCTACCATTTTTTAATAACCGGCGTACAGTAGATAATGGCTATTTTTAAAATGAAGAGACTGAACATAGATTTTATAGTTAATAGTTATATTTATGTCAAATAATAGGCTCAATTAAGCGGCCCGTCTCCCTACGTAGCGAGTGTTTTTGTTGCCAGTACAAGAATTTCAAAAAGGCACATCTGTGGATCCATTTTTCTCTATTAAATGTTTATAAGAACATTACCTTCAAATCAATATTAAACATAGGTACAGTTTACTCGCAACAAAATAGCTATTTATGTATCAAGTAAAGAAACGAAGGTTGTTACCTTACGTATGTGAAATTTGCAGCACGAAGCGCAGCCGAGTTCTGTAAACACATAAGTAAGGTACTTAGTTACTGAGATTTATTATTACGTGTTGCATACAATATTTTTTCTACTTTCCTTCGAATAAATGCAATTATTTTGAAATTATGAAATTTTGACATTTAATAACATTTATAAAAAAACAAAAACATCCAAATTAGGTTACCTACCTACAAACGACAGTTCTATTCGAGTTTTTCTTAATTTAAATTGCATAAAATATGCAACGATTTTATATTGAAGTTTCTTTACAATGTGATCTATCATATTAAATTAATTTAATTTTATCTGTTTATATTTTATTAAATAAAAAGGAGTGTAATAGAGATCATTGCGTGAAATAATAAAGTTCATAACCTAACACAAATTAGTGAAATAAAGTGTCTATAACCTAACAAAAGTAGAAAAACACTTTTACAGTACCTACTTCTCTATTTCTCAACTGCAAAATGACGTTGCATTTCTAGGATAACAACATTAATTCTGAAGCCAGCATTCTAGTGGACAACGAAGGACTAACTAGAAGAAAAAAAACCTCATGAGTTAGTGCAGTGATGTGCAATAAAGTGGTGCTTTAAGCCAACAGAAGATACTACTGATCATCATTAACTTTTACTTTTAAATGAGCGAAAAATTAATGGTTAGTCGCATGACTAGTTTTAATTCTTGTATAAATTCAATGTACCTAATTTACCAATAAATAAATAAAAATTCTAGGATGCGATAAAGTACAAGTTTCGGGTTGGTTTCAAGCAGCCGTAGTAGTGAGGAAAAGAGTGGTATAGAAAAAAAAACCTATTCTAGAAATTCGGAAAAATATAAACGAGCCGCTTAATTGGAATGAGTAAATAGAAATAACTACATAATTAAATCAAATAAATGACGTCATAAATACTTATAATTACTAAATAATAATTTTAACCGATATTAATACCAAACACAACAAGTCAACCTCCCTACCCCATTCCCGTCACCTTTAACCCTTCCTTCGCTCCACACACCATCCCGAGCATTTCATTGTCCACATGACACACAATATGTTATGTGGTTAAGTGTAATTTAAAATCATCACAGATCGCGCTGGCTGCGGTCGAGCATTACGTCACAGCATCCCGCAGGACTCGGCGCGCTGTCCCGAGGCGGCGGCAGATGGCCGCGCAATCACAGGATCCCGAGGGATGCCACAATGCGACTGCACTGCAGTTAGCAGCGGATGATAAACGAATGTCAGATGGGATCTATGATCGGTGGGAGGAGGGTGGGAATTGTTGTCAGTGGGGTAATAGGTTTTATTTACCGCACTGGAAATCTGGACGTCTGGTAAGTGTTGTCAGGATGAATGGCCGAATGGCCGAAAAGATAAATTAATCCAAAGAAAACGCAAATGCGTGCAAAATCACAAAACAAAAACATGATGTGTTTTAAAAGTTGCTAAGCAAAAATAATGAAAATTGTAACCAATCCCTTAGGTAACGATATTTTAACACATCACACAAACTAAAGCCCGTTTTACATTACACTAAATCTTAAACGAGATATTGTTAAATTTTTGAAACAATCTAAATTGTGTAGTTATCATACAGCAAATTGTGTGAAATATCGCATTGCTTCGTAAATAAAAAAAAAATAAACAAGCGCGGCTGTCAAATTATTATTATAATGCGAACTGCGCAGAATCACAGACCAAATATTGTTGGTAGGTATATAAAATTGTCTCAGTATAAAACAGATCGGAATCGAACGTACGACCGCGTAGGTACGACCTTTGGTTCCGTAGGCCGGTGACATATCCACATGGCTACGAATAAGTGACAGCTGTAATTGTACGAATGTAGCAATAAAAACTAAAGGTTAAAATTAAAATTAAAGTTTTTAGGTTATTCGGCTAACCGTGGTTATTCGGTTAACCGCGGTTATCCGGTTTACTGTGGTTTATCGAGACGGTTAACCGGTTTGCATTTTTAACGATTTTTGACACCACTAGCTAAGAGTACAATTATTTTGTTTATACCTATAATTTAATATTATCGATTATTGCATATTATTTCAATTAATAGTTATTTAACTATCTAGTGTGTTAATGAGGGCGATTAATTATTGAGATTATTAATCGCCTATTAACACATGAGTTAGTTAAGTTACACTATTTTTCCGTTGATCATACGCATATATACCTTATTAATTTGGAGAAAAACTATTTTCATCTCATAACAAATATGTTAAATATTAGGTTAGTCACAATTGATATAGCTGAGCACTCGGCTGAGCATCAATATTACGTGAATATTATTAGCTAAAACTGTCAAAATCATTTTATTGACTATTTTTTACAACTTACGGGTAGATAATATAACTCGTGTATTGAACGCATTAAAAATCGTTGATTAATAAAATTCATGCATTAAGGGGCTTTTATCACAGTAAAAAAGTATTTAACAAATTACTCCCAACCTATTCATCCTATAAATCTAAAAAAAATACCATATAAAGATAAAGGCAGTAAAAATCTAGCTACGTTGTCGAATTTTTTAAATTGTTATTATTATTATTTATAAACAATTAAATAACAATAATTCTGAGAAAAACTCTTCGTAAGTTTGATTGCATTGTAAATTTAAATGTTTATATCACATTATTATATAAAATTTTCAAATAGTAGTCGAGTAATTTGTTAAATAAATTTAAAAATTGTATGCGCGCTAGCCAATCAAATTGAGTATTTTCTAAGCAAAAATGGAGCGAAACATAGCAATTAGATAAATAGAGACAACATATGTGCTCATAAAACATAGGCTGTCAGCGCGGATACCTGAAATAACGAGGATTTGTGATATAGCAGCGCTGAGCGATAAAACCCCCTTAATAGAGGTCATTGATGTATGATTTTTTAACATTAATGAGTCTCATTAATAAACGATCAAAGGAAAAAGTTCATTATTATCCCAAAATATTTACTTATGCTTGACGTTTCTCAATTTTTCCCTAATTTTAATGACCTCTCCATTACAACCACCCGGTATGTCATTTCCATAGTGAACAGAGACAAGTGTAGAGGGTGTGTCACATCGCCAAATGACATATTTGTAGAATTATGCAGTGAGTTGATGAATGTTGACAGTGGAGAATGACTTCGTGTGGCTGACCCCTGTGTCTAAATGATTTTTGCGCCTCTTTTTACTCTTATACTATGTCGAATGAAGAGCGAGGGTCCACATACACGTTAGTAATGTCTAATGGACATATGTCGCGCATTGTTCGACGGATTTATATGCAAGGAATATTAAGTAATGCCGGTTTGGTTCTTTATTTGTGATTCGATTCGTAATGTATGGTTTTTTCGAGTTCATATGTCGATGTTTCTGCATATTACTGGATGTAATTTGAAATATATGTAGATGAGGTGCTGACAGATCTGCTCTTTATGAAATATATTACGGAAATGTTTACTGATATGATATGAGATATATCAATTCTGACAATACGTAGAATTTTACATAATAAGAATCTTATTATAGTTCAAAATATTGTTACTGAAATAGCAACTAATAGTATATTACAGTACAAGTGAAGAAACTAAGAATTTCGCTCACGGATGTAGCAGTTTTGTGCACGAGGCGCAGCCGAGTGTGCAAAAGCACACAAAATGAGCGAATTCGTTTCTTCACAAGTGCTGTATAGCGTTTTTTCAATCCTACGAGAAGAATATTATTTAAACATTAAAACTTGCATGATATTTGAAGTAACAAAAGCGGCGGATTGCGTTGTTATGTTTCATGTAAATAAAAACAGTCGCAATTGTCAACAAAAATAAATATAGTTCATTTATGTCACTGTCTTGAAAATCATTTATAAATTAGAACTGTGGCACAATATGGCACAAGAAAATGATGTCATTGTTTAAGAATACATAATTTAATAGAAAGAAAGGTATTTAAATAAGAGTCAAAAAACGTTAAAGTTATGACAGAGGGAGTTATTTAAATGGACTTATTGAGAAGTCTTCATTAGGGTTACACATATTTCAATAAAAGATGTGAAGAAGTTTGTAAATTAAGATCTTGATGAGGTATTTTTGCTTTTTTCAGTTTTCATTTAGTCTAAAGTCACCCTGTTTTCAATAAATATAAATTTTAATGTAATAAATGTTATAAAATATATTGTAGATTATTTCTAATATCGTAATGGAAGGTGGAGTGGGCAAAAGTACTGAAATGAACAAAACAAACAGTTTCAAGCATTGTATCCAAGATAGAAATAACATAATTTCAATAGTAGGATTGAACAAATAATAATACTATCTACAATTTGTATTCAAAACGTTGTTTCTATCTAGCAACATTTTCCAATTACAAGAAGGTAAATTCTACAAATTTGTTACAATTTTGATTTATCTGCCTACCAATGAAAACGAAAACTAAAATATTTGAGCGTTAATGTCAAATACATTTTTGACATTTTTGCAAATTGAAAATATGAAATGTAATTTATTATTTACCTAAGTGTTTATGATAAACATAATATTATAAAAACTACCTACAATAATTATCGAATTCCCTTCTATATAATGGTACATTTGTGAGTAAGTACTACATAATAATATACTGCTTTTATATGTATTAGAAAAATAAAAATAGTAGAGTATGGCGAGAGGTCATGTGTTGGCCACATCATATTTTTTATTTCATCGTAAGTAGTTGTCACAAAAAGATTCATTTGACACTTTTAACAATTAAAAACAATACAAAATCAATAAAATTTTCATACATGGTAGTCATAGCAATGTAACGCAAAAATTGTCGCTTGAACAATCCCTAGGGCATTTTTACAATTTTTGCCGATATATTATGTACGTCATTGGTCAGAATTTAAAAAATTGAAGCAAATGATTGGTTTATTTAATATGTGGGAAATAGTCTAAAAAATAAATGTATTTGTTTGCTGGTGCTGGTGACCACTATAGTGCAAGTTAATTTTTGTCCATTTTGTCACATCAAATAAATAAAAGTGGAATATGAAAATATGTTTAAAAATATCGCAGTTAATTTTTCGCATGACTTATGTATAAAAACGCATTTTAACCCGAAAATTGCCAACAAATTACCGCATATAAATAAAACATTTTAATAAATTTTCCCAGAATGGATTTTCCCATCAGTGTGTCGAGTCACTTGCGATATATTTCACTTGTTAATTACCCTGAAACACATAAATATTTCCCTAAATTATATTTACATTCACTGAAAAACATGCGCCGCCTGAAAGTGCCATCGGGCAGCGCTTTTAGTGCTGATCAGCCATATTAAATTATCAACTGTCACTGCGCATAATCATACTTTAATGTAAGCGAATTTAAAACGCGCGAATATGTTTAAAAGTAATTTATTTATGAGCCCCATTTGTTTCGTTTTAAAAGCATCACACGATTTTTAACCGCTGTATAAATTATGACTGCGCAAAATGCTAAAATGTGCACTGATTTTAATTAAAGCAAAATTAAAAGTTATTTTGATTTTTTAACTAAAATATATGGGACACTATGCGCTCAAATAGAGATGCAATTCATATGGTTTTTAACACATATTTTAACGGTTAATAATACTTTTTAGCGGAGCTAGTAATTTCATATTTTATTGCTTTTTCAGGTGTATATTTATTATAAAAGTTCAGGCGTTAAGGTGTTACCATAGTAACAATATTTTAGGTTGGAACTCAATATTTTCTAAATATTTAAGCAGTTATTTGGAGGTGTTGAATAAACTGTTATACTTCACGTTCACACGTGGCCAAAAGGAATAACCCACTCGAGAAAATTATCTGACTCAGCCTTCGGCCTCGTGAGTTAAGATTTCCTTCGTGGGTAATTCCTTACTTTGCCCACTTGTAAAGTAAAATAACTATTCTTTGCAAAATTAATAACGTGAACAATTCTTCAATAAACTATTTAACAATTCGTAGAAATTCTGCCAAAGCGCTACAAATATGAAACTACGGTAATTTACTAACAAAACTACGGTTTTGCCCAATTTGGGTGTGTCAGCCTTACATACTGTGAGTAAACATATAAATTCATATTTTACTACGCACAGTTCAAAATTTGAACCTAAGTTGTCAGAACCCAGTCGATCACGTTAAGCACTGAGCTGTTTATAATGTTCATACCCCTCAAAATATATTTTTAAAGTATCAGCCTTGAGTATTAGAAATATTATTGCCTGTATAGGCCCAAGCGAGATTCTTTGAACGTCCACGTACACGAGTTGTGTGTTTATGTAATAGTGAACAATTCCTCAATAAACTATTTAAAAATTCGTAGAAATTCTGCCAAAACAGCTACAAATATGAAACTACGGTTATTTACTAACAAAACTACTGGAAATCTTACGATGCAATCAAATTTTCGATATTACATTTAGTTCAGCTTGTACATCACTTAGAAAAACTATAAATAGATTTTTATCTTGTATTATTTATCGCAGGGCCTTGAAATTTCTTTCAGGATTCAATGAGGTCCTTAGACATACGCTAAACATAGTTTTGTAAATGTATATCGCGAAATAACTACAAATTTTAGAAAATAAAGCACTACGAAATAACCACACGTTGATTGTTATATCACTGATCGAGTCACTGACATTCTTACAGGTTTATGATTTGCACATTCTTCATAGAGATGGCGCCAGTTTCGATTCATATTTGAATATTTAAATGTTTTAAATAATGTTCTGGTAAATTTATGTTTATTATTTATTTAGATAATGTAAATTTGCAAACTAAGTAGTTAATGAATGAAAAAACATGCTTTATTAGTGCTTTGTATTGGGGTCGCAAATATTTCAGAATTTGTTAAAATTATTGGTTGAATATTACATTTTAACAAGATATTAAAATACAGTACCTATTTAAAATTTTAAAATAATTTAAGATGAGTTATTATTATTATAAAATCAAAAAACTATTTAAAAAATCCTTACTGAGAATATCATCTGAATCTGGCCTTGAGTTTCCGAAATTATTTTGCCTCAGGGCTCCTAGACACCTATATAGCTACGCCAGTGTTTGAAACATTCTTTTTCATTTGTGATCAAAAGGAATAATCAGGTGAAACTTACAAATTAGAATAATTTTCTTAGATGATTTTTTTAGTAAGTACCTACCTATAGGTAAGTATGTTTTCTGTTGATCGTTTATTAATGAGCATCATTAATGTAAATAATCATACATTAATGACCCCTATTAATGCCTGATTTTTATTAATCAACGATTTTTTTGAATGCGTTCAGCACACGTAATATAACAATTTTAATTATTGTGACTAACCTAACATATTTGTCATAGAATGAAATTTGTTTTTCTTCAAATTAAGAAAGGTATGATCAACGGAAAAATATTGTAACTAACTCATGTGTTAATAAGCGATTAATAATCTAGACAATTAACGCGTTCGCTTCTCTTGTTCTCTCACACGTTAAAATGTTTCAATTATTAATCGCCCTCATTAAAACACTAGTTAGTTAAATAACTTTTAGTACATTTACCTCAAAAGTGCATTTTTCAAATTATTTAAGTCATTTGTCAATATAAAATTGAAAGCAACAATATTTTTGAAGATATTCTTGCATTGTACCATTTATTATTAATCTAACGACACCTCAGGCGCAACCCTTTAAAAAAACTTCCCCCTTCATAAAATGTTCTGAAACCCACTTTGTACTTTTTAATTAATAAATTTCCGGGAAGCTGCAACTGCAAGACAAAAATAAAAGTGTATTCGTGGGTAATTTAAAGCCGTAAATTCTCGCACTCGTAAACGTTATTTTTCAGAAGGGAAGTTTGTACAAACCTGCACAGTATACAGCCCCCCTCCTAACCGGACTGAATGCACACGTCAGCCCGGAGTTATATGGCCCGAGCCCGGAAGAAATATAGTCCCCGGACGCACAGTTCCGTGTATTTTTAATGCATTGTCTACACATACATTACACTGGGAAATCAAAACAACTTTTAATAAACTTCAAGTAGATTTGAGGATAAAAAGTTAGCTTTATTGATATGGAAATTGGAGAGTTATTGAGAATTGTTCATTTTTATGAAGTTTGTTAAAGGTGATAAGCAGGGCCGGCTCTAGGTTTTGTTCCACTTTAAGCTGCATTCACTTGAGCATTTAGTTTTAAGGTTAACATTTATGTTTACTTTTACAAAATTAAATTCATCTAACTAAATATACGAGCATTCACACTTTCCAATTTCAAGCACTGTGAATGCTCGTATTTATTTAGATAAAATTGAACTTTCTTAAACGTAAACATGAATGTAAAACTTGAAACTACAGGCGGGTTTATGGTCAAAATTTAAGAATAAAAATAGTCTTAAAGTTAAAACAGTTATAACATATGAGACAGTTTATGCTGCAGAAGTAAGAATAAGGAATAAGGATTAAGAATTATTTGTACAGCATAAACCGACTCATATGTGAGAACTGCTTTACCTTTGAACTATTCTTATTCTTATTTTTGAGAATAAACCCACCTTAAGGCGGAACTTCAAGGGTCTAGAAATAGTGGTATCATTTATTCGGAATTCTGGGCTTATTTTTAAAGACATTTTAAATTTTTTTGAAGTACTGTAAAGATAAAGGGTGGTTCTAAACCCGTCTTAAAGTTTTAATAAAAATGTATCCTTTATCTTTACAGTACGTCAAAAAAATTTAAAATATCTTTAAAAATAAGCCCAGAATTCCGAATAAATGACACATATATTTTGACGAAAATCTGTATCTGTTGTTCAATACAAGACATACTTTCCTTCTACTCCGATTACCCAGGCTAAGAAATTTTGTAGTGAACGGCACGTCGCTGCGTAGAACATTATGGTATAGGTTTCGAATGCGGAAAAATTTGATGTTCCGCCTTAAATGCTTATGTGATTTTATTTTTGACGTCGTATTATTTCATTTCTGTGTAAATTTTAAATTCAATTATCTTTTTTGTTTCAATGGGTAAGTACCTATGATTTTTTAATAATTTACATCCAAATCTAATTAGTTCTCATTATTTAAATGCTTTGACAACCTCACCTCACGCCGAAATCACGCACGCCTACGATCGAAGGATTTCCTAACTTAAGGAGGTTTTATCGCTCAGCGCTGCTAGCACACAAATCGCCACCATTTCAGATATCCGCGCTGACAGCCTATGTGCTATGAGTAGGTACATATTGTCTCTATTTATCTAATTGCTATGTTTCGATCCGTTCTTGTTTAGAAAATACACAATTTGATTGTCTAGCGCGCATGCAATTTTTAAATTTATTTAACAAATTATTCGACTACTATTTGAAAATTTTATATAATAATGTAATACAAACATTTTAATTTTCAATGCAATAAGAGTCTAGAGTCATGAAGAGTTTTTCGCAGAATTATTATTTTTGATTGTTTATAAAGAAAAATAATAACAATTTTAAAAAATCGACATTGTTACTGGCTTTTTCTTTACATCGTATTTTTAGAGTTATTGGATTTATAGGTTGGGAATAATTTGTTAAATACTTTCTTTACTGTGATAAAAGCCCCTTAAGTTTGAAATGATCCTTGTTCCATATTACAGTAAACATTTTACGTCATTGTATCTAGCAAGTTATTTTTACATTTTCATTTAGATATATTCGACACAAAGTATCATTATTTGTCAATTTTCACCTAAAAATATTTCGTATACAATTTAAAACCTTGCTAAATTTGTACCTCTTTGATATAAATTAACACGAAACCTACATTATACTTTTTATCAGCAAAGTGCGTTTATCTATAATTCAACTAAATTTACCGTTCGCTAAAAATCACATCTACTAATATAATAGCACGGGGCGGTTTTTTCCACACGGCGCGGGCGCTTGTGGCAGTGGCGTGGCGGACTGCGGGGCATTTGGGGCATATTTATCGCTATGTGGAACAATAAAACCTCATCGAGGGGACAATATGTCCAATGCACCGACATAAATCGATTACACCGCGCAAAAACTGCATCAAAATACTGTAAATAATGCCGTGACGGCCGTGTATCAGTCTACCCGCGGGCGCACATGCAAAACAGAGGTTCTCAAACAAGAGAATTAGAGGATGTGGCTCTGGATAGTTTAAAAGTGATTTTACATACCGGGCGTTTCCTGAAACAGGCGCACGCCCAAGAAAATTGTATTTTTAAGTCAATTACATTTTAAATAAGGAAGTTGATGTCACTTCTAGTTTAATGTGCCTTTGAGCGTAGTTTATAAATCTGTAATATAAATGTAATTGACTTAAGGCGCTACGCTTGCCACGGTAGTAGCATCAGAATTTCATCAATTCTGGCTTTATTGTTCAAAATAAAAATCTGAAATTTAACATGATTAATGACGAAACATTATTTAATCGAAAAAATCATACAATACATTGTTTCGACAACAATTAGAGAAAATAAGAGTTAATTTTTGTATTATTCAAGATTCTTACTTTATGAATATGAATGCATACAATTGAATTTTATTTGATATAACCGATTCCTTACGATGTTCTGAAGAGTGCCACAAGAAGTTTTTTTTTTAAACATCAAACAATAAGTTCAAAAATATTTTAAAAATGACGAAATTTATTGATTTCACCGGTTTTCACTAATTAATTACCAGCAGACTATTTCAAGAAAATCATGTGGCACCCTAGAGACAGTCTTTATAAACTTACATTTCAAATATGAGTTCATAGATTTCAAAAACACAGTCACAATCTTGAATATTGTAGCACCCTATTTCGCTCTGAATTTCATAGCAAGTGTATTATAGTCTTTCAGAAGTCTTCCGGTATAATAAAACAGATCTTCACTTATTGGTAGAGCTTTAAATTCATCGCATTTTGCTCCACAATTTGTTAACCCACGAACATATACGAAACTAACAGTTTCCATAATATCACACACATCCGTTCAACCCGTTCGATATGTTATCGAACGGGTCATATCAAACAGTTTCAATTTTTGTTTCACCTTTTAATAGGCGCGTGTTGTCTATCTGACATTTGATAATTTTTTCCTGTCATTAAGTATTTCGTGATAAATTGCATTATTTTATTAAAATGGACAAACACGACATTAAAAGTGAATTATCCACATAAATTAAAGTAGTGCTGTATCTAGTATAATTTAAAAATTGAAATAGAATCTATATTCTTGTTATTGAAAATCTTGTATCATGTAGGTATACCATGACCGTGGTATATTTTTGTTTCTTCGTAAAATTAAAATTATGACTGTGACAAGTGACATCAAAATATATAAATTGTTTCATATTTATGGTCGTGGACAAAATAGTGTACATAACTCACTGAAAAGTTTATATCAAATAATGTTAGTGAGATTTCCGATACACGATATTAATCACTTGCCTTGCTCATTATGTAATATAGTACTATTTCAATTCATGTATAACTATAATAATTATTATTGTAACTTTTATCGTGCAATTAGCTATAATTCAAACTTTTATCTTACAATAATTACAATTATGCATAACTTGATTGATGATCCATTTACTCTAAATTTAATTAATTTTAATGTTCCATCTTTTAACTCTCGAACTACTCACACTTTTAAGCCTCTGCCAGCACGCACTAACATCTTACTACATTCTCCTTTACACCTTATATGTACAGTCTCCACACACGCATTGAACAGCATATTGATATTTTTAACGTTACATTATCGAATTTTAAGAATTTTCTTAATAATTCAACTTCTAGCTGATTGCCAACAGAACTCTTCTCTTTTTAGTATACTTGTGTCATTCATATATTTTGTATATTTTTGTATATTTATGTAGGTAATTAATTTTTTTTCTACTGTATAAAGATAGTATTTTTAATTTGTATATATCTGTTTCTGTCCATTTAATTGGGTTCGCCTGTATGGACATGTATTGAAATAAATAAATAAATAATATAGCTATAGCAACTTTAATCTTACATTAATAATCGGCTCGGCCCTGTAGCCAACGTTCGAAACAATTCTGATTTTGGACATTTTTACTTTGAAATCTTCTACCGATATAATAAATGGATTCCTATTAAAAACTTATGCTTTTCCTGTTTAGTCACCGGGAAAGCAGTCAGGCGAATTAGGTAATTATTAATTAGTCAAATGGTGCACAATAAAATCCAAATGACAATTGAAAATTATACTTATAGATTCATTCATAAATTAATCGTTTTAATTGTAGAAAATACTTGAAGACGCAATGTCGTAGATGTTGAGAACCACTGCATGAGATATAGGGGAGAAGGCATGGGCTGCCAACTAGCGGAAAAATACTGCAGTGCTACCACAATGTGCATTATAAATGTACTGGTGTATATTACCAGATGTAGTGCATACGTAGTGTAGTGTTGTACTACATATTCAGTGCCAGTAGAGTGCAGGACGAAGCCAATGTTTTACAAGTTGTGCTCGTTTTTCTTTTATGCTTCACGCTGCACAACTCATATTTATTCCAATGATTTTTAGGTTTTTATATTTATTATGCTTGCAGTTACAATGCTACCATTTTTATTTATGTGTAGCTCTGTGATGTTTTATTTTATATTGTGGTGAATTTATTGGCTGGGATTGGAGTGACAAATCTATTACTGAAAGTAATATCATCAAACATTTTTATTAGCGTAGTAAACTGTCACTCTAATTTTATAACAAAATAAGTTTTCAGTGTTATAATAGAGCTTTTGAGCAAGTATAAAGTATTGTGGTTCTGGCAACAAAAATCTTCCCTTCGGTTTATTTTTCATACTTACAAAATTATGAGTCTCCGTAAATTAATAGCTGGTAACCGCACACACAATATAATATAATATTTATTACCTTGGTATATTCATATTCTACCGACGACTTATTAATAAGTGAGGCTGTTACACCAAAGTTGAGTAAAATGTAAAAGTCATTATGATTGAGTTTGTTATATTAGAAAATAGTACTATTTTATTTATTATAAGTTTATAAGACGTTATTTTGGCGCACGGGTATTATTCCAATGAACGAGAGCGACAAAACATCTTATAAAACGAGTGTAATATACTTTTTCTTACTTTACGTCACATATTTAATAAGAAATTTTGAAATTTAAATTATAAAACTAGACTTACTTATACTTAAGATATAATCGGACTACAATCTCAAAACTTTTAAATTGTATTAAAAGTAAAACAACATTTGCGGTTATTAATTTGAAGTGACATTTAACGTAGACACAGTAGTACTACCAATTATAAACATAAATGTTACCATTTACAGTTTTGTAAAGTATAAAACAGACTATTGTTGAACTGTATTCAGTATCATAATGAAACTATTATGAAAGCAAAGTATAAACGTATATCACAAATTTCTCAACCACCTCCGTGAATTTATAGCTGGTACTGCACACACCATATACCAATTACTCTCATACTACTTGGATAAAGGCATGATATTGATGTAGTTCAGGCAATCTAGAGAAAAAAAACCCTCTAACCTAGGCAAAATTGTTTCAGAAGCTTTCTAAACGGTTTTCGTCTTAGAAAATGTCACAGAATAACATATCCAAAATCTGCTAAAATCGTATCACGGGAACACCTCCAAAAATGGGTTCGAAAATTAAAAATGGCCGTCATTTTTAGCTTTTTAGCTTTATCTTGTATATGGGTAATATTACGGGAAAACTGTTTATGAGAAAATCGTGGAAATAAACTTGGATAATTTCTAATGATTTTAAATCAAGTCGTAATTTTGTCGTATCTCATAAATATTGCTCTAATTTTTTAACGGATAATTCGATTCTTTAGACTTTTCTCTATAAGAGACATAATTTTTAAAAATTGTGGGACTACAGTTAAGGCACAGGGGCCCGAGTCTTGAAATTATTCGTATACGCAAGTGTGCGAGATGCGCACACGAAAAGCATAACGTTATTCTTGAAGCCGAGTTGACCGATCGTGCACGAAAAATCCATGCGCATTTACATCGAGTGGGTAGAATACCATTCGAAAGTTATATTCGTACACGAAAGTGCAACTGTCATATTTCGACTTGAGGTTAATTTTGCTGAAGTGTTAATAATTGTTATATGTATTTTTAAACGCTAACGAAGGTAACAGACCAAGGTATGAAAATAGTAAAATATAAGAAAATAAATTTAATGGAAAGTTTATATTAATGTATTTATTAAATTCAAAGGTTTTGGCAGCACTACGATTCTTCGCCTCCGGCTGTAATCAAACTATTGTTCCAAGTCTTTACTACCACAGGCAACTGAATTTAAAATCTCAGATAAAGAATCCCACATTTTTTGCGAATCTTTATAAGAAAAATCGCTTGTGAATTTTCTAATGTTAATGTTTGGATTCTTTTTCACGAACTCTATTAATATATTTTTCTGTTCATTATTAACATTGCCAGCTCGCTTTGCCATTTTATATCAATAATTATTACAATAATAATCTTAACAGTATTCAGTATAAATAAACCAGAAAGCACAGCCACTGACAGTTACTTATAAACATAAAACAAAACTGTGTGATTTAATTAAACGATTCTATTGGTTGCAAGAAGTTGCGTTCGTTTGTACTCCTTATTCGTACACGAAACGTTGAAGCAACTTTCGTTCACCACTCAAGAATACCTATTATGCGCACTCGACCAGTCGTATACGAAAATCACTGCTCGAATATCTGCGTACACGAAAACTTTCGCATGGTTTCAAGAATCGAGCCCCAGGTGCGATTTATTACTCTCATACTACGAGGGGCTACTACATCAAAGTTGTACAAAGGCATGACGTAGTTAAACAACAAAGGCTATTATTGAACTGTTTTCAGTACAATAATGAAGCCATTGGGCACGCAAAGTATTAACACATTTCTCACCCAGCTCCTTATCTTGCCATGCAAGCCTTGGTTGGTGCAGAGCAGCAATTTGATATTCTATCAGTGGCGCGCTGCAGTTAGCTTGAATAATTGATCGCGGAGGCTGCGGCGTCGCAGGACTCGACGCACGGCTCCTGCGATCCTGCGAATGAGTTATAGCACGGCCGGTTTAAAAGTTGCATTAGCTACAGACTCACGTCCAAAGCGTTACTCCTCGTTTAGCGGCCAGGGGCGGAGACTAAGAAGAAAGTGGAGGGAGTGGAGGGAATTGTTTGGTTTGTGGATTAATGCAATCCTTGTTGCAAATAAGACATATTTTGTTTGTATTCCGTAGTTAATTTTGAGAGTAAATTGATGTTTTGCTTATGTATGTACGAAGTTTGCCAACTGAATGTTTGTTGACGAATGTATTTGATATATGAATTTTTGTAAGATCTTACTAACCCTGAAGAAGGTTTAAGTGTAAACCGAAACGTCGGTTATGTAAGAAGAAGAATATATGTTGTATGACTGATATTTCGAGTAATTTTTCAACTTTACGTATCACCACAGTCTTTTACACAGTCACTTTATATTTAGTTTTGTTTATTATTTACAAGATAGCATACAAAGTTTGTTTGGTGTAAATCTGTTGTGACATCAATGAATCAAAAGTAAAGTACGCTAGTACCTTATTTCTCATCTTCCGTCGAGAATTTTTAATTTATTAATTTTTTGCCAAGTCGCCAAATAGACGACACCAATTCATAATATCTTATCAAATAAATGAATTTATAAGACTGCCGTCGTTTAAGAAACGCTGATCAGCGCTGTCCGTTGAAACGCTGATCTGAGAAGAAATGCACGGTAAAAACCCGCTGATCAATATTAAGTAAAAATACTGACAAAATTTAATAGTACATAGTATGGCCCTAGTAAAAATATATTATGCATTGCAATAAATTATGAAATGTTCGGCTGTATTATATAAACTACATTTCCGTCACTGTTTACTGCATGTGCATTTAATACCACTTTATTGCGCTTGTAATATAAAATCTCAACTAGTAAAAAAAAGTCAAGACCCACCATGACCAATCACATTTCATGTGCCCATCTCTACTTTGATCAATACCAAATTCGAAAATAAATAGTAAAAAAATTAAGCAATTTTGATGTAGACTTAAAGTTTATTAAGTTGCAAATCGCCTTGTATTAAATGCCAAAAATGTTTTATTTGTCTTAGTAAGAACAACAAAATTCTCCTGAAATGACGCACGCCACTGTAACTTTCCTACGCCTCCTGCAATCCCCTCCTCATTTTCTCCTATATCATCCAACTCACTGATAACACTGATTTACTCGTAAAACATATATAGATAATGTAATGAAAAAATATGCCGCAAACGTGGAATATGTATGCCATCAAATTATGTTTGTAAACTTTTTACAATCCAGAGATAAAAGTATCTGCGCATCTCCACTCCCCCCATTCTGCCCCCCTCCCCCATAGCATAAAGAGCGCATTACATACACGTTTTACGTTCATGGAGTCAAGTAATTACTTTGATATTATCAACGATGCGAAATTGTTATTTAGTTTGTTGCTTGGAAACGAAATGCGTTTTTGTTTCGAGAACTGGAGATCTGTTCATCATTAAAATAATTATTTCAATTTCCAGAACTATATTGGTTATTGGTTTTCCGAGAATGCAGAATTCAGTACACTTCATTTGTTTTATGTAATGTTATGGTAATAGAATGGTAATTTAGTTCCTAATTTTAATGGTTCTTTCTACGTATAGATAATAGTAAATTATTTTTTCACATTCATTTCAATTTCATGCTTAATATAAGCTCAATTATCTACGTAAGATAAAAGTAAAGGGCAAAGTTCTAAATTATTTAAGTGACTCTTTGATTTATATACAGACGAAGAAATAAATACTTGTCTGTGGGTACTTAAAGAGCAAAATATCACTATGAAATTTTGTTGATTGGATTTATAACACTTATTTTTAAATAATTGTTAACGGACAGCTAATAGACCGGGAGCTCATGACAGGTGATGGTCTCCGATTTCATACAGCATGCCTTTTGGAGAACAGCATATTGACCCTATGACAACATAGAAAAACGGATATTAAACCCTTGCACACTTTCCAGTCATATGGAAAATTGCATTTCTAAGAAAACACGTTTGTTTCTAACTTTTATTGAATAGGTAGTGTACGGAATCAATGTTTACTGCTAGGAAATAATTTATAGGGCATTCTAATGAAATATTCAGACTCTCGTGTTCCACTCGGACCACATAATACAATTTTGGTAAGCACGTAATAATTCTTGTAAGACTTCATGCATGTGCGATAATAAGTAGACAGCTTTTACAGAAAATTTGTCATGTCGTATGCACTTTAAGCACTTCATTCTAAATTACACATACTACACAAAAAATTAAATCACCCGGTCCATAAAAATAAAAAATTCCATGTAATAAGTAATAATGATCATAAAATCCATCTTACTTTTGATGATTTATCATCATAAACGCAGTGAGCGTAACTCCGCGTCAGTATTTCACGTCTCTGATTCTCTCGGTTATGGCAAGCGGCAAGCGGTTTCCATGGCAATTCTCCAGGATTTCATTTAAATTGTCGCTTGACTCCACCGCCATCTGTTGGAAGCGGCACGCACCTTTGCCGTTATTATCACGCGCTCCCCACGGCAGGGCATTCCCCGCTCTATACTGTCAGTGGTGCCAACTCCGTGGTAATTCACTAGGATTTAATTTAAATTAGTTTTCGCGACAGGGTCTCGCATTAGAATTGTTACGATGTCGGTGTTCAATATGTCGGGATCTCGGGGGATTTTACGGCAAAAATGAGAAACGAACCGGGAGAAACCGGAGCTACGACGTTATGGACTTATGAATTCTGACACAGCGCGTGGGTATTATTTCAAAGCTCACTTTGACCAGAAGTTACGCGGGGTCGAAAAGTTGGAACGATTTCGTGATTTTGTCGGCAGATAGATTCTGAGGAAAGTGGAGGAAGAAGTGAATTGTTATTAAATTAGATTTTTAAATTGTTTAACAGTAAATGTACTCTCATTTTCGTTGAGCTTTTGGTAAACATTAGGTAGGTAAATAATAAAAAATGTGATTATTGATTAATAACAACGAACAACCAATAAGTATATACAGGGTGGCGCGCTTAAGACGATCCACTCTTGGGACCGGATTATGAGAGGCATATCCAGTTTGCGCTATATGTTTTAACATCTAGGAGGACACATTTTACTAATATTTTTGTTCTTTTTAAATCACTCATCTCACCCCACAACTCTCAATTTTAAAATCTTAAGTGGCAATATACCTACCCTTTGTGGCATATCAAGTGATAGCTATTGAAAAATGCTAGAATATTATATGGAAAATTTCAAATTTTTGTATTCAGTGGTATATAGTGTTGTCGTCTAGATCAAGACTTTCTAGACTCTTGTCTTGTCTAGTCTAGATTATCAAGATTAGAGTGGCAAAAGTCTTGTCTTGAAATTTCAAGACAAGACAAGACTTTGCTATTCTAGATCAATACTCTTGTCAAAATTCTAGACAATTTTCAAGACTCTTGATTAACGAGTAAGTCTGAGGTAATATGAATTTTTTACTCCCATAGGTACATTATAAGGTAAGTTTCAACCAAAATTGAAAGTATTATTGCTGCCAATTTAAATTAAGAAAGTTTACTTGTACTTACCTACTCAATAAATCAATAAATGTAATGATAACATATACAACAGAATATATTCTAGCAATATTTCTATAATTCGAGAAAATTGTTTTATTAAAAAATATACTGCAATTTTGATAAAATACATGAAGTAGGTACCTTCCAAAACAAGATAACAAAATCCTTTCAAAATCTATGTGAACAAAAACCAAGAAACTATAGATATAGTGATAGACCTTAGGTATAAGAAAAACATAATAATGCATAAAATTTGAAAAGAAAAGCCCATTATTGGTATGCCGGTATGCGTAAATGCGTTACAGCTTAAACAGTTTTGATATAGGCTCATATCACCAAAATACAGGGGAAAATAGCGGTGAAAAAATAAACATATCTTTCTACAATATAAAATAAGTTTATAATACGAAGCTCATGCCACTCGAGCTTGAATAGCTTGATAAAGGCGGCCCGTAATCCAAGAATTTAAACGTAATATCGGGTATGCGCAGGTTAATCAAGAGTCTTGAAAACCTATCTAGAGTCTTGTATCTAGACAAGACAAGAACAAGAGTTTTTAATCTAGACTTAGATTTACTAAAGTCTTGTCTTGAAATTTCAAGACAAGACAAAGTCTTGTCTTGTCTTGTCTAGACGGCAACACTAGTGGTATTTGAGTTATCGTATACCTCCAACATTCATCCATCCATCCATCCACACACAGACATCATCGCGAATCTATCAAAATTATGTTCTAGGGACCTCAAAACGTTGAAAATTGACTATCGAAATTTTAGCATCATTACAATACCTCTCTTACAGGAATGAGTGGCGAGAGGTAAAAATGTTAGA
Source organism: Agonum fuliginosum (assembly GCA_947534325.1). NCBI lineage: Eukaryota > Metazoa > Arthropoda > Insecta > Coleoptera > Carabidae > Agonum > Agonum fuliginosum. The sequence continues at coordinate 20,439,063 of OX384043.1, forward strand.
ATTATCTCATAGACATATACTCGAAGAATCGAATTCTGGAAATCCGAAGTCGATATTCTTATCTATAATAAATTATATGAATCACTGTTTGATTTGAACCTTCTTTATAATAGCAAATATGTTGCTCTAAAATTTTATGCTTGTAACATTTTTTCGCGAAAGTTATAAATTTGCACTTTTTTAATTCTATACCTTTAATAAAAACTTCCTTTGATTAGTTTATTGTTGATCCATTTACTTAAAATTAAAACCTTTAAAAAATTGCTTGTTTAAAACTGCAGCAACAGCAGGTATACTTAAATACTTATTACTATTTAAATTACTACAAAATTCCATAAAATAGTAGTAGGTTTATTACTAACTCACAACATTGTACTTTGATTATGGTTGCATTACAAAATAATTGATTATTAAACCTACCAAGTACATTAATTTTCCGCAAAACTAAACTATTATTTATGAAGATAATCACGCTACTCTCATGAAAGTAAACAATCATAATTGATCACTGCCTATTAATAAACAATAACAAATTTATTGAATTCAGTAAAACTGCTATAATAGTATAAATCTACCTCATCTATCAATAAACTACAAACAACACTAAATTGTAGCTATGATTTAATTGCAGTGTTATGTTTAGTATTAAACAGTGCCATGATAAATGTGACACTTCACAGAGAAAAGAAGTAATAATAGCCATTGGCTAGAGGGAATTTATCAACAACGGTTAATTGGAAAATAATTTATAGAGATCGCGCGTCAGGTTTCATAAAATGACACTTTACTAATTCCGAAACTTTCAACAAATGTGTGAAATAATTAGTTTGCGCAGCGTGCGGTGTACGTTCAGCAATTTGCACTGTGTAATAAATTTCTAAACTGTGATATTTTGACGAGAAGACTAATCTATATATTTAATTAACTTTGAATTACACATAATTGCTATCTGTCAAAATATGTATTAGTTTGCCATTTGTATTAGTTCCAAGTTCAACATTATTGATTAGTTTTTAAATTAACTGCAGGAATTTATATACTACAAGATTTTTAAAAGATCAAATTTGAATACTGTTTTTGTTGTTTTACTTGTTGATAATAGACTGTTTTTCGGATCAATACAAAATGTTATATTTTCTCTCGCTAGTAATGTTTAACAAACTTTCCTTAATAAAGGAGAAAACATGTTTTATCCTTTCCTTAGGAAATAGTTATTTGTCCAACTAGAGAGGAAAGCGCATCTTTTTCCCACTCGAGCTCGAAGATTGTGTGACGAGCGAAGCGAGTGAGGCAATCGAGCGAGAGTGGAAAAAGAGCTTTCCTCTCGAGTTAGACACAAAAAATTTTCACGACATATTTAAAAACATTGTAAATGTAGAAGAAACACATAACAGAAGTTAGGTTATAACTGCCATCTGTTAGGCTGACGTTTAAAAACAATTAAATAGGTATTTCATTATGCTAGTTAATAATATTTCCAACTTTCTTATGCCTGTTTTACACGATACAATTTATTAATCAATAAATTGACCAAGTTTTGTTCTCAGTTTATTGTTTTGTGTAATACAAAAAAATTTCGTCAATTTTTTCTTCACCAATAAATTGATGAATTTATTGACGGAATAGAACGTGATCTATAATATCTACAATATACAATATTTTAGGGAATTCTAGGGATTTTTTTAGTATTGTCGTTGCCAACCGCAACTTTTGTGTGCGTATACTATTTTATTTTAATTTTATTATAGGTTACGTTTCCAATGACGTTTCTCATGATTTATCCAGTTTTATTTTGTTTAGATAGCGTTTAGTTAATAGGTAATGTAACAAAAACGTTGTTGGCACTGTTGACAATAACAGAAAGTGTCAGCTCATATCGGTAAGTTGATACCTACTATGAAAATTTTCAGAATATATTGAGAAAAACTTGATGTGTGTAAAATTAACAATAGTTATTTTATTTGTCCAACTAGAGAGGAAAGCGCTTCTTTTTCCCACTCGAGCTCGAAGTTTGTGTCACAAGCGAAGCGAGTGAGGCAATCGAGAATCGAGTAAGAGTGGAAAAAAAGGTTTCCTCTCGTGTTAGACACAACATTTTTTTCACGACATATTTAAAAACATTGTAAATGTAGAAGAAACACATAACTAGAAGTTAGGTTATAACTATGCCATCTGTCAGAATGACGTTTGAAAACAACGAAATGCAGCCAATATGCCAAAATAAATTTAAGATGTAAAATAGTGAAATTGTAGAAAAATAAAGGATAAAACATAATAATTGTAAAATAAAGTTTATAGTAGATATATCACTATAATCAAAATTTTCAATAAAATAATAAATTTACTTACTATTTTAAAAATATTTTATCGCAAACTATCACTGGCTCTGCTTACTTTCCTCTCTAGAGAGGGAAAACTTACTTTCCTCACGATTTCGCGAGAAGAAAATTGTTTTCTTCGCATTAATAAAGCTAAAACTGCTTGGCTGTTGATTTGGTCTCATAATTATTATACAATATAACCATGACCATACCTTTCTTAAGTAGGGTGCTGCCGAGATATTTATTATTATCAGTAGTAGGTACTGAATTGTCGTTCTAAAATTGTATTTACCGCTCTTGATGCATAACTACCAAATTATATAAACAGTAAAGCTAGATTCAGACCTACCCAATTATAAGTGTAAGTGGCTAATTTAACCAACCAGTGTTCAATGCTTGCACTTATAATTGAAATTGGAATTTTGTGGAAGCGCTGATTGGTTAATTTAGTACTGATACTTATAATTGGGTAGGTCTGAATCCAGCTTAACAGTAAACATATCTCAATTCAAAACACCTTCAATCTCCACCCCCACCCCAGTGCAAACTTCCAAATGAGCAGCATTAGCTTACGTAACAAGAGACGCATCAGCACCACGGCTCTGCAGCCAGGAACACTAAGCATCCACTTTGCATGTGCAGAAGCGGCCGTCGTCAGACAAGAAGTAGAGTTTGCAAGTGTTTAAGTGGCGGCGGCGGCGGTGCATAGGACGTGGAGCGGCAATATGAGCAATTAGCACACGAGGAGACGGAATGAGTGAGGAGGGAAGCTGGGATATTATACGGCCAAGACAGTTGTTAACAATGACGAAAAGATGAGGAGAAAGTGAGGATAACTGAAAGGAGGATAACAAGATAAATATTATGACTAGTGATGGGTAAATGCCCGAAAACGAATATTTCGAAAAATTTCCCAGGATATTTCCCGGAAGTTTTTTGGGGAATTTTCTGAGGAATTTCTGGGAAAATTTTACGCGGAATTCCTGTGGAAAAATTTATGATAAATTTCCTCATAAAAAGCAAAGGTACAACAAAATTTTTATTTCAATAAAAATAAAGTAAATTAAATAATAAAAATAAGCCTGGACAAATTGGAGCATGTCGGTAATGCTGCGCCTGCGATAAATTTCTCTGTTTATTATCGCTGTCGGGAATTTCCCTTCTTATTCCCGGAAATTTCCATATCTATGCTCTGAAATTTCCATATCTATGTCCTGAAATTTCCATATCTATTCCCGGAAATTTCCAAAATGGAATTCCCGATTATTTCCGGGAAAAGTGTTTAGGGAAATTCCCTGGAATTTTCCCGGAAAAAATTTCTCACGGGAAATTACCAGTGACACATCACTACTTATGACCTATAAAGCTATTAGAAACAGAATATAGCATAAGGACAAACCACGGTCAAAGAAGATTAGGTTTATCAACTAATAAGATTTTGCCGGTCACCGTCAGACCCGCCGTTGAGCGGCGCTGGTGTATCACTGGAGGTAGCTCTATACAGAGCGGACGGACCATATAAGCGTCCGGTGCAATCACCAGGCCGGTTTAATAGTCCCAATCCGCCCCTGGTCTATATAGAGTTTAAATGAACAACATAAATGTTTTAAAAGGTAAATCAAGATCATTACTAAACGTCAGAATTGACACATCAACAACATATTTACACGCGCGTTATTGAAACCTACCTCCAATGATACAGCAGAGACATCTATCCAAGGGTACTTATTCTGACCGCATAGCACCAATGTAAATGGATAGGGAGTCATACAATCTAACCTTCTTTGACCGTGGGACAAACCATCGACCTTACATAGCCTAGACACAGTATGCGGGCCAAAAAGTGTGTAGGCATGGTGTTGAAGTCAACATCATAGACAAACCAGACTACAGTTCTTTTTAAGACAATCAAGTAGTCAGCTTGAAGAATTCAAGTATGAGGAGGATAAAATAATAAATACATATTTGTCAAATTCATCAGAATTCATATTATACAAATTTTGGTTATGGAAGGATGGCAATTCCTAGGCACGTGAACTCGGTAACTTTAAATTTTACGGTAAATATTGTTATTATAATATTACCTATAGCTTATAAAATTTCCTACAAAAATATGCTAGGTATAACTTTTTACATAGAACTAATAGTTCACGAGAAAAACGAGAAAATATATTTTTGAAGAACATAGTTATTAAAACTATTAAAGTCCTAAGTTAAGCCGTAATTTAATGTTGACACAAAAAGTTTTAAATTTTTTTAAAATTTCTATATTAAGTTGTGGCTAAACCAGGACCCCTGAAAAATTAAAATAATATATTTGATAGAAAAATGTCTGTAGAATCGAATGATTCAAACAGGAAGTCGTTTGTTCTATCCATTCTACAGCCGTCTTTGTGTCAGGAAACAAAGTTAAGGCATGATTTAATTATCTTCGTTCTACCAAAATATATTTTCTCGTTTTTCTCGTGAACTATGTAAAAAAGTGATAGCATCTTTTTGTAGTAAATTTTATAGGCTATACAATATTATAATAATTATATTTTCCGTAAAATTTAAAGTTACAGAGTTTTTTTTTAAATTTCCAATATGGCGGCTCGAGCATACTTTCTGCTGTTTGGGACTCATCGGAATCTTTTTTATATCTCTGCAATTCAGAAGTCTCCTACTTTTTTTCTTTATTTTATGCAATTATCCTTTTAAATCATACGCCAAGAGAGCAAAAAATCTGCTTAAATTTTATCAGTTTCTGATACATCAAATCTCAATAAACTTAGTTTATCCACCCCTGTATCGCACGCGTGCTCATCACATTAACATAACTCCAGCATAGACGCTGCATCACAGACGTTACAAACGTTATACCACGTTTGCATTTACGTTCTGCAGCGCTAATTATCATCACCGTTCGCTTCATTTGCTGAAGATCGCCACTACGTTCATACACAACAACACTGCTTAGTGCTGAGTGCCTCGCGCTACCTCATGAAATTTAAACACAAATATTAGAATACGAACCTCGCTGTGAGGATTAAGAAGTAAATACTACCAGGACCAGGAATACGGAATTTGAATGCTTGGTAGGAGATGCCAGTGCCTCGTGGAGATAATAATGTTAATGGTTTTGTATATTGCGTGGTGTTTGTGTTGTGTGTAAATCTGTGAATGTGTTATTATATTTAAGGAGGTTGGGGACTCCTGCAGTGGCGTACCCAGACATTAGCCTTGGGGCGGATATGAAAATAAAAATATTTTTGATAATGTAAAACAAAATTTGCTGAACGCTAATTTCATTGCAATTCGTTCAGTTGGTTCGGTTTACAATACTAATTCACAAATCAAAAAATGCTTGGCATGGTTACATTTTTTTAACTTGCAAATGGTTTAGAAAAAGTACACAAAATCTTTACGAACTGATTTTTAAAGATTTATAGGAAATATTAATACAAGTTCTACGAATTTTGCATCACTTTATCACATAGTTTAAATCATGCAAAACAAAAAATTTGTGAATTGCCTTAAGAGTCCATGTAAAACGAGTGTAAATTCAATTACCTACTCAAAAACCGGAAAGACGAAAATTAAAAAAAAAAATTTTAGAAACTTAATAGTGTAATAAAGGCACAGTATAAATTTCAGCCTCTCATCATTTTAATATATGGTCACCAACCTCCTTAAAGCTTAGAGGATTCGTAAGTCAAATTAGCAGTTAGGTAGGTACCTACTCTCGTTCTAATTTGAATCACAGACCCAATGGATGAAGTTCCGAAAAAAAGAAATCGATTATTTTAATAATAATTTTTCTATCTAGTGTGTTAACACATGAGTTGGTTTCAATAATGTTATATGTTTCTGTCATACCTTTTTAAATTTGAGAAAATTTCATTTTATTCCATGACAAATATGTTAGGTTAGCAATGTTACTAATCATCAATGCTACGTAAATATTATTTAGCTAGAACTGTCAAAATTATTTCGATTTTTTATTTGCCACTTTTTACAACTTAGCGCTTACTAATAAATATTCTATATTAGGTACCTACGTCTGTTGAACGCATCAAAAAAAATCGTTGATTAATTAATGCATGATATTTTTTTCATTAATACTCATTAATAAATTATTTTAATTTATAAGAATATAATTATAAATGTGTCGTTCTTTTGGTGAAAATTTAACATTACCTACTATATAAGGGCAGCATAATGTAAATTTAAAAATTCAATTTTCTTTATTCAGGTGTTTCTTAAATTTTTAAAATAATATTTCTAGAAAAATATAAACATTTTTTCAAGAATTGAAACACGAAAATTGAGTTTCTTGAAACAAGATTGGTACCGTTAAGAAATGACAGAGCCGAGTTTCAATAATCGTACGATACTAAATAACAGCCACTAGAACAACTTATTTGCAAAGTTACCATGGTAAAAAAAACTTCCGTAGGTAAAGAAGATGTAAGAAACACCAAATACACTTTTACACTCTATTACTGACTCGTGCGACAACACCAGATATACTGACTACTCAACATTATACAACCCCAGTTAACATATACATAGTAGTTCTAACAAAAACATCTTACATAAACATCACTTATTTATAATACATTCTTTAAATATCTTACAAATAATTATATTGCACATCATATCATCACTATCCTAAAGAAAATTATTGAAATAAGGTGTAAGTACCTAGTGACGTAGTGACACGGCATTGTAGAGTTGAAACAAAAAAGAAAACTAATACTTCAACACTTAATGGATGTAGAGCTCATCTTTATCTTTAAAATTTAACCCCTTATTGCATAGTGTGACATATTATTATTTTGTTTATTTTTACAACATAAACAATATTTATGGTAGCAACATTTGTTATACACTAGAGCAGACACTACAACTAACGTGTAGGAATACATAGTTACTGTAATTTATGCATGCGCTTCTGAAATTTGGGCTTTATTTGGTTGACTGTAAGTGTTCCAGTCATCACCTGTCAAACATAATTTTTGCTGTCGCATATTATACTTTGATAATGGCAATTGTGTATTAGAATATTTTTTAAAATTTGTATGCATGCAAATAGAGAAAGATTTTTTAGTGAACACAGCTTGTACGGTTGATTAAATTTTATAATTACTAAAAATAGGATTGTGCCATATATGGAACACCATGCAGTTGCGGAACAATACATATTTTATTTGACTCAAGATTTTTTAGCCTCGGCTTTCGCCTCGGCCAAACATTTTCTCGGACGCTAAACACATTTCACAGACTAGTTATATAAAACATTTTTTGTGCAAATGCAATGCATATTATAATGAAAATCACACACTTTATTGTTTGTACAACTTTCAAAAATATTTGACATTGACATACACAATTCAATTCTGTCCGCGAAATTCAACTTCATAGCCGTTGCTACTAGCTATGGCCGCGTAATTTATATTGTACACAAATGTATTACTTCGCGGCCTAAATTGAGTATGTCAATGTAAACTTTTTTGACAGTTGCACAAATTTTTTTTTAATGGGCTGCAAAAGGCAGTTTGATTAAGTAAATAAATTGATTACGCCGGTAAATCATTTATAAAGTTTAGAAAATGGAAAATATACACATATGATTAACATAGAAAGTAATTTTTTATTGAAATGTCAAACTAAATAATTTTTCTTGCTTTATTCCGTAAGTGCATAATGTGCCATATAAAATATGTCACGTAACCTTTTTTTAAATCAAATTAAAAAAAAAATAATAATATATAATTTTTTTTATCATATTTCTTATCATTTTAATACCATTTTGTACCAAAATATTTTTTTTTTCTGTAAGAATAAAAAATCATGCAATAAGGGGTTAAAAAAATTAAGTCGAACCGACCAAAATTAGTCTCAATTTCATTCCCCATTCAAAAGCATGTTTTTGCTGCGCGCAACGTTCCTACATTACGCTCTTAAACAAGTTGAATTTTCATATTGTCATGCAAATTTTAAGAATGAAATTGTACACATGTTAAAAACTGAAATAATATATTTCGTAAATATAATAAATTAAATCTATTGTCACTTGGCCCATGAATCGCAATCACAATCTGTCGTAATTAATAACATCTGTTGTCTTGAATTTGTATTCATTAAATATTACAAAACATCTAACTTCAAGATTGTATCTATCGTATCAAAAAGCCTCTAAACAATTGAACTAAATTAACATATCAGCCATCAAGCAGCAGACGGACACATGTAATTCAAAATTTTATTTGACAGCCATTAATTTAAATAAAAAACAAAAGCCTAACAGCGAAAATTCGTCTCTGTCGATGGTAGAAATTTGTTAAAATTCGAGAGCCGTCATTTGTTACAAATTTATGTACCAAAAAAGGAATGTGTGTTAGCAATTAGTCAAGCAACAATCAATCATTCCCGATTTCCAAACGAAATGATTTTGTTTTCGCCGTCGGCCAACTTGAAACGATTTGCGGAACACTTGAATATCGTTAAAACATTTGAATAACGCCACGGCAGCTGGCTAGATAATATATTTCCACAAATTCATATTTAGATAGAGATTTCTGTGGAACAGCACGATAAAATTTATTTTATGTTTGTGACATAAAAGTTTAGTGTAAGAGGATGATAAAAACTGATTTATATTTAGTTGAGTGTGTGATAAACGTATTTTCAACAAATTATGCCAAATTCATATTTGATATTTGAATTTTATACACACAAAGAGGTGAATAAAAACACTGATAGCTGACACAAAACATACAGCATTATTATCGTACGCAGGATCAAAATAGAAATTGATACCATATTTCCCTGAAAGAGTTTTGCACAAATTTATAATATTTTATCTACGACTACTTAGGTATGCAAAGTTTGCTTTCAATTGTCAACGTAAAGTTGCTTATTACTGAGGACCAAACAAAAAACACTTTATTGCGCGTATCCCATGACAACGCGCGCTAAAGTATTTTATTGTTTACATAAAATAAAAAAATGACAGAATCAAACAAAAAATTTGTGTGTATTTATTTCGATTATTGGTATCGTCATGTATATAAATAAAACATACCTAAATTGAACGTAGGTTGAACTAACGAAATACCGTTATTATTAATAACAAATAATTGCAGTCGTATAGATACAATTGTGTGTATTACGAGCGTAAAGTGTATTTGTTCCTCTTGCACTATTGCAGCTCTCGTCTTCGGCTCATGCTGCTGCAAACACATCATCCAATGAATGTACCAAATATGTCCAACAACGATCAACATATAACGTCCAAAACGATATAAAAAAGTTCTAAGAGAAAACCAGAAACAGTTAAGAAGAACGATAGAATTTATTAAAAACACCAATTTGTTGCCTTGCCTTTAGAGAAACGTCTAAGTTCTAAGAAATCAAATGCCGGAGACTTAGAATGAACATTTTTTTTATAAATTAAAAATGGAAAATTTAATATAGCCGCAACAAAGATATAGCTTACCAATTTTGTTTCTATTTTTTTTTAACTCAGAAAGTATGACAATGATAAAAATAATCCCAGTAATAAACGATTCAGACATTAAATGCTGAAAACTATGGAAGAAAATTTGTATACGTAGGAACGTTTAAAGTTACAGCTATTTAGAATGGTACCTGGTGCTCGTATGATATTAAAATAAAATTATGTTCTTTCAGAAATTGATTATTTTCAAAATACGTTATTTGAAGGTTATTACAACTATTTATTGTTAACAATTTACATAAAAATTGCAAAAACCTTTTTATATACAGGGTGTTTCAGGGTTAAGTATCCAAACTTTTAATATGAAGGTTAGGGCTTCAAAACAATAAAAAAAAATTCATTTGGACATTTTTTCGCAAACGCTTCGTTTTGGATATATTGGCAATACCGTGAGTTTTATTTAACCTGAAACATGGGATCTTTCATATCCATGGTTACGAATTTGACAGCAATGTATTAGAGCGATTCATTTAAAATAGAACATAGGCTGTCATTATCAAGTAAATATTACCTATCAATAATTAGGGTTGTGTTGTTGAAAATAAGGTATACAATTGAAGAAAAGGTGCAAATGATACGTTGGTATAATGCAGATGTTAGCCTCAGACAAGTACCTCTGATTTATTTCGTGTATTTGAGAATTCGTTATAAATTGTATTCTGAAAAATATATATCTATTAAATGTTTATATATCTTGCAACTTTTTTCATATCTAAAATGATTAGAAATACATACATATTTCATTTGCTATGTTCTATTTTAAATGAAACGCTCTAATACATTGCTGTCAAATTCGTAACCATGGATATGAAAGATCCCGCATGTTTCACGTTAAATAAAACTCACGGTATAACAACAATATAACAATATAATTAAGTATGTAAAAGTAAAGGATAAATATTGCATATTATATTGTTGCTAAAAACAACAATTGTTATCCCATCTGTCGATGGTAAATATGACTGGGGCTGGGGTAGAACTGATTTTCAGAAATTTTTGAATAGTCAATGAACTATTTTTTCTCTGTTGAATCTCGAAAAGAAATCTTGTATTGCAGTTTCATTGCGTTCAATTACAAATTCATTCATAATAACAAAGTATTTAATTTTACCATGTAACGTGCTAAAATGAAATAAACCTACCGAGAAACCTACGTTTGAAATAATAATTAACAATAAACAGCATTTAAGTCACAATACAACATAAACAATATAACACCTCCAACTCATTCACATAGGTGTTAAACTCGCTTAAATGGATACAATTACAATGTAGTGTGTGGGTTAACATTCAATACGACTCAAACAAATTAAGTTCACGCTGTCAAAGATAGGAAATCTGATTATAGTATGACATCTTATTCTCGCCTCGCTATGTACAATAACTTATAATTCATTTCGTGCGCTCAGAGACGTCTTTTGTGCGCCCGATGACAATCCATATTCCAAATTAATTCCATTGTGTTGAACGCATAAACAATTTGACTGTAATCTGTTATTTATTGTGTTGTTCTTGCCATGCCGCCGCCATACGGCATGGATATGCGGAGAGAATATATCACTATCTGGTTTTGGGACAGTGACGTACCAGGGATATTTCCCAGAAGGGGCAAGAGAAATTAATCTGAAACTAGTCCATTTCAGTTCAAACAAAAAGCAGATTCGTTTTACACTCACATATTTTAATAGTTCATAATTTGGCGCGAACTTAAAAACGGTACTTTTTGTGAATAAAGCTCTGTCATACCTACAATAATGTAGTACTTAAATGTAACTATAAAATTCAAAATAAGATAGGCTAACGAAAATGAAAATGTTTACTGGTGTAAATCCACCACTCATCTCGAGATCTCGACCAATCAGATTCAAAAGGATATCCTCGACCACAAATTTGCCCATTCAAATAAATTCGGAAAGGACTTTTCTTATTTTTAGGAAACACATAATAATTAAAAATTGTTAAAAATATTAAATAATTTATAACAGAGAAGTTCAGGATGAAGTAGGAAAGGTATAGGTTCTTACTTATTTTAAGTCAGTTAAACATGCACAATAAAGGGGTGCAAAGAAGTTTAAAACCCTAGCATGAGCCTTGACTTTATAAAAAAGAAAGACCAAAATGAATTAATTTTACATTAATTCTACTTCTGTAATCAGGTAATTTATTTTGGCACATGAAATGGCTGAAAACATGCGCAGTTTTACATTTCTTAAAAAAAACTTTTAAGAGGCCCGTCTACTTCGTAAAATCCAGCAAAAAATGACTAACGTAGCGAGTGTTTTGTGGCCAGTACAAGAATATCGTAAAATTCCATTCCAACAAGTAAGTATTATACCTACTTGTACCATTTTAAAATGTTTACAAAAAATTTGTACATGATTATAAAAATTCCGAAAAATTCATAAACATTTCCAATTTATGCAAACTTTAGTTATATCTTATATCTCATGATGGAAATTTATTATTAAAATATTAAAAAGGTCAATCTGTAGATTCATTCTTTCTCTAAATGTTAAATCAATATAATAATAAATTGACAGTTTACTCGCAACGAAAACACTTTTACAGTATTTTCAACTTCAAAATGACATTGCATTACTAGGATGCTGCAAAGTACGAGTTTCGGACGGGTTTCGGGCAGCAGCAGTCTGCAGTACTGGGGAAGGGAGTGTAATAGAGGAAAAAGTAAAATCGAGAGTATTCTAGGAATTCAAAAAAAGTAGACGAGTCGCTTAATTTTGAGTAAAAAACAATTTCGCCTGATTTGATTAAGTTTAAGTTGAGAACTTTTGGTGAACGCGATCAAGATCAAACAACTGCGCTTTATGTTTAATACTTTAATGATTAATGTAATTTACTTTTTCTACTTAGCGTTCACAAAGTTAACTTTGTGAAACGCAACTGCATGTCGCCAGAGCTCACTTTGTGATTGTGACATGAACATATTTTTTTTATAGAAGGTTGGTATCGGTCAGATGACATTTACTTCAATTGTCAAACTTCGAAACTTCAAATCTCAAACTGACAAATTTCAGTATAACCTCTAAATATCTTTTGCTTAATTAATTACTTTTTATTCAATAAAATTAATGAAACATAAGTTCAATATTTTCTATAATGGCTGCACTTATCACCTAGAATAGTTCAATAATTATACTTTTAAGTAAAATAAATAGCCATAATGTCACCTACAAAAACGTTACACACATAAATTTCCCTAAATCAACTTGTGTATATTGTGTCAGATTAATTTAAATTTTAATATTAAAAAGACACAAAATAGAAAAAAAATTAAAAGACTTTTTTCGCACTTGTCCTTTAGTAATCTCGCTCGAGGGCTCGTTTTACTAAATTTGGACGCGTGCGAAAAAATCATGTCTTATAAAACTTGTTCTTTAATGTATATTGTATATATTGGTAGTAGAACAATTTATTTCAATATACAAATAGCGGTCATCAATTTATTCATACCTAGGTAATTTTTTCTTAAATTTACTTAAATTTTATTATTCTTAAATTTATCATTAAATTAGAAAATAGAATCTTTCCTGATACAATTAAAACTCTGACTTCATTTAAAGAAATACAGGTACACATTTATTAATTTAGGGGTAACCTCCCCAATACCCCACCTACACGTGCGCCACTGCTCCATCACTCATCCCGCTCATGTAATAAGAAAAAGCAGGACAAAATTGTAGCAGATTGGCACTCGAAGCGATCACACATATCGTTTAGTATCGCTTTGTCGGTCCGCTCCAACATATTTTATCCATTACCACAAGTACAATGATATCTTAATGTCGCCGTTTTTTGTTTCTGCTCGCGCTGTGAAATGTAGGCGGAGCCTCCGGCGGCCACTCCCCCGCGTTTCTTAGCAACGGCTGTCTACAGCCAGCCCACTAAGTGACTGGGTAATGTGCGCTCTATTGACTGTGAAATAGGGAGCATTTTCAGGTGTGGGTAATTGTTAAGTGGAAGATCTTGGTAATGATTTTTCGCTGGAAGAGTTGGCTTTTTCTTGCGCCCTCTGTGACCCCTGTGCGAGTGAGAGTGAGAGAGAGAGGAGGATGTAAGTTGAGTGGCTCGTTGGGATAAATGTTCCAGCTATTATTTAACTACCTAATTCCGTTTTTTATTTCCTACTTTCAGACAACTAATTATTTTTTTCTGGATTTATCTACTTAGAGGTAAGTTTTCTTTTAGCTAGGTGGAAATGGATTTTCAAATGATTTGAAGTTTCCACATCAAATAGATTTACTTTAAAAAAATTTGTAACTTTTGTCACATTATTATTTATTTGTCAAATAACAATAAAATAATAGAAAAGAAAATAGCAAAAAAGAGATTATTAGTACCTATAATTGTAATAAAAATGTCAGTATATGTTAAGTCAAAGTCAACCTCCTAAAATCCAGCATAAAATGTACTAACGTAGCGAGTGTCTTGTGGCCAGCACAAGAATGTTAAAATTCAATTCCAACAAGTATTATATATACAAAGGATCAATTAACAGTGCATTTTTAAATTTTTTATAAATAATTATACATAATTATAAAAATTCCAATTTATGCAAACTTTATCTCATGATAGAAATTTATATTTTTAAAATTTTAATACACTCTATTAAATGTTTAAAAAAAGCATTATCTTGAAGTCAATAATAAACTGACAGTTTACACGCAACGAAAATACTTTTACAGTAGGTATATATTTTTCAATTTTCAACTTGAAAATGGCATTGCATAGCTAGGATAGGAAGCGGCAAAGTACGAGTTTCGGGCTGGTTTCGGGCAGCTATAGTAGTATGTACGAGTGGAATAGAAGAAAAAGTAAAATCGAGAGTATTCTAGGAATTTGGAAACAACGTAGACGGGTCGCTTAATAATATATAAATCGAACAACACAAATGACTTGGTTTTTCACATTTTATTCTTCTTTTTCTAATTTCTAAATGCACGATCCAAAATTATTTACTGCGAAATAATTTTAAGGCTATGTTTTATAGGTACCTATACCCTACTTATTCCCAATTCTACTTTTACAACCAATTGTAACTTTAATGTGTTTTTTTAATATTCCGCACTACAAAGTGATAGAAATTTGATTATTAACCTGATAAAAAACTAAAATTTATTATAGTAATATTCGATTCTTTATTTTCCGCATCCTATTATTTCTTTTATAATGTTGTTTGTTTAAAATGTCTTGCTACTTATAGATGCTCAATCTCAATTGTTTAAATAAATATTTCGTTTTATTTATTATTCATATTGGAAGCGGAATTATTATTAATATAAATTTATTAATTTACCAAGAAAGTAATGAATGTTATTTTGACAAGAAATTAATTTAAAACTGTATGAAGTATGTAATTAAAATTAGATATTGTGCAAAAACAAAACAGATTAGTTCCTTTCTCTGATACATCTAAGTTAAATTATTTTCAAATTTGTCATTAATCATAGTTTCAAGAAGCACTTTCACAATAATTACATTTTTGTTTTCACACGAGAGATTTTCAATTTGCCACTGTATATTTTTGACGTTGAAAAATATTATATTAGAAATAGAAATTCTACAACATTATAAATTTAAAAGTTAATCAAAAGCGAAGAAAACGAGTTTAAAAACAATAACAATTAATTAAATAAAAATACCTATCTCATGATTCATATTCTGACAGTATAAGTATAGAAGATTTGTGTAGAATTAATAAATTTTTATTTTATTGAAGAATTAATAGTAATTCTGTTAAATTATTCTAAATAACAAATAATATGTTTACGGTTTAAGACTTAAAAAATTTCTTTATAAAATTTTTGGAAAATTTTAACATAAAATAAGTTTTACTTTCTTAAGTTAACCAATTTTTTATTTAGTTTCTTGATAAAAAATGTTAAATATTAATATCTTTACAGTCGTAATAATTTACTAGGTAGGTACTTTATTTATTATAATATTATAAATAATTATTAATTTTACATTTTGAAGATTCTTTTTTAACAATAACAAATTAAATAGTCTCAATAGTCTCTATTAAAAGTTTGTACAATCCAGGTATAGGTAGTTTAGTTTGTAAAGTCTCTTCATTTTTCCCAAAATCCAATAAAAAATGAAAACCAAAATACGAGTAAATTATAATAAAAGGGAAGCAATTTGATTTTCACTTCCAACAATACACATTTTCCCAATTTTGATAATTACTTTTCTTTTTTCCATTTGAAGATCATTGCCTCCAGCTCGAATGTTAGTGACTTTTTAACTTTGTTTCATTTAGTTGTCAGTCGTGCACCGGAAGTGGTGCGTGCTGTGCATGCGTGTTCGCGTGCTCCTTCCGGAAACTCGCGTACACAAAACGAGACATTCAATTTACCATAACTTATGTCCCGATATTTATTACCCAACTTTCAATGCGACACAAAAATTATATTCAAACTCCATAAAAGTTTCGTAATAATAAAATATAGTCAGTCATATCGACTTCTCGAATGTTTGAAGGGGTTTCCCTTCAAACAGAAAGAAATATTTGAGTGGTGGACTGGAAATGAAGAAGTATTGGGTGATTTATTTCCGATCTAACTTTTAAATTCGAGGAATAAAAATTCTTCTTTTTGTGGGGATTCTGTCGATGTTACGTTTTCAACTTGGATTCAATAGTAAAGAAAACTATTTAACTTTTGTTGTAGAAAACTTTAGGAAAGTTTAATTGATGTTTTATTTAATTATAAACATATGTTGGCGAACATAATCGTTTAAAATTCATAACTAATCTCTAATCTGCCCGTGCTTATCTGAAGGTAGCGTTATATTTATTTTACAATTATTGACTGCTTAATTTAAGTAACGTAATTTCCGAACAATTTAATGTGATTCTCTGGGTTTAATTTTTAGTTTTTATAGTATAATAATTACTTAAATAATCCCCACATGCCATATTATATGAAATTAAATATAAATACCATTTTAAAAAATATTAAAAAGTAAGGATCCCAGATATAAGAACCTAGTGGTACACCTAATAATAATAATTTATTTTACCAATTGATCATATTATAATGTGCCATAAAGTTAAACATTTAAAAAAATACATACATATTAACATTGAATACATTGCCATTTAAATATTGTTCAACACTATAACAACATTTAATTAAATGATGATATGAAGAAGCATTTGATGTCACTCACTGCTTTTAAATGAAATATTAGGATTCACACATTTGGCCCGTTATTGCGAATAGTGATGCGTCGAGACGAGACGAGACGAGATTTTTCACTTCTCGTCTCGTCTCGAATTTGAAAATTTTGATCTCGTCTCGATAATTTCTCGTCTCGATTATTGTTATCTCGTCTCGATCTCGATCTCGTCTCGATTTCTCGACCCTTTTTGCTAACAAATTTTTTTGCCGATTGATATTAAAAGTGCTATTTTTCAATACCTCCACCGAAAACGCCACCTTTCGTCTCTATTACTAGGGACGAAGGTGAGGTAGCTCTGACCGGTCAGTACATTTTCCACCTAGAAAGAAAAAGTACTTTTCCTCCCGCTTTATGTGGGATTCCAATTTTCTTTTCTTCCCTAGGGAGTAAAAGTACTAACCGGTCGGAAATATCTCACTTTCATCCCTAATAATAAAAAATTTAATCTAATAATTTTACATGGTCATCAGTAAAATAATAGATCTATGTTGACAGGTTGAATTGACAATTTAGTTGAGTTTGACTATAACAATAACAAATAGGCGAATTGGTGGAAAAAAAATTAAAAATTGTTGAATAAAGTATAAATAATTTTAAAAATTCGAAAAATCTCGCCATTGTAATCTCGTCTCGAACATTTTTTACAAAAATTAGTCTCGTCTCGACGAGACGAGAAATTTCGAGACGAGACGAGACGAGATTCGAGAAATTCTCGTCTCGTCTGCATCACTAATTGCGAAAATATGGCAAGTGAATCTAAAATGTTATAGTATGACTATTATGAGTATTACATAGTAAGAAATATCGTCCTATATCACACATTTTTGAGTCCCATTTGGGACACATCAATATTAATGTTAAAATTACACCGTAACACAAGTAACACCGCCATAAACACACTTCAAATCAAATCAAATCAATGTATTTATCAAAATATTTTGACAAAAAGGTAGGAGTGTTATATTATTATTTTTATTACTACATTAATTAGTGTTATATAATCAATTTAATTTATTATTTTACATAATTCCAGTGTCAATTTAACATTATTTCTAGTTGTTAAAACATTAAATTTAACAAAAAATAATAATAATAATATAAATCTGAAAATGTGTTCATTAGAAAATAAACAACATTTTTTTTTTTAAACATTTTTTTACTGTGTAAGACTCAAACTATTGTAATAAGTTTTAAAATAGTTTTCGATTAATTTAATTCTATAAGTATAACATCCCGCCTAGTACTTGATAAATAAAATTTAATAGTTAATGTTGTTTCTGGGCGAAACCGGAAATAAAATACTGGGTTTTTGCATCAAAGAGTGCTTCAATTCAATGTTGAACAAAATAATGCCAATATTATGATCTTACGTTATTTGTTAGATGATGTACGGAAGACCGTAATTATTATACTGGTTCAGATGCCGCTTCATACAAACGGTGTTACAAACTAGTTTTCCACGTTGATGTTAGCGCCGGCATCTGTTGGTTAGTAGAGAAACTCTTATTCCGAATCTAAACCTATGTATTCGTTGTCTGTTTTTCATTAAAGTAGATATCTATAAATTTACTATACTTAAATAAATAGAGAGCTTTTTCTAGTGTTATGAATGAAAGTTGAAAAAATTATAAACTTGTATAATTATTATATTACAATCTAGTAATAAAATTATGTAGGTACTTTAAAATCAAAATAAAATAAATCATGAATATTGTTGAAATTATGAATTTTCTAGTAAAATTTACCTATTTGTAAGAAACAATTATTATTTTTAGTAGATATACAATAAAATAAAAACAAGCTTATATTTTCTTATGGTCCGGTGTTTTATTTCTATTGTTTATTTTTTTCACAGAGCAGTGACCGTATACAATTAATATTATTTAATTGCCTTATGGTATGTATTTTAATTTTAAATATATTATGTTTTAAATTTTGAACAATAGTAATTTTAGAAAGAATAGAGTCAAAACTCCAGTAAATTTTGTTCTTTATTATGTTGATATGAAATGAAATTATGAACTTTAACAAACTAACCTATTATACCTACAAATTATAACAAATAATGCCTAAGCTGCAGAAGTGCTCGTTAAATATTGTTAAATAAAAAAAAAAATTATGATCTTTATATATTATTAAAATATTTAATTAAGCAGTAATTTTAAAATGTGATTAAAACCATTTTTATTTACTTTAAATCAATGCCTACTCAAAAGTCCAAAACATACTCCTTTTATTTTTACAGCAACGCTTGCCCTATTTCCCACATGTAAAAGTATTCGCCTTCCAAATTCCTCTCATTCCCTCCTTAGTTCCCCATTCTTCCAACAGATGTCTCCGTCCGCAAATTTCAACGTTCAATCCTTTCTAAGTAACAACAGCCATGACTCACATTGCATTTCATTTATTTTCAATGTCCTTACTCCTTATTTTCATACTTTGCATTAATTTACGTAACCAAACACTTGTCGTCTATCAAACATACTTGCATTAATGAACGCATTTGACTTCACATTCTACGTTGCATTCCTGCATTTGTTTATCGGTCAGTGGGGACAAACCTAAGTGGTTATGATAGTCGATAGTCACTTTTAAAAGTTTTTCTTTGCCTAAGGCGGGGTTTAGTTGAGTTATTTTCTACGCAGGTGTTTGTGAAAATAAATGCTGCTTGATTTGTTGATTGATTGGGAGATTTTCACTTTTGAAGCGAAGTAGGAAAATGTGAGCGAAATGTGCATTCTTTATACGAAATTTATTTAGAGGAATGTTTAGATCAACTTTAATTATACAAGAGCTTTTTATTTCGCCGGATAAATTTCTGTTTGAATTGAAACCTTGTTAACTAGAAATTTGAATAGAAAAATTGCTGTCAGGTGACAAGGTTGAGATGTCAAACAGAAATTTATTCCGAGGAAATAAAATGCTCGAGTGTAATTCATCGAGATAATTTAACGACTCCTTTAGTTCTTCTTCATATATGTTCCTAAAATCAAATCATTTCACTGACAAACATTAGAAGTATGAAGCAAATGACATTTTAGTATTTTGTTTATTGTTTGGTTGCAAAGAAAAAAGAAATAGGTAAATAAGGTTTTATCACTTGCAATAAGTTAGGTTTCTTTTTTATCCGCTGTCAAAGCGATAAAATTGTGTTTTGTTTATGTTTTATTTTATACAGAAGTGGAATTATTAGTGTAATAATTTTATGATTTAGGTACACATATAAGTATATATTTTTCATACTTTTTATCCAACTTTTGCGAGACAGTCTCACATAATATAGGTCTTTAATTTATTATCAGTACAGATATTTAAATTTATCATCTGTGCTATTATAAAATTAGGCTTTTTATAAGAAGCCTATAGGCATGTAGGCATATTGTAAAACACAATGTTACATCATTTTATTTCATCCAAGAAGAGTATTACTATACAGCAGGGTTGGCAAAAAACATGTTTTTTTTATTTTAAACAAAAAAAACTGTTTTTTTTGTTTAAAACGTGTTTTTTACTGATTTAAAAAAAACATGTTTTAAACACAAAAAAAACAATGTTTTAATCAGCAAGGAGTTCTGAAATATGCATCATTACGCACTATGGCGATAAATATGCTGGGGATTCCCCTACCTATACTTATTATTATGGCTTAGGGTGACAACAATAGTGAGAAACAGTATATGTTATAGGTACACTATTATTAGCAATATGAACTTTGTTTTGTTACGTAGATAAAGTATTAAAAATGTTTAAAACGTGTTTCAAATATATGTTTAAAACGTGTTTTAAACATGTTTTAAACATGTTTAAAACGTGTGTTAAAAACTTGCTTTGTTTTAAACAAGTTTTAAACATTTGTTTAAAACGAAATGTTTTAAACGTGCCAACCCTGCTATACAGGCAAGGGTGTTTCTGTACTTATGGATCAAACTTTAAGGGTATACGAGTATATGTAACACGTTCTACTGATAACGGATCAAAAATAATTTTTCAAAAATTCGCAAAATTAAGGGTGGTTTACTTAAAGGAAACATGTTGAGTGCCACTGGTTTCATAGCTGTTTGTGTTGTTTTATACAAATATTAACAATGCACGTAATTATCTAATCCAACGCTGATATTGCGTGGAATGAACAAATTTAATTAAAATACAACACAAACAGCTATGAAACCAGTGGCACTCACCATGTTTTCTTTAAGTAAACCACCCTTAATTTTACGAATTTTTGAAAAATTATTTTTGTTCCGTTATCAGTAGAACGTGTTACATACCCTTAAAGTTTGATCCATAAGTAGGTACAGAAACACCCTGTATAGGTAGGTATTCTTTATTTAGTTCAGTTTCAATGAAGCAAAACTGAGTATGTGGGTCTCACGAAGGGTATTAGGTTGTTTATTTAGTTCAGTTTAGTCAGAGTTTGTACAAAAACCGGGTATTTGAGACTCAAGAAGAGTATCGGATTTTTTTTATTTAATTCATAGTATCTAAAAACAGAGTCTCTGGGATTCAACTAGGATATTGTGTTGTTTATTTAGTTTAGTTTAAAGTTTCTGGCAAAAGCTTTGGCATGTTGTGTAATAAAATGATATTACATCATATATGCCGAGTAATTTAGTAACCGACCATAGGGATGATTGTTTTACCGACCGTTAATTTATACTTTAATATGAAAATGTAAGTCTCGTTTGTTTCGTTATTTACCGTATTTTGCACAAAATTTATTAAAATTTGAATTAGGTAGTTTGCACATTGGGTAGTTAGAAAATTGTATAGTTAACTTTTTAATTAATAGGTACTAAACGTACAATTTCTTAACATTTAAAAAAAATTAACTAGGTATAATAAACTAAGATTACGCACCAGGCACCAGATATAATAGATAAAAACTTTAGATCCAACGCTACTGTCTTCACCTTCCATTGAAGTCTTTGATATTTTACTTTCGTAAACATTATCAATGATTGAAGAAATCAAAGTAATAGTCAATCCATCAAAAATATCTAGTATTATAATGCAATTAGTATTACTGAGAAGAAATTATATAAATTGTACCTATATCTTATTTAGTCTTGTTATTATTTATTAATATTGTGATGGGATAAAATTTGCGAGTGTGAGTTTTTGGTGAATAAGCACGTTTGCAAGTTTCAGTGTCCCTAGTAAGAATTTAACATTTTCGAGATGATGTCTGTGTGTGTGCGTGTGTGTGTGTTCGTTCGTTCGTATGTTACAATTTTTTTGTTCGCGATAACTCAAAAAATAGCAAACATTACAATTTTGTATTTAAGGTTTTAATACGAATCTTAAAAACCCATTAAATTTTGGTTTGTCGTTTCAATCTACAAACCGGAAGTAGTACTTTTTTTAAAAAATTCGATAAATAATTAATTTAAGACAAATTTTTTAATTTTAAATGAAAGATTATGTGATTATTACCTACAATCGGTATTTTCTAAATTTTTCTGTATTTGGTATCATTTAAAAATAATTAAAATATATACTTATAATTTAGTATTTCGGTATCTTTTATTGTAACTCTATTTGTCAAAATTTAATTATGTATTCCAGGATGGGTTGAAAATCAGAATTAGCTGAATCCAATCCCTTTGTACATTAGTGCAATAAAGCTAATACAATACAATACGAACCATTTTTGTACCGTTATAATAAATACATAACTCCAAATTAAATAGACACAAATTCTTCAGCTAATTCGTTTATTGTATTGACATTCCATCCCTTGAACAATACAACCACCTTACCTGTTCCACAACCCTAGGTACACCTGTCCTAACCTCCAAATACCTGAGGCACCACTTATTATACTCCACACGGCGGAATTTCAAATCTGCCTCTACTCGGCCGCCCCTCTACTCTGCTGTGTCCGATTTCTTCGACGTTGGCGCATACCTGAGTAACGGTACGCAGCTCAGTCCTGGTTGAGTGTTGGTGTACTAAGTACTAACTGGTGTTGTTTACAAACTGTTTGTGTGACTTTGCAAGTGTGTGATGCTAAAAGTGACCTAAACTGGGATTTACAATCGTGAAAAGAGGTACAGATGGAATTGGTGATGGGTAGATCTAGTTTGACGGATTTGTGAAGCGAGAGAAAGAGTTGACGTTGGCGACTGGTGTTCCAACCTTAAAGTGTTGGCAACTAGTTTGTGCCATGAAATATGCTACAATGTATTATTTATTTATTTCTTCTGCATTACTGGCTATCTATCTACCTCAAAAGTGTTGCTTGCTACAAATTTACGTCACAAAATCAGTTAAATAATGCTATTTATCTGGGTAAAGTGTGGTTGAAACAGCTGAACACATGTTTTGTTGACGTCATTTGTTTCTATCTGCACTACTTCAATTATTATCTACCTCAAATGTTTTACTTACTACAGGTTTACGCCACTAAGTTAGCTAAATAAGCAAGTGTGGTCGAAACAGCTGAAAACATGTTTTGTGACGTCATATTTTGTATCAGATTCTTCACTGGTTCCCTGCTACAAATTTAAGGCCCATCTCTTGCTATCAAATGCAAAGCAAAAGAGCATGTTACAATAAATCATTTTGTGATTGGTTTTGAAATCGATTACCTCATATTTTACAATGATGTACTTATAGGTTGTGCTTACATGGATATAGAATGAAATTTATAAAAAACCTTTCCGTATTTTGTTAAATAATTTCTAAAAATTCCTAAAAAGGCGAGTTTTACATAAATTATTACAGTCAATGGGTTAATTGTTTAAAAAATCTCTCTATACCCGTCTTCCGACTAATGTATATTATCGATTTTTTATTTTTGTGCCTCAATCAACGTATAATATAGGTTATTAAATGATAAAAATTAGCTCCAAGTTTTGCTAATTGATGTCACAGCAATAAATAATTTGCATTTATTAATTCACTAATGACTCATGATTCTTCATGTTAAATTTAAATTTGAAATTTTTTATAATACAACCAGAATCGTTCAAATTGTTAATTTTCTGGATTTACAAGTGTAGCACCTAAGGTAGAATATTGACATAAATGAGCTTAATATGCTAAGAATCCTCACTATCTACATCACTTATATAGTTACGAACAAATGTTTGGCCCAGAGTATACCTAAAGTTAGTTAAATAATGCTACTAAAATCTGGATAAAGTGTAGTTGAAACATCTGAAAATATATTTTGTTGACGTCCTTTTTTGGTCTACAACCAAATTTCCCACTACTTACATTATTATCAATAAATTTATGGCACAAAATTTAAGTAAAGTTGCTAATTAATACTCGTATATGATACTAATTTTGACGTCATGTTCCTATATATACAACCAGATTATGCACTCGTTTCCCTAACTTCAAAAAATATTATCTACAAATTGATTTAGAACAGATAAAATATGCTATTAATCTAAAATAATGTTTCGCTTTCCAACAAGATAGTTGTTGTTTTCTGCATTTTGTGCGATAATCTGCAATATGGCAGCAAAATTAACCGCAGAGCAGCTACAACAGTGAATTTTGGCAACGGTGTTGTGATGGTATGACGAAATCAACATGGAGATCTAGATGCTCGAGCAAGACGCATGGACGAGATAACGAGGATTATTAATTGTTTATTGTTTCTAACTCTATCGATAACTAAATGTACAAAATTTAAATTATTTATGGTTTATTATTAACGACAAAAATTATTCTGAACTGATCAATGCCACAAAATTTTATATAAAACTGCAAAATATGCGTACAAAATGTTTTGAAAATAACGACACAATAAATTATTTGACATCATATAGTTTGTTATTTATGCACTTTGATAAATTTACTGCACTAACAAAAACATTCAAAGTTTAAAAAACAAATAAGCTACCTATACTAAATGCAAATATCCAGTGTTATGACTAGAAGAATGATTATTTGATACATTACATACAGTAGGTACCTAACCTACTACTGATTTAACGTAGAAAATCTGTCGGTCATAAGCGTGGTTGATTTCGGTGTGAGGTGAGGCCAAAGCAGTCAAATAATGAGTAATAAATCATTAAAAATCGTAGATTTGGATGCAAAATTTCAAATATAGGTAATCCATTAAAATAAAAAACATAATTGAAATTAAAGTTTACACAGAAATGCAGTACTATGACGTCAAAAATATAATTTTTCTTGAGACTGGAACCTTTTACGTGCGATTTTTCCCCAATTATTACTCATTATTTTTATTTTTTAAATAAATATCTCAAATATCAAAGAATAACAAATTAATTTTCCAAATATGTGTTGGATTGTTATGATATATTTTCTAATCGTTTAGTAAATCTACTGCTATATTCCATACGCAATGCATTTTAGCTCGTTTTGGTGTCAACTTTAAATTCAATTCTCTTCGTTACGTCAACGGTTACCTACAAATTTTTATCCAAATTCTACGACTTGTATTGAATGCTGTATATCAATTTGTGTCAAATTTTGGGTTGTCACTAGGTACCCATGGATTTACTACCTTAAATATAACAGTTTGGTTTTAATTTAATTTTTAGAAGCCAATTATACAGCTACAAAATTTACACTCTTCCATATACGTATGTACGACAGTTAACTTTTGTCTTTTTACGAAGGACAAAAATGATCTATAGGATAAGTATAAAAAATAACATTTGAATGGTTGTTATTAAATTATTATTATTTTCTTCAGGTGTTTAAATTATGTTTGCTTCTCCCTCATATTCTAAAAAAAAAGAATTATAATGACTCAAAATTTATTAGTCTAGATAAGCACATTTTATTGTTTTTATAGAATCTTATATTACTATTTTCGCTATAATGTTTGGGTGTATGTATGTGCGTACGTTTATATTTTATCATACGATAACTCAACAAACAGCAGACACTAAATTACTACATTTAAAAGTACTATTTAGTACAAAACTTCAATCTCACGGTAAAATTAACTAATTTAGAGAGTCATATGTCAATTTCATAAACTAATTCTCAAGGCAACGTTGCTAAACCGAGTGAATTTTTCTGTTTTCTGTCTCCTCGGACGGACCTTCAGTGCCCCAGGGTTTCTCACGTTTGGTTAGGAAGTTACAGTTCATTACTTATTATCTATTTCCTTTGTTAATTACCTTAATAAATGTAATAGTACCTGTACTACCTGTAATTGTTACTTTACTAAGTATTTAAGGAGGAAGCCAGAGATTTTTGTTCGTGTGTCAACGTATTTTTTTAGGTACCTAAACAAATTATGCAGGAAATTGTAATTATTAATTTGGATAAGTATTTTGAAATAGATTTGATAGATTTGAATGTGTCACTAAACTAAAAACTTCAAAAATATTAAAAATAATAAACGATTTTTATTTATTTGATGGAAAAGTTAACCAAAATTCCATTTTTCCAAAGGGAAGTAACATGTATTCTGCCGTGCTAAAAGCCAGAAGGTCGTATCTACATAAACTATAGTTTTGAGTTATAGAGGTTTTTTCTTTTTATTCTTACAAATAAGTATGCGACTCCTGTTGAGCAATACTGTTATTTATTGAATGCAAGAATTAAAAATATAGTTTAGAATAATTGGAAAAATGTTGTTACTTGAGTTGAGTTACTCTGATTCACGGCAGTATTAAGCTCAGTAATTCTTTTACTTTAGTTCGTTCGACACTGTTACTGCTGAGTAATCAGAAAGTACTATTACTGTTTTATTTGTGGTGATTCAGACAAATGATATTACAAAATAAGTGAACTGGTTAAAAGTGTAAGCTATATCTACCCACGGTGATAAATAAATACTTATACAGCTATTGTAAATGTAACATCAGAGTGGCATTGATATCTTATATTAAAAACTAGATGTTGTAGCGTTACCAATGTTTGCATTGTAATAGTTATTTATGTATTAAGGGTGTAAAGAAGCTTTTATAACGTGAGACGTAATTTTGAGCCCCGAGCATCAGCGTCAAAGTTGTCATTGTTGAATTTAACATTTAGAAGATAATTTATGTTAAATTTAAATAAAAATGATGTTATTCAAATTAAAAATTGTACAACTAATTACTGAAAATGATTATTTCTAGGATTATTTAGTAGGGAAATTGGATATTTAAACTGTTTGGCATTCATTTGGCGATTCTTTATGGCGCAGCGCTATAAAGTGGTCCGGGGCTATAAAATATGAAATGACGTTTATGTCAAAGAAATTCGCGTATAACTGTGAAACTATGAAACGACTGTGCCCAGTGCACACGGAGAAACATTTTGACAAGTTTCCTGAAAAAAGTTTCCAGAAAATGAAGATTTGTTTGAAAAACAATAAATATGTTTATGGTCACATTTGACAACTTGACAAATAAGAAGTTAGTTGCAATTCACAACGTTTCCTAAAAACGCCTCATTTTTATTAGGCGCAGTTAAAACTTTGAAGTTTCCGGAAACTTTTTTCAGGAAATATGTCAAAATGTTTCTCCGTGTGCACTAGGCAAAAGGATACTTCTTAGTCTACATCCTATCGTTTGCTTATATTGTATGTTTAAAAATGAGAAATGAGTTTTTCTAAAAAACTGGCAACTAATTAGCTCAATAATAGTGTTTTCTTATATGCAAACAGAGATATAAACATTAAGAGCCTAATGTAGTGAAATTGCACGCAGCAAAAACATGCTTTTGAATAGGGATTGAAATTGAGACTAATTTTGGTCGGATATATTTAATTTTTTTCTTCATTTAAAGATAAAGATGAATTCCGCATCCGCTTAGTGTTGAAATTTTAGTTTTATTTTTTGTTTCAATTTTACAATGGCATAAACTTGTCATAATTTGCCTTACTTCACATAACTGTTACTCAGTATATCAACAAAAATTGCAAATTTCAACACTAAACGGATCTAGATTGAACTTTTATCTTTCAAATGAACCCTTGTTTGTGATGATACGTTCAAATATAGTACCAATTTTAACCCCCCTACGAGAGCGCGTTCCCTATTGTTGCCTTTGTTCGACACTCTAAGTCTGTATAAATCTATCCTTTTCTCGCAGACAGCTACATTCGGGCCTTAAATATTGTCCAATAATCATAAGTCATAATGCAAGAAGAATTGCTCAAAAACCAATTGAGTAATTCATAGTATTACTCACTGATAAAATTGTATAATGAATATATTATTTTATAGTCGTAGTTAAATAATTATTTTGTATAGACTACAGAAATTGCAAATCTTATGTTTCGCTCTTTCGCTTTAAAATAAGTAAACTAATACGGTATAACGAATTAATATTTATACGTTTAATATAAAATTTCATTTACTGATTTTATAAGCAAAAGCGATATTCTTTCATTACAGCCTTAACAGTTGAATAGTGTCTTATAAAATAAATATTTGATGGCGCCCCTGGCAGAATTTCTGCACGTCTGTATTGTTAGTCTTGTTTTTTATTTAAAACAGTGTAAAAGATTCCTGGAGTTCTGTTTTGCATATTATTTAGCTGGTTGGAATGCACTGCAACCTAACCTTATGCGGCCACGTGATCTGATATTACATGATGTGATTATGTTTTGCTTTACGCTGGTCTCGTGGTCTCGGTAAAATAACCACAGGGATATTGACCTCCTTTGGCTTCTCATTCAAAACTCTGCTACACTAACAGCAACAGCAGCTCGACACGCAACCAGACGACGAAGGAAACAACAAGTTGCCAGATTCAAAAATCAACTTCATTTCTGTTTCAACTAAATTTGCAAATGTCAAGCGATTTTTATGAACATACTGATCTATTGGAAGGATAAATAAGTGTTTCACAACTGATACTAATGACATTTTGATCACAAATCAATAGTTATTTGTTTAACTAGGCAAAAAAATATTAGATTTGCTTCCGTGGCTAGAGTTTCATAGACGAGGCGCAGCCGAGACTATGAATCTAGCTCAGGCAGCAAATCTGTATTTTTTGCCATGTTACATTATTTTTTCGGCGATTGTTACTAATTAATATTAATTTAGTGATTATTTTAAATATATTGATTGCAATCAAATTATGTTGCTATGCGTATGTTGACAGTTGCTATGAAAAAACAAAATAGGTTAGGTATGTTGATGAATTTTATAAATGTCAAATTTGTTGATTCACCATAGTAACAATTACTTTTGCTGCCTAGGCTTTTTTTACTATTTTTGCTGCCTGGGCAGCAAAAGTGACACTTTCCTGACTGTCAGCTGTCAAAAAACAGCACTTTTTCTCAAGAAAATATTATTTAATTTTTCGTCTCAGCTAATAATATATAACATAAATTTTTCAAAATTATATGAATCAATTTCAAATTAACCTTTGGCATTTAATTTAAAATAAATATTATTATTTTAAATTGAATATTTAAATTAGCAAATAAATACCAATATAAAAATATATACCTGCAATAATCGTATAACTAAATAACAAATCAATAAATATTGATTTGAATTAAATTAGTGCGAGAATTATGGGATAATAAAATTTATATATAAATTTTGTAGTTCATAAAATTGTACTTTTAAAATATTGTATTATAAAATTATTATAAATATGGTATAGGTATTATTTTGATTGTTCTCTATATCTGGGTTATTAGTCATTGCAGATATGTTTTATTTATATTTAAACTTTATATGTTATTTTCTTAATAAAAATAAATAGGTAATATAGCAGGAAAAAGATCCAACAGACAATAATATTTTATTTTCGTATAAATCTTTCAACACTCAGCCAATCATAATACGTTGTCTTGTAGTTAATGGATATAACAACTTTTTAATTACCTACATCTTTAGATATTGCGAAAAATGTTTTAAATATTTTTTATGAATTGCGCAAAGAGAAGAAACAATGATTGATGTTTCTAAACATCTGCACACGAGACACAAACAATTAAAAAATTAAAATTCGCTTATTTTACTTTTAAATTTGACAATAACTAATAACTAGTTGTCTCGCAAAATAATACGTTTATTGAATTATGTATACCTACAAAACGCCCATTTGTTAAAAGTGAGGTTACCTAAGATAATATCCGTGGTAGATATTATACCTGTAGGTATCTGTATTTATTATTTGAGGTGGCTACATTTAATAATAATACAGACACTTGCTATTTTAATAAACAAATAAGAAAATATAACAACTGAAGAGGCACTTACTGCTAATTTTAAGATCGATTTTGAACTCGGCATTCGTAATTGATTTTGTCCAACGATGATATCAAAATCGAACGACACTGGAACAGTTAACGTAGATCCCAAAAACGAACACCTCTCGAAATAGGGACTGTAAAATAAAATACATTATAATATTATAAACAATAATCTTCTTTGCTCGTAACTGTGTGTGAATATGTTTCATATTATGCAGGTACCTTTATAGATTTTGTAAGCAAATCAACACAAATGTTCAAAACAATACTGTATTAATTGTTTAACATTATTACACTACATATTTTGCAATATTAATAGAGCTGTATTCAAAATAAACATCATTCGTATGATGCTTAAAACCAACTAAAAGCAGAGATCGGTTCGGTAACAAGTATCGACTTCTGTTAATTGACAAACAAGAAAATTCGTGAAAGAAACACAGCCACGTTACGTATACTGTTCATGTATTTTAAATACAATATCTGTTTAAAAATTGAAATAATCTGCAACAATGGTTATAAATTCAACAATGGAATAATATGATTGTTATAGATTTATTTAAAACTGGATCCAAGACAAGAAATAATTATAAAACCATCTCTACTACTTCGAACCTAAATACTCAACAAAAGGTGATATTGATAACACTCAAATAATAATTTCAATTCGCAAACTATGTATTATAAATTAATTAAAAATATGTTTGTATTGAAATTCATAAACCGACTGAACTTTATCAATAAGACAACAATTTTATTTTTAATAATTGTTTTATTATCTAATACGTTTGTTATAAAATGAAAAAATAAAGATTGTATAAAGGCTCATTCCCACTGCACTGGTTATCATAGTCATAGTTTTTGTGGTAACTTTTTGTCTCAATCATATACATTTCCCATCGCAATAAAAATTATATGTATGACAGTTAATTCAATTTGCCTGTAAATATATTTGATTTATAATTTATAGCTTAAACTCCGCTAAAACCTATTTTTAAGTAATGATGAAACTATTTATTTATATTTACCATGTTTTATTTTTTGCTGTAGCATTGTTAATTCAATTTCTTGAACAAGGAAAATCATAAACTGTTTGATAACAGAATTAAAAAATCTGACGTGGACACCACATGACTTCCTTGTACACCTATTAAACTGTTCATACTTTTCTTAATAACTAAAATTTAGAATATAAAAAAAAAATCCGACGTGGCCACCACAAGACCTCCCGCCATACCTAATTTATTTTTTAAACTTATTATACAAATATATTAATGGTACTACTACTACTGCTACTATACTCACAAATATATTTTAGTCATTTTATTTAAACTGCAGAAGAAGATATAAAGCATATTTTACTATTGTCACTGCCATGTCATAATCATTTAAATTTTACGTAGTAACAAATGTTAATCGATCATGGACTACAAGATACCGAAATACTAAATTATAAATAATATATACTTTAATTATTCTTAAATACCTACAAAAATATTTATAAAATATTTTTACGCAGAAACAAAAATCAACCGATCATGGATTACAAGATTTATTTGATAAATTTATTTTTTAAATTTTACTACAGTTTTTGAATGCTACCAGATGAAGACAATTTGTTTATAACGTAATTTGCAAATAACTTTTCCTCTTATTCTTATTACAAATAAACACTATATTTATCCAAATTTATATAAATTTTTGACAATTAACCTTTTCAATCTTCAAAAATATCACTTCCGGTGAAGATATTTGTACCAAAATCTTACGATTTCGTGCTCATCCACTAAAAACTGACTACCCGATTTTTAGCATGATTCCAATACCTTCCTTTACAGGTATGGCGGAAGGTAAAAAGTTATTTCGAGCGTACCATTTTTTGGGACAATCCGTCATCATTTTGACAGCAAAAATGTCTGGAATTTTTACCACTTAAAATTTATTCAATAATCGTCTAAACAACAGCAACATTGACAGCAACAATACGTGAGGAAAAAATAGCAAATCTTTTGCTTTCTGTTCAACCTGGGCCTGGCGTCCCGATTGCACTGCTTGTACCTAACCCCAGTGTGTATTCTAAGCAGATCTATTTCGCTTCTAGTGAGGTCTGGAATTTTTACCACTTAAAATTTATTCAATAATCGTCTAAACAACAGCAACATTGACAGCAACAATACGTGAGGAAAAAATAGCAAATCTTTTGCTTTCTGTTCAACCTGGGTCTGGCTGCCCGATTACATTGCTTGTACCTAACCCCAGTGTGAATTCTAAGCAGATCTATTTCGCTTCTGGTGAGGTACCTCTCGTGTTCTTCTAACTCGTCGTCGCCATCAGCATCGTCGAAGTAGTCGTCATCAGGGATAGTTCGAGTGGTAGGTGGATGATCGATTAAGATGGTGACGGTGGGTACTTTAGTCAAGCTGGACGTACGAGGTTCGTCGTACATGGTTGCGATGATATTGATGTTATTGCCAGGGTAGAACTGTTAATTTGATGGTTCAAATCCTGAAACTTTGGATCGGTGTGACTTTTAAACTCGACTGTCAATTAGTGAGATATAGTTTTGTTTGAAAGGTGCTGTCAAATGTTACTGTTATTTTGTCAACGCCTACGATATTAATACTGTGTTAAGTAAATAGACAATTTCCATTATATGTATAACAATAATTACAAATGCATTCACAACAAATTTTATTGTGGAACAAAACTTGTCCTATTTTTTTATTAAATAACAACGCCTTAAAAATAATACTAAAACAAGCTCTGGGAGATTACACGTAATTTCCTACCAAAAATGCGAAATTTCACCGCCGTAAGCGCCACTGTCTTCTTGTACGGTCCCTATACCGTGAGTTTATTTTAACGTGAAACATAGGATTTTTCATATCCATGGTTACGAATTTGACAGCAATGTATTAAAGCGTTCTTTTTAAGGAGGTTCCCTAGACATTTTAAAAAATGTTCTAATGCAACCAAACTTTGAATTTATGTTGTCTGTGTCATAAAAATGATACCTGAATTTTTTGGAAATTTTTGACCACGTAGTTTGAACGAAATTAATTGTTAAATTTTAATATTTTACATGGGCTCTTATGGCTTTCCATTAATTGATTAAATAAATAGATGTTAGAAATGTTCTATTTACTTAATTTTTGGTATATAAACTTATGCAAGCACGGACATCAATTTCTCAAAATTTGAAGAAGGTTGACCACATAGTTGTAACAATATTGTCGATTGAAAAAAAAATCTTCAAGCATTTTTTGATTAGTGAATTAGAAATTATTGTAAAAATATATCACCGCAACTGAACGAATTGCAATATCAACTAACACCCGTTGACCGAATTTTGTTTTACATTAATAAAAATATTTTTATCAATTAACGGCTGATATCTGAGTACGCCACTGCATGTGTAGGGAACCTCCTTAAAATAGAACATAGGGAATCAATTTAACTGTATTATTCTTGACCAATATAACATATTTGGGCAGCTGTAATAGTTCCAAGAGACGCTTTCAACATAAACTTTTAATTGTTTATACTATACCTACATCGTATTTTCAGGTAGCATCAGTTTGACTCTAATTAACAAATTAAAATGTTGCTACCTGGAAATACGATGTAGGTATAGTTTAAACAATTAAAAGTTTATGTTGAAAGCGTCTCTTTGAACTATTACAGCTGCCCAAATATGTTATATTTGTCAAGAATAATACAGTTAAATTGATTCCCTATGTTCTATTTTAAAAAGAACATTGCTGTCAAATTCGTAACCATGGATATGAAAAATCCCATGTTTCACGTTAAAATAAACTCACGGTATAGGGTATACCAAACTATAAAACTATGACAACTAACAAAACTTATGAGTATGATAGCAGTGGAATAGTGGAAATGATTATAAAACTGTTTAAAATTAATGTTTATACTAAATGTTTTAAAATAAGGTACCTGTAATTTACTGTAGCGTGTAAACTCATTCGTTTTCTATATTGAAGTAAAAACAAACAATTTACTGGACTCAAATTTGATTCTTTTGGGAAGTTATTCAATTTTGTGGACTTATGAAATAATTATAATAATTAAAACTTATTTCAGTTTTTAATTTTTTAAATATAACCATGCTAAAGTTAGTAGGTACATAAGCAAGAATAAAAAATCTGACGTGGGCACCACATGACTTCCTTGTACGCCTTGTGTGTTCATACTTTTCTTAATAACTAAAATGTAGAATAATATAAAAAATTATTTTAACTTTTTATACTAGTATACTCACAAATACTATATTTTAGTCATTTTATTTAAACTGCAGAAGAAGATATAAAGCTTATTTTACTATTGTCACTGTCATGTCATAATCATTTAAATTTTACGTAGTAACAAATGTTAAACGATCATGGAGTACAAGATACCGAAATACTAAATTATAAGTATATACTTTAATTATTCTTAAATGATAGAAGATACAGAAAAATTTATAAAATACCGATTGTAGATAATAATCACATAATCTTTCATTTAAAATAAAAAAAATTGTCTAAAATTAATTATTTATCAAAATATTTTTAAAAAGTACTACTTCCGGTTTATAGATTGAAACCAAAAATAGGAGGTGCACAACTAGATGCTATAACAGTCCTAAATACAAATTTTCAACTTTCTACGTCTAACCGTATTTGAGTTATGCGACACACATACGTCCGTACGTACGCACGTACGTACAGACGTCACGACGAAACTAGTCATAATGGATTCAGAAAAGGTCAAAACGGATATTTCCATCAAAATCTGAAAACCGAAATTTTTCGGGATTACAATACTTCCTTATTACTCCGTACAAGGAAGTAAAAATCTGACGTGGCCACCACAAGACCTCCCGCCATACCTACTTTATTATTTTTACTTATTACCTATACAAATATATTAATATATAAGTAGGTACTATTACTACTGCTACTACTCACAAATATATTTTAGTCATTTTATTTACACTGCAGAAGAAGATATAAACGATATTTTACTATTGTCACTGTGACTGTCATGGCACAATCATTTAAATTTTACGTAGTAACAAATGATACGATCATGGACTTCAAGATACCGAAATACTAAATTATAAGTAAGTATTATACATTAATTATTCTTAAATGATATCAGATACAGAAAAATTTAAAAAATACCGATTGTAGATAATAATCACATAATCTTTCATTTAAAATAAAAAAAATTGTCTTAAATTAATTATTTATTGAAATATTTTAAAAAAGTACTACTTCCGGTTTGTAGATTGAAACCAAAATTATATTGGGCTTTTAAGAATCGTATTGAAACCTTAAATACAAAATTTGATATTTAAATGTTTCATATTTTTGGAGTTATCGTGTCCGAAAAAATTGTAACATACGCACACACACACACATACGTGCACAGACACACAGACATCATCTCAAAAATGTGTAATTCGTATTGTAGAGACCCTAAAACGTGCTTATCTGCCAAAAACTCATACTCGAAAATTTTGACCCATTACAATACCTCTCTTATAGAATATGAGGCGAGAGGTAAAAATATAAGTTGATAAAGTATAGTCCCGAATTAAGGCTGCTCTGATGATGTCGGAATCACCTCATCTGTCCGTCATATTTGAGGTCTGAGGTCTGTGATCACAAGACATGTAATTCGTTCATATCCGGCTGTTAAACCATAAAAAACATACGTCCACGTTCCCACGAAAACCACAAACAAACGTCTGATTTTGCCCAAGAGTAATTTGTAATTTGGTCTCGAATTTTCTGCATGTCAGCCTTAAATTGAGTTCTTACGAACTGAAGAAGGAAATTAGGTTTATTCCGTTTATTTGTACCAAGTTTACGCTAACGATAATCGTGAATGAGGGGATGTACTTAAAATTTAGTATAAAACAATAATATACAAAAAACAGCAAGGTAGCGCAGTGGTTAGAATACAAAACTCTTGGATTCAAATCCGGGATTTAAGGGCGCGCTTAAAAGTGAAAAAACCGTAACACGAAGTCTGGGTAGTTTTTAACCCGATAATAGTCAAAAACTTATTATACGGCATAATTATATTTTTTAATGATTTTTTTTTCTGTAACTACTAGTGCCACGTCAGCGAAACTTTAAAACTTTTACATGGCTCATTTTGCAGATGGTTTCTGCATTTTCGGATAAACGATGTAACCCACAATGAAAATTACGTAACGAAAATATATTTATTCTTAATTGCCTTATTCCAAAAATTATGTCTGTAATAATAGTCCATTTTGCATAAAATTCATTGCAATTTGATGAATTTTGCCCCCCCCCCCATCATCTTTCATTTCTGTTGCAAATTATATTTATTTTCAGATATTCTTATTTAGCATAAGGCAATCTAGAAACTAATGATTCTATTGATATAGTATTTATGCCTATTGTTTGTTCCTATTTCAAGAAATTTATGAAGTAAAGTGCATAAAAATTACTTTCTGAAAACGGTTTCGAACGCGACCTTCTGTTGGCATACAATGAAATTGGCAACCATAATCACAAAGCTATCGGGCACCGGCTAGTGACTGTAACAAGGGCTTGCATCAGAGGGTCAGATAAGAGAACAGCGTTGGGCAGAATCTTGCTCATTTATAGGAGCCAATCAAAGTAAAATAAATAAATATTAATAACTACTTATTTATTTATTTATTAATATTAGGGAAGCCAACAGTTACAAAATAAAAGGATTCCACGGATTATACAAAGAAATTTACAAATTACAGTCAGTTAAGCTAGATTCAGAGCTACCCACTTATAAGTATAAGTGGCTAATTTAACCAATCAGCGCTCAACGTTCGCACTTATAATTGAAATTGGAATTTTGTGGAAGCCCTGATTGGTTAATTTAGCACTTATACTTATAAGTGGGTAGGTCTGAATCTAGCTTTATCATACAGAATAGTAAATTAATAATAGATATTTAAACATTTATAAAACAGTTTTAAATTGTTGTAGTGTGAGAGAAAAAATGTCTAAAAAATAAATTTACAAATTACAGTCAGTTAACATACAGAACAGTAAATTAATAATAATAATAGATATTTAAACATTTTTTAAAGATCTGATTTGGTGATTTGCTGATTTGAAATACATTTAGGAACTATTTCAAAACTTTACAAAGTACCTAAATTCACTGAGGTAAATCTACTGCGTGATTTAGCTCATTTATAGGAGCCAATCATAGTAAAATAAATAAATAAAAAAAACTTCTCGTAAGGAGAGTTCGATGAAGTAAGAAATAAAATTCAAATATGTCTCAATTATATTTACTTAAGATCTTGTCTGCTTCACGTCTCATTCTCATAACCAACTGCTATACCTTCTACAACTTTGTTTTTCAATTTAAACCAATACATTATTCATTACTTAATAGATCATTCATAATTACCCAAATAAATTCCTATACATAGTTCTCATTCTATATAACTTCTTAAAGATCTGACTTGGTGATTTGAAATACATTTAAGAACTATTTCAAAACTTTACAATGTAAATTCACTGAGGTGAAATTTACTGTTTGAGTTAGCAGTTGTTTTCAAGGCCAACAATTAATATCACAATCAATTATCACGTGCTTTAGTGTTGTAGCAAACAAACAATTATTATTACTCATATTATTATTATTTGACTTCAGCATAAGATTAGATTTTAGCTACGTGCGAGATTTTTTGGTAGACTTTTTACGTTTTAAGATGAATCTAATTTAAATTTGAAATAAATTATATATTTCATACTTGAAACCTACACATTTTTTGTTGATAGTATTAATCCTCAGTGATACAGTTTTTCAAGAGGCACTCCTACGTAGTAAATTTTGTTTATGTTACAAAAAATTGGTAAAAAACTGTGGTTAAATTATATTAGCAGTACTTTAACGTTAGGCCAAGACTAACGACATTAACTTAGGTTAAGAACTTGGAAAAACTTACTGTAGGAAGATAACGATAATTATGCAGCACCTTTTTATATTGTTCGTAAGTAGGTACTTAGGTATATTTCAAATTAAGTTCGAAGTTAGAATTGGACATAATTTGCAAAGAATAATTTGCAATTTTAATCGAAGTTGTATAGCTATCAAATAAACAATAATAATAGTTTAATAGTATATTAAGTATCAAGGGCGGTATGTGCAGTTTACCGATTGAGGATAATATTTGGAGACCGAGACGTAATGCTTGTATTATTTTTTACCGATCGATATAATAAAAATAAATTTGAAAATAATTTTTGTACAATTGGTCTTTTTTATCAACTTACCATGCCTGTAGCCCAGTCAATCTAGATTTAACCTGGAAATGGAAGATAGAATTCTAATTTTTTGCACAGATGTTCCTTATAACGTAGTATAACTCTCCTAGAAAGTCCCAAGGTTACCGACGCTTGCTTCCCCCGGGAGAGGGCAAAAGGTCATAAGGGATGACAAATCATATATGTAGACTTAAACTCGTATAAATTTCGATCGGAATGACGTAGACACGTCAATGATAGCTCAAAATGTTGAGAATAATGTGCACTATACACGTAGATACTCAAAGTTAAATATTATGCCATAATAACCGGTCTAACAACACCAGATACACAAAAGTGGTTAACGCACAAAATAATTTACGCATTTCAATTATA
The DNA here is from genome assembly GCA_947534325.1 of Agonum fuliginosum. Taxonomy (NCBI): domain Eukaryota; kingdom Metazoa; phylum Arthropoda; class Insecta; order Coleoptera; family Carabidae; genus Agonum; species Agonum fuliginosum. The sequence continues at coordinate 20,477,913 of OX384043.1, forward strand.
TATTCTTATTATGATTAAATAACATGGTTTTACATTATTTTGTATAGAATAGATACAGAGAGAACACTGTTGCTTTCAGAGGTGACGTGTTTAGTACCGGGAATAATAATAAAATTGAAATGAAAAATTATATAAGTTTACAATTTTACGGATTATGTACAGAGGTAACCCAGTCAAATGGTAGAAAATAGGGAAAAGTTTTGGGATTGTTTTGAAATTTTTATTATTAAATTCTTCGAACATTTCTGTATAAGACAGATGACTTTTTAAAAAATTTGAGGGCCAAATTTACGATTTTCTACGAGAGAAAATCTTAGTTTTTTAATATTTTTTGTGTTTAATGACCAGTAACTTCTAAACTAATTAAATTTTTGACTTCCGGTTTCTTTTATCAAATTTTGAGAACGATTCTCTATAAGTTAGATTATTTTAAAATTTTGTTGAGGGTCTTTGTTAAGCCAAAAAATAAAGTTTTTCTTCAAGAGAAAATTGAGAAATTTTAGTTTTTAAAATTTATTTTGTGTTTAAAGACCTGTAGTTTCTAACCTTACCTTACCGCCTTGTTCATGACTTCATGAGTTCTTACCGCCTTCTAAGATTACGTACCACCTTCTAATTAGTAAACAAAACCTACTATCTTGGAAACAGAGCCAGTAAACGCTAAAAATGACCGATCGTGCAAAAAAGTTTATGATAGTAGGATTGCTTTACTTACTTACAATTTATAAACAAACAAAAAGTACTACCATTTCCTTATCTTCTAAAGTGAAAGAAAACTGAACTTTTATCAATGAGGAATACTTTTTAAAGTTGTAAACAAGAAAAAATTTTAATTTTAAAAAACTGTGCAATCAAAATCCTAACACCAACAAATTCATTCATGTAAGAAAACCACCTATAAACCTTACTTCTCATCTTATCTATATCTCCATCACATCAACAACAAACCTACAATAAACATCACTATAAACCTATTTCGCACTTCACTTGCCGACGTGTCTTCCACTCTTACCTTTGGCACGGAAGTCGGTGAAGAATGTGACATTGTTGTGTTGATGAGCCTTGTCTTGTGTCCGTGTCTGTCCGGCGTTGCAACTCCGTCAAGTTGGCTGAATGAGTTTGAGGTCAGCGGAGTGCCTGCGGGCAGCGCGGAGGGACCGGGGAGCGGTGACCAGGTGACTGCGTGATGATATGTACACGCATGAGAGGCACGCCTTTAGTTTGGGTGGAATTGGGATGAGGTTTTCAAGGTGGACTCATTTGTATGGAAGATGAGAACGGAGTTATTAATTCGTCTATAAATATAAATAAAAAATCTGCCGTGACCACCAACAGTACTTCCTCGACCATAAATTAAATACAGGCGGTGTCAAAGTGACATATGTCAAAGTGCCGGTTATTAATTTCAAAGTGACATTTGTCAATGTCAAAGTATAGTCATTGAGTGACTTTTAAAATTCGAGATTTTAATTAAGTTAAAGACGTAATACGAGCAATATGTAAATTAAATTAAGTAATATAATTAAGTAGGATCTAAAACGTGAAGATTCATCAAAATCTCGAACTGTCAAAAAATAACGATTACAAATTACAATACTTTCCCTATTATACAGGATGTACCCCAATCTATGTAACAATATTTAAGGGTGTATAGTATTGGACGCACTGATCATGAATAAAAAAGAATTTTGTTGAAATTCGTAAAATTAACAGTAGTAGTTTGCAAAACAATATCATTTTGGTACCACTGGTTGTCACATTTAGATACAAAAAAAGTTAAATAGTTATGCAGTATTTATTAGCGTAATTACATTAATGTAATAATAATTTTACAAACAGAAAAAAATGCAATTTGTGTGTCTCATTTGCTTGGACACATTTTTTTATTTGCGAATTTCAACAAAATTCTTTTTGATTCTTGATCAGTGCGTCCATTACTAGACACCCATAAATTTTGTTACACAGGTTGGGTTACACCATGTATAAGCCGGTTAAGTAAATAGGATTGCTTCCATAATTTCGTACAATACGTTTTTTATTTTCGAAGCTGGTGAAGTCAAAAGTTATTTACTTATTTATAATTTTATTTATATTTCTGTGTGAATGAACCGTAATGGCTTAAATTTGTAAGCGTTAATTTAATTTGCGTAGAGAATAAAGGGAATTAATTTTTTACCATCAGAGGGCTCTTGTGAACTAATTCATGTTCAGAACGATTTTTCTGATAATTGATGTTTTATTCATTATCAGTATCACACAAATGCATGAAACAGCGCGACGTTTAATTTATTTAATGGAAAAATAATTGTAGGTTAGTAAATAGGATGAAGCAATAACATCACATCATAAATAAATGATGACTCAAATATATTTATATTCATGTTGCATATTACCTACAAGCTGACGTGGTTATTTTTGCAAGATTCCTTTAAAAGGTCAAGTTAATTTATATAAAAAAAACTTACAATGTGAAACAGTCAATTGATGAAGAATAGGATCATAGGATCCAATGTGAATATGGTACTCAATTGCAATGATAGGCAAAAAATAATTAATTATTCATATTTTTGTAACAATTTAACGAGGTTATATTAATTAATTAATTAGTGATAATTAAAACATGTGGAAACGTAAGAATTCTTCACTATTTTATATGGTTATTACTACATACATCATATTAGACTTTCTGTTTACAATTATTATATTTTGCAAGAGTCTCTTGTATCATTTTAACTTGAAACAGAGAAATTCAGATGCTACCTGCATATTTCAATCACAATTGACCTAAAATTTGATCTCGAATTTGCAGAACTCGCAGTGATGTTGTGTTGTAAATAGAGACAACATGCATTTATTATGGTGCCAGCATACTTGGTATATTTTCATGTAACAAGATGATAACTAGATGTCAAATTTACAGGCAATTAATTGTTTTCAAGGACATATCTATTTAGTACAGAGAAAATTGCTATTTCAAATATACTTACATATTTGTATATTAACGAATGGTTACTTTTTATGGAGCAAAACTAAATGAAAATTGAATAAAAATGTTCATTATACATAACCTGAAATAAAATTTGAAGTACTAATATACAGGATATTCCACAACTTAGGACAAAATATTAAAGGGTATATACTGTACGACGTGCTGATCATGAAACAAAAAGAATTTTTTTAAAATTCGCAAAGTTAAGGGTAGTTTTTGACGTGTGTACATTTTAAGTATCAGCCGTAGAAGATTTGAAAAAAATATTAAAAATACCTAGCGAAAAATGTGCAAATTTTTTGCGAATTTAAAAAATCAGCACGTACAGTATATATACCCTTTAATTTTTTGTCGTAAGTTGTGGAACGCCCTGTATAGGAAATTTTGTTTTCTTTAATTTTTAGAATATGAAAACAATATCCGTAGGCTGTCAAAATTACTAATAACTGAAATGTAATGATAATGATTGATACAATTTTAAGGGCAATGAAGTATAATCTAAAACGATTGAATGAGAACTAAGAATTAATCACAAATTAAAAGTGGAGCGGATGTATAAAAAAATTGAAGAACTTAGAAGGTAGGTATACGAGTAGCTGACCGCAAAATGATCTAATGGTATCTCAGATAAATCGTAAATAAGTGGATTTTCGTTTGAATGGAAAACTTGTGTCCGTATTCAAAAATCCAGACATAAAACAGGTTTACATTTAAAAGTTTGCGGATAGGTAAGCTTGAAACATAATATAACATGCAGACAACAAATATATAAAAAAATCACAAACTCGACAAACCTTCATCATCGATGACACTAGTCTGCAAGTTGGTCTGCTAATCTTTGATTTAGGTTCAATATTTGACAGATGACAATTTTTGTTATGTAATGACTCTCAAACATAATGGACATTGAAATTTCAAAAACTCACAAAATAGATCTGTTTTATCTCTAAGAATCTTTATTAATTTTTTAAATAAGTATGTATAGTATGTCCATAAATGAAAATATTATAGAAGACCAAATAGATACTACCAGTACGTCTATTGTCTATTTAGCAGTAGAAATAATGGGTTTTCTGTTTAAAGACCTTAACGTAAAAATAGTATACCTAACCTACTTTTTAGTTGACCTATTCGGTAAAAGTCTAAAAGTTATTAAAATTTCAAGGAATAATTACCGTGCGCGTGTAATAAAGAGTCACTTTACGCTCTTAATACACAAATGTCTATTAAGCAGTTACTAGAGAAGAGGTGTTGGATATAACGTTATACTTCACACGTGGGCAAAATGGAATGACCCATTCGAGAAAATTATCTCACTTAGTTTTCGGCCTCGTGAGTTAAGATTTCCCTCGTGGGTAATTCCTTACTTTGTCCACTTGTAAAGTAAATAACAATTAAACTGGTACGCTTACACAATGTACACAATGTGAGATTTTAATATTAATTATCCTAGATATTTTTGGACAACGAAAATTTGATTTCCCATTCTAAACGCCATATTTTAAAATATACCATGCTACTATACCTACTGTTACTTGTAGTGATAAGATTAGTTAATCAATACTATCAACAGATTTTATAAGCTTATGATCAAACTAAATACGCAATATAAGGAAGGCAATAACCTTTACACAAATAACATCACTTCATAATAAACTAGTCTAGTGAACTAGTATTACCCTACAAGGCATTCCCGCATTGCCGCATTCGCCTCACTTTGCTTACCAAGATTACATGTTTTTGTTTACTGCAAAAAGAATCAAGTCATTACCTTTATTAATGTGTTCACTGAGAAAATTATAAATAAATTGATCATCATGCTGAGAATTGCTTTTCCGCATTGATAGACACAGAATAACTGTCAAAGTTAATAAAATTGACAAAAAGCGTGTTGAAATTAATACAACAGTAAGTATAGGTCTGTTCTAATACCATTTTCAGTTTTATTTTTTATAGAGGTAGGTACCTAGTTCTAGTTGTACTTCGAATATGAAACTAACTCACAAAACATGCAAAGATTTCGAAAAAATAAATGTTTACCTATGAACGAAAAGATAATAAAATATTGAGAAAAAATGGTCCAAGAAAAGCAACAAAACCATAATTTGTGTCTGAGTAAAGCTAGAAAGTGACTAATTTAACCAACCAACGCTCAACGTTTTCGTACTTATGATAATTATTGAAATTGGGTAGGTCTGAATCATAGGAACATTTCCAATACTATCTCCATTTTTTGAATAGCGATGGATTGCCTTATTAGTAGTAGTTACCTTAGTTAAAGAAGTTTAAAGAAAAATATAAAGACAATAGAACAATAGATAAACCGTAGATCGATGTAGTAAAAATAATAAAATAAATTGTCTTTCTTGGAAATCTTATATGAATAGAAATGTAATGACTAAATTTTGATAATTTCAGAATAAAAAGGTTATGATAAGGATCGTATAACATCAATAAATGTGCTATAGTTGATTTCTTAACTAAACGGAGCAATCTGAAGTTGTCTCGATGGGCCATATTTACACTGTGTAAATTACGAAAAAAAATATCTAGATTTTTTTGACGGCAAAATTAAATTTGACCTATCAGCGGACAAACTCGATACAGACACTGACCACAGCTGACGGGACAAGATGGAGAACATTCATTTGTTTACATTACAAAGTTTGTGTGGTGTAAAACTGGTGTTACATCAGCCAATCAAAAACGATCAGTTTTAGCATTTTAACTTCAGATTTCTCCGTTTAATTAAGAAATCAACTATAGTCGTAAAGATTATCAGACGAGACGAAGTCGAGTTTGATAACACGACGTGTACCATAATGATTTTATCTGCTGGCGTAAACATCAAAAAGAAAAATAAATTATTTGGTATTGACAAAAAACTAAATCTAAAAAAAATAGCTATGCTATTTTTCTAACTTCCTTAGTAACGAATTTGTTATTTCATTCTGGTACAGAGTACCATACTGGATTCATTATGGTCCTTGGTTTATAATGAATGCTATTATGGTCCTCAAATTCAGGCTTATTTTATTGCCATTATGGCAATTATGAGATAAAATAATTTTATTTTATTGAATTATTGTGGCAGTAAAAAATAAAATATGGAAGTTAATTACCTATTGTAATTGTTGTTCCAACTCTGACAGTAATATTATGCAGTGATAAAATTCCTGAGGTACTTATTTGCGCCAGCTTTTTGAGTTCATAGTCTATTCTTATAATTTTAATGATATTCTATACAAGTTTAGCTTCTTTACGGATGATGTACATTGAATAATTTATTACGTTTGGTGACATAAAAATTTGTTCTACTATGAATACATTAAATAGAGCACTTCACGTAATAGTTTTAATTCTAGAATACTGATTATTGAATTTATATCGTACGTTGATCCATGACCTTCTTATAACTTCTTATAATAACTAGTAAATTATATAATGTTGATTGGTCGAAATTTTTTCAATAACAAGAAACCGTATTATATACCATAATGCAGAAATTGAAATATACATTAAAAAGACATATTGCACATAGACTCAGACAATAAAATTTCAACATACTTTTCAGATAATATAATTATAGATACCGTACACCAGAAAACCAAATATAATGATCTTTATGCTTATACAATGTGGGTTTGAAGTTAATGTCATAAAATTAAGGGTAAGTAATATGACATGAATACATTACGAAACAGAAAAAAAAAATTTTAAATCGCAAAATTAATTTCCATGTTTCCCAGTCAAAATTTTTTCGTTGTCACTGCCACTGGGTGGAGTAATTATTGTTTAATTAAAAATAATTAAATTTAGTTTGTTTATTTTACTAGTATTATGTAATTTAAGATATTAATTACCTACTTCTATTGTTTGTGTTTAATAGGAAAACGAATCCGGTGCAGTACTACAAAAAATGCTGCAGGTATACTACCCTTAATTTTTCGAATTAAAAAAAAATCTGTTTCGTAATTTACACATGTCACACCACTTACCTTTAAATTTATGACATTAAGAGCATTCCGTACAGGAAAAATATACACGTAAAAAGCACTTTACACGCATACACCTCATCGACACATGGTTGTACATTTTAACAAAAACAAATTTGTATATGGTAGATAAGGGATAAAACTTCGTTCTATTAGTGCCATTTTTTCTGTTTTGTACCGAAGTTTTATTTTATAAAATAAAGAAAACTACAAAAATTCACATTTTTTTACCTATAATTTTCTCGAAATCAGAAAGTTTTTTCTAAAAAATAACACTACCCAGACATAGATTAAACTTTAAACTACATGATTCAAGTTTAAAATATCATGTTCTGCTAAATATCGTATAAAGAAAAATCTGTAGGTGCTTCTAAACGCCTGCAAGCGGTTGAAAGTAAGTAATTTCGACCGTTGAACGTGCTGAAAAAAAACAAATTTTACTAATAGAACGAAGTTTTATCTCTTATCTACCATATAAAAATTAGTTTTTGTTAAAATGTGCAACCATGTGTCGATGAGGTGTATGAGTGTAAAATGCTTTAACGTGTACATTCTTCCTGTACAGAAACCACTGCATATAAGTACCTATTTTTACAAATTAACATTTAGGTATCCACCAAGAGTTCTACATATTGTTTATTATTGGAGTATGGAGTATTCTGTTTTAAATCTAGGAGTTGGAGTAAAAACGTAACATTCTCAGATGATTTATATGATTTTTGATTGGCTGAAGTACCTACCTACACTCAATCCATCCATTCAAATGTCAGATTGAAATGTTATATTAATTTATTTTACTGTCAAAATGTAATTTTTAAATTTGATTGTACAAGATGATTGGTAATAGAAATTCGTTGTTCTAATTTGATTTCAATGCAATTAATTTACTTGTGATAAACAGTTTTGACTTAAGGCATTAAAATTGAAATTTAACGAAAATAGACATAGGTATAGTGATTTTCAGGTTTTTAAAGAGTGTAAATCTGACTTGTTTTGCACCTCCTAGTTTAAAAACAGACTATAGACCAAGATACTACTCGTATATACTATAAGGTGAATAGTAATACCTACCAATATTATTAATAGCTCAGTATTACTTTTCCTTGTTATTATTACAAGCTTAGTTCCTATTTCAAGGTCATAAAACATTCCGCAAATTCCTTCCCTATTCATCATCTATCAACTGTTTAAAAAAGCGAAAAGTGCAAACTATTATTCCGTGTTTCCTTAAGTAATTCCGCATTGGTAACAAGGACAAAAACAACAAAAGACATTTGCAACCCAAGCTCGCGATGTTCAACTGTTAATGCGTGGAATGTGTCAGTTCCTAATTCGTGGCACGCAGGAAGTAGGCTTTGGTTCCGATAGCTGTGGGTAACTGTTGTCGCCTCGCTACCGGCATTTTAAATACTGTCAATTGTTTCTTCTGTTATTTATGTTTTTGGAAAGTTGTGGTTTATAGGTTTCATGTGTTTTCTTTACTTGTAATGAGGTATTGACGATTAAAGTTTAATGGTTTTGTTAATAGGATATAATGTGTATTTATAAATATTAGTTATATTGAGATGTATGTGAAGTAAACTTTATAAATAGAAGGTTAACATAAATCTATGAATTTAATTTTAGGTGAATGTCATTTTATTTTTTTAAATTAGTGAAATTTATGTTTGCCATAAATTACGTACCTATATCACAATGAAAATTATTGCCAATTATTTCTTGAAAAAGGCAGCACGTTGGCAATTCGTTTCTACGCATCTTTTCCTGTCAATGCTTATATGGCACCATTCGCAAAATAATAAACGAAAGAAAGTACCTACAAAATTTACCTACTATCTATTTAAAGACCAAAACTAATAAATACCTATTATTAATTGTCCTCGTTACATTTTCTAATGAATAGGATCTATTATGCTTAACAATTAACATAATACTCAACGTTCGATTGATTATAAAAAAACTTTTTTTAAATCCTTTATATTAACTTCACCGTCGTACGTACGTACGGCGAAAAACAAAACCCACTTCCCGTGATCCTATCGAGCTGAAATTTTGGAAATAGACTTTTGTCACCTAACAATGCTCTTTGGCACAAGAAAAAATCTGATGTGGCCAGCACAAGACCTCCCGCCATACTCCAAACCCATTTCCCCATATCCAGTCAATCTGAAATTTGGTACATAGACTCGTTGTGACCAAACATTTACTTTGGCACAAGAAAAAATCTGATGTGGCCAGCACAAGACCTCCCGCCATACCCATTTCCCCATATCAAATCAATCTGTAATTTGGTACATAGACTCGTTGTGACCAAACATTTACTTTGACACAAGAAAAAATCTGATGTGGTCAGCACAAGACCTCCCGCCATACTCATTTTCCCATATCCAATCAATCTGAAATTTAGTACATAGATTTGTTGTGACCAAACATTTACTTTGGCACAAGAAAAAATCTGATGTGGCCACCACAAGACCTCCCGCCATACCCTACGCTTTTTAACTCTGAAATTTGGTACATAGGCTCGTTGTGACCAAACATTTACTTTGGCACAAGAAAAAATCTGATTTGGCCAGCACAAGACCTCCCGCCATACCCTACTCTTTTTAACTCTTTCTTGAAACACACTATCTAAGAAAGAGTTACAATGAAAACTAAAATATAAATAAATATCGATCGAGTCTCATAAATAAAGGATTTATAGTCAAAAACTTTGTTTTTACGGGTTCATTTTCTTGACTATAGTCAAGCAATCATGGCAGACAAACTAGCCGTGTAGATGTAAAATATGTCACAGTCGTACTGTATATTTACACTTGTTAAAAGTGTGAAATACGTTTTCACAGCGAATAGTATGACACTTATTATACAAAATGAAAATGGTGCGAAAACACATGTAACACAACAGTGTCTCTTATTAATTATTAGTTAGTAGTACACATTTCAACTTCATATTGGTAATATAGTCTAGCAAGAGCTCAAAAGTTGACATTAAAATTATTTTATGTTTGTGGTTCCCTTTCATAAGTTTCTACTATGAAATAAATGTGAACTTTATAATATTCTGCTATAGGGTATTTGTAAGAAATCCTAAGTATTGGGCTATTGGGGTTTTCATTCAGATACCCAGCTAAGAACTGGATTTGAAAACCCCAATATTAATGTCCCAAACCAAAACATAAATTTCCCTAAATCGGTGTATGTTATGTTAAAACGAGCCTGAGGGCGAGTTTACTAATGGACAAGTCCAAAAAATCTTATAAAACTTGTTCTTTAAGGTACCATATTATGAGTTCTGAAAATATCTTTCTGGGAAATCTATTAAAAAATCTTTTAGAGAATGAAAAAACTAACCCACCACAAATTTTATTCATTTTACACTTGACTGAAACGTGAAACCTAGGCGAAGCCTGTAAACAAAATTCCTGCAAGCTACGACACAACATTAGCATACATTATCACTTGCATTACCTCAACGTTGTCACTAACAATTTTCGGAATCAGAGCATAAACTTACATCACCATTATCTCTCATCACGTGAAAGGAAAACTCGGCATTATGCGTCTTTAATGGGTTCTAATGTCTGTTGTTTGTACCACTGCCGGTGTTGTTTGACTCACTATCGAATTCAATGAGACCGAACACGTAGAAGAAAGAAGATGCTGACAGGAACTCATTTGAATTTGTAATTGTGAAGAAACGGAAAAGGAAAATCTACTTTTGTTTATAGTAATAGAGAGGAGTTGATGGAGGAAATTGAATATTAATGTTATGAAATTGAAATTGGATTAGAGAATATCCTTAAATGTTTTGTAATTTATGGAAATTATGTAGCATAAGTTTTAACCGGTTAAATCTTTTATTTATATGTGATGATTATTTTATTCATTGATTTCAACTGTATATAGGGTGATTCACAACTTAGTGCATCTATTTTAATGACATATAGTGATTAAGTAGCACTTTTCACAAAAACAGAACTGTCAGTAGGTACCTATTTTTGTAAAACAAGTTTTGAAAATATAGTTTTGTGTAAGTGCCCAAAGGTGTGCGACAATAGTTATTTACGAACCAAATGCGGGAAGATTTGGATCCCACATGAGCGGATTTTTTGAAACACGAGCGGAGCGAGGGTTCCATTTACGCGAATGCTGGGATGGTGTCTTCCCGCAAGAGGTTTGTACAATGTTTTTTGTAACGAATAAAACTATAATCAAATACATTCAAGTTGTAGTTGTAGTCTGAACGTTAAATTTGAGGTTACGATGCTTTTTGTACTCACTACTACCGACAGATGGCGCGCTGCACACAAGTTTTATTTTAAATATTGGCGGTTTTCGGTGGTCTTCATTAATTATAATTCCCGGAAGTAACACTTTATAAACTAAATTTTATTATTTTTAAGATGATTTTACTCTGAAATGTCTAGAAAGGCCAGTGTTATTGGCATTTTTCCTGATTGACTGCACTGGGAAATTGACATTTCCGATTGTCAATTGCGTGTTTCATATGTCACTTCCTAGGTGATGAGTACAAAATAGTTATTTTTGTACTCATCACCTAGGAAATGACATAATTAAACACGCAATTGTCAATCGGAAATGTCAATTTCCCAGTAGTCAATCAGGAAATATGCAAAGAACACTGGCTTTTATAGATATTTCAGAGTAAAATCATCTTAAAAATAATAAAATTTAGTTTATAAAGTGTTACTTCCTGGAATTATAATTAGTGAAGACCACCGTATACCGCCAATATTTAAAAATAAAACTTGTGTGCAGCGCACCATCCATCGGTAGTAGTGAGCAGTAGTGAGTAGAAAAAACATCGTAACCTCAAATTTAATTATCAGACTACAACTACAACTTGAATGTATTTGATTATAGTTTTATTTGATACAAAAAACATTGTACAAATCTCTTGCGGGAAGACACCATCCCAGCATTCGCGTAAATGAAACCCTCGCTTCACTCGTGTCATCATCAAAAGACCGCTCATGTGGGATCAAAATCTTCCCGCATTTGGTTCGTAAATAACTATTACGAACCAAAATATAAAAATAAACAACTTAATTCCTACTTTTGTTTCTAGTTATTATATTAACCTCATGTAAAACGAGAAACGAAATATTAAATTTAAAAATCCTAGAAAATGAGAAATAGAGAAATAGCATCATGTTTGTGTAGGTGTAGGTATGTCTATATTTTAATTAACAAGATTTTGAAAGTAAAATAAACAGCCAATTTAGGTTATTTATATTTATAAAATGTCCCCGAATTTCAGTAGACAGTAGGTCACTATACCCAATTACCGAGCCAATCACCATATGACTATTGTTGTACAAATCCTGCTGGTTGTCAATATTATCACACAAATGTTGAACTACTGCCCTGAAACACTGGTATTTGTAGTCAGAAATCTAGTTTATTTGTCGGACATACATTGCTCCCAATTTATTATAACAACGTAGGTAAGGTAAAGGAACAATGAACAATGACTATAGTCCAAGAGCTAGCGGTCAAATTAGTGTGGACATTTTATTAGTCGTGAAATTGAAGGGTTTGGGTCTTGCATATCTGCTGAAGATGGAATGTCCAGTCTGCCAGTCCTAAGTGACCGGGTTAGGCTTCCTCAAGTAAAATAATAATAAACAACATTTTATATTTTCATGTCAAAAATTTGCATCCTTTCGGCTTATCAGCACTTATGATGAATTTTTTTTGCATAGGTAAGCAGCTAAACACTGAAAACAAGCAAATTTTGGACATTTATTAAAATTTCAAGTCATTTATTATTTTTTATTTGCTATATTGGAGGACTAGAAACGTCGGTTATTTCCACCTCTATACAGGGTATCTCTCTACTTCGGGAAAAAAATTAAAGGGTATATACTATAAGACGTATTGATCATGGAACAAAAATAACTTTTTTAAAATTCGCAAAATAATTTGCATGGTATTTAAAGGAAACATTTTGTTAGCCACTGGTTGATAGCTATTTTTAATGATTTTATTTAATTCTACTAATAATACAAGTAGTAATTGTTTACACAACGCCAAATAAATGTCTGATGTTGTGTAATTAAAATAGTATATTATATATTGAGGGACTAAAGTGCATGATTTAATCCTGAGGGTGAAAGTTTATTTCACGAGCCGAAGGTGAGGGAAATAATCACCCGAGGGATTAAAGATACTTTAGTCCTGTGGTATATAAGCTATTTTTTGCACTTCATCCTCAAACGAATGCAAAATAGTATAAAAGAATACACATTTTGCAATTTTGACAGTAAATTTTATGACAAATATTTACCATAGATACTGTGTAACAAATAGCACGTATTTACTTGACAACGGGAATAATTAATTCAATTCCTTGACAACGGGATTAAATATGAAAAATAATCCCTTGGGATCAAATTAAGAACCTAAGTCCCTAAAAATAAGGACTAAAGAAGAGTTTTAGTCCCGAAAGTGCAAAAATTATGTTTATTTTAATAAAGTACGCTGTTTCAGTGGTTCTAAAAATGTTCATTTCAAGTAAAATACCCTTAATTTTGCGAATTTAAAAAAAATTCTTTTTGTTCCATGATCAGTACGTCTTACAGTATATACCCTTTAATTTTTTTCCCGAATTACAGAGACATCCTGTATACACCAGTACTCTTAAATTATACAATAACATTTTTGTAACTCAACTATGTATCTTTGTATCTAGGAAGCCTAATCCGGCCACTTAGGACTGGCAGACTGGACATTCCATCTTCAGTAGATATGCAAAACCCAAGCCCTTCAATTTCACGAATAATAAAATGTCCACACTAATTTGATCGCTAGCTCTTAGTCTACTACGAAAATTGAGTTATCGAGTTTTATAGAGAAAATTAATTTTATTTATCGATCTTGCATAATTGTTAAAGACTTGTGCCCTAATAATCAATATTAATGTACAAGCAACAGTAGATTACTATTTTCTGATCTTAATAAAAATAACTATAAACTATTATTTATTTACAGATTTTGAAATCTGTCTTAATCTAACGTTGATGTTTCTGGGAAAAACAATGTTATTCTTAAAATTTTGTTGACACTACAGTCTATCATATTGCTTTGTTAGTTCTCGAGAAAAATACAAGAGAAATTGGCCATTTATAACTTTATAACTGGGTAACCTAGGTATTTTTTGTTGCACAGTAAATAATAAAAGTTCTATTACTAGTGGTATGGTTTACTTGTATGTGTGTGTCTGTATATAGCAGCAGCAGGTTTTAAAATAATTTAATGAATTTACAATAAAAATATCTCGTGCTATGAGATCCATTATTTATAAACAGGCACTCCTTAGAAAACATAGCATATTTTGAATTTTATTATTGTGCCAGCACATTATACTTCAGATAAAGGAGTTAGCATCTATTATTTATGTGATTTCACGAATCATTTGAAATGCACTTTTCATTATTTCAACTACTGCAAAACAATGTGAAATATAGAAAGCATACAAACTAAATAAAGTACCTACATTGTTACAATTCGTATGCATGCAACAATAGCACACATAATATTAAATGACATAACAGTTCATGTGCCTAGAACAAACACAGCAGTACTGTGTCAATTTTACTCATTTCCAAGAAAGTATTTCACTTTAAGACGATAATAGCATAAGTAATCATTGCTGTAGTAAGTGTCCTAAATAAAATAAACTTAATTGGGTTCACGAAAAGCGGATGTTTTTAGTTACTAAGGTTGTTTAAGTGGCCCGTCTGACCCTCTGAGTTAAATTTATAGCAAAACATAGAGGTGTAAGCTGTAAACGTCATTTAATATTTAAAGGTTTTTTATGTACATACATACATCAATAAAATCACGTCATTTCCATAAAATGGAATTAGCACGAACCCCTTAAAACAAAATATGAACATATTACTAAATATAAAAGAAGGTCTCTCTATGTATTCATTTTTCATCTTTATCTTATGATTTTGGACTAAATGACTTTGAAATTTGTCTGTAACAGAGGTATAATTATTGTAATCATGCTATTTCAATGGATAAGTACGTTTTGAGGTCCCTAGAAACCTATATAATATTCTGACACTGACACCCTAGATTAGATCTGATTAAATTTTGGTGTTGATCGTGCAACCGGAAGTGGTAGTATCTTGAAGATCTGAAGAGTTTCTGAAATATTCCCAAAATTTATGAAATTAACAGGAATTTTTTAAATAACAATGTATACTAAATGTTACTATCTACAATTTGTATTTAAAACGTTGTTTCTATCTAGCACCATTTTCCAATTACAACAAATTAAAAATTCTACAAATTTGTTACAATTTTGATTTATCTGCCTATCAATGAAAACAAAAAATAAAATATTTGAGTGTTAATGTCAAATAAATTTTTGACTTTTAGACAAATAATTATGAAAATATGAAATGTCATTAATTGTTTGTATGATATGATAATCTTTAATAACATTATATAAACTACAATTCCTGAATTCCCTTCTACAATGATATAAGTACATATTTATGAGTAGGTACCTAATCAATACTTTAGTAAAATAAAAATAGTAGAGTATGGCAAGAGATCATGTGTTGGCCACATCAGATTTTTTATTTACGGCTCAAAGTTTAATTATTATTGTAGGGTTACACAAAGACTAAAAAGTAATGACATCAGATTTTCGTCCTTGTAATAAATTTCGAAAATTCTTACGAACAATAGCTTAATTCATACCGAAATATTGGCAATAGGTAATGACTAATTTGTTGAATTTTAAGGTCACCTTACCGCTTTTAATATAAACAATCAACACGGAACTTCGAGTGCTAACACATGAGTCTTTTGAAGTGTTTGTTTTAAATAAAGTGATGTCAGACAATATAGTTTGTTTGAAGAAATGTGAAATCACGAATTCATGTTTAAGAATGGGGGTTTTCACGATTTTTTGGTTTTTTTATATGTTAATCTATACATTAAAATATAAGACCCGTATTTTTTTCTTTTCGCTTAAAAGTTACTAATAAGCCAGAAAAAAATTCATAAAGTTTAAAAAAATAAGTGCCGCGAAAATCAATGCCGCGTGTAACAGTATTGACGTCACCAACATCTAGAACATACGTTCAACGCGCTGACAAGGACCGATACGTATGTCTTACCTTACACAATCAACATCTTGTCAACTTGAACAGAAAAACATAACCAAACTGTTTCATGCCGTTTCATTTCGATTAAAACCAACACAAAAATTCTTCAATAAACTGTAAGTAATCGTGTTTGAACCTAACCAAACTCGACAACGTGAACCCGTGAACGTTGGTGAACGTGTCAAAAATCGAAAAATCAACAGGTGGTCCGTCGTTCAAACGACAAAAAACGAACTTACACGAACCAACTCCTGGTTTGATATCAATGTTGGCTACGTCACACATGGCGCATTTCAATGAACGATTCAAAAGACTTACATTTTCATTTCGATAAAGAGGTAATAAATCTATCAAAATTAACAATTATTATCACTTTTCTATAACTTATACATGCTGAAAATTGATATCCAATAAGTATTTCTTTAAAAGCCGTAGGCTTGAAAACCCCCATTAAGAGGTTAACACTAGGCAACTTATGGCCATTTTCACCGCTTCCACTTAAATTTTAAGTGTCACTTAAAAGAAAAATATCGAATCGAACTCATGACAGCAATGTTAATTTTATGTTTGACATTTTCATTTTTATTCGATATTGTTCATTTAAGGAAAACTTAAAAATTTAAGTGGAAGCGGCACAACTACTGGCCAGCATACTAATTCGTAAGATAGTTATTTGTTTAACTAGGCAAAAAATATTAGATTTGCTGCCGCGGCTAGAGTTTCATAGACGAGGCGCAGGAGAACATATGAATCTAGCTTAGACAGCAAATCTGTATTTTTTGCCATGTTAAACACATTTTTTTTCGGCGATTGTTATTAATTAATATTAATTGAATGATTATTTTAAATAATTATATTGATACATTGATAGGTATCGCAATCAAATTATGTTGCCATGCGTATGTTGACAGTTGCTATGAAAAAACAAAATAGGTTGGGTATGTTGAAAATTTTTATAAATGTCAAATTTGTTGATTCACCACAGTAACAATTACTTTTGCTGCATAGGCTTTCTTTACTATTTTTGCTGCCTGGGCTGCAAAAGTGACACTTTGCTGACTGTCAACTGTCAAAAAACAGCATACTTATAATGTCAATCGCCGAAAAAGTTTTTATTTCGTGAATTATCACTGTATCCAAGCAGAAATATTTTTCTTAATAAGTTAAAATTCAATAAATCCATTGTGAACATTTTTATTGAAGCTGTTACAAAATTTAAATCATTTTAAAATTGTAAAAACTTTAAATTCCTGCATTTACTGATGTTTCTTCTGGTAGTTTTCTTGGTTTATTACCAGACATTTTATATTACTGATACTTTACATTACTTTTTCTGTATTTGCTTCAAATTATATTTTTATTTCTTTTAATTCGTACAATAACAATAAGATCCTATAGGTATAAAAACAAATGCCTAAGAAAAATTCTTAGGTAATTGGTAAAAGTACCTAATGATTATTTTAGATACTTGAAGTTACCTACATCTTCTGCAATTATGTAATGTACAAGTACAAGTAGGTAGGTAGGTACTTACATTGTTACACGTTACATTTACATTACATCTTACGTATATGTAAAGGTGCGGTAAGTTTGTTATTTATTTATATTGTTATTACCTTAACATGACTTATGTGACATAATAGTTTTTTTAGAATAAATTTTTAAATAGAGAGTGGCGATATTAAGCCGTCCTGTCGACAAAGTCACTTGAAACTAGGTTAAATAGTACGTGTAGCTAAATTTTGTATTTAGTAAGTATTATTAGGAATTAATTTAAAAACGACAATTCTTTTTAGAATGGATTGAGGTGATTCCTGAACAACAAAGTATATTACTATAGTTTATTTTAGGTAATATGATAATCATTAAAAGAGCTTTTACAAAGGAAGACCTTTGGTCAAATTCCAAATTCAATTGGAACTCATATTCAATTATACCATGTACCTACATATTCTAATTTTCAACTCGTTTCTTGAAGTGTTTTATTTTCAGTTTAAGCAAACATAATGCCTAGTGCACACGGAGAAACATTTTGACATGTTTCCTTAAAAAAGTTTCCGGAAACTTCAAAGTTTTAACGGCGCCTATAAAAATGAGGCGTTTTCAGGAAACGTTGTGAAGTGCAACTAACTTCTTATTTGCCAAATCGTCAAATGCGACATGTGATCATAAACATATTTATTGTTTTTCAAAAAAATTCAATTTTCTTGAAACTTTTTTCAGGAAACTGGGCACTGCGCATAATATATTACTGTTTTAAGAATGGTTCACTCAAATTTTATTGCATTTAAGGTTGTAATGGTCGTAATAGACCGGGAGCTCATGACAGGTGATGGTCTCCGATTTCATACAGCATGCATTTTGGAGGATAGAATATTGACCCTATAAAAACAAAGAAAAGCGGGTATTAAACCCTTGCACGCTTGCCGGTCATATGGAAAATTGCATTTTTCCACTTATATCCGGACAATTATCCATGGAATCGGAACGTACCCTAGAAGGGGACTTTTTGTTTTTTTGACCACACTGCCAACTCAAGTGGCCCAACCTATCTTCTAGTAACCGTGAACCAATAAAAAATAAATCTAATTCAAAAATCCAATACTCAATCTGCGCTAACCACCTAAATTAAATTACAGTCTCAGTCTACTATGAAATAGAAGCCATTCACGTCTGCCAGTCTGGCTTCATTCACAGAATGTGTAGTGTAATGTTGTGTTGTATGTTAGTTGAAAGAATGTAGCTTTCTCAAATCCGACCCAGATCTGGTTACTGACGATCACAGTAAGTGTAGCTCTATTGCTCTATGGAGATGTTGATAATCGCGTTGAATCATTGAATCGGTTATCTGTTATACCTGTGAAGTGGAGGTGGAGTGGTCTGTATATGTGGAGATGAGAGTCGGAAGTATCTATAAAAGTCATCGAATGTGAAGACGTAGAATGTAGAATGGAGATATAAACGTATACAGGTTGGTGGAGGTGAAATGCGAACAAGGGAAATATAATATGACAATGGAGTTATCATGCTAGGCATCTTGATATACGTGGAATAAGTACTGTCAATGTCAAAGTAGCTGTCATATTATTGAAATTTTTATTTTCATTAAAATATTTTCTTTGCATAATAATGTATGTGTGTGTACGAACAGAACGAGAAAGTTTACATGCACTTTTAGATTTTACTTTACTCTTTTTGCCACACAAATTCACAATACTTCGTTTTGTGACACTACTACAAATAAAATATATCAAGATACCTGGCATGAAAGTTGGATTGTCATGTATGTTCCCTATGTTCGCATTTCACCTCCACCAACTTGTATAAATTTAGCACAAAACAGACAGATACCTTCGTTATAAATATTTGTATCGTATATGATTATACTTGATTTAATAACTAAACGGACAAACTTGAAGTTGTCTCGCTGAGCCATTTTGCTGAATTGAACCAATCACAGACGAATTATACTGACAATTTTCACTAGTGAAAATTACACTGACAATTTTCACTCCACGAAGCGTTGCTATAGATATTATGTCAGTTGACTTTATTTTGACATTTCAGTAATAATTTATAAACTAATATTTCTGGAAGAAAAGGTACTAAATACCAATTCGAGAAATTGTCAAGCCGAATACCATACGTGACTATGATTTTTTGGTAATTTTTGCCGTCTGGTCACTCCTGCTTGTTGCTTTAGAAAATAAACACTCGTGCTACGCACTCGTGTTTATTTTCGACGCAACAAGCAGTCGTGACCAGACGGCAAAAATTGCCGGCAAAATCATAGTCACTAATGATATTATATATGATAATACATCCATTCGAACGAATTCCTCTTTCCATTCTGCTTCCACTGTGACGCCATTGTTAATTTTGAGGACTGAATTTGGTGGGTTCGGAACTGGATTGCACAGATTGTTGACTGGAGTTAAAAAGGACAACGTGGGAAAATCGCCGCTCTCAACAGATAAGCCCGCAACTTATTTGAACTCTTTAGTAATTAGTTACACATTACTATTCAGATCATTTAGTCATTTTTATTTTTATCACATGTTATTTAATTCTGCGTGATATATTAGTTTATTCACAATATTTAGACTTGCTATCATTGTAATTTATTCTATAATATTTATTATTATTAACTTCACTGTTGATGTTGCTGACAGTTTCATTGACACTGCATATCTATATTTTTACTGTAAATTTGATCCCGCTACGCCATTTTAGTTTAGATTATTCGCATGATTATGCGTATATCCGGGTAGGGCGTAGTACACTGTCGTGGATCTTAGGACTCGTTCTGCGCTTATGTTTTACTTATCGTTGGTACCATCGCGACCGTCGACGTATTAGTTGCGCTATTTATTCACTCAGAACTTTCTTTAGCGATATTGTGGTCCTCGATACCATTGGCGCGTGACGCCACCCCCTACACGTTGTGCTAACTTTAAACTCATTATACCGCTCGCCGTGTGGTCAGGTTCCTCTTCAAGCTAAGTTTCCATGCATACGTTTCATCCGTTCCGTTTTATACGTCGCTGCAAACTTGACGTCGTATGAAATTTAGACTGTTCACATGTGTCCGTTGCGTTCCATCCGTTTTGATGTTTTGATTGGTACTTCTATTCACTGTTGTTATGACATAATATTAATTACGATTTTATAAACTTACGAAGCTAATCATGTTGCTTAGGTAAACCAAACAAATACAAATAACCGTATGAAACCACTTACTAACTGTCAAACTGACATCAAAGCATCCGTTTTCAAGGTCGCGCTGCAACGAGTAGAGAGTAGATGAACTCTGTCCGTCGCTGCATTTACCAACGCGCCAATTTTTCATAATTTGAACTAGCCAATCACAACTTGCGACGGATAGAACGGAACGGATGAAACGCATGCATGGAAACTAGGCTTAACTCTGTACGTGTCAGTAGCGTCACAATATTTTTTTTTGTGCAATATTTTCAATATAGTAGCATTGTTAAGCACACCTGCTCGCTCCCTTCCCGTTTATTTTAGGTTTGCTGATCAACCCCCCCAAGGTTGTACCTTTACGGCATAGGATTAGCTGGCGCCCGTTTTATTTTTCTCAAATTTCAATTCTGGAGACTTTAAGACCCACTCCCTTTCTCCACTGCAGCTTGTCGTGGAACAACCGGCCTTGCACGGGACTCGCCCTCGAGGGGCGTAGCAGGAGGTGAAATGCGAACATAGGGAAATATATGACAATGGAGTTATTATGCTAGGCATCTTGATATACGTGGAATAAGTACTGTCAATGTCAAAGTAACTGTCATATTATTGAGATTTTTATTTTCATTAAAATATTTTCTTTGCATAATAATGTATGTGTACGAGCAGAACGAGAAAGTTTACATGCACTTTTAGATTTTATTATTATTTCTGTTATTGATTACTCACAAATTGCCACACAAATTCACATTACTTCGTTTTGTGACACTACTTCAAAATATATCAAGATACCTGGCATGAAAGTTTGATTGTCATGTATGTTCCCTATGTTCGCATTTCACCTCCACCAACCTGTATACAATACATGTACGTATGACACCATGACACGACATAAAAACAGGATGTTTATTATTAGTTCATTGTTTTTAAAACACTCCAGTTGTCATGGATATGTATGATGACTATATCAAATATTTTCAATGTTTCATTTATGCATCTCTTCTTTAGTTTTATTCTAAAATACTTCCTAACATGTTATTTCCAAGTATACATCCTTACAATAAAGCATTTCCATGTGGTATGTAGTTACCATTTCCTATACGTTCAAGAATTATCATTTATATTCAACAAGATTTTTTGTATTTCCTATTTAATTATTTCAAATATTGTACTGAAGTATTAAAATAGTGTTGCCTTTTTGACAATGTAAATTTTAACATATTTCAATTCTCAATTATTATAAGCACTCACAAGGCAACATTTCAAAAATCATTATCAAAACTGACAACACCGGCAGTTCCCTAATTAAAGAAAGACAACGCTTCAAAAAGAAAAAGGATAAGGTGTCCTACGCTGAAATTTCTAAGGTGACAACCCCAACAATGTTAAAATAAACGCGCTTCCAGTCCATCATGGTATAGAGGTCACTGTATTCGGTGAATTAATTGTCCTCCGAATACCATTCGCGTTCCAAATTATATGTAGACAATTTTTGGGGCTGCATCACTCATGATTACGCTTTCAAACTCGTACAATATTAAATAAAGCGTAATAACCATACGTGATTCAGAAACAAAAATTATCGACATAATGCCTAGTGCACACGGGGAAACTTTTCACAAAGTTTCCTGAAAAAAGTTTATTTATATAATGCCTAGTGCACACGGAGAAACTTTTTGACATGTTTCCTGGAAAAAGTTTCCGGAAACTTCAAAGTTTTAACGGCGCCTATATAAAAATGAGGCGTTTTCAGGAAACATTGTGAAGTGCAACTAACTTCTTATTTGTCAAATCGTCAAATGTGACATGTGATCATAAACATATTTATAGTTTTTCAAAGAAAATCTCCATTTTCTGGAAACTTTTTTCAGGAAACTTTTTTCAGGAAACTTTGTGAAAAGTTTCCCCGTGTGCACTAGGCATAATATGGTATTCATTACATGAAATATATTTTCTTACATATTATTGTTATCTTTTAAATTCACAAAAATTCGTTATATATCATTTATTGTTTATTGCTGACAACTTGTCAATTTTCTGCTTATTGTTGTGTCAAGTGTCAACATAAAATTTTGAGGTTAACGTGTTTTGCTATTTAGTTTTGTTCTATTTTATTAATCTATGATTTTGTTCTACAGAATCATGCGATGTATTAAAATGGTAAAATAATGATTAAGTTCAAAAATAGAATTAAAAACGATTGTTTTTAAATTTCGCGTATAGAGAAAGACTGCTAGCACCATCTACCAAACTCATGCTGTACTAAAAAGTAAAATCTTTATTCATACGAATAATTTGCTTGTTTTTTATGACGTCACTCCTATATGGATTTAAATCGTCTCTAACATTGGAACTATAATGTTCAAATGTCAAACTAGTTTCAGAGCTGCCAACTGTTAATAAAGTTGATAAAATAAATAATTTTGTTACCATTCAGGCTGCCAACCGTCAACAGCGCCATCTATTGATTGTAGTAAGGTATTTATCACGAAGTATAATAGACAGGAGATGATCTTGTTGACTGTCACACTTTTTGACTCCACGAGCAACTAACTTGGAGGGATGAGGGGGCCACGTAAGCTGAAGTTAGAAACATATGAATGAAAATAATAAGTTTCTTTATTCAATATTACCGATTGAAACTATTATTTTTAACACGAACATCAGTTTTAAATAAAGATTTATTCACTTGTGTACTAGATAGTTTTAAAATTATTGTGACGTTTCAGCATCGACATATATGTCAATGCGTTTCAGACTCGCAAAAATAAGTTCATAACATATGTTATTATTATGTCAAAATTAAATAATATATAATATAAACCATGTAAATAAAGTTCATAAATACTTATGATAAGAGATAATTGAGGTAATATCTATTTAAATTTTAAACTGACAACTCGCCACTAACTTCACTGCGGCCTCCTCTCCCCACCCAATTTGATTGTTTCGGAGTAAAATTGTGTGACATGGAAACACATACAAAATCAACAGTGTCATTATTTATAATAATTCATTTATACTGTGATTACATATATATATATATATATATATATATATATATATATATATATATATATATATATATATATATATATATATATACAGAGAGTTTTTTTTATAAGTAAACATAGGGCATGTCATTACCATAGTTACAGTGTTACAGAATGACAGCAATGCATTAGAGCGTTTTTTTTATCAGTAAACATAGGGATAATTAACATACGAAAATAAATATGAAATATAAATTAAAGAAATGATAAATTATTTATTTATGTTTTCTACACTTAAGAACTAGGTAGATACATTAAACTAATGAGAATTTAAGAACTACGTAGACACTTAAAAAATAATGTGTACAATGGTGACAGAATGAATGTTGAACAATTAAAAAAATCGAATTAGTGCTGCTTCCCAAAATATTACTCCCCAGAAAATGCTATAAATTATTTTTATAATCGTTTAGGATATTGTTTAGAAGTTAATGGTTCCAATTTTGAGCATTTAATTCGTTTAAAAAAATTCTCATTAGTTTAATGTAGGTACCTATCTACCTAGTTCTTAAGTGTAGAAAATATAAATAAATAATTTATCATTTCTTTAATTTATATTTCATATTTATTTTAGTATGTAATTATCCCTATGTTTACTGATAAAAAAGACGCTCCAATACATTGCTGTCATTCTGTAACACTGTAACTATGGTAATGACATGCCCTATGTTTACTAATAAAAAAAATCTGACGTGGACACCACATGACTTCCTTGTACGCCTTGTTTGTTCATACTTTTCTTAATAACTAAAATGTAGAATAATATAAAAAATTCTTTTAACTTATTATACTAGTATACTCACAAATATATTTTAGTCATTTTATTTAAACTGCAGAAGAAGATATAAACGATATTTTACTATTGTCACTGCTACTGTCACTGTCATGTCATAATCATTTAAATTTTACGTAGTAACAAATGTTAATCGATCATGGACTACAAGATAGCGAAATATTAAATTATAAGTATATACTTTAATTATTCTTAAATGATAGAAGATACAAAAATATTTATAAAATACCGATTGTAGGTAATAATCACATAATCTTTCATTTAATATAAACAAAATTGTCTTATATTAAATATTTATCGAAATATTTTTAAAAAGTACTACTTCCGGTTTGTAGACTGAAACCAAAAATAGGAGGTGCACAACTAGATGCTATAACAGTCCTAAATACAAAATTTCAACTTTCTACGTCTAACCGTATTTGAGTTATGCGACACACATACGTCCGTACGTACGTACGTACGTACGTACGTACGTACGTACGTACAGACGTCACGTCGAAACTAGTCATAATGGATTCAGAAAAGGTCAAAACGGATATTTCCGTCAAAATCTGAGAACCGAAATTTTTCGCGATTACAATACTTCCTTACTTCGTACAAGGAAGTAAAAACTCCCGGTATATATATATATATATATATATATATATATATATATTCATTTCGCTCTTATGCTCCGCTAATAATTTTTGGCGCTACCCGTATTTAGCAGTAATTCACCTAATTTGTTTGAAAAAGCGCGCGAAATGCGATCAAAACGAATAAGTGCTTATTGCAAGTTTTAATTAAGTAGATAAACGGTAAGCTTGTTTACACAATAATTGTTGTTGGAGGCTTAACGTAGGAATAACTGCTAATAAGTATCATGTAATCCATTTTTTATAATCTGACTTAAAAACTATTTTACTTTTATTTTTATCAAAACTTTGTTATGAACTCAAAAATGATTTCGTCATAATGCATAATAAGAAATCCAATAAAAGTATGTTATTCAATGAGAGGTAAATGGGAATTTAAGTTTACTGTACGAGATACAGGTAAATCTTATATACATTCGAAATTCGTATAAGTGAATTGCAATTTAAAAATTGGGTAGAATAATATTTATTATGCTCGTACTGTTTTTATCTACGACGTTGCTTACGTGTTTATTTAATGAGGTAACATGGTAATGATCTGTAAGATTGTCTTTTATAATAACGAAACTCGCCTACGGCTTGTGAAATAAACTTATATTCTCTTTTGTAATGTCCATCGTTTCACATTAAATGAATACCATAATCATCGTGACCATAATTTTAGAAAATTTCTTAAATTATTTATTATACATAGTACGTAGGTATTTTTATTAGTTCCAAGTAAGTATTACGATTTTATTGTTTGAGGCAATAATAAAGTTAAAAAGTTAAAATAAGAGTTAAATAATTTTTGGGTAACTATTTAACTTTTAATACACGCTAAGCCTCCAACAACAATAGCATAATACTATCCAAATAATGAAGAAAATTTTATATATTTTTTTTAAAAGGAAAGGCTAGTGCTAGTGTCAACTTAGCCTTTCCAAACTTTTTATTCTCTGAATTACGGTTAAATTATAGCAGCGCAAAAAATATGTTTAAATTATTTTATATAAATATTTAAATGGGACAGTCAACTTGACTTGACCATTAAAAATTATAGTCCAAGCAAAGCGTGATTTAACCGTGCATTTTGGGTAGGCAGCGATTTTATTTTTTTGTATCGTAGGGGCGTCAGCCGTGATTGTAAAACCGAGTTTTCGGGACGGGAGGTGTTGTCATTCGGCCGCCATCTTGAAATTAAAGGTGTAATTTATTTTTTAATTTATCTCCGTAACCGTGAGGCTGACAAAAATTTTGTACAGAGCATTTTTGTAGCTTATACAATTATCTATAACTTTTGTTAATAACTTTTTCGCATAAGATTAATAATAAAAAAATTATGAGCAAAAAAAGACGAAAAATAGAAAAATACCGTCGAGGTAGAGTTTGGTGTCTATTTAAAGCGCTCGGGGAGACAAGTTTAGTAAAAATGTAAACAATGACATTTATGCGATTTTCAATTGTTTCTCAAAAAATTATTCAATTTTTTTTTATTCAACCAGTGGTACCAACTTTATAAACGTAACTTAGGTATTTATTTTTATTAAAATACTATCGTGTGTGGTATCAAATTAAAGCTCTCGGAAAAATAATTCTAGTAGAAAAATAAAATATCATTTAACCGATCGTCAATTTTTTTATTATACATTATTCAAATTATACCGAGTTTGATATCAATTTAAAGCTCTCTGGGAGATAAGTTTAGTAAAAATTGTAAAAAATGACATTTATGCGATATTCAATTGTTTCTCAAAAAATTATTCAAATTTTTTCTGTGCTGGCCACATCAGATTTTTTCACATGTTATTTAAATTTTGTCGAAGTTGGTATCAACTTAAATAGTTTGGGAAAAAAAGAAAAATTTATTTAAATTTTGCTGAATAAAGCATAAAATTAAAGGCGTTACGAAAATAAGTTATTAAAACTTATAGTCGGGAAAGTACTGTGGTGGACACAGCAGATTTTTTTATTATTGATCTTATGCGAAAAAGTTATTAACAAAAGTTATAGATAATTGTATAAGCTACAAAAATGCTCTCTACAAAATTTTTGTCAGCCTCACGGTTACGGAGATAAATTAAAAAATAAATTACACCTTTAATTTTAAGATGGCGGCCGAATGACAACACCCCCCGTCCCGAAAACTCGGTTTTACAATCACGGCTGATCTCCCTACGATACAAAAAAATAAAATCGCTGCCTACCCAAAATGCACGGTTACCCCCTTTTTTAGCACGCTTTGCTTGGACTATTAAAAGACACTTTCAAAATGATTGTTATCAAGAAATTATTTTTTTTAAATTATAACTTTGAGGCATGTCATTGACTCCTCATAATTTAACTTTAAATATCTCGTATACTGGTTGAGCACAAAATATTTTTATTGCTGCACAATTCAGCACAAAACGAGCTCAATATAACAGTAAAAAAATAATTAAGTTGAGGGGGGCTGATCATGTCAATATTTCTATGCTCATTTTTAACCTTATATGAGGAGCACCAAATTTTTGTTATACAGCACAATTCAGCACAAAACCAGCACAAAATAATAGCGACGAGAAAGTTTTAAAAAGTTGAGGTGGGGGGGCTGACCATGTCACCGGCCCCTCCTATTAAGATACACTTTCTACACTTACTAGAAGGAGCACAAAATTTTTATTATACAGCACAATTCAGCACACAACGAGCACAAAACAATTGTGAAATAAAATTTTAAAAATTATAACTTGGGGGGACTGAGCATGTCATTGGCCCCTCATAATTTAACTTTGAATATCTCGTGAACGGATTGAGCACAAAATATTTTTATTGCAGCACAATTCAGCACAAAACGAGCACATATTATGCATATCGACGCTTCTCTGACAAAAAGACGTAAGCGCCAAAATTGTCAAAATGAGATTTTTGTGCAGTATTATAGTTTGGCGTAAGCTCCATGTACTGGAATTGTCAGCTTAACCGACAAAAATTTAGGTTTTGAATTATTTCAATTTTAAATTTGCGTAAGCGACATCTACTTATAGCGCAAGTTCAAACTTGATCATCGGCTTATAATGTCTTCAGCGTAACCACCAGTGTGGCATGTTAAGTTTACGGTCAGTTTGCGCGGGTAAATCTAGTTATAGAGATGAGTTTTTTCTTCAGATATTTACATTAGTTCTGTTTAATGTGCTCCACTATAAATAGTTAAGAATATTTACTTAAATAACATAATACACAGTGTTAAATTTCATGCCGCTTACGTCTTTTTAAAGTAACTGAGTTGTAAATGCTTAAGCGACATGTCTTATGGACAAGACAATGTTAAATTAATTTTGAAATATCGCTGTTTAATATAAATAATGCTCAAATTATTTTATATGAAACAGAAAAACGTTTGCTAAAGATTTTATTAATAAAAATTAACTTGCCATATTACTTATACATAATTAAATAATAATCAATGAAATATTGTTCAGAATTGGCGGTTACGTCGCGTGTACTTTTTACAGATTAAAAATGAACAGAACGCTAAAAACGTCTTCCTCTGTTCAAGATGTTTTGCCTGAGACGTATATAGATGACGACAAATTGTTTATATTATTTGTTTATTTAATTTCAGAATTTTTTTTATAAAACGCAATATGTTATTAATTTTACATAGAATGTAACATATATTTGTGTTATAAATGGACATGAAATTTTTATTTTTAATAAAGTTTTTGAAATACCTAATATAACACAAAATTTATTTATTGCTTATCTGCCAAAAGATACGTTGCACGCAAAATAACTAAAAGACGTAAGTACCGCTTAAGCACCAACATGATCAGGTTTGAATAAATCAAAAAGACATGTACATAAACATCAAGACGTAAGCAACATTTCACTACATAAGAAATGCTTAAACGCCATTTTTATAAATATTATCAAAACTGTGTTATGTACACTAAAATTATTATAACATACATTCACCTAATGTAATTAAAAAAAATTTAAAATCATTGAATTTTGAATTTTCATTATAGTAATACAAAAAAACAGTTTTTTTCGTCTCCTGCAAAATGTGTCAAAAGTCGCTTACGTCTTTTTGTCAGAGAAGCGTCGATATAATAAAATCAGTAATTTATTTACTTGGGGGGGCTATTGACATAGACCTATTTTATTCATTTCTTGTTCGTGAGTGGGAAAAAGAACGGAAGGAAAAATGGATTCGGATTTAAGTTTTCTTGGTGTTTATCGGTTCAATTCTCTGACTTAAAATAAAGCATAATTAGGCCTTGGAAGCAAGGATTTATTGCGATTTTTAAAGTTTTTAAGGTAAAATGTGTGGTTAGTTTCAAAACTGGTTATACTGAAAATTTACTGATAAAACGTTTGACTTACCGTTGTTATACATTTATGTAACGGAGATATCAATAAATAAATACATTTTTCATTAATATATGAACTTATACTGATTTTATTGTATTTTTGCTTAATTTATAGTTAGTTTGACACTTCAATTTAATCCAAATATCTTGTTAAAGACACTCTTCCGCGCTCTAATTTTGTATTTTTAGGTCATATTGCAGCATAAAAAACCATATTCTAAAAAAAACGCATTTTAAGCATGTAACCTATTCTACATTCCGTCCTAATGTTGTAGTTTCTGGTTACTCAAACCACCAGGTGTTTCTTTCAAACAGTACCGCGCAATTCGCGATAATCAGGGTAAATTATTTCAGTCACTCCGCTCGAAAACGTGAAAAATGACAAGTTTTCGGCTAAAACCCATGCTACAACTTCGAAATTACAACGGAATAACTTAGCGGCGATTCCGCTAGATGTCGCGTCATGCGCCATGATGGGATGTTGTCTTGGCGTATAGATCCACAATGCAAACTATGCGAACTGTCACTGTCATAATAATTAAAATTGTATGTAGGCGATGGTATTGACATTTGGCAGAACAATCGCACAGGGTCCAGTACATGCAGCGCCCCACGGTATAACCATAGAAACGGAGAACTAAAGTGTACCTAGCCTGACCGCGTTTACAGTACGCGAGACATAGCGAGTGGAACTACCTATTCTTCTTATACCGTGGCTAAAACCATCGCTAAAACACAACATTAAGATGTTTGACCAATTGTAATTTATTATCATCTACACTATTGTTATGATACAGTTTTTCGTGTGACAGTTCGCGCAAAGAATCCAATTTGATTATGTTCGGCCAGAGGTTTAGCATATCTAATTCCTTCTTCGGATTCGGAAACCTGTGCGGTGTTATGCCTAGAATAAAAGTTAAAATAAAATTTAAATCTATAAAACAATTAAAATACATACCTACAGAACGACAATTTGGAATGCAGCAATTAATATTAGAAGGCATCTCAATATTTTCATATGATTTTGACTGACGTTAATTACTTTTCTCAATTTGATTTATTTATAAACAAACTTTTGTTAGTATGTTTGACAAATGACAATTTGAAAAAGTTGATAAAGTAGAAAGCTTTAAAATTATTCCAAAATTGCTATTAGCGCCTCTCCGTGGAAACAAAAAAACAAAACGCTATACCCATAACTACGATAACTACTATTTACGTTTTCCGGGCCGTTGATGTTTGTCAAAGTTTCAGTACCCCAAATCCTCAGTACTTTGTGAAATAAAATGCAAAAATGGCAGGTGTACTAACAAGATTTAAGAATTTAAGATCAATTGGAAACATAGTACCTCTACTTCAAAATAATGTTGTAAGACACAATACCACAAAAGAAGAAGCACCAAAAAAAACTAAGTTTGGTCCTTTACAGGACGAAGATCGTATATTTACAAATCTATATGGTAGACATGACTGGCGGTTGAAAGGTGCTATGCAAAGAGGAGACTGGTATAAAACTAAAGAAATAATATTGAAAGGATCTGAATGGATTATAAAAGAGATGAAAGCTTCGGGTTTGCGCGGTAGAGGTGGAGCGGGTTTTCCATCCGGGAAAAAATGGGGCAGCATGGCCGCCAGACCAAGCGATGGCCGGCCCAGGTACCTGATAGTGAATGCGGACGAGGGCGAGCCAGGCACATGCAAAGATCGCGAAATCTTGCGCCATGAGCCACATAAATTAATAGAAGGTAGTTTGCTAGTAGCACGCGCAATGTGGTTGCAGATTGGTTACATCTACATCCGTGGAGAATTCTACAATGAAGCGATCAACATGCAAATTGCCATTGCTGAGGCATACCAAGCTGGCCTGCTTGGTAAAAATGCTTGTGGCTCAGGTTACGACTTTGACTTGTTTATGCATCGCGGTGCTGGTGCTTATATTTGTGGTGAACAAACAGCGCTTATAGAGTCGCTGGAAGGTAAACAGGGTAAACCTCGAATTAGGCCGCCATTCCCAGGAGAGGTGGGTTTGTTTGGATGCCCCACTTCTGTAAACAATGTAGAATCTGTGGCTGTGACACCTACCATCCTTCGTCGTGGTGGTGCTTGGTTCGCCAGCTTTGGACGGCCTAAAAATGCAGGAACAAAGCTCTTCAGCATCTCTGGTCACGTCAACACTCCATGCACTGTTGAAGAAGAAATGAGCATTCCGATGCGTGAGCTTATTGAGCTCCACGGAGGAGGCGTTATCGGTGGTTGGGACAATTTGTTGGCTGTCATTCCTGGCGGTTCTTCCACACCTCTCATTCCTAAAAAAGTATGCGATGATGTTATAATGGACTTTGATGGATTATCAAAAGCACAAACATCACTGGGAACTGCAGCTGTCATCGTCATGAACAAGCAAACGGACATTATAAGGGCGATCGCACGTCTTTATACGTTCTACCAACACGAATCGTGCGGTCAGTGTACACCATGCCGTGAAGGTGTCAATTGGATGACTAATATTATATGGCGTATGGTGGATGGAAATGCACGACTTGATGAGATCGATATGATACTTGAACTTAGCAAACAAATCGAAGGCCACACAATTTGTGGGTTTGGTGATGGTGCTTCATGGCCGGTACAAGGCCTTATGCGACACTTCCGCCCTCTAGTCGAGGAGCGTTTAAAAAAATGTAGTTAATATATTATTATGTTATATAAATAAATTAAATAGCTTGAATCTATGTTAAAAAAATATATTAAAAATATGTTTCTGTATCCATGGATGCAATTTTGTCGAAAGGAGAGAGTGCTATAGATACAAAGTATAATTGTGTTGAGTGAGACAGCAAGCTGCCAATCTTTGTTTGAAAACAGTTTCGCGTGGCAGTATTTTTTTGGTGTTTTTGTATCATAACAATATAATAATCATTCTTTTTTAGTAAAAATGAATGATAATATAGAAATTATGAAGTGTGTGTCTTCTAGAGGCATATCCAAAAAGTTAGGTGGAAAGTGCTCTGAAGGTGCAGGGAATTTTTTTCAAAAGTTGGCACACCAGCGTGGAGGGGGCTTCGTAACGGTCAAACCGAGCCCTGGCCCAATTCAATCCGTTGAGAAATGTCGTCACAGGAGGAGCTTTCGTGCAGAGGCCGTTCGCTCCACCTCCTCGGTCATCAATTTCCTCACTTTTCGTCAAGAATCCGCGGCCGAAATCTATCGTCAACTTGTGGAAACCTATGAGCCTGAGGTAATGTCATGTCAGCACGTTTACAGGTGGGTTCAGTTGTTTAAAGAAGGTCCCACTAACACTCATGACGAAGAAAGGAGTGAGGCCGTCGGCCGCGGACTCTTGACACAAAGTGAGGAACCGCGGCCATCGGCCGCACTCTTTTCTTCGTCATGAGTGTAGTGGGACCTTCTTTAAACAATCTAACTACTTGTAAACGTGCTGACATGACATAACCTCAGACTCATAGGTTTCCACAAGTTGACGATGAATTTCGGCTGCGAATTCTTGACGCAAAGTGAGGAAATTTATGACTGAGGAGGTGGAGCGAACGGCCTCTGCGGAGGTTGACAAAAGCTCCTCCTGTTACGATATTTCTCAACGGATTGAATTGGGCCAGGGCTCGGTTTGACCGTTATGAAGCCCCCTCCACGTATGTGTGCCAACCTTTAAAAAAAAATATTTTCTGCACCCTTCAGAGCACTTGTCACCTTACTTTCTGGATATGCTCGTACATAATTATATTTGGTGACACAATTTCTCTTTCAGTTTCAGGCGGCGTTCTTAAAAATGTTCTAAAAGCATCTAATATTTCAATATCCTAATTAATTGCTGCAAATAACGCCATGGTTCACAGATATATTATAATAGTCACAAATTGAAATTACCAAAAGTGACAGCGGGCTAAAAGAGCATGCGTACTGTCAAAGGCACATTGTACAATAATATCGTTCAGAATCAAGACACTCTTCTTTGTGACGTCATTTCCTAGAAAAGATAATCCGGACAATAATTATCAATGGAATCGGAAGGTACCCTTGGTGATGCGCGCGTATTTTGACTGATTTGTACAAATGTCAAAATTTCAATTTTTTACGATTTTATTAATTTGTTTCATGCCTGTTACGTACTAAATTGTTCAAATTGCGCAATGTCATTAAATTGAATTAAACTTTTCCCCTGCATTTAAAAAATTTTAAATATAAAATGTCAAACTTGAACTAACCGCAATAGAGTCCATTAGTGTAACTGAAATATAATGGCGCCAAATTTAAAACGCAATCCAATGTTCAAATTGCTTGCATTTGGTCCCATGCATTTCTTATGGCGAAATATGACCTTCACATTTGCATGAATGTTTCAAGCATTAAACATAATTTCTTAGTAATAATTCAATAAAGAGTGTTACATTTAATTTCTCTATTTTACAATGATGTTCAAAACATTCATTATTTTTCATCATCTTTTTAAATAAACGAAATTTTAAAATGTTTTGCACAAATACGTGCAGGTTTGTCGTAGCTTTGAGAGCTGGATGTACAGCGCAAGCGCAAGCAGTGCAGCGAACGCCACCGCATGTGAAAGACGACTACGCTACGACATACGTTTTTAAAGCATAAGTGAATATTTTTAATTTGCTATTAAATTGTAAATATGAAGCATAATTTAAATTCTACCTGAACAGGTTATTGTTAAATAATGTCAGGAAGTTAAAATATACCATTTTATTGTTAAGAAATTAGCCATTTTCAAAATTTTCAGGTTTAAAGTTGAAGGTATATACATACGAATTGTATAGAAAAGAATTTGAAGATGAATTGCCTGCCTGAATGGACTCTATTCTTTTATCATAGCGTACTGCGCAGCACTTTTGCCGTCTCACTCAGCACATGTTACTTTGTATCTATCGTACTCACTTTCTCTAACCGGATGCCCAAGCATGCGCGCGCATCCGAAGTTCAACAGGATAGGTCAACTGGCAGATTGTTTACCTCATTTAAGTTTAACAATGAAGGGTAAATATGAAACGCGGGACGTAATGCGATAGATACAAAGTAACATTGTGTTGAGTGACTCAGCAAGCTGGTGCGCATGCTTGTGGCAAAAGGAAGTGACGTCAATACACCAATCCTGGTGATGCGCGCGTATTTTGATAGATTTGTACAAATGTCAAAATTTAATTTCAATTTTTTTAACGATTTTATTAATTTGTTTCATGCCTGTTGCGTAATAAAATGTTCAAATTGCGCAATGTCATTACAAATCTATATGGTTGGTAGACATGACTGGCGGTTGAAAGGTGCTATAAAAAGAGGAGACTGGTATAAAACTAAAGAAATATTATTCAAAGGACCTGACTGGATTATTAATGAGAATAAAACTTCGGGTTTCCCATCTTGGATGAAATGCTCCTATGACTACGCGCAAAAGTACTTTTTGATTACATTACAAATAAAAGAAAATGACAGATTCAATTAAATTTTTGTCTACTATGAAAAGTTTATATTTATGCTTTCAATTGTCAACGTAAAGTTGATTGTTACTGAGGACCAAGCAAAAAAACATTTTCTCTGTTTCGGAACTAGAATGAGTTCATACCAGTTCTAATTTTGATGCTGGTATGAGCTTCATTACCTACGATTTTTGGTGAAATTTTGTTATCAGCGACTGGTAGCACTGCATTAAATAAACAAAATATCTAGGCAACGGGCAACGAACAATTTTGACAAAACGGGATTCACTTTTGACGTTAATTTTATTAATATGAAACATACAAACTGAATTAATATTTATATTTCATACAAAGATAAACTAAATCATATAATTATAATATTAATCTTTACTACAGCCGGTCTTAAAATTAATATAATTTTTGATCAAATTAATCCATACTTCATTCGTTTGCAAATCATCTTGTACCATTCGTTTGAGTTTTTGATATTGTTACAAAAATTCAATTAATTTTGTACTCAATTTCATCTATTAACATTATATTAGTGAATTCATCCCTTCTGCACACGCCGGAATAACCCATTATTGGCAGAACCTAAAAATATTGTTCTAAAATTATAATTTATATACCGTGAGTTTATTTTAACATGAAACATAGGATTTTGTATATCCATGGTTACGAATTTGACAGCAATGTATCAGAGTGTCCTTTTTAAAATGAAACATAGGGAGTCAAATAAACTGCATTATTATATTTAAAGATTAAATAAGTTAACAAAATAATAATGAAATTTACACAAATAAACAAGGAAATAAATTAATTACAATAAATTTTCAAAAATTCCGACATTAACTGCTAAATAATAACCCAAACGATGATAAAATTCTTGAACAACATTAGTTATTTGGGCAGGTGTTATTGTTTCAGAAATGTTATTAATTTGAACTTTTAATTAAATGTAGATTTGCCCACCTCCAGTATCTACAATTTTGCGAATTTACTTCCCCATGTAAATAAAAAGTTGCTTCATGTAAATAGTATTTTCGGCAGCAAATTTGGTTTTTCAAACATTATTTCACTAAAATTTATTCTGCGCTTCGCATCGTACACAACTAATTCCTGATGGTGTTGAAAATGAAATTATTTAAAATGTTCCTTTTTTTAAATTTGTGTACCGCACTTTTACTTATACCAGTCGCTTATCATATTTCTCTTGTCGATAATCTATTATTATTGCGTATTAGCGTCAAAATTTCATCATTTTTTTCCACTGTTAAAGCATGATTAGTTCTGGTTCTTTTATGATGGGCAGGTTGGTCGCAACCATTTCCTCTAAAGTTATTTATTATTCTTAATATTGTTGCAGTACTCGGTATAGGGCTGTCGGGAAATGTTATTTGAAACAAATCCGACACTTGCCTTAAACTGGGATTATAATCCGGAAAATACCATTTTATAATTAGCACCTTTTCTTCAGTAGTATACACCATTGTCTTACAGGTAATTAATTTCTTACAACAATGTGACAGTAATTAACAAATGTCATTTATTCCCTATGTTTCATTTTAAAAAGGACACTCTGATACATTGCTGTCAAATTCGTAACCATGGATATACAAAATCCTATGTTTCATGTTAAAATAAACTCACGGTATAATAACTAATATACTTAGCTTACTTTTATTGAAAAATAGTCTCTGTCGGGTGCTTCATTCATAAATTTTTCTATCTGACATTTTAATTTATTTGATTAATATAAAACAAATTTAAATAATGTACAAAGCACCTAGGCAACAAACAAAACTCATCAATTGTCGAGCACAAATTACTGTCACCAACATAATTATTCTACCAAAAAATTGCCCTATTGCAAACTGTCAAATAAATAAATCATTTAAATTAAATCAAAAACTGCCTCAACAGAGAAAATAGTATAAAACATTCGTTACGGAAGACTTCCCTAGCACTCGTTCGTTCGGTCACTCGCGCCTGCGCGCTCGTGTGCGAATTTCGAACTCTTGCTAGAAAAAGTCGCCTTCCCTAACTTATGTTTTAATATACTATTATAGCGTGTCTCTTATAACAACGCGCAATAATAGTATATTATACAACGACGCTATAATGGATGCTATTATTCCTGAAGTTGAAGTTTACAACACGAGCGAGCAAAGCGAGCGAGGGTTTTAATCATCTGAGGGAATAATAGCTATTATAGCGAGTTGTATACAGTACTTTATCTACGACTAAATTATTTCTTACAAGATTTTAATAAAATAAATACCAATACGCAAAAATTTTGACATTTCCAAATGTCAATTCTCTATCACCATAGTTACATCATTAAACATTTCAATGTTTTTTAAAAATAATGTGCACGGAGAAACTGATTTAGGCAAAGTAATTTTCTGATTGGTGCAGAGGAGGGAATATTGACTATTATTCCCTGGTATTATTCTCTACGGGATTATTACATGGCATTATGTAGCAATCATCACACATTTAATGTTAATGTTATACTTTAGTCGTAGAGAAAGTATTTTTATATTACACAAATAACAGAAAATGACAGAATGAAACAAATTTTTTATTTATTTCGATATTATTGGTATCGTCATGGTCCGAATAAAACATAAATTTATTGAACGCAGATTGAACTAACTGAATACTATTATTATTATAACAAATAATTTTAGTCGTAGATAAAATTAAGTGTATATTACGAGCGTAAAGTTTATTTGTTTCTCTTGCACTATTGCAGCTCTCGCCTTTGGCTCGCACTGCAATTACCGTGCGTGAGTAACAAAGAGTCACTTTACGCTTTTAATATATACACAAATAACTATTATATCTTCTTCTGCAGTTTAAATAAAATGACTAAAATATATTTGTGAGTAGGTAGTAGTAGGTACCTATATATTAATATATTTGTATTATACATAAAAAGAATAAAGTAGGAGTATGGCGGGAGGTCTTGTGCTGGCCACATCAAATTACTTACATAAATAGTAAACACTTAGATATATCATGGAACAACACTGTTAGTCAATTAAAATATTCCGAAATATAATTTACCAAATAATAGTTATCCAGTAATGTCAGCAATAGGGTC
This sequence comes from Agonum fuliginosum, assembly GCA_947534325.1. Taxonomy (NCBI): domain Eukaryota; kingdom Metazoa; phylum Arthropoda; class Insecta; order Coleoptera; family Carabidae; genus Agonum; species Agonum fuliginosum. The sequence continues at coordinate 20,516,127 of OX384043.1, forward strand.
TTACTGAAAAAATTAATATAGTCTTTTTGTGTCTTAACGTAAAATTCATAACCATTCATCCCATATAGAAAAAACTTTTTTTTCATTGCAACAAGTCAATAAACAGCATTAAATATCGTAAATCTTTCAAACTTTGTCACGTGACCGACGAAACGCTGTTATTGGCTGAGCGCCGCTGTGACGTCATTACGCATGTTGGCGACCGGCAGTCAGTGCATGAGAGATACGAGTCGTCGATTAAATCGACTCACAATCCAATCTAACCCAAAATAAGTACCGACGGGTTGGTAAAGGGGTGGTAAATGGGCAGTCAGATAATCTGCCAAAGGTTCCGTGTTATCTAACCCAGAATAAGTACCGACCGGTTGGTAAAGGGGTGGTAAATGGGCAGTCAGATAATCTGCCAAAGGTTCCGTGTTATCTAACCCAGAATAAGTACCGACGGGTTGGTAAAGGGGTGGTAAATGGGCAGTCAGATAATCTGCCAAAGGTTCCGTGTTAATGGTTGCCGACTTTTTCTCAAAAAGTGAGTTTTTCAACGCAGCTTTTGCAGTAGGATCTAATTTTATCCGCATAAAATTTTCCAAATTCTCTTTAAGCTGTAAGAAAAAATGAAATACTGTAGAACCTTGTGCAATTTGTACTAGATCTCATACGAATTTTTTTATGCAAAATTTCAAAATTAGAATTATTTTTATCATCTGAACAAAATTCTACAATGAACAGTTTGTTGAAACTATTGTCTAAACATGTTTTTTGTTTAACCAGAATCAAAGTGTTCAACATTTAAACTTGATTTAAATTACCATCAATTTCATTTTTATGTTTACAATAAACATAAAAGATCTATTTATAATGAGGCGATTTTTGGAAAAAGCATATTTTACACAATTTAAGAGTAGTTTAAACAAATATTAGCTGTATGAAAAGTGTTTTTGTGAACTGGACTCTTCAAATCTATTTTGAGGTTATGTAGTTTCCAACAATGACAGCCAATATTAAGTATATGTCGATCGATATTCGTCGATAAATGATTGAAAATAACAGGAAATTTTGTACTTATATTGAAATAGTCTTCACAACAATATAAGTGAGACGTCAAATAAACACTCGCGGTATCACGTCGGATTTGCTGGAGCCACTTTTGCCGAATATCTCCAGTTGGCTAGTTGGCACGTTTATAAACAACTCAGTCGGCTCGCGATGACTGCTGCTGTTGCACCCAGGCACTATGCAATACTTATTTGCCGCTTTTTTCGGCAAAACCGACATTTCTGTCGGTGGCTCCATTGCAAACAATACTGCGGCTGAGCGCCAACGTGCGTAGTGACATCACATCAACATGGCGGTCTTTCGGGACCTTTTCAAACTCCGTTCATTTTATAATCGCGTTTGCTCGTCACATAGACTTATCTCGACAGAAAAATTATTGTAAATATATTTTTTTATTATTATAGAATTTATTTTTGAGGTTTTTGAAAAACCGTGGAAGACCCTATTATTAACCAAACCAAATACATCCAAATCTAAAAAACGTTTAGTCATTCCTTATATATTGTCTAGCAATATAGCAATTTATTTAACTGAACACAATAATTAACTTAATCTTTTCCTATTGAATAATAATGGTCATTGCTCTCTGATTGCGGCGCTACTGCTACTGCAACTAAAATGAGTTAAATACAAATTCGATTCACGTCTTTCACAGTAGTCTTCAGTAGAAAGGAAGTTGACGGTACAAGCCAACGTCTTCCGGAAGTAGTGGACAACAATTTATTGCAGTTAGTTGCAGTGTTTCCGCACTATTTCCGTGTCCAAATCAGATTTGAATATTTAAATCTTGCAAAACTGGCAATGAGTCAATGACAAGTTTGTTGATTCAATGTTGGCTTTTGAATATAATAACTGTGTTTTTATATTCAGTTTGAGGACCTTGTAATTTAATTACCGTTAATATTGAGGTAGTATTTGTCCCACTACAACCTACTTGCATCCTTGGAAAGATCAAAGTACTTATAACAATTTACATAAATCATAAATTTGTTTGAGACACTTAAACCTGTTGTTATTAGTATCATAAGAAAAGTCATGAAATTATAACAGAAAAATTTTTAAATTTGAATTTTACGACGATGTAATGCAACTACCGTTATCCCAAACGGTCACCCCTTTTAATAAAAGTATATTTTAATTTTTTTTTAAATGAGGCGGGAGGTAAAAATGGTCAGTTATTTTTAATAACGTAAATAATAATCAAGATAATAACATTTTTATTGACGTTATTAGCAAAATAACTAATAAATTTCAATATTTTGATGTTAGCAATTACTAAAAAATATATAAATTTGAGATCATATAGAAATTTTCCGTGAAAATCGCGTATTTCAAGCTCTCCGGCAAGCCTTTAAATGACTACTACCTAACTAAACAGACGTATTCCAGTAAATGAGTAAATGTAAGCAATCCAACACTGAAAAGTAAAAGTAATGTTAATTTCAGAACACTTAAAATAGTGTATTAACTCCTATATTAATGTTAAAAAATTGTGTGTGCATGTGTATTATTTGAATTGATTTAAATAAATTGATGAGTTGAAGTTGCAACTGAGTTCATTGTTCATTACTACTGAACAACTGATTTAAATAAAAATATGAATATACGCATAACGTGCACTATTATATCGGAATGTGAATGTTAATGTTCAAATATTATGTGAAACAAATTAAAGAAAAGTATGCGAGAAAGTGTGCAATTTGCTAAATTGAGAAATTAGAAAATTTTCCCATTATACAAATAACGAATATCTTTCTATAGACTATAGGGAAAAGTGATGATCTTTTTCTAGGTTGCATTGAGTGGTGTGATAGTCATGTTGAATACCGTTGTCGAGATACCAAGGTTTGAACGATTCTCAAGTCTATAAAAATGCTGAACATGACAAAATAGGGAGTGTCACTCCTACAGAACGGCTAACCCATGGAGAAATACAATTGCGTGCCTTACTCTTGCTGTACTCTGTTATTGTGAAGCTAAACATGTATTTATAAAAATTGGTTCGTTATAGTTTTTTAAGGGGAGGTGCCGTTGAAATATTGAACTGTGTTTATAACTGTAGTTGAAAATAAATATTTTAAAACTGATCTAATTTAATGTATACAGTTGGTTCCATTTTATAATAATTTTAATTATTGTAGTTATAGGCGTTTCAAATCCATATAGGAGTGATGTAATAAAAAACAAGCAAATTATTCGTATGAATAAAGATTTTACTTTTTGGTACAGCATGAGTTTGATAGATGGTGCTGTCAGTTTATCTCTATACGCGAAATTTAAAAGCAATAGTTTTTATTTTCAAAATTTAGACCCAGCAATATTTATTCTGAAAACATTCAGTTAAATTTCTTGTGGACGCACTTTCCTTTAATTCAATAAACTTCTTCTAATATTAATAATGCATAAGTAGGTGGCAACTAGCGAAAATGTACTTAATAATTAAAAATGAAAGTTTCATACTCGAGAAGAACCAATAAAAAGAGAAACTAATAAAATAGTTACACTTTAATAAACACTTTTTTTGTCCCATACAAATCATGTGTCATGCAGCAAGCAATTCATTCACACCTGTGTTCTAGAAATTACACATTTGATTAGATATAAAAAAGATATGAAAATCTGTCATAAAAATTCTTACACAACAACAACAAAATTGAACAGCGGTCAACGTTGTTATGTTGTTAAACAAAAGAATAAGTTTAATGCCCTTGAAAAAACATAAAATGAAATGTATAACAGTTACTTGTACATATTTTATCATGAATTATTTATTCCGAAACAGAAACTAGAAGAACAAGAACTAGTACTAATAGCAGAACTCTAGTGTAATGAGCTAAGTAAATTTTATAGCTTAACCTACTAATTTAAAAATTTGGAAGATGTATCAAATTCTAAGCGTTCCAGGAATTAAATTTTGCACAGTTACAATAGTTTATATTTTGGTTATTTACTGTATTCAAATCAGATTAAATAGAACAGCTGGTGTCAAATTCCTAATTCTTATCGTATGTTTTACTGTAAAAATTCATAAAACATAATGGTTCCGTCAAAAGAATATTCGTCGAAACGTTGAGATTAAATATAAGATTCTTGTCTCACGAAATCACCACATTGATAGTTACGTAATAAAGAATTAGTATGTGCAGATAATTTCACACGTTTAATGTACAATCAATCTGTGCCAATGCCAGCCATTCCAACACATCTCAGACGAATCTTTGGCACACCTAGGAATTTATTTTGTCCATATTTGTTATTATTTTATTGTAGTAGTTTAGCAAGCCCATAGATTTTTTATTTATTTAAAATAATATTTTTCGCAGACTGACATTAAAAGTGCTGACAGGCTGTAAAATGTCACTTTTAGTGCCTAGCTAATACAATTATTTTTAATACCTGTAGGCAATAATAGTTATTTATGTATTAAGGGCGTAAAGAAGCTTTTATAAACACGTCAAGAGCCATGAAAGCAAGTTATGTCCAGTGATACATACCCAACTTTATGCACGATTGAACATTTTCTAATAAATTAATGAATTTATATTATTCGTTCAAATTGTGCAAAACAAACAAACAAAAGATAATTTATGTTAAATGTAAGTAAAAATTTATGGCACACTGCGCTATAATAAAGTGATCCGATGGTAATAAAGTGACGTCAAGTAAATCCGTGTATAACTGTCAAAATATGATACAACTGTGCATAAAAGTAATTGTTGCTATGGAGAATCATAAAAAAAATTTAAAATATAAATAACAAATTTGTTTTTTCATAGCAACAAACACTCGACAAACATAAATTGAAATATTAAAATATTGGAAACGATCACTAAATTAATTATAGGTATAACAATCAGCAAAAAAATAATGTGTAACATGGCAAAAAATACAGATTGTGACCGAGAAAAATAATATCAAATAATGACAAAAACTCGCAAAAAACGTCATTTTAAATTTTTTTTACTTCAAATTCCTAGGCAAAAAAATATAGAAGCATTAAGACATCCTTTGTTAATACACTCATATGTAAAAGCATCATATATTTCAATTATAATTATATATATATATATATATATATATATATATATATATATATATATATATATATATATATATATATATATATATATATATAAGTAAACGTGGGAGGCGCACACCTTTATAACGCTGTAAAATTTTAGAGTAGACGAACACCTCAAGTTATATTCATTATTTTTTAAGTTCTACTAAGACTAATTCGTTAGTTTGCCAACAAAATAATTAAAGAAAAAAGGTAAACAATCCTTTCCTTGATTCGTGTTCAAAGCATTTTGTAACCGCAGAGACAATTAATTATAATAATTACGAGTACGAAACAACACAATTTCACAGAGGAAGCGCAAGAGGCTGAGACACAACACCTAAGATCTTAGTTTCTAGGAAGAGAAGACTTTCCTTCGCAATTTTAATCATTGTGTAGCATGAACTATGAATTTATATTTAAATTATAAACATACTTCTGTTATTTCTCTGAATTGTGAGATGAAAACACTCATTATAACTGTTACGCAACTTAAATATTGATTCAACAAAATAATGAACTCTTTAATCATTATGTTTATCGATTACGAACAATTTCCTGATATTTTAATTAAAATTAGAACGTATCTTTGAGATCATGGACTGGTTAAGATTAAAATTTAATAGGCTTTCTAAATAAATAAAACACTATGGAAGTGTAAAATGGCCCATATGAGTTCAGCTTCACAAACTTAATGACGTGTAATAAAGTTAAATTATTTTTCACCAACAATGTTTCTCAAGAATAAACTTATTCAATTTCAAAACAAGTATTTAGAGAAATCGATCGTAACCCGAAAAACTGTCCTTCATATTTGGTAATTTCCTTAATAAAAAGAGCAAAAAATATTCTAATATAAAATTACATCACTGTATATTGTAATGAATTGCACGAAATATAATAAACTCAAAATATTCCCACAAAAATGACATGAAATCAACTATAATAAAACTGAGATTAATGATCGATGAAACTTTCCGCATAAAGCTAGATTCAGAGCTACCCACTTATAAGTATAAGTGGCTAATTTAACCAATCAGCGCTCAACGTTCGCACTTATAATTGAAATTGGAATTTTGTGGAAGCCCTGATTGGTTAATTTAGCACTTATACTTATAAGTGGGTAGGTCTGAATCTAGCTTAAAGAAACAATTTGTGGCATGTTAAATATTACTATCGTTAACGTAACGTAACTAGGTAACAATAATAATAGTTATTTAGGTATTAAGGCATTAAGGGCGTAAAGAAGCTTTTATGGCGTGCGATATGATTTGCACCCAGATCGAGCGTTATGACGGCTACACATTACATGGCAAACTAGGCAAACGTTTGTAAAATGTGAAGTTTGCCACAAATGACAAACTCCTTCCAACGTTTGCATTCGTCTACGTTCGGATTGAAGTCGGTAAATGAGACCCGAATCAAAGAAATGTTGGCCACTTGTCAATACGAACAGCGATCTAGCATTTAGTTTGTCATATGTATGGGATGATTCGACACGTAATGTGTAGGGAGTACTCGGTAAATGTCATTCGACATGAAAAAATGTACAAATCACCAACGTTTGCCATTGGCGTAGTTTGCCATGTAATGTGTAGCCGCCTAAAACACATCAGAGGCAATAAAAGTAAGTAAGTAAGATTTTTTAATAAATTAATTTGTTTTATGGCCATTTGCACCGCCTTCACTTAAATTTTAAGTGTCACTTAAATGAACAATATCGAATAGAATTAATGAGAGCAATGTTATTTCTACATTTGACAATTTGACTTTGGTACGATATTGTTCATTTAAGGAAAACTTAAAATTTGGAAGCGGTGCAACTGGCCATAAATGGTTCAAATAACACAATTCTTGGCCTGTTGCTAAGGGATAATTCCGAAAATAAACAAAAATCTAAATGTCAAAGTTATCATTATTGAATTAAACATTTACAAGAAAATTTATGTTAATGATAAAAAATCTGACGTGGCCATCACACAACCTTCCGCCATATCTTAACTTTAAACATAAATGTATACGTGCAATCCGGTGCCCATTTAAAATATACAAATACAAATCTAAAATATTCAAACAGAAATATGCATCACCTGAATCAAAAGATTCATTCACAGGAAAACTCTGCTGTGTTGAAGCCATCCTCCGTTCATTTATTACTACATTATCTTACTTATGACTTATGGCGCTAGTATACCAACTTGTCACCCGTCTCACCTGTCAATATTTTTTACGCAGAAACAAAAATCAACCGAACATGGATTACAAAATATCAACGTTTTATCTGATAAGTTTATTTTTTAAATTTTACTATAGTTCTTTAATGCTACCAGATAAAGACAATTTATTTATAACGTAAGTTGCAAATAACTTTTCCTTTTATTGTTATTACAAATAAATACTATATTTATCTAAATTTATATAAATTTTTTACAAGTCACCTTTTCAATCTTCAAAAAATATCACTTCCGGTGAAGATATTTGTACCAAAATCTAATGAACTCTTCCAATTTATATACAAATGTTAAATACCAAATATCAAAATTTTTGGGTAATTCGTATTTGAGTTACCCGACTGACAGAAATCCTGCCCTGACCACATAACTACATACATACATACAGACATCATCGTGAAACTATCAAAAATGAGTTGTAAGGATCCTATTTCGTGCTCATCCACTAAAATGAAACCCGCACCCGACGCGCTACTCGCAAAAGTATTCTAGATCCGACCCGCAATCCGATCCGCAATGCGGGTAACCCGCGGGTACCCGAAATAAGAAGTTATAAAGTCGAAGTTGTTCATTATTGTGATAATGATAATATTAACTGTTAAATAAATATTTTGTACATGCAATGATTTATTATTTCGTTCATAAATTATTTAAAAAATTTAAATAAATAATTCGCATGAGATTCGTATACGCCTGCTATGATCCCTACTTCTTGAATTAGTTCATGATGCCACGTATAGATGGCGCCAAAATAAACATGATAAATTCAAAATAGCAGGCTCGTGTCTCTTTTTCATACTGTTTTTGTTCTGTGGCCATAGCTACTATTTACGTTTCTCGGACCGTTGATGTTTGTCAAAGTTTCAGTGCCACAAACTCTCAATACTTTGTGAAATAAAATGCAAAAATGGCAGGGGTACTAACAAGATTTAAGAATTTAAGATCAATTGGAAACATAGTACCCCTTCTTCAAAATAATGTTGTAAGACACAATACCACAAAAGAAGAAGCACCAAAAAAAACTAAGTTTGGTCCTTTAAAGGACGAAGATCGTATATTTACAAATCTATATGGTAGACATGACTGGCGGTTGAAAGGTGCTATGAAAAGAGGAGACTGGTATAAAACTAAAGAAATATTATTGAAAGGACCAGAATGGATTATAAATGAGATTAAAGCTTCGGGTTTGCGCGGTAGAGGTGGAGCGGGTTTCCCATCCGGGATGAAATGGGGCTTCATGACCGCACCAAGCGATGACCGACCCAGGTACCTGGTAGTGAATGCGGACGAGGGCGAGCCAGGCACATGCAAAGATCGCGAAATCTTGCGCCATGACCCACATAAAATAATAGAAGGTAGTTTGCTAGCAGCACGCGCAATGGGGTTGCAGATTGGTTACATCTACATCCGTGGAGAATTCTACAATGAAGCGACCAACGTGCAAATTGCCATTGCTGAGGCATACCAAGCTGGCCTGCTTGGTAAAAATGCTTGTGGCTCAGGTTACGACTTTGACTTGTTTATGCATCGCGGTGCTGGTGCTTATATTTGTGGCGAAGAAACAGCGCTTTTAGAGTCTCTGGAAGGTAAACAGGGTAAACCTCGAATGAAGCCGCCATTCCCAGCACAGGCGGGTTTGTTTGGATGCCCTACTTCTGTAAACAATGTAGAATCTGTGGCTGTGGCACCTACCATCCTTCGTCGTGGTGGTGCTTGGTTCGCCAGCTTTGGACGGCCTAAAAATGCAGGAACAAAGCTCTTCAGCATCTCTGGTCACGTCAACACTCCATGCACTGTTGAGGAAGAAATGAGCATTCCGATGCGTGAGCTTATTGAGCTCCACGGAGGAGGCGTTATCGGTGGTTGGGACAATTTGTTGGCTGTCATTCCTGGCGGTTCTTCCACACCTCTCATTCCTAAAAAAGTATGCGATGATGTTATAATGGACTATGATGGATTATCAAAAGCACAAACATCACTGGGAACTGCAGCTGTCATCGTCATGAACAAGCAAACGGACATTATAAGGGCGATCGCACGTCTTTATACGTTCTACCAACACGAATCGTGCGGTCAGTGTACACCATGCCGTGAAGGTATCAATTGGATGACTAATATTATATGGCGTATGGTGGATGGAAATGCACGACTTGATGAGATCGATATGATACTTGAACTTAGCAAACAAATCGAAGGCCACACAATTTGTGCGTTTGGTGATGGTGCTTCATGGCCGGTACAAGGCCTTATGCGACACTTCCGCCCTCTAGTCGAGGAGCGTTTAAAAAAATGTAGTTAATATAATATTATGTAATATAAATAAAAAAATAAAATAGCTTGAATCTATGTTAAAAAAATATATTAATTTTTTTTTCTGTATCCATGGATGCAATTGACTTATCCTGTCAGAAGGAGTGAGTGCGATCATCGCCTACGTTATTATCAGGCACCTGACAGCTAAATGATTATTTGTTTACCTAATTTTTAGTTCAATGCTGCACCAATGTTTAGCGCTAGTGTCGCATTCATGTGTGATTCGTGATTGTTCTTTGACGAGCGTCAAATTTCAATTTACATCAGTTGGCGATGATAACAATCAAATTAATATTATTTGTCAAATATAAAATTGTAGCAACAATAACAGTTTCAATTAATAAATGATATTGACTACAATCACGCAGTATTATTTAATAATTATTATTATGTAAGTGTTTTATGATTGTGATCTGACAAATGATGTGGAATGTAAGTATAAACATATTAGCAAAGTAATATTAAACTATGTTTTAAATTTATTATAGTGTTTAATATTTATTTGGTATTTTTAATTTTTATAGAACGTGAAATGTGCTCATGACGAGTTTGGTATACAAATACTTAAGATAAAAGATCGAAAGTTATTTTGCTTTCCACGATCACTACAACTTCGCCATCAATGGCTAGTTAACATGAGGCGCGAAGATCTTCTACATTTAAGTTACAAGCAATTGTTCGATCGAGGGTTTTGTGTTTGCTATTTACATTTTGCTGATGAACAGTTTCAGACCATCAGAAAAACAAAATTAAATTTTGGTCAAGTACCGCATAAAATAGGTATGAATTTTCAATACAAATATTAATTAAAATAAAATTAGTTAAGAGAATATATTTATTCTAAATAATAATTTTGTATGCAGGTTCATCAAGCAGTAAATATGTGTTGCCTGCAACTCCGGTATTTGAAATCCCTGTGCCTGTAACCTGTTTCTACAACCTTTGTTCCTACAACCCCTGAGACTCCTGTTCCTACAACCTTTGTTCCTGAGACCTCTGTTCTTACAACCTTGTCCCTATGTCTCCTGTTCCTCCAACCTTTGTTCCTGTGTCTCCTATTCCTACTGCCCCTGTTTCTCCAACCACTGTTGCTGCAATCCGTGCACGAAGAATCCCGCGCTAAGGTATATACTCGTAATTTAAAAAAATTATTTCAAATCAATTACTTTTTATTTATTTATTTAGAATATGTAAACTCAATATTCGGTTTAGTAGTAAAGACCTTAAATTTTATCTTTATTTTATTTATTTTTTAATGTTATATATTTTTTATATACCTACTTGTTATTTGTTGATAATTTATATTCATAGTGTAGCAGGGTAGGTACTAATTGAAAGTATGTGTATAATAAATATTATAAATATTAGTTATGCAATTATGTTATTATATAGGTACCTACTTACTTTATATTATTTGTGTAGTTATTAGGTATATTATGTTATACAATTAGTTGCACAACGTAAAAAAGAAAAAGTAAAATTGTATCCAAAATTTTATAACTGCTCAAGATTATAATACCTAACTATATCTACAATAAATATACGTACTTTATGATTTTTGTGTCATTTAATTGGAGAAAGTTTATTTAATGAAAATGAATATTAAATTAAGTTTAGTAAATACGCAAACCCTGCCGATACCACAGATCCAAACCTCATTAGTTCAATGCTGCACCGCCTAGTAGCGCTGCTAATTGTTTATCATTATTTTATCCCTTACTGTCCTATCTGGAGTTTGATAATTTGTGGTTATTATTCAAGGCCTGGAAATGCAGGCCGGTTGATAATAAAACATTGGGGAACATTTGTTGCAAATTTTTGCCGCAAATGGCGCTTTTAAGGGACCCGGTTCCGGTTATTAATAAATCAATTTTAACATTGAATTAAAATATATGTATCAAAAACATATTCTATATTATTATTGATTGTGTTATTATCATCATTTTAAAAACTATTTATTTTAAATTTTTAATTCTGACATTTTAATGCATGATGTGACAGATTAATTTATGTTTTGACGTATTTCACAGATAACTTAATTCATAATTCACACTTCCGGTCTTCAAACCGGTTCCCTTAAAAGCGCCCTCAATCGACCAAATTTTGCATTCACTTGTCCCTAGCAACGAAAATTATATTTCCAGGCCTTGAATAATAACGTAGGCGATGGTGCGATAGATACAAAGTAAAATTATTGTGTTGAATGAGGCAGCAAGCTGGTGAGTAGTACGCTGTGCGCATTCTTGTGGCAAAAGGAAGTGACGTCAATAGAGAAATTCTGGAGATGCGCGCGTATTTTGACTGATTTGTACAAATGTCAAAATTTCAATTTTTCACGATTTTATTAATTTGTTTCATGTCTGTTACGTACTAAATTGTTAAAATTGCGCAATGTCATTAAATTGAATTAAACTTTTCCCCTACATATAAAAAATTTAAAATAAGAAATTTCAAACTTGAACTAACCGCAATAGAGTTCATTAGTGTAACCGAAATATAATGGCGCCAAATTTAAAACGCAATCCAATGTTTAAATTGCTTGCATTTGGTCCCATGCATTTCTTATGGAGAAATATGACCTTCACATTTGCATGAATTTTTCAAGCATTAAACATAATTTCTTAGTAATTCTACGATGATGTTCAAAACATTCATTATTTTTCATCATATTTTTAAATAAACGAAATTTTAAAATGTTTTGCACAAATACGTGCACGTTTGTCGTAGATTTGAGAGCTGGATGTACAGGCGCAAGCGCAGACAGTGCAGCGAACGTCACCGCATGTGAAAGACGACTACGCTACGACATATGTTTTTAAATCATAAGTGAATGTTTTTAATTTGCTATTAAATTGTAAATATGAAGCATAATTCAAATTTAACCTGAACAGGTTATTGTTAAATAATGTCAGGAAGTTAAAATATACCATTTTATTGTTAAGAAATTAGCCATTTTCAAAATTTTCAAGTTTAAAGTTGAAGGTAGGTATGAATAATTGTACAGAAAAGTAAATATGAAACGCGGGACGCGGGACGTAATGCGATAGATACAAAGTAACATTGTGTTGAGTGAGACAGCAAGCTGGTGCACAATCTATGCTCATGCATGTGGCAAAAGGAAGTGACGCCAATAAACCATTTTATCTACAACAATAGAATAATGTATTCATTATATACGTGAAAGTAGTATAATAAACCCCTCCATAAGGACACATTATGAAATAATGAATTCATTATTTCACACTGTTAAATAATGAGTACTTTATTCTCTCGAACTGTCAAACTGCCATCACATCTGTTTTAATATTAGTGTTACATCAAGTTATAATTTTATGACGTTGTAAGCAGAAACAGTAAAAATAATAAAAATTTGTAAAAAGCTGTATATGACTAGCCCATAATAGTTCTAAATTACTCGGATAAATTGTTATCACACCAAAGTTTGAGGTTAGGTTAATATCAATACAAATTTCTAGTAAGAAAATGTTGTTTTATTTAAAAAGTTGTAGATAAAACGTCGTATTTGACTCGAAAATAATGGCTATAATTAACTCGGATGATTTATACACTCGCCTTCGGCTCGTGAACAAACTTTTATCCTCATTAATTATAGCCTACATTATTTACTCGTTAAATAATATACTATTATTTTGACAGATTTGTACAAATGTCAAAATTTACGGCTATAAAACTAAAGAAATATTATCGAATGGACCTGACTGGATTATTAATGAGATTAAAACTTCGGGTTTGCGCTGCAGAGGTGGATCGGGTTTCCCATCTTGGATGAAAAGGAACGTAATGAACATACCAAGTGACGGCCGACTCCAATATCTGATAGTGAATGCGGACCTTATGTGGTTTGTGATGCGGACGAGGGCGAGCCAGGCACATGCAAAAACCGCGAGATCTTGCGCCACGACCCACATAAATTAGTAGAGGGTTGTTTAATGCGTACGCAATCTACTTACATCTAATCGTTTATATCTTCTTCTGCAGTTTAAATAAAATGACTAAAATATATTTTTGAGTAGTGCGATTAATGAAATGTACCACCACTTAATAAAAGAAATTGAATTCACATCAACAAAGCTAGGCCTAATCCAGGAGAAGAAAATTGGCAATACACAATTAAGAAATAAAAATAAACCATGGTTTAATAAAACTCTGACCAACTTGAAAATTGAAGTTCGTAAGTCCTTTCGACTATGCAAGAAATATTATTTCGATAAAGGTTACTTAGAGATATATAATCAAGCAAAGAAAAACTATCGACACAATTTAGAATTGCAAAAGAAAAGCTATAAAGAAGATATAAATCAAAAACTGAATAATATAAAAGACATTAAAGAATTCTGGGCCACTGTAAAAATCATATTCCCAACAAAACTATATTCAAAAATTCCCATAGAAATTGAAAGATGGGAAATTTTTTACAAATGTTTATTTGGCGAGAAAGTTCATAATGATTCCCAATTTATTGACGCACTACACCCGTCCTTAGACGCTGTAATCACAATACAAGAACTCACTTTTGCTATCAATAAACTGAAACCTAATAAAACACCCGGTTGTGACGGTATCACCAATGAACAATTAAAAAATCTATCACAAAACTGGAGAAAATATCTTTTAAATCTTTTGAACAAATATCTCTCTGAAGAAAATTTACCGCATGAACTGAAAAAAATCAAAATTATACCTATACGCAAAAAAGGAATAAAAACTGACGAGAACAACTACAGAGGTATAGCTCTAGTGAATACCATCACTAAATTACTAACATTTATAATTAACAAGAGAATGCAAATCTGGGCAGAGGACAACGATATAATTCCTGAAGCCCAGTCAGGATTCAGGAGAAATCGTTCCTGCATTGATAATCTCTTCATAATCGAATCTATAATCAAATCGCGTATGTTAACACACACTGAGGGCACCTACTGCATATTCATAGATTTCCAAAAAGCCTTCGACTCTGTGAACCACAGTAAACTATGGCACAAAATATTTTTGCTAGGTGTGTCGGGCAAAATAACTAGATTATTACGAAACATGTATGAAGAAGCAACTGCTTGCATCAAGGTTAACAACGAACTAACTAACCCCATACCTATATCAAAGGGTGTTCTCCAAGGTGAATGTACCAGTCCCCTGCTATTTGCGCTCTTCATTACCGACTTGGAGGAGTATTTCCGAGGAAAAAACCTTGAAGGCATATTTATAAATAACCAGACTGACATCCTTTCATTACAATATGCAGATGACTTGGTCATCTTTGGCAGATCTAAAATTGATTTACAGAAGAAACTTAGCGCCTTGGAAGAATATTGCAATAATCTTGATTTAACAATTAACCCTAACAAAACTAAGATTATCCATTTTCACGTGGACAGACCCCCGAGACCAACTACCATTTTCACTTGCCAAGAGAATCAAATAAAACTAACCTCAAGTTATACGTATTTAGGAATTGAACTAACAACATCTGGCCTATATAATACTCACGTAAAACAAAGCCTCAATAAAGCCAACACTATAACAGGTACAATAAAAACAATACTAGCGAAAACTAAGACTTACAACTGGCCTACTGTCATGAAACTATACAACTCTCTACTTATTCCTTCAATTGTATACGCTGGAGAAGTCTGGGCATCAAACTACTCAGAAATCTTAGAAAAAAGTCAAGTACAATTCTTCAAGTCAATATTTCACCTCCAGAGAACCACGCCAAACTATCTTGTCAGAAGAGAAGTCGGGCTAGATAAAATAGAAGTCTTAATTCTAAAAAGTATGCTTAACTACTGGTATAAAATCCTTCACATGTCTCAAAATCGATACGTCAAACTTTGTTATGATAAACTAGTAAAACTAGACCTAAAAACAACTGGAAAGTTCACCGAACCAAATCAACTAAAATACAACTGGGTAAGACGAATAAGAACCTTACTGGAGAGGGCAAACTTCACCTGGGTGTGGGATGCACAGGACCCCCTAATAATTAGGAAAGAAAAAGAGAATATCATCATCTCCTTAAAGTGAACGCACATTGCTCCGAACTCTTATTCTTCGAACCTAATACATACGAGTATAATCAAATTAGTGAACGAACTTATTTATATTTCAATCTCTGTTTACTTTGTAAATATTTTAAATAACTATATTTATAAATACAATTATATGGTACCTCCTTCCTTTGTAATGAGCATTGCTCGATATACAAATAAATATTATTATTATTATTATTATTTGTGAGTAGTGTAGTAGGTACCTAAATATTAATACTACGAAGAAATAAAATATTGTAAATACTCAATGTACACATGTCATCCTTGGATGAGCATAAACATTACCATGATTCCCTTGATACATAACTATTATGTACCACGAGCATCAATGATGTTTATTGCCCTATTCAAAACATCTAAATATTGCAAATTCGTTGAGACAACAACCTTATTATAACATATTCATCGACATTAAATTCCACTTATTCCCATTTCCAGACTAATAGTTGGTTATACCGGAGCAGATTTCAGTCGTTCTATCTATCGACCCTATCGACTTTTATGCGAACTAAATCGAAAAGCACGTGTAGTTGAATACATACAAAGAGCTGTCAAGTTGACAGCTTCAAAATGAAATGTGTTTACGGGTTTTGTAATAGCGATTCGCGATACAATTACAAAAGTTATATGAAAAATGTTAATTTTTTTAAGTTTCAAATTTTAATCACTACAACACAAACACAAAAACGCTAAGCTGCATAGTCTCACTGACAGATAATTCAATATGGCGAACGGTAGTCATGGTATAGTCCACGCATACATCAAGTACCTAATAATCGTTAAATGCTTATTGCAGTCACAATGTCCAAAACCGCAATCGTTTAAGATTAGCCCGCAGATAAGAAATATAGTCGAACAGTTCAGTATTTGCCATATTTTTTAACCCGAGTATATATTTTACCCCCAGTGTTCCACTGGTAGAGTAAGAGTTTTTCGAAGCTTATTACCAGGGTTGTATTGTATGCTCTGGCGCTTCTCAGTCTTGTGGTTTTGACCATTGTGTGACTGCAATAACCCCCTAATAAACGTTAATGATTATTAGGGACATGAAATGTATTTGTACTATAACAGTTTTGTTTGTACTTTTTATATCTATCTCTTTTTAGTGGACTTGCTTCTCTTACTAGCGCGTGACGTCAAAATTATAACCCTCTATTCCTCCACACCGTAAGATTCCCTCTGACTTGACTTTCACTATCTGATCTGAGTTGCGTGGTGTGGATGACAGATCATCTTGCATCTGTGTCCTGGCGATGGGATGCACCTGGTACGCTGTGGTGATTACATGCACATGTTGCCACTCGCAGACTGAATGTGCGAGGTTTCTGTTCTGCTCAACTTACTTCACTGTCTGTTTCTGTTTCCGTTAGCGTGTGGCTTCGCGTGGCATTGAACTCGAGAAGAGATATTCGAGAGAATATTGTTCTCGGAGGTTTTGAACTGTAATGGTAGAAGGTATCATACCATGGGGTTTTATTAGGTGTTTCGACTAAATTGCACTCATAATAAACAACTATGAATAAAGCAAAATCATTCCGTTTACGAACTCGTCAATGAGTAATGTATCTAGATTAGTGTATGGTGTGAGGTTTGATACAAAGATCGATAAAGTGTATGATTCAATGCAAAAAACCAAATACAACACTAACTGGGATACAAGACTCGACACTAGATTGATCACGACGCGTTTCTATCTTTCGAAAGTATTATAATGTTACATGTGACGTCAAACTATTCGGTATTAGGCCGAATAGTAAACTAATATTCGGTGTTCGGCCGAATAATGAGAAACATGCCGAATAGGCAGTATACCGAATAGTTGCCTAATATTCGTTGCAACTCTAAAGCCGCGTACTGACTTGAGCACTTTTGCGCGCACATACGATTTGCGCGCACGAACGTTTGCGCGTACAGACTTATGGCTTTTAATAAAAATTCTTTACGTGCGCGCAAATTAGTGCTCCAGCCATTCGTCCAAAAATGTCTGAGACGGCAACAGCATGCATTGCATAATAGAAAAGAAGAAGAAAAAATCAAAACGATGGTGGGTTACTCAACTATATAAAAGCAGAGAAAAATATGGCGGTAACAACTTATTATGTGACTTAAAATTTCAAGAAAACAGTGGATCTAAATATTTAGGATCCCATAATATTGGGAATTTTTCATAATCGTCAATTAACTGCAGAGCCATACCATTTGACCACTCCATTGCAATTTCTTGTAACTTAAATCTTTTCCCTCTGCTGTCAGTTGCTACGTACGTGCGCGTAAACTCTTAGCTGCCAAATACACGTCCACACTGAGCAAGCATACGCGCAAAAATTCTTTGATGTACCGACAAGCGACGGATAGCGTTCGTGCGTGCTTAGACTGTGCGCGCACAGACAAAACCTACGTACTGACTAGAGCATTCTTGCGCGCAAAAATGCTCAAGTCAGTACGCGGCTTAATAATAATATATTACTCAAACTCAACTAATTCTTTGACCAAGAACATTTCTTATATCTATACACTCTGGTTTCTAGCTACAGAACAGAATGTCATAATAGCCATATTTATGCAGGGTGATTAATGGTATGGTTATATAGTATTCAACTTTTTTAAATTTTTAAAAATTCGTTAATTTAAGAATTAAGACAGTTTTCGCAAGAAGCGCATTATTGAAACCATTGGGTTGTTGATTGTATAATGGATATCTAACTAAATATGAATGGAATAAAATTAAATATACTATAGGGATTTGCAGCCCAGTGATACACCGCCTGGCGGATTTATAGCGAACTAGTCTAAGAGACATTCATTTATAACCTTGAATAAATATTCATGGCAAACAGACGATTTTGCCGTATACCACAGTGCAACTCATGAAAAAAAACATATTTACGTTTTCATAAGTTTCCAACTGGTAAGGAAACAGTTAGAGTAAAAAATAACTTTGGAGTTTATGAAAATTTAACAGAAAAATGCCTGGATACAAAATTTAAAATGTGCGTAGGTACATGTTATTTATTCGCCTTTTATTTTATGAGGAGAGGATTGTAGAGCATTTTTGTTTGGAGATAAACTATATATTTTAAAATTATCAGTATCTTTAGCTGTCACTGCGGATAAAATAACGTGTTCCGCATTGAATACTTGTTCTTGTTTCTGAAATTTTCAGTTCCATTTATATACTTCATCGTATCAACTATTATAAATTATAACATTTAATATTAAATATTTATTGATAATTATAAACAACTTAATACGTTAGTTACTTATAATGTTATAATTCGTTATTACTTGCAAAATACATAACGAAATTATTACGTTAAATACAACCATGCATTATAACATCAAAATCTGCTATAATGTGTAAATTTTTAAGTAGGTAATTGTTTGTATGATAGATAAAATTGTTAATAATAATATTCTTGTTATATTAATAGCTATAAAAGATTTCAATTTTGAAAAATGTATTAGCTCTGTCTCCATATCTAATCATAACCTAAAAAATGTACTTATAATTAAGAATTATTTAAAAAATAACATGTCTTTCTTTAGCTTGCAATTACCTACCGACTAAAAATATACAATATTTTAATAATTACAATCATAATGACAATATTATGACAACCAACAAGCAATTTTCACTGATTTGTGATTTTCAAAATCCTACCATAAGAACTTCTAAATGGAATGTCTCTTAGCCTAGTTTCATAGAATGTCGTTGTGGCGCTGCTATCTTAAAAATAAATCCCTATATTAATAGTGCAATGGCAAGAATAGTAAATTTATAATATTCCATTTGAAAACAGTGGCCCAAACCTGTTTGACTAAAAAACCTGGAAACTAAAAGTGCGAATTTTAAAATATATTCTTTCAGTTCCGTGATAAGTAAGTTGAACACTATGCCATTGAAATAATATGCAAGAAGTTGTAAATCACTCTGTATATTTTTAGAATATTTTCAGGTTGTATTGCAAATTAAATTATAATATTTTAATAAAGTGTAAAATGATAAAAAATTCAAGATTATAATTCTTGGTTTTGTTTGTTTCAGTTAAGCACAATGTCGGAGGAATACTTCTGACAGCGGTGACACGACGGATACGACAGAATGACATCGACGCTGGACTGGAACACCGGGGACCTGGTGTGGTTCGACCCTGGGGTCGGTCACTGGCTCCCTGGAGAAGTCCTCGAGTGCCACCGAACCGCTAATGTGCTCACGGTTCAAGCTATCGTCAATGGCAAGGTAACACAAGAGTTTTATATCCCCAAGATTACTTCGTTTTACCGAAATAAGCCTACTCAATGGCAGAAACTGCAAAGTATTGTTGTTCATTAATTAGATGAGTATTTGGACAATGCATAATGAAGGATACGAAATAAATTCAATCTCTTAAATACATACGAAACTCGGTACGATTATCAACGTTATTATTGTTAATTACTTAATACCATACAGGGTGTCTGTAGGTACCCATCTCTGCACACAACTTTAAAAGGTTATACAATTTGATATACTGCCCATACATATCGATCGTATTAACGCAAGTAAGACGTACATCTTGCTACTGTCTTATAGACGTCATAAGGAGACTAGTATATTGGTTGAATATTAGACGTCTTATGCGGTAGTCTTTAAGTCGTCATTATGTTGTCCAGTTTTAAATCTCGTGCTTACAATATGTAGGAGTATGATTACAGAAAAAAATATTTTTTTAAAAATTCGCAAAAATAAAGGTAGGTAGTAAAATATGAATTCCATTGGTTTGAACGTCCATTTAACTGTATATTTATTATGTTATTTATACAATAAAATTATAAATAGTATCAGACTATCTACGCAAATAGTCACTTCTTATGTAATAATTAATAAATAAACAGTTAAATGAACTTTCAAACCAGTGGCACTAAAATTTTCACTACCTTTTTTTGCAAATTTTGAAAAAAATATTCTGTAATCAGTATCAAATTATACAACCTATTACAGTTGTGTGCAGAGGTATAGAAACACCCTGTAGGTACTTCGATTATAAACCCACAAGTTTCGAAAAAGTTGACATATTTTTCGATCCAATGTAAATATTTTTCTATTCCACGTTCTTACTTTTCCTCATAGATATACTTTACTTAATTAAGTAAGTAGGTACTGCGAAAAATGTACTTGATAACAAGTACTGGCCGAAGGTAGTACTGATACTGATACATAATATAAGTACTTAAGTATTTTGATTTCGATTTGCCCAGCTCTGTCTGCACACTATAAATTTTTCCAATCTTTGCACCTGATTGTTTTGATTTGATTTCCAAAGACTCATTTGCTACTACTACAATCTCAATCAAATACCAGATATCAGGTCAAAGGATCAACTAACCAAATTACCAAGATAGCCTCTCCGTTCAGCTGTTTACCTCCACCAGTCACCTCATCAAGTCTAATACAATCATACTCGAATACTGTTATTGTTAAATCCATCGTCTTTGGTCACGCTATGCCTCGCTGCGCTCCATCCGATTCGGCGATTCTTCACCATTGTTCGCGGAACAATCGCCTATCGCATGCTACATCGTGCGTCGCTTGTTTGTTGGTCAATTGTGCTTGTTTGGTTCGTTTGTCTGGCTGATTTCTACCAGCACATGTGAAAAGCTGGCTACTGATTGGAATATGTAGAGGAAATGATTCGTTGGTTGTGTTCTGGTTCTGAAGAGTGTTTGACAAGGGTTTTCCGGTCTGGGAAAGTGAAAATGTGGAAAATGAAATTGTATTTGAATGAAGGAACTGTAATTATTTTGTCGTTAAGACTTTTAAATTGTAAATTTGAAACTGAAACTAAAGCTGCAATTCTGAATAATCGTATTTGTAGATAACAATAAGTGAAGACGGTTATATATTTTTGATGAAAATTAGGAAAATTAATATATATATAAATATAGTCAGTAACCCCTTTTTATACCTTTCGGTGTAAGGGGGCCGGGCACACCGAGCCGCAGTGGGTATTACTTTTGTCTCGATGGTCACCCATCCAAGTATTAACCGCTGTGAAGCGTGCTTGACTATATCAATCACAACGCTGTCACGTTACCACACTGCCGTACTGCCGAAAATTAAAATATAATTTAATTATCATGACAATTATTTAAAGAATAATACTACACATTCCCACACGAATTCGAGTAAATAAATGTGTTATTATTATTAAACTCCAATAGAATACTATAAATTTGTTATACATAGGTATTCGTACATTATTTACGGCTATACTGAAAAAACAATTCATTCATAAAAATAATTTCATAAGAGAATATAATATATCTAAGTTATTTTTTGAATGCAAGTAGATTTATTCATTATTACTCACAAGAGAGTAAATAATAGCATAATAGTGTATTATACAGGGTGTAACCCAACCTGTGTAACAAAATTTAAGGGTGTATAGAATTGGACGCACTAATCATGAATCAAATAGAATTTTGCTGGAGTTTAATTTAATTAACCGGAGTTTGCAAAAATATCATTTTGGTACCACTGGTTGTCACAATAGTTATGCAGTATTTATTGGCGTAATTAAATTAATGTAATAATAATTTTGCAAACAAGAGAAAATGAAATTTGTAGGTACTTGCAGAATGTCTCATTTTCTTGGACCCATTTTTAAATTTGCGAATTTCTACAAAATTATTTTTGAATCATGATCAGTGCGTACAATACACTCTTTAATTTTGTTAGATAGGTTGGGTTACACTCTGTATATGTATGTTCGTATTATTTAATAGTTGTAAACAGTAAATTGAACCGATATCATTTTATTTATCACTTTTCGTTTTTCAAATATTCCAAAGCGACAACTACTAAAAATAAAATTTTTACATAGTAAGTACCTACCATGTTCTCATGATCTAACAATACATACTAGTATTTGCAAAATTTCTTTTGAAATAATTGTATAAATCTAATGTTATCCATTTGTAACGAAGCTGAAAAATAAATTACATCTGCAAGAGAAAGATGCAAATCTAAAAAAGAAAAGTATTTGGTGCAATAGATTCCTCAAATCTTACACTTGCATCAGTTCTTATATTTTATTATTTTGTGTAGTGCCTATATTAAAAGTAATGAATAAACATAGACAAAAATTTTTTAAGTAGGTACTTAGTTTAATTTCGATACCTAATACCAAAAAACCTAAAATGGTAGTTTTCATTAAAACCTCATTTTAATTATAACCTTATTTATAAAAGAATCTAATTAAGTCAAATACAACTTCTCCATATTACATCAGATCAAATTAGTTCCCATTAATAACAATATATCGTGGGAAACAATCGCTTCAATAACACACATCAACATCTAATTAAAATAATTTTCAACATATTTTCCTAGAAGTAAAAAATCATTTCGATCGTCCTAGAAAGAAATAGCAGTGATTCACCTATAATTGCATTTCTTTTGTAACCGTTGCATCCTCTTAAAGAACTTTCAATGGTTACAGATGAGATTATTACTATTATTCACGGCAAAGAAGAAGAGAAGAGTGCGGAAAATGCATCGTAGGTGTTGTTAGCATTGCGTAAAGCAAATTAGTTGAATTTGTGATGCGAATGTGGAATAACGGTCAAGGAATTCTCAGCTGTAAACTATTAGTGTAGTTTATGTTCTTACTTTTGATTTCATTTTGCTTAGGATAATTTTGCTATAATTTCATTTAGCAAAAAAGAAAAAGTAAAACGCTAAATGATGTATGGAATAATACATTTTTTGACAGTCACTTTCTAAGTACCTAAGCAACCTGAATTTTACGACAATTTAAATTTTTCAGCTTGTTGGGATAATCGAAATTGTAGTGACTTTTTAAAAATAATACAGGCTGATACACAACTTTGTGCTTAAGATTCTTAAGATTCATATATGTTATTATTTAAATACTACGACATTTTCATATTAAAGTACAATAAAATATACACTCATACGAAATATTTTAATAATTAATTTGTTTAAAAATTCAGAGGCTCAGATATAGAAATTTAAATTTATTTCTTAAATGACATAGATTTTCCTAAGATTCTCATATGTTATTAATTAATTTGTTGATAATTCCTGCAATATTTATTTCTGAAGTTTCTTAAATGTTATTATTTAAATACTGCGATATTTTTATATTAAAGTACAATAAAATGTACACACTTACATACGGAATATTTTATACAATAATTTTTAAAAAAATTCAGGGCCCCAAGTATTGAAATTTAAATTTATTGCTTAAGTGCCATATATTTTCCTAAGATTCTTATTGTTATTATTTAATTGCTGCGATACTTTCATATTAAGTACAAGAAAATGTACACTCATACGGAATATTTAACGCATTAATTTGTTAAAAAATTCTTAAGTATTAATTTTTAATAACAAGTAGTACCTACTTAATACTTGTACTTAAGTATAAATATTTTTTTGGTACTGACTTATTACTTTAAAATTTGAAGTACTAAAATAAAAACTTGGTATTTAAGATTTATTTTCATTTAATAATCGTAAATAATTTTGAAGTACTTTTTAAATATCTAGGTACTTAAGTACTTCAATAATACGGAAATCATGTAAAAGTACTTAAGTTTTTCAAAAGTTAAATAATTATATTGTTCAAACTATGAGCAACACAACAGAATACAACATTCATTATTATGAAGTAAATCTTCCTCATTAAAAAAGGTACCTAATAATCGAAGACAATTAATAATAGTAATAATAGATTATAAACCATGCAAATAATATAAACATTAAAAATACTGGTACTTCCAAAAATACTAAGTATTAAGTACTACTTTTGACAAAAAACTTATACCTACTTTACTTAAGTTAAGTACTGTGAAGCTTTATACTTGAAAATGTACTTGCAACAAGTACCTACCTACTGACCATAGATAGTAGGTACTGGTACTTATACTTAAGTATTTTGGTCAGGTATAGAAATTTAAATTCGCAATTTGAATTTTTTTAATTTGTGCGATTTTTTCATATTTAGTACAATAACATGTACATTCATACAGAATATTTTAATCATTAATTTGTTAAAAAAATCAGGAACTTAGGTATAGATACTTAAATTTAATTATTATGTAGGAAAATCCATACTTTAAAGAAAAGTTTTATTCTTGATTCTTGATAAACATCAATGAACTCTATACTAGGGAGAGTATAGAGTTCACTGATAAACATATTTTACTGGCAATGATATTTCTCATTGTTATAATCTCCTGGCGCCGACCTTACTGAGCAGTAATTTTCTTTTCAACTGCATAATTTTTCTCTTAGACAAACAAGATATGTTACTGTTTGGTCTTGAACAGTAGATATACCAGTAAGGAAAGCAGTAAGTCCTCCAACCAGTTTTGTCACATACAAACGACAACTTTTGCAAACGAATAATGCGCCGTCTTCTCTTATTCATTTCTTACAGAGATCTCAATGCCGTAGACGAAGAAATTTCCCTTTCGTTCGTGACTAAATTTTAATAGGGTCGTTTACTTTACGAGAAAGTATGTTTTATTTTGTCTTATTTTGTTTGAAAATATTTAACAGGACAAAATCCCAATGGCAGAATGGTATTAGTGGTCTTTATTTGGGAATTGTACTGTTCCGATTCCATCAATATATTTTTCTACTGCTGAGATCTAATTTGATGCCCCTTGCGAACTATATTTTAATATGTGGCTCTAAAAATTCATTGAGTGAGAAACTGTTAGAGTAACTACGTTTATCAAGTAAAAGAATAATCCTGCCCCCCTGACATTTTGATACAATTTTTTTAGCTTTTCAATACCACAACTAATCGTATAATTTATAAATGAAACTGATTAATCTTCTAGGGTCAGTTATACTATGTATTTTTGTTGCAATTTCGATTGTAAATTATAGGTAATGGATAATTTTAAGGTTAAGACTTTTCTGAGAGACGAAGATAATAATTTTAATGAGTAATTTATGACCCCGAAACTGATAATATAATAATAAATCTTAATTAATAAACTACAGACAGCGTGGTCCAGTGCGTTAATTGGCTAAGGCCGACTAACGTATGCTGTGACGTCAGTCAACGTGAGATCGATGGTTCGAGTCTCCGTCGGGCGACAATGTGTGATTTGTCGTAAAACTAAAAATGCCCAAGGTCTGGTATTCAATCACACTCGGGTATCCACTTGTTCACCTTAAACGTAGTCCTGGTTGCACAAAGAATATATCCGCTGCCGCTGTGGTTGAAAATCGCCGCACGGATTGAGATTCTGACTGCACTAAGATGAATGGGTGGAGACTGATCCCCTCCGATAAAAGGATCTAGAAAGCTTCATGAGAAGCGGCGCTACTCCCACGGGAGTGTTAAGCCACTATATATATATATATATATATATATATATATATATATATATATATATATAATTAATAAACTTAAGTGTAAACATAGTCTCCCTAATTTTATTTGCAAATACATGTTTCATGAAAAATGATGTAAATTTATTTGCATTCCCAATTGTTTGACATTATAGAAAGAAACAAAATAAATGCATTTTATATATAAATAATAATTTCTCAAAAAAAAATTCTAGGTTTTTACTTCCTTGTACGGAGTAATAAGGAAGTATTAATTGTAATCGGGAAAAATTTCGGTTTTCAGATTTTGATGGAAATATCCGTTTTGACCTTTTCTGAATCCATTATGACTAGTTTCGTCGTGACGTCTGTACGTATGTACGTATGTACGTACGTACGGGCGTACACGTACATATGTGTGTCGCATAACTCAAATTCGGTTAGACGTAGAAAGTTGAAATTTTGTATTTTTGGTTTCAATCTACAAACCGGAAGTAGTACTTTTTTCAAATATTTCGAGAAATATTTAATTTAAGACAAATTTTTTTATTTAAAATGAAAGATTATGTGATTATTACCTACAATCGGTATTTTATAAATATTTTTGTATCTGGTATCATTTAAGATTAATTAAAGTATATATTTATAATTTAGTATTTCGGTATCTTGTAGTCCATGATCGATTAACATTTGTTACTACGTAAAATTTAAATGATTTTGACATGACAGTGACAGTAGCAGTGACAATAGTAAAATATCATTTATATCTTCTTCTGCAGTTTAAATAAAATGACTAAAATATATTTGTGAGTATAGTAGCAGTAGTAGTTACTTATATATTAATATATTTGTATAATATAATTCTACATTTTAGTTATTAAGAAAAGTATGAACAGTTACAGGGGCCGCGGAGCCGGGGGGGCAGAGGGGGCTCAAGCCCACCCTGACATAATTCAGGGTGGGCCCAGCCCACCCCGGCTGCTCGGAGATAAATGATTTTAGGAATAAAAATTTACATGAATAATCAGAATTTTTAAATCTCACAAAAATATTTATAGTCCAGTCAAATTAGATCATATTTTGTCGTTTTGTCGAAAAATTAGTAGAAAGCTAGATTTTGGTATACACCTTCCCAAAACCTTTATCAACAACATACTAAAAGTCTCAATCGATTGGATTAGAGCTTCGTCCGCCATTTTGAAAAAATGGCCTCCGTCTATTGTTTTTAATTTTTATCTCGTAAATAATTAATATTACGAAAAAACAGTTAGTAACAAATTGTAGAGCACAAAATTTGCTATAAAATGGTATACATATTTTTTTTATGAAAGTGGTATAGTTTTCGAGAAAATCGTGGAAATGTAATTTGAAAAAAACGATAAATTTTGATCAAGTTGTAGTTTATGTCTCATCATACAAAACCGGCTGTAATTTTTTATAAATAAAAATATGGATTTCCGGTTTGCAGAATCCAATTTCCTGAATACTCCTCTATGAGTAAAATTGTTTTCAAATTTTCTGACGCACGGGTTTAGTCACAATTTAAGGATATTCTTACAAAAGGTTAACAAAAAATTTGTTTTTTATTTTACATTTTGGTGTTTAATTTACCGTGACTTCTGATTGAATAAAATTATTGACATCGGGATTTCGGCATACGATTCTCTATAAAATTTGTCAAAAGATGATATGAGTTTTAAAAGTTTGTAGGTTTTAATTAGGTCGAAATTTATAGACTTTTTTCTAAGAAATTATAAAATATCCTGTAACTCGACATTACATAAAATTTGGTAAGAAAGATAATAATGTTGAGCCCACCCTATGAAAAAATCGTTCCGCGGCCCTTGAACAGTTAATAGGCGTACAAGGAAGTCATGTGGTGTCCACGTCAGATTTTTTTTATATAATGAAATATTAGTTTCGTCTGATCTGTACACTTTTTTAAAACAAATAAATAATAATGACATCACAGATCTCATTTTTAATTTTATTTATTGTTCGCGAGTATCATACCATAAAACAACCGTGAAATGGAGCATAAAATCCCATCAACAAAAAGTAAAATGTGTGTTATTTAATGTCATTCACTTTCTGCAACAATTTCACGATTTTATCATTTTAGTAACGCATTTAATTGAAAACTAAGTGAAATATAATGTTCACATATTAATTCTACAATAAAACTCGTATCGCAATATCGCTGAGTAATGTCTAAGTAAGTCAGATTGTACAATGATTTCGCAATCGTAAATTTTTTGCTGAAAACACAGTTCTCCTTTCGTTATGTCATTAATCTCAGACGTAATGAATGATAAAACTAGATTTTAAACAACTATTTCTGCTTACGAGATGAAAATAATTGATTGAAGGTAGGTATTAATTATGAGATTGTGGTAATAATTAATTTGAGAAAGACTACCATTTACTATTTTACTTTCATTTTAAACTAAACAATAATAAAACAATATTTTGCTGCTTTTCTGATATATTTTTATTTATTAGTACTTTCTTTGCTTTTTTGTTAATTTAAGTATTATAAAAAGTTATGTGTTTTGACCAAGAGAAAATAAGTAATGTCCACTTCATTTAACACTTTGCACTATTTTAATGAATATTTATTTTTTCAAATAAATATACCTATGCTATAAATTACTACTTCCTATGAATAATAATAAATAACTGAATTTGTTCTGGAATCAAAAGCAAAACAGTAATACTTATACCTCATTTCACAAAAACGCAGATGGCACTGCACATGTACTACTCACACATTTTATTAGTTCAATATTTGGCGCGAACTTAAAAAAGGTATGTTTTGTGTACATGTAACTGTGAAATTCAAAATAAGAAGGTATAAGTAATGTTGACGAAAATTAAAATGTTTGCTAGTGTAAATCCATCTCTTATCTCGACCAATCAGATTCAGTAAATCATCGCTCTATATCTTATCCAACGCTTTTTTCTTACATTAAATGAGGTAAAATTTTTATTATGATTTTGGGTAGTAAAATTTGCTTTACTACTATAGCATTTTTTATAATCATCAGTGTGTTGCTAATATACGATAATAAATCTCAAAATTAAATTAGCAAGTAAACAAAATCATTAGGTACCTACTTGATATCTGTTGTTCCAGAAAATGAATTATGTAATATTATAAAGTAAATATAGGTATTTGAGAATAATTAAATGAAATAGGTAGTAGGTACCTACTAAAATTCATTTCCATATAACAATAATTATTACTCAATGCATTGAATGGTACGAATCTATAAAATTAAAAACAAACTAAAGACGATCGAAAAGCAATATTTAACTTTAGTATAAACTCGATCAAATTTAATTCTAAATGTAGGTAATTATAACAATTATTATTAAGGACAATTTAACTCCAAAAGCCTTTGTTTTTACGTACCTACAAGCATTTTACTTTTTATTTTCATTTAATAAGATCTCGTGCTTCTAAAATGTTATCGAATACAGTTAGAAACAAGTAGAAGTCATTACAAAACGAAATAATAATCGCAAGAAATTAAACCTTTTATAGAAATTAAGTGCGTGATGATTAAGTCTTAAATGCAAATAGGAGCAAATTCTAATTAAAATAAAACGAGCGCAAATCCTTAGCATGGCTATTAATCCCTTTTTAATTCGTTTGTAAGCAGAAAACCGCGCTTCAATAATTTCTCGCAAGTCGCTATGCTGTAACTGGTTAACTTTAACTAATATAACCACCATTTATAACCAATAATGACCGTGTTATTACTGGTTTCTTAAGCAGGTAAACAGATATGGCGCCTGCGATAGAAATCAGGAGGAATATGCTAATTTAAATGATTTTGCAAACAAAATATCAAGCTAAGTTCTTTCATCTCTTAATTAAATTAAAAATAATCCTTCGTCAAGTAAGCAAAATAATAACATAAGTAAGTACTTAATTTTGCTTTACCTAATTATACCTGTCTAGGTCTATACTATATCATTTTGATGTAACATAACCTAGTTCTTACCTATTTGATATAGGTACTGTAAGTTATCTAACATTTTTATTTTATTATTTTTTGATAAATTTTAAAAAATTTCAATTACCTCAGATGATTTTATCCGAATCTACGGACTTTTGAAATTTACTCTGTATTTTGTGAGTTTTTCATAACTGCTAAAATTTTGATAAGTTTAAAGTCTAAGGCGATCACGAGAACATTTAACGAAAAAAGCACTTCAATTTAAGTTAAGGTTACATTTGTAGACAATTTCGATAAATTTTCAAAGGTCAAAAAATACAATTTTTTTTTCAAAAATTAATTACTTCGCGCCAAATCATCGAAACTACAATTTTTTCCCCGACAGGAAAATTAATAAACTTTATCGCCTTGGTAGTGATGGAATTCACGTATTTTTTGTCAAAGTTTGACATTTTTTTACATCAAAATCATTTTTCCCCCCAAGAGAGTGGCAGGGATAGAAATTAACTTCATCCATTTTCGACCAAATTCAACCGAGTTATGGCGGTCTAAAAATTCGGAATTTTTGGTGCATTATCAAGTGGTGCGTTTTTTCTTTTGTCTACTGTAAGTACTAGTAAAATAAACAAACAAAATTTAATTATTTTTAATGAAACAATAATGTTTGACTGGGAAATATGGAAATTATTTTTGCGATTTAAAAAAAAATCTTTCTGTTTCGTAATCTACACAACATGTCATACTACTTACCCTTAAATTTATGAAATTAACTTCCAAACCACCTAGTATATGTAAACTTAATAAATGTGCGTACCTACTTGTACTTTGATATGATACGATAAAAACTGAGATTATTTATGTATTTTTCAATAAAATTAATTGAGTAAGTGTTTACACCATCTTCAGAAGATGGCGTAAAAGCCGAAATACGTATAAAGTAAATAAACATCTTTATTTTGAAACCAACTGTTTTATTTTTAATTAATTTATGTATTTTTCATTTTTAACAATTTTTTTCTGTCCCCAATTACAATTTTCATGTCCGCCCCTGTGAAGTTGCATTTTATCTGGTCGCTGACCTATCCCATGTGCAAAACACTCACACACATACACACATACTTACACACATACATACACACATACGCACATTGTAAGCTCACGCAGGATCTCAAAGAGCAAGATTGTCAGTTGTTTCGCATATTGTACCTAAGATCGCCTAGGTTGCTTGTTAGTTACCTGTAGTTATCTGCCACTAACTTACGTTGGTTTACCGCAAATTTCCAATTTACAATTTACATGAATATGATCGTTGCAAAATTATGTGCGTTCTCTGTGACATGTGACGGCTATTGTTTTAGTGATGGTGATGTTTTTGTGATGTTTATGTAATTTTATGCGTTTTTGTTTATGACTTCATCTTACATGAAGACAAGTTGCCAAAGATTTACGCAAAATTGTTGAAATATATTTGTTCGCTGAAACCGTTTAAAATGATTGAACAGTGTAAATATGAAATTATGTATATTTAAGATATGTCGGTTAGCAGGTACCTATACTTATGATATAAAATATGACAGTTTTAAATAGTAAATAGTATAGATAGATTCGAAATCGATTATAATAATTATATAGGTAGGGATTATGATTAAATGTTATGTATATAAAATTATATGCTATGAACTTCCGTCTCAAAAAATGGTAAACAAGTAAAACTTTTTCTTTAAACATTAGTTTTGAAGACAACAAGACAAGTGAAATTATTAAACGGTAGTGATGCCGTGAGACGAGACAAGACGAGAAACAGTCAATTCTCGTCTCGTCTCAAATTGTCGGGACGAGAAATTGACGTATTTTCGCCTCGGCCATTTCTCGGCTGTACAATTCTCGTCTCAAAGAACTCGATTCTCGTCTCGTCTCAATTTCTCGAATACATTTTGATGCAATATATTATAAAAGCTAGAAGTGAATTTAGGAACTTTTTGTACATATTAAGGGATGAAATCCAAGGAAGGTTTTCATGTTTGTTAAATTTGCACACAATTCTAGTTTTAGAAATAATTTTTTTTATATTAAAAACAAAATAAATGCTAGGAAGAAAATAAAATTATTTTTTTTACATTTTGGTAGAGAATATATCAAATTTTTTAAAGAGTTTTAGTTTCGAGAATTCTCGATTTCTCGATAACTATTTCTCGCTCCTAGTTTTGAATTCTCGTCTTTCGAGAAATGTTTCATCTCGGCGTAACCGTTTATCAAATCAGTCCATTAAATAGGAAACTTTTGTCAGATGACACATTGCAAGTTGCCTTTTTCAATAGATTTTAAATTTGGCCCCTGTTTCAGTATATACCTTAATTAAGTTATTGGTTGTCATTTATTTATAACACGGCTCAAAACGGAAATTTTTACGAAACGGAACTCTACAGGTTTCTAGACATTAAATTTTTTTCTTAAAAATTGTATTATTCTTCATTTTACGAGGTGAACGGTAAAACTGGTCAATTTTACGGGACAGAACGGGAAAGTAGGTCTATATTACAAACCGGAACAGCGTTTCGGTCCGGTCCGGTCCATTTAGAGCCCTGATTTATAAAATATAATTAATTGATTATCAGATTTGACAAATCTATTTTTTCGTTATATATAAGCTCATTTATTATAGGTACAAATATAAATTTCGGTAGCAAAAAATTAAAAATTTTGATGTGATAACTTCATCTTCAAAGCAGATAAAATCAGAATTTTAATAAAAATGTCTGCAATGTTAATCATATCCTTTCACTATTAAATTTTAATCTAATTGTTCTGAATATAATAAATTTTATGCTAATATATTTACTAATTAATCTAGCACAATGAAATAGAAACCAAAGAATGCATAAATGAAGGAAATGGCAAAAAAGTGTGACATAAATACAAATAAAACATCAAACGTATATTGAAAGTGAAAAACATGAGGCACATGATTCTTCCTTTGATAAATAAATTGCATTTAGATAACATAAAAGAAGTAAAAGTGAGGTGTCAACTGATAGAGGAAAATTAATCGTCGTTAAATGTACGTGAAACATGAAAATTAGTACATTAATGCTTACATTTATCAAACAGCGGAAGTTATATTAATTTTATAAAATATTACCCATGATACCAATAATCTAAAGTTAGAAACGTCTGCAATAAAATGTAAAGAAAGTTTATTTTATAGCAACTTTTTCTTATCTTGTACTACAAGTTTAATATAATATGGTGAGAAACTTGCCGTAATTACAAAAACATTTTTTTGTAAATGAAAAGGGTATTTATAGTTACTGCGAAGTTCTATAAACAAAGTAGCAAAAAGCAGTTACAGTTTATCCAAGAAATGTCAAATAAAACTATAGCGAACCTTTACCAGGTGACTCATTATTTCAAGAAAGAAAATATTGGCAAATACGTACCTAAAGCCCTGTTCGCACGAGTATTCTTTGAAGATTCTACTAAGATTCTGAATTCTGGAAAAGAAGAAGTTTTCTTCTTTCTAGTGAGAATTACTTGTTAAATTGCGGTGCCGGTAAATTGAATTTTCAATGAGTCTTGGAAAAGAAGAATTGTGATTATTAAAAAATTTATTACGAGAAATTTCTCGTCTCGTCTCGAAATTACAAAACGAGAACCAATAAATTTTTCGTCTCAGATTTTCGAGATGAGACGAGAAATCAAAATTAGGAGACAAGAAATAGTTCTCGAGAAATCGAGAATTCTCCAAACTAAAACTTTGAAAAAAATTGATATTCTCTTCTAAAATGTCAAAATATTTGTTTATTTTAATTTGTTCAAAGCATTTTTTGTTTCGGTATAAATATTTCTATTACTAAAATAAGAATTGTGTGCAAGTTTAACAGAAATGTACAAAAAAGTCCCTAAATTTATATCTAACTTTTCAAATAGATTTTTTTCGAAAAATTGAGACGAGATGAAAATCCAGTTTTTTGACACGAGAATTGAACAGCCGAGACGAGAATACTTAAATTTCTCGCCTCGTCTCGTCTCAATCAGTCAATTGCATCATCGTTTTCAATAAATGTCAAATGACAGCCATATTTTTATTTTATAAATGAGGTTACCTATAATAGCACTGGCCTTGTCATAAGCCGCAAAATTATATTTTGTGGCCTATAAATAATGCGAAAATGTCACTTTATGTCACAGTGTGAATAAAAATAAATTTAACTACATTCTTAGCAAAAGCAAAAACTTTGTATAGTAATGAAATGAAGTGTAATAATGAAAAGAAGTGTTTCCAATATTGTTAAAGACGATTTCTTGCAATAAAATGTGATTCGTCTAAGAAAAATAATAAACTTTTGGAAATTATGTGATCGCAATGTGATGTGATGCGTGTGTCGTTCAAACTCGAGCATGAGGTGTTCGAAGATAGATCAGTGCGCAGACAGTGCAGCTTTCCGGGCACCGGAAAACCTAGAACTCCGGCGCTGCGCAGACGTCCTTCCGGTCCAGCCCGGCTGAGAGTCAAGATGCCGAGGAAGATCCCCAGTCTCGTTGAGATGTGCACCAACATCATGGTCAAAAACGTAAACGATTCAGTCAATATTTTATTATTGTAGCAAGAAAATTTGAAAATGAATTAGTGCATAAGTGTTAATGTCTTAAATGGCATTTAAGGAGGTTCCCTACACATGCAGTGGCGTACTCAGATATTAGCCTTGGGGCGGATATGAAAATAAAAATATTTTTATTAATGTAAAACCAAATTCGGTCAACGGGTGTTTGTTGATATTGCAATTCGTTCAGTTGCGGTGATATATTTTTACAATAATTTCTAATTCACTAATCAAAAAATGCTTGAAGATTTTTTTTCAATCGACAATATTGTTACAACTATGTGGCCAACCTTCTTCAAATTGATGGAAATTGATGTGCGTGCTTGCATACGTTTATATACCAAAAATTAAGTAAATAGAATATTTCTAACATCTTTTTTTAATCAATTAATGGAAAGCCATAAGAACCCATGTAAAATATTAAAATTTAACAATTAATTTCGTTCAAACTACGTGGTCAAAAATTTCCAAAAAATTCAGGTATCATTTTTATGACACAGACAACATAAATTCCAAGTTTGGTTGCATTAGAACATTTTTTAAAATGTCTAGGGAACCTCCTTAATAAAGTAATATGCTGTAGACTGGCTTATGGCTTCCGAGTCTCTACGTAACCCAACATATAATAATATAAAAATAATTTAAAAAACGAATAAAACGATGTAGAAAACTGGCTAATAAACATAATTTGAGCGTTACTACCCAGCAAACACAGTTAGATAACTATGATATGGCATACATAAAACACGCACACCATTCATGTCTACTGCCATATGGCATGCAACATATATGGAGCTTGCATGCGCTTTCCTATGTCAGCCATTCTCACCATGTATGCCACATGGGAGTTACGTTTGAAAGACAACGGTACTGCTATATGGCCACGGCAGGTTACCGCCATATGGCATATAGAAATAGCAGATACATTTCTGTATTACGTACTATATAAAATGTAGCAATAATTATTTTATTTATATTAAAAAACACATGTTTAAGCAACATTTTATAACTAAAAGTTGAATCCATCGAGAATCCATAGAACCGGAGAGAGATACAAATGTTAATTTGATATTTGCTGGATCGTGCTGGATTTGAACCATGGACCTGAACCTTCGGGACGATGTTCCTATACGCCGCAAACCGCTCGGCTAATCTGACATATTGTATAGTTTATATGAAATATCAATTTAAAGTGTACAGTATAGTAGTGTAAATAATACTTAATAATTTAAAACTAATACTTTTAATAATATTGTGAATAATGATTTTAACGAGCCCAGAGTGGAGGAACAAAATCCATAGCACAAGAAGTATACATTTCAAAAAGACAAATGCTTATGCGAACAAAAACTTCTATTTAAATACATTCTTTTTTGTTGTAGTGGATAATGACTATGGATGTGAAGGTATTTTGATATTTCATAGAATCGAATTACTTAGTTGTTTGTTGGTGTCAAACTCATACATATTTTGGATGTGTATATAATAATCTAGTTTCATATTCACAGCTACTGAATTAAAGTTGATTATATTTTCAATAAACTAGTTATCTCTTAAAATGTGATTCATACCTATAAAAAATAATAATGAACAATTAGGCGGAGTAATATATCATTTTATAACGAATCTGAATACACAAATATTAACATAAGTACCTACTACAATCCATTTAAAGAAATCTACATTTTTCAGCTTGCATAATATTAATGGGTAATTTAGTGCATCCAGTTAAACAAATAAACTAAAATCGAATGCTTTAAGTACGAAATACGCAGACATGCCAAGCTCCAGCTTCTGTCAAAATGAAAGTGACAAAGTGAGGTTATCTCTTGATCGATAAGATTTCTTAAGCCTAGTTCACACGAGGAAAGTTTTTCTTAATATGTTTCTTTTTTCTATTTATTATATTAAAGATCACTACCTTTAATATATTTTATAGAAATAATTAGTTTCTATAAAATATAACCGGTATTAACAGTTTCTTTTATAATGCTCCTAGCACTTTGTTTTACTTGCATGAAACTTTTTACGTAAATCTTTCCTAGTGTGAACAGACCATTTGAGCTTATTTTATTTCAATACAAATTATTATTTTAAAATTTTGTAAAATGGTATATTTTCTCAGGTGTCAGTTGTTATTTGTGGTTTGTAAATAATTTGCTTCAAAATAAAATTTGTTTAAATGAAGGCAAAAATGAATCTAAAGAAATCTTAGTATGTTGACCAATGAGATGAAAGTATTCATTGAATGTTGGATTGGATGTACATTGAACAGGTGATTCGTTTCCATTTCCATCTTACTATGAACTGTCAGTAAATATGAGATTATTTATTATAATTTCTGTCATTTTTCAAATTATTATTCATGTCTGTAAAGTGATGTCATGGAGATATGGCTACAAAAAGTTATAATCAGATGGCAGTGCCATGTGGCAAGTATGTAAGATATAAGTTCTAATGCCATGTGACTTCTGATCCATTAACTATTACGTGCCTGCCATATAAATGTTGGTTTCATGTCTGTAAAGTTATGTCATGGAGATATGGTTACAAAATGTTACATTCATATGGCAGTGCCATGTGGCGAGTATGTAAAATATGCCATGCGATAACTGATCCGTATCTGTTACGTACCTGCCACATATATATTGGTTTTATGTCTATAGTGTTATGTCATGGAGATATGGTTTCAAAATGTGTCATCCATATGGCAATTTTATGCATCATTTATGCAATATTTAGGTTCGTCAACGATGTTCTCTAAATATTACATAATAGTTACGTATATGTCAACACTGTGTTTGCTGGGTATTGCTTATAAATATTATCAAAAGATAAATAATATACTGTGTTAAATATTGCTTGCACTCTTTAATTTATAAAGCCGAACTAACATTATTAAATCTCGGTATAACCTTCAATTTATATCTTTTAAGAAAATATCGGAAAATATTGTTCATTCGAAGCGAAAATACTAATAATAAAGCAGAAACTGCGACACCTCTACAAACAACATAAAAAACCTCGAAAAATTTATATATTTTTACGGTAAATATAAATGAATTTTGTTGTTAACTTAAGAGGGAAACCGGTGGTTAAATGCGCTCGAATTACATTATTGAATAATCTTGACAAGAACTGAAATTTCATATATTTATCAATTAGGTAGCTATTTAATATGAATTGGAAAATCTCATTCTTAATATATTTTACTAAATTAGTTTATTTTTACGTATACTTAAAGTTATTTACACAGTTTTTATTATAAATGAAAAATAAAATAACTATTGAGCTACTACTATCGTATATTTTAAAATTTTGCTATACGAGCGAGAAGGAACAACAATCAATTTGAACATAAAATTTCTTCGTAATTAAATGCAAGTACCTATTTCATATTTAGTTTTTTTGTTGAATATGGTTAATCCCAATTACAGAATGGTTGAATAGTAAACGTTATTACCACTTCTATACCGATTCATCTTGGTGCAGTCAGAAACTCAATCCGTGAGACGTCCATTGAAATTCAAAGCGGCAGCGGAGATATTTTTATTGCAACCCAGGATTAAATTTAAGACGAACAATTGGTCAGCTCAAGAGCCAGAGTGCGATTTAATTATTGCAAGATGTTTTTACAATTTAACGACAATCGCACACTGCCGAGATACTTAAGATCTACCAAGTTATTTTCTGTAGTTGAAAACAAATTAATAGAACATTCAAAAAGTTGTTCAGATTACCTCCGCAGCAAACCAGAATATTACAAATGCAAATTTTATGCAATAAACGCAACCAAACATATACTAACGAATACTTTAGATGCAGTAAAATTTAATTACTACTTATTTTAGACACTGATAAGTAAGTCTTGCTATATGCTTAACACTGAACTTATTTTAAACCTACGTACGTGTGACTAAATATGACAAATCAAATAAAATGTGTAAGTTCAAACGAGGTCGCTTTGCCAGTAAAAATAATTTACATTTAGAATTCATAATCAGTTAGTTATATCTGATACTTTTAGCTAAGCTAGTGTCAAGGACGCCATCTTACTAAGTTACTAACTTACTAACATTTTAATCACAGTGCAGTTGACCTTTCCAATGAGTCAAAATGACGTGGATTTAAAGAATTCTAACAGTTTTCGTAGTATGTGTTCAAATAACATAAATTATAATTATAAAAATACTTTTAAACCGGTTGATCCGGCTTAAAATTCTTCGATGACATACTTCGAAAAATTTGTTCGTCCATTTTGTTTAGCTTTATTCCATTTAGCCGAGAATTTATCTAAGAACTGATCCACAAATGTAGTAAATGAGTTCTAATCGAAATGTATTATTTGCTATATGGATTACTTCAAGGTAGTAAATCCATGGGTGGTCGCAACCCAAAATATGACTAAAATTAATATACAGCATTCATTACAAGTTTAATAGGTAACCGTTGAAATAACAAAGCTAATTGAATTTTAAATTGACACTAAAACGCGCTGAAATGCATTGCTTTTATGGAGGTTAGCAGCAGTTTTACTAAACAATTTGAAAATATTATATCATAACAACCCAACACATATTTGGAAAACGAATATGTTATTCTTTAATATTTGAGGTATTTATAAAAATAGCACGTAAATGGTTCTAGTTTCAAAAAAAGAAAATGTTTTTGACGTCGTACTACTGCATTTCAGTGTAAACTTTAATTTAAAATATATTTTTTAATTCAATGGATACCTATGATTTCTAATTTACATCCAAATTTACCATTTTTAATGAATTATCTCTCATTATTTGACTGCATTGGCCTCATCTCACACCGAAATCACGCACGCCTATGATTGACGGATTTCCTACCTTAAGCCTACTATATTGAATTATTATTTTATTTCTTTAGGTAAATTCGAAATGAGAGGTTACATACTATTACAATTACACCTATCTACAGGGTGTTATGGAAATTCAAGGAATATTTTATTTTCAGTGCAATTGTCAATAAATTGTAGTTTTTTAAAACAGTGGCGTTTTCCAGTTTGTTAAATTTTGATAGGATGGATGTAGGAAGATTTTCTTTTGTTGAATATGCTGATTTGCATTTAATTTATAACGAAGCGTGCGGATCGATTTGAACATAATATGTTAATTTTTTTAAATCTTGTTATTACGACTATGTTACGACACATATCTAAACTTTAAATTTGACAAGTAATACAATTGATAAATAAATAAATGTAGCGATTTAATTAGACGAAATTAAAAACCTCTTGCACCTAAACGGAAGACTGCAGAAATAAACAAGAGCTCTTTTGGCTCAGCAGATCACCCTGTATAAGTTTAATTAGTAAAAAAAAGCCAGTTAAATAATTTATGTCATTATATGAAGCTAAAACAAATACATATATTGGAGGATGTAGATAAAAATTATTCCATGACGCCAACAATAATTATTATAGGTAAATCTAATAAGCACTATACTTTTAAAGTCAGTAAAATCAGTAAAGCCATTTTACTTTCATCAGTATCATCAATTTAATCATCAAAATTTAAATTTACATAATTGATTACGATCACTATGTACTATATTCGTAATACTTAACTAAAGTAAATCAACTAATCCGAATTGAGTGCCATAATTTTCACAAGAGAGAAATTTAACTAATAATACAAACAAAAATTGTATTACTATTTTGGCGACAAGGCTAACAAGACGTAATAGTAAATTAATTTGATTGTTAGTTTAATAAAAACAAATCTAATAATGAGTTCTTTTTCTAGAATAACCTAAACATCTTCAGGAATGAAAAACGTTAGCTTGGAGCAAGCAACGGTTAATTTTATTAGTAGGCTTTTATTGTTTTCTTTTACAAATACTTACAAGAAGTTAACATGGCTAGGTTGAGTGCCATTCTGTTGTTAACAAGAAGCAGAGGAAAACTTTTTAAATTTATGAAGAGAAAAATACCTGTAATGAATTTTGACACAAATTCTTCTTTAGTGCTTTTTTAAGTTAGTACCAAAATGAATAATTATGACTTTAATACGAGTAGGAATGTTGTCGGTTTTTATTTCTGTATTAAAATATAAGTTTGTTAAATACATATAGGTACACATTTTTTCAGCAGCAAAGCAAAATAATATACCTATATAAAAACGTCAAAAGAAATCAAAATTTAATTAATAACTTCAATGATTTTTTGACAAACAATAAAATCGCAGAAGAAAATGTTCCATCTAGCTCCTCCTTCAACCAGTTTGATTTTTTAATAAATTTAATAAATTAATTAAACATACCGGCAAAATAAATTTACAACTGAGAAACAGATATTATTTGTATGAAATGAAAATGAAAGTAAACCTCTTGCAAAACTAAAATCGGGGCGATTTTAATGACAGTATTCCAAAAATTATTTTTGTAACTTAATTTGTCAGTTGTCACCTAATGTATTTGGCCATCAACCCCATTCTTTAACTTAATGAAATAAAGTACAACAATATCTAAGTATAAAAGTAGGTATAATTCGCATAATTGTGTGAACCGCCTCAATAAATTTGCTGCAAAAGAAAGTATTTCAAAGTTTTTCCAAATAAGTTTGATACAATAATTCTGTGAATTCTAACAATATGTTTGCAGGTTTCAGAATTATTAGACAATAGAGGACCCACAATCAACATAAACAGAATGGAGGCTTACGTTTATACATTCTAACTTTCTAAAGAGATCTTTTAATAACCGTATAGTTTAGACAATCCCAAAATTACCATTCAACATGGCATGGCTCTGCCAAACAACGGGCCAATTAACTAGCAACTAGTATAGTGTTACTATATTCACGTGCGATTTTACAAAACACTGTTTACTGTTTAATATGATGTGGTGAAACACTCAGGAACTTCATTTTCATATTTTTTCAATTTGTTACTGTTATGAGCTCATATTGTTGCAATAGGTGAATATGTTACTCAAGTTTTTGGGTGTTTATTAATTTTAAGTTTTGCTGTGACTTAGGTACACTTACTAACCTTTTCAACTTCAAATTGGGACTAAACAATTCCATATTGGGAATAAACAAATTCAAATTTGATATTGTTAAAGCCCCATTCACAAAAGCATTTAGTTTTAAAGTTTACAGTTATGTTT
Organism: Agonum fuliginosum; assembly: GCA_947534325.1. Lineage (NCBI taxonomy): Eukaryota > Metazoa > Arthropoda > Insecta > Coleoptera > Carabidae > Agonum > Agonum fuliginosum. The sequence continues at coordinate 20,557,912 of OX384043.1, forward strand.
ACGTTTAACAAAGTTTAAATTCATATAACTAAATAGGAGCATTTACACGTCCCACTTTCAAGCACTGTGAATGCTCGTATTTAGTTAGATGTATTCAAACTTTCTTAAATGTAAACATAAATGTAAACTTTAAAACTAAATGCTTATGTAAATGAGGCTTAAGTCTCAATTTGAAATTGTTTAGTCCCAATTTAAAATTGTTTATTCTCAATTTCAAATTGTTTATTTCCAATTTGAAGTTGTTTCGTCCCAATTTGAAGTTGAAAAGGTGTAGATACTAACTGTCTTTCATTAATATCTGAAGAAAATAAGTTGTCAAATACAACAAACATTATACCTACATAAAAATTCACCCTATATCTCCAAACAAGGTTAGCATGAACCCAATATTACATACCTAATGCATTCATTCATTCCACACGCCGATCACATCATTTTAAACAAAAATAATTTACATTGTAGCTTCTCAGCTGTTATGATTAGTTCAGTTTTTGATTGCAAAATACAGATGATATTTTAAAATTATTATTATTAACGCACTGATAAATTTCAATAATGTAAATTACTATAATGGTTGAGATAAATTAGATAACTAAATAAAAAATTAAGTTATCTAATTCAAAAGTGTAAGTTCTGATGCTTAACAGTTTGCACAATAATTGATTTTGTTGTTTAAATGAATATACGCTACGAAATAATATTATTTTGTTTTCATACAATGATTTAAATTATTAGGAGGGTAGCTACATTATATTTTGCCCAGCTCGTTTTTGTGAGCCATACCTATATTATTTATCATCATTTTACATTGTACCTAATAATTATTAATTTAAAAACATATAACCTAACTTTAATTTTTAAGTGTAACTGTGACTAATTTATTTCAGGTTAAAAATAATGTTGATACAAATGAAATATTAGTAAACTATTGAAAAATAAAACGATCCTGCATTATATTTAATTCATAATTAGACAAATTCGCAATTCGCAAATTCTTATATCTTTTCTTCAAAATAAATACAAACTTATGACTTACTATTTGCTGATTTTGAACAATATTGACTGCTACTTTCAATTCCTGGGTTCAGATCTCCTCCACACACATTTTAACACAATACTGATTTATTTTATTTTCAATAACACTCATATATGTATTTCAAAATCTAAAAGAACCATTGCACTTAATAACTACCTAATCACTGCAAAATCTTCATTTTGTTTACTGCTTGTCAGTTGTTTTTGCATCAACCCGTTCAATTGGTGCTAAAATTCTTCATTGAGGGCACCACATAACAAACAAATGAAGCAAGAACTGAGTGAGAAACAATAAGAACCTTAGATTATAATCAATTTTGGATGAATCTTTATAATATTTACACTAGTGAACTGCCGGAATCATGTTAAATCCAGTGCATTTCATAGTCTGAGATTGTCCAAGATTTGAGTGTTTTATTAAACAAAACACTGTTTATAACAAATTTTCAGAATACTAAATTCAATTCGATTGTTAAATGTTGAAATATAATTATTAAATTGTTGTAAATTGAATGCACATATTATAAGGTAAATATAATTTCTTTAACTATTACACCGTATGAACTGCATGCATAAAAACAAGCTATTTATTACAATAAGAAGCAAATTTGTTTAAAGTAGAGGTTATGCTCAAATTATATTCCGTATTGTGATCTTTTTATCATAATCCTTGTAATAATCGCAAATATTTTCTTAAAAACTCAATAATCAATAAAAAGGCTGTTTTTAAAATTATGCAATTTTAGGGAACAGATAACCGAGTGCGTTTTGTGTGTGATTCTGGCAATTCAGATACGAATTACGTCTTTTGTTCAACTTTGGTGTGACAGCCTATACTTGTTAGTGGAAAGTAGACTACAGGGGCGATTTTTGTGCAGATTAACAATTGACAATAAAATCACTGGATACTGAGTCCGAGTGGCTGGATTCCACTGTAATAACATCTACAATTCTGTAATAAATTAGGAAAAAATCTTGTTGAATATGGTTACCATCAATAATTTAAAAAGTAAAAACATTGAGTGTGTGCAGTTACCAGCTACCAGTTGGGTGCTCATGCTTGTTAATGGAGAGTATACTACAGGAATGATTTTTATGCTGTTACACTGAAATTTCAACCTGACTAGATTCGAACTGAACCACATAGTCGGTCACATTAAGCCATGTTCACACATGGATTCTTTCATTCTTTTGAATCCTAAAAAAATATTTTGAGAATCTTCTGTCAAATGGTGGCGACGTCAAACTGAATCTTTAATGAGTCTTGGATAAGGAAAATTTGTAAATCAGTATATCAATATCAGTAGTAGCTTCAGCGCTAAACGTTCGCACTTATAATTGAAATTGGAATTTTGGAAACGCTGGTTGGTTAATTCAGCACTTATAATTGGGTAAGTTTGAATCTAGCTTAATTTTGTGGCCAGTACAAGAATCGTAAAATTTTATTTCAACAAGGATTTAATATAGAGAAAGAATGGATCTATACATATGCGTCTTTTTAAAATTTTGATAAAAAATTGTACATGATTATAAAAATTCCGAAAAACTCAAAACAAATTCCAATTTATGCAAACTTTACACGGTTATATCTCATGATAGAAATTAATTTTAAAATAAATGTTGTTAAAAACATTATCCTGAAGTCAATAATAGACTGACAGTTTACTCGCAACGAAAACACATTTACCTACAGTATTTTTCAACTTCAAAATAATATTGCATAGCTAGGATGCGGCAAAACACGAGTTTCGGGCTGGTTTCAGGTAGTCGTATTTGGGGGAAAAAGAGTGAAAAAGAAAAATAAGTAAAATCGAGAGTACCTATTCTAAGAATTCGGAAAAAACGTAGACGAGCCGCATAAGATTTGATTTATTCTGTATTCTGTAAAGTTGAACTATAGGCATTTCTATGTTACGGTTCATAATGACACTGACTCGGATCGTCTCAAATGTAGTCCTGGTTACATAAGGATCTCTCCGTTGCCGCTTTGAATTTCAAAGGCCGTCGCACGGATTGAGATTCTGACTGCATCAAGACGAATCGGTCGAAGTGGTTGGATAATAACATTTTCCATTCTGTGTCCATATAAAATACATGAAATCTAATTTTCTGTTTTCTTCCAGCCCCAAACTTTCGCGCTCACGGACGGCGAGGGCCAAGTCCGTCGTCGGCAGGACCTGGGCACGGGGGGCGTGGAGGACATGTGCCAGCTGGCCGACCTCCACGAAGCCGCCCTGCTGTGGAACCTGAAGCTGCGCTACGACCGGAACCTGATCTACACGTACGCCGGCAGCATCCTCATAGCCGTCAACCCCTACCGCATGTTCGACACCAGCTACGGCATCGAGTCTGCGCAGAGGTACAGGGGCAAGCTGCTGGGCGCGCTGCCTCCGCATCTGTTCGCGCTTGGGGCGGCGGCACATTCTGCGTTGCCTTCTCCACAGGTGAGAATAATATATAACTTTCCTTCAGGCCATTTACAATGTTTTTAAAAGTACTATAAACGATAAAGCATTAAATTATAAAACGCAATAACAAACAATTCTTTTAAATTAAAAATGAAACTTTATAAAAATTGAAATTTAAGTTTACTTTTCTTTTGTCGTAATTTAAAAAGTTGTAAATCATAATATTGCTACTTATACGTAAATTTTAAATGAAACTACTGAAATAAAATACTTTCGAAAATTTTAAAACAACAGAAATAAAATTTCAACATTAAATTATGTGAAAAGGGTAGCACAAAATACTGTACTAGTTCTTTCTGTTTCATTTCTCCTCGAAATTACCGGTAACCGGTTTTCAAAAAATGGAAGCTAGTTCCGGTTTCGGTTCAAAAGTTTATTGTCAGTCACTTAATTCAAAAAAAATCATAAAAAATATACAATAATAAACATTAAATTTTAATTAATGCTTTGAACCATTCCGAATCGGTCCTCAACCCTCGATTCGGTTCTGGATATGGGTTTGTCAAAAAAATTGGATTTGGTTCCCGGTTCACTAAAATATCTGCGGTTGTTCCTGTTCCGGTTCGGTTCGAGTTCATGCTTGTAATAAAGTAGGCCGTTCGGCTCAAACTATTTCTTGCCAAAAATTTTTATCGCTGGCTGAAATATGACACTATCTTACCAAACCATTATCCAACAAATTAACTATTAATTAGTAAATGTGATGAAGTAAATGATCGTTGGTGAAATAAATTGTATGCTTTCTACATTTCATTGGCTATATTATTGGATGCATTTTGTAATGATTAGTGTTTCTATTTTTGTTCTAAAGTAATAGTTCTCATAGGGGAGAAATATATTTTAGGTATGTTAGTAATTGGTTAGCAACTGGTTTAGTGAAGTGGTGTAAGATCCGGTTTCAAGATTGAATTGACAGCAAAATTCTTAATTTAATTTATTTTGAATCTTATTAAAATTAACGATAAAATTTGTATCCTGTTGATCAATATTAAAAATATTTATACAATTAACAATGGCATAAATTAATAATAATTGTATTTTATCCTTCAGGTTGTTGTAATAAGCGGCGAAAGCGGCAGCGGCAAAACCGAATCCACAAAACTAGTAATGCAATACTTAGCCGCAGTCGCTCCCAGCGCACCACGTGGTCAAGCCTTAGTGACAGAACAGATCTTAGAAGCGGCCCCTCTGTTAGAAGCATTCGGCAACGCTCGCACAGCCAAAAACGACAACAGCTCACGTTTCGGCAAATACCTAGAAGTCTACTTCAAACACGGAGCCATAGTTGGTGCTAAAGTCACACAATACTTACTAGAAAAATCAAGAATTGTCACCCAAGCACCAGGCGAAAGAAATTACCACGTTTTCTACGAACTATTAGGGAGTTTAAACGCATCTGAAAGACAGAAATACGGTTTAGTCGACGCTGATAAATACTTCTACTTAAACCAAGGAGGCGGTGACTGTTCTCCAGGTCACTCAGGTTCAGGCGCAGATTGGGAGGCCCTGAAGGGCGCAATGCAGGTCTTAGGAGTTGGCGAAGCCGAGCAAGAAGGCATTATCAAAGTCCTAGCGGCGGTTCTTCATCTAGGAAATGTTTACTTCCATCGCAGGCAGCTGAGGCATGGGCAGGAAGGTGTGGAAATCGGGTCGGAAGCGGAGATCAAGTGGGCAGCACATCTCCTGCAGATATCATCTTCTGGCTTGCAGCGAGCGCTCACGTCTAGGATTACAGAAGCTAGAGCTGAGAAGGTGCTCACGCCTCTTGGGATCGACCAAGCTCTCGATGCGAGGGATGCGTTTGCCAAGGCGCTCTATTCTGCTCTCTTCAACTGGTGAGAATATTTTTATATTGTTACTTGCTTTCATTATTATAATCAAGTTATTATCTATTTTATTCGCTTACTCTCTTATTGGACAACGCTCAGCGACTAGTTTTTTTTTTCATACCTATCTAGTAAGATCTAAGTAGATCACACCAAAGATCATACCTCAAAACTGTTGTCCATATTCGGTCCATACCTGCCATAAAAATTATTCATAAAATTAAAATTCATTGAAGTAATACTTCAAAATGAAGATTATTTCTTGTGTCCTGCTCATACAAGGATTCTTTGAATATTTCTTCGTGCTTTAGAATTCTGAAAAAACTATTAACTATTTTGAAGCTATCAATAAATTTTCTAAGACTCATTGAAGATTCAATTTAGCGGCGCTCCTATTTGATTATTATTATTTTTCTCAAAATTCCAATGTTGTCCCCAACTTTTTTGCGTTCTGCTAAATTTTAAGATAAGTAAATAGGAAGTATTCCCATCTAATCATTTTTATGCGTTGTGTTATTAAAAGCAACTAGATAAAATTTTCTTTTTATTTTAAAAATTTTGTCGTGACTAAAGTCTGCAGGAAAAAGATGATCAGATTTAAAAGCCAGAATAATTTCTACACCGGATGTATTATTTTCATGGTTTGAAGGCGTTGAAGGGCTTTGCTTTAAGGTTTAAATTTCAATAGACTTACATTTTAAATGACAACAGATTTTTGTGTCCTTGAATAAATTTTCGTAAATTTATCCAAACAATAGGTTCATTCGTACATAAAATATTGGCAATAATGAACAATTTGTTAAATATGAAGGTCACTTTTGAATTCTGGTATAGATGTGATCATGATCAACAAATTAGAATCGGTATACTTATGTTGATGCTTTTAACCCTTTTTTGTTGTTCTTATGACCTTTAACATATTTTTTCTCATTTTTTTACATCGTCATCATTTAATCACCTGATCAACACATTTTATTTAAAATCATAACTACATTTCCTTACTTTGCGATTAAAGAACTTCTTTCAATTCAATTTGTTTCTTCTTTTAGGCTGGTTTCAAAAGTAAATTCAATCGTCCAGCGAGGCGGCCTGCACGACGCAGCGCGAATCTCCCTTCTCGACATCTTCGGCTTCGAAGATCTCGCCGAGAACACCTTCGAACAACTATGCATCAACTACGCTTCAGAATCCCTGCAGCTGTATTTCAACAAACACATCTTCAAATTAGAGCAACAGGAATACGCCAGGGAGCGGTTGGAATGGACCAACTTGACCTGGTCAGACAACACTCCTGTCATTCATCTGCTTGGGAAGAAACCTGTTGGTATTCTTCATCTTCTGGACGATGAGAGCAACTTTCCCAGGGCTTCGGATGCTTCGTTTTTGGAGAAGTGTCATTATAATCACGCTCTTAATGAGAACTACTGCAGGCCCAGAGTTGGCGGGCGAGAATTTGGTGTAAGTAACTTACGTACATGTTTTTTACGCCTTTTACTCAACTTTGGTGAGACTGCCTCATATACTAAGAGTCATTGATATAGATATTTGACCGTGTGTACAGTTACCAACCCTCAACTCATGGATACTCACGGTTGTTAGTGGACAAATGATATTGCAATTAAACTGGAATGTGTAACTGTCTGAATTCAAACCTGAGTTATAAGAACCACAGTTACATAGTGGTTTCAGTTATATGGTGTGATATAACAAGTTATAGGTAGTTAGTAATTAACTGAAAGAAAAATATGACGTTTTACCGACTTTTTCTTAGCTTGATTAATGAAAGACTATTCTCTTGGTAATTCCACACTCTAGGTTCAGTTTGTGGACCATGTTGCCAATTATCTCTCTTTAGGCATCTGGTTCGCTATTTCTATCTTGCAGATTCAAAGTAATGAGATATTGCATCCGCCCTGCAAATCATAAAAACCCACACTGAACATCGAATGTAGAATTTACTATAGTACATCAAAAGGGGACCAAAATAGTCAATATTGATACCAAACAGCCTTGTTGTATATTTGATTAATATTTTACAAAATCTATCGACTTCTTTCTTCATTGAAAGTAAGTTAACAAAATATAAATTTTCACCAATTTTTTTCCTCTTTCTTGTAGATCAAGCACTACGCCGGTCAAGTCTGGTACTCAGTAGATGGATTTTTGGATAAAAATCGAGATGCACTAAGACCAGATATTGTTGAATTGCTTGCATCTAGCAGAGAACCTCTAGTTAGTGCTATTGCTAAACCGATGCTAAGTCACATTCAAGCTAGGACGTTACCTAGAGGAGCCAATGGAAGATTCGTTACGATGAAACCTAGGACGCCTACAGTTGCAGCAAGGTGAGAAAAATATTACAATAATAATTATTATTGTCGGCGATAGATATCAAATCCTAGATAAAAGTAAAAAATTGTATTTTAAGTAAAGTAAATCATTTAGTCTCTCCGGGGATCTCCCCTTAAAAAAGTTCTACTTCGTAATTGAAAAGGATTTAGAGAAAACATTTATAAAATAAATAACAGAAACTGCCTAGTTAAATGACACGTTTCAAAATTTCACAACCAAATAAAGTTTCTTAAATTGATTTTTCTTATTTAAATCATTGGTCTTAAATTTAAATTTATAACTTTCACAGGTATGATAACCGAATTTTGCTATGCGTTTGAGGATCTTGAAGTCTATGGAGCTAAGCATATTAAAGAAAACAGTAAATTATGCGAACATGATTTAAATTATTTTATGTTTAACCGAAAATTAAATAATAAAATACTGACTGAATTTCAGTAATTTTCTTTATCCTTCCACTACACTATCCAATCAAGAAGCATCATTGATTCATTATTTATTATGTTGTTTTTATAGTTTTACAACCCCGATACGGCATTTAATTAATTTTCATTTCTAAAAACCCCAACAAAATTTCCGCTTCGCTTCTCATTTCATATCAGTTCACACTCACTAAACTGCAGCAATCCAACTCTTCATTACCTAACAAACCATTACAAACAATGAAACCTTTTTTCAGATTCAGTGACAGTCTCCAACAGCTGCTCGACTCAATGTCACGCTGCACTCCGTGGTTCGTGCGCTGCATCAAGCCGAACAACGACAAGACGCCGATGAGGTTCGACATGCCAGTGGTTCTGCAACAGTTGCGCTACCTGGGCCTGCTGGACACGATCCACATCAGGCAGGCTGGGTACCCAATCAGGTTGAAGTTCCAGCAGTTTGTTGAGCAGTATAGGTACCTGTTGCCGGGGGTTCTGCCTAGAGGGGCTCCCTATAGGGATCTTTGTAGGGCGATCCTTGATCGCATGCCTCCTACAGGGACAGGTAAATATACTACTATAAATGTTGTGTCTGTTTTATTATGATACAGAATGAGTGACGGTTTTGTTGGTAACACGGCAAAAAAATACAGTAGCCAAAACATTTTATTGTGGTGGCAAGTCTCCCCAGCTTGCTATGTCATAATCAGGTTGAAAATTTGTATGGTCTGAATCAGTATCACAATTCCAAGTTGGGATACAATAAAGGAATTGTATCGGGTTAAGAATCATATTGATAGTAAGTGGTTCGATTCCACTATAATAACATCTATCATTCTATAATTGGGAGTTAATCCTGATGAATGGTTATGGTAAGAATAAAAAAATAAATACATAAAATAAATTGTATTAGATATCCAAGTGATTAATAAAACCTGTATGGCATGTTACCCACTAGTGCTGGGCGCGGATCGTGTATTTTGTTGGGTCACGGCGTCACATGAGCAATTTTGAAATTTTGAATCATGATTGGGCGTGAGCGTGAGTGACATACAATGTGTCACGACATAATACATAATTTGAAAAATATGAACACGAAACAAATGACTAATTCGGTAATATAAAATTGTAGCTAAAGTTGTACTTTTTTCGCTTCATTTTTGCGGAGCTAAAGTAACTTTTATTATTGTTCGATTTCATAAAAATATTTTTACGTGCGTGATCGGGCGTGACTAAAAAAATAAATTCGTGAGCGTGAGTGGTAATGAGTCAAACGAAATATGGCGTGATTTCGTTTTTAGTTTCGTGACCGTCTGTGATCGTTAACAAAAATTTACTCACGCGCCCAGCTCTATTCTAGACCCTCCCTAGAGATAGAGTTACCTATCTATAAGAAATTCTAAATTTAGTACAATATTTTATAATTATTGCACTTAATTGAAATTTTAAATGCATTGCAATTTCGAAAGTACTAGTATCAATTGAAAGCTTAATACAACAGTTCATGATTAATTTCTTGCATAAAATATTTTAATTAATTTTATAAACATTTGAGTTTGAAGTAATTTATTACAGAAAGTACAAATTAGTTCTAAATTTCTGGCCACCATTATGTTTATAAATATTAGATAAATATCCCAGATATATCCTGAAAGGTGCATTATAATTTCAAACCATTTACGTTCTTGATTTCTATCACGTTAATTCTTCTTTTCAGTCGGCCCAGACTACCAACTAGGAGCCACCCGGGTATTCCTGCGCGAAAACCTTCAACGCCAACTAGAAGTGTCCAAAAACGACATCTTACGCAGTTCAACCTTAATAATCCAGAAGAACATCCGCGGTTATCTCGCCCGTAAAAAATACCGTTCAATGAAGAAATCCACAATCGCCATCCAACGTATGTGGCGCGGGTACAGCCAAAAAACTCGCTACAGAAAGCTTCGCACTGGCGTTATCAAAGCTCAAGCTCTCTACAGAGGCAGAAAAGAGCGAAGGAAGTACTCAGCCAGGAAGAAAGAGTACCAGAGAAGACAGGAGGCTGAGAAAGTTGCCCAGGAAAGGGCCAAGCAACGCGCGGCGAGGGAAAGTCAGAGAGTTACCAGGAGTACGGTACATCATCTGGAAATCCCGGCAGAGTTGGCGTTTATTTTTACCAAGTTGGAGAATTATACGCCGCCGCATTCTGAAAGGAATTTGGTTAAGGTTGTTGGAGGGATTACCGGAGCTCCTCCAAGTATTACGTTGCCTCATGATTTGGATCAGTTCGCGTTTGGGAAGTTTACGTCCGTGTACTTCAAAGGTACGTCAATAATTTATATTTTTACACACTTTTGTACAAATGAACAATGGTGAATGGTTCCTTATTCGAACCCAGTTGTAACCGTCAATAGTACCACTGGATCTGAGTGGTTAAATTTATTCTGTCATTGGGAGTTCATCTCGCTAAAGGATTATCATTGAAAATTTACATTAATTATCTTCTCTTAAAAGAGTGTTTCGACCCTTTTAATTTTACGGTTAATGTTAAATTCAACGATGGTGTCCGCATAGAATACCGCAGTATCTAGTTCGATTCTAGCAATCGACAACAATCTGAATTATTCCACTATAATATCATTCTATCATGCAGATTCAATTCTATATTATCAAATAATTACCAATAAAAATTAATAAAATCAATTATTTGGGTAATAATAATCTAATTGACCAGTTAGTATAGTATCCTACCTTGTAAGTTAGTGGTCTGGAAATAGATCCCTGCAGAATACAAAATAACACTGAATCCGTGAAGTTGGTCTTGTTTTTAAAAGAAAAAACTTATTTGAGGCAATACTTTTATGGTTTTTGAGGTGCTTATAAGATAGTTCATGTTCTTCTTATAGAGTAAGTGATCTATTGCCACTTTAAATTTTTAAAAAGATAACTGTAGTTGTAATAAATAATAAATTTTTCAAAATTTACCTAGTTCATTATACTCAATACTATAGATCTTTTTAATTACAAAGGATATCAAAACAATACAATTAGGTATTTCCTTTTTTACTCAATACCTAGCTCATTGTAGAGTGGCTTTTCTGGGAACGGGCTATCTGAGGGTATAAGATCAAAACGTGGCTATTACATATTAGTATTAGTATGGCAGCCTTTAAATTCCATTTTAACTACTAAGGACATCAAAACAGTGCATTGTTTTCAGTTTTTACTCTCTTCTAACGTTTATAGTTGTATTGTTTCTTTAATGGCTTTTAACTGTAGTGTTCCACTACAACAAAACATTGTCACTTATTGACAGTTAGTTCCTTGGATTGAATCATTGAATAAATTTCATTTAGTAGTTGTTTATGTTTAGAATCAGTTAGATTCAATTTGCAAAAGAATATATCTTATTAATATTTATTTGTAGATTATAAATGTTTTTATCTTTATTGTGAAATAAATTATAATAAATGACTGACTATTGTAAAAGAATATTGACTGTGTGTGGTGTATGTATAATAAATTTACAATCAAATTTATAATAGTAATATAACGTTTTTCTTGTTTGTTTTTTAAAATGTGGTATCTTTCTAATTCCAATTAAAGAGTGGTTGATAGTTTGTCAGTTACTAAGATCTAATTTGGGACCACTAGCACGATGGTAGATACAACTATTTATTATTGTACTACTATTGGCCTTTAGTTCTAATTTTGACAGTTGAAAATAAGAACAATACTAATATTTGTATCTATTTATTTCTTCAATAATAGTTTTAATGTAATGTGTTTGTTGGTTTATATTTGCAGGCGCAGATTTCGGCATGAAACGAGAGCCAATTACAGCGCCGTTCCTCTCTAAAGCTGCAGCACGTGATCAAGACTTCCAGGATGCAGTTGCGCTTTTTAAGCTTATCTTGCGTTGGTCCAACGACACTCAAATGCAGGGCACGAGAGAACGAGCCCTGGCTGATTACATTGTGCACAAAGGACTCAATTCCAGAGGACTAAGAGATGAGTTGTTAGTGCAGCTGTGTAACCAAAGCTGGAAGAATGAAAATGCCGATAGGATTTGGCAGCTCATGGCGCATTGTTTGAGTTGTTTCCAGCCCTCGCCTGCTCTTAACAAGTAAGTGAAAATTTTATTAGTAGCTGCACTGGTTTAAGTTCTCTGTAATGTAATGACGTACGAATTCGGAGTTCCGTGGTTCAAGTCTCTCCGCCGGCAGTGTGATTTCTGTTAAATTGTAAAACATCTTCCAATTAAGTTGCACTCGGATGCTTCAAGCTGACCACTTGATCGTTTGAAATGTAGTGTACTGGTTGCAAAAAGAATCTCTCCGTTGTCGCTTTGAATTTCAAACGTCGTCGATCGGATTCAGATTCTGACTGTATCAAGAAGAATATACCATTCTATAATTGGGAATAAATCCTGTTGAATGGTTACTAGCTAAACCAAATAAATAAATAAACAAATAAGTAGATAACGAAAGTCAATAACGCGTATACTACTAAATTTTATTTTGTGTATTTTATAGCAAATTGAATTGCATTTACCTTTTGTGTATTATTATTGTGTATTCATTATCTCCCACCTATAAATGAGTAGGTATAACGCACCTTTAAACAATTTCACTTTATCGCTAATATTTTAAAGTTCGAAAAAGTGATATACACTGCGGAACTACATATTACAGTATTCTAATAAATAACTTTCAGAAGGTCACTGATAAGTTCAGTTTGTTTAAAGTCATAAACATACATTCTCAAAATTAAAGTCAGTTGAAGTCATTGTGTACAAATTACTTTTTTAATAGTATTTGACTTAATCACTTTCATTAATTACATATCTTTATAATTAGTAATAATTAAACAGTGTAGATTTATAATTTCTACGAGTATGTTAGAGAGCAGAGAGGCTAGGTAACTAAATATGCTAGTTTTTAATTTTCATATTTTAATTATAAAACATGAATAATTTATTAATAATAACAAGTTTTAAAAATACATAATTAATCATAAAGTACTTTAGATTAAAGCAAACTTCTTTAAAATTTAGTTTACAGAGATTGTATTTGTATTACTAACTACATAAAATATTATTTAGTTAGCAGAAGGTTTCTTTAGATATTTATAGTTAATAGTCAAATTAATGTATTACCAATTATTTTTTCGATCGATGTCATATTTACTGAAATATGAAATGTGTTAATTTCAAATTTCTTTTCAGATATTTACTGAAACATGTAACAGATCACGCATCACAAGGCTATAACAACGCCCTGCAACGGAAAATACAGCGAGGTCTTCAGAAAAATCCACATACTAGAAGTTACCCGCCAAGTCTGTTGGAATGGAGGAGTATTAAACAAAAATCAGATATGGCGCTTCCTTTGACATTGTCAGATGGAACTGTTATTACTATTAGTGTTGATTCTTGGACCACATGTGAAGAGGTAAGTGAAAAATAAAATATATACTGTCAAACTAATAAAAAGGAAAAACTGGTTTACCTTAGAGAAATCCGACATGTAGATGCACGAAATTCACATACCATAGATGAATAAAACTAGTTTTGCCTGTTAATGTATTTACGGTAACACAAATAATATGAATAACATGAAATGAACAATAAATTTCGAATTTATTCTAAAACATTCCTACCTTGTTTAACTTTCGTTTGAAATAATTATAATTCATACATAAAATTCACGCTATTTCCCTAAAACTAGTTGGCACGAACATCACAAATCGGAATGAACATTTCTTATCTTGACACACTTTTTTGCTTCATCTACATTTATAATACTTTGCATACAAGCTCTTTATCTTACCACAAAGTTAATGTAATACTTATTAGTCTCTTCTTATTATTATATATAAATCCCGTAGATTAAATATCGGAATCCGCTATTAAGCACTAAAATTTGTTAACATTTCATATTGAAACAATGAAAGTTTATACATTTATTCTTTGAATAAAAATTTTAATAGTATAAATATTTAAACATAATTTGACCTTAAAGCAAATTGCATGATTTTGAAATGAATAATTCAAAAACACTCTTAAGTAATTTACTTTTATTGTTGAATCACCTACCTACCTATTTGATGCAAATCTCCTCACCTTATAATTTTCTTTTGTCGTAGGCGGCGGCGATTGCAGTAAGCCCTCTAGGAGTGTCACCCGAAGGATGGAGTGTTATCCTTGATGACTCGGGAGTCCTATCAGACGCAAATGGATTAGACTTTGTGCTGGACCTTGTATCAGAACTGGAATTATGCCCTGCATTCCCTGTAGCCAAATCTGAATTGCTCAAAACTGGAACGAAGAAAGTTAACGAGAGTGAACATATTTCTCCGCAGAGACCACAGGTAGGAGTTTTATAACATTCTTCAAATATTTTTAAAACGAAAAACATCTTACTTACATAGCTAAACTTAAACTCGTCTACCTATAGTTCTCCAGCTCTTATTTACGTTGAATCAAGCATTCAAATTCGACAGTTCTTTCAAAATTATTCGTCAGAAGAACAAATTTATCTATGCCATTTCATATCAAACATTAGACTTGAATATGATTCCACACTGAGAAGAACTTTTTTACACTTGTATCCAAATATTACACTTTTGATAATTTTTCATTATTATTCCGTCCTTCGTTGTGCTTATTGCGTTCACCCACAAACCCACATTTTGTTAATTATTAGTGGTTTCAAATTAAGAATGATTGATTTGATTAGATATTGCAATAATTAAAAACACAAATTGATTATAAAGCGTGGTGTAGCATGAAGTGTAGAGAGTTATTTTATAAAAATATTAATTTAAAACGATTTTTGTTTATTTCTAGGTACCACCCCCAGAACCACCCCAACCAGTCTCTCGCAAAATATCCCACGAAAACATATCTCTCCACCAATCATCTCGCAAATCAAGCCGCGAAACTCGCGAATACTCACCTTCACCACAGCGAGAATCTCCAAGAATTGGAAACACCAGCACACCAGCAAGAAAAACATCCCATGAAGCATTATCCAGAAACTCTGCACTCAACGAACGTTACTTCGACGTTGAAAAGGTCCGCAGTAGAAGTCTAGATAACCTATTATCTGGAGAACCAGAACCGTCACCGTTAATCAATTTAGGATTGTCGCAATCTAGATTAAATGATAGATACCACAGTGTAGAACAACTTGCTCCTATTGAGCCAGTTATAGCTAACTCCACCTATATGTCGAAACAAGAAATAGATTTTGAGTATCCTGATGTTTCGAGCATTAGTAACTCAAACAGAGGGGGACCTAGATATATAAAAAGCTCTTATGCAGGTAAAAAAGCTCCTCCTGGGTCTCATTCCAGTCGAGCACACATTGAAAAGTCAGAATTTGGGGTTAGAAGTTCCGCTATGTCTGATACAAGCGAAGCGCCATCTTTGGCTAGTCATGTTAGAAGAGTAAGAGTACCTAGTCAAGCTTCAGATGTAGACCAATTCTTGGATGAGTTGTTTAGTCCAGTTTTAGACGGCAATTTAGATGAACTAAGCGATGCTAGATCGTTAGCTGCTAGTATCAAAGGCGGCGGATATGATAACAGCAATTTCGATAGATTCTTAGACGACATTTTATCTTCAAAAGGTAGCGATGATCTAGATGATCTAACAGATGTTAACACTTTAGTTGTCCGGATAAAAGGAGGCGGAAACCGAAACAGAACTTCAAGTCGAAGCAGTTCAATGTTAGACCAAGAAGTAGAAAATCTTACTTCTGGGTCTCAAACAGAACGACCCGCAAATCAAGCTGACGATTCCAATAGCAGTGTAGACGATTATATTTCTGACTTATTTAGACCAATTTTCATCAATGATAGCATCAAAATATTAACAGAAAAACATACTCTAGTTGAAACTATCAAAGGAGGAGGTACCACTCATCAACCGGGAGCTGGTACTTCCGGTTATAATAATTACTCACCGGTATCAACAGGTTTGATGAGTCCTCAACCAATGATGATGCCGGCTATGAATTCTTCTCAAGATGGATTTGTTCCGGTTTATAACAATTTTAATTTACCGCCCGGTACAGACTTGAGTGCGTACCAACAAAACTTACAAAGGGCGTTTTTGCAAAGCGCTATGGCACAAAATATACAGATCCAGCAACAATTATTAGCACAAAATCAAGCACTGCAACAATTGTTGACACAACAACCAAATGCTGATGTAAAAACTATTAACGAAACCATGCAAACAGTTCAAGCTCAAGTTCATCTACCCCCAAGTCCAAATCGAAAATCTAGCTTCAACAAATCGAATAATTTCAGTCGAAAAAGTAGCTCACCTTCTTCGAACTCATTTTTGAGTGATTTTAAAAACCGAAAAGCTAGCACAGAATCTAATATTAGTGTGATTTCAAGAAACGGAGTTGCACCACCCCCTCCGCCGCCACCAATGCCTCCGCCATTAGACCCAAGCGACGAAGCTCGACCATTTATGGACCCATATGGTCGCGCCAAAACAGTCCGCATTGGAAAATGGCGCTGGCCGCCTCCAAAAGACGCCACCAACCAAGAAAATGGCGAAGATTTTATACAATTCAAGATACGTCAACATAACAGAAAAGTCACTCCTTCAAAAGAACAATCTCCAGCAGACTGGGAGGAAATGGATTTCGAACCAATTAGCCGAGAACCAGAAAAACCTGCAAACAAATCAAATTCCTCTAAACGAAGTTTTGAAGTTGGAGCCAATAGACCAAGTCCAGGAAGTGTTGGAAAACTGAAACTAAGCTCAGAAATGAGACAGCGATTAGAAATGGTGACCGCCAATCATTCAGTCAGGTCTACCAGCAGCAAAGTTGATCCTCCTGCTAGAGTTATCAATAAACTAGAAGATACCCGGAAGTTAATGTTGGAGCAACAATTAACTGGCAGGTGGGATTCAGTCGATGGCTCTCAAGGTCAAGCCAGTGGCTCTCCTAGTCCTGAAAACTTGCGACCAACGAACAAATCTCCAACTAACCAATCATGGAGCAGCAGCAATTGGCGTCCAGTTCCACCGCCGCCCCCTATTGGTCCAGGTTCTTTACCACCAGCGCCATCTGTCCCTGCCCCTCCCCCACCGATTCGTCCTCCGCAGCCACCACCCCCTGTAGAACCAATCAGAGATCGGGACTCATTTATGGCTCAAAGACAAGATAGGGATACTTTTGGGGTCCATCAAAATCTTGCGCCAGCAAGTTCTAAAAGAAACTCTTTTAGCGCAAATTGGGATGTCCAGAGTAGTTTGACTCAAGAGACAAACGAAGTTAACAATTGGGCCAAAGATGGCGATGAAAAGGGAAGAGAATCCAGGCAGAGTAGCTGGGAGATTAATGAAAGTAGTATTCTTACTACTAGTGAGATGCCGAATAGAAATACGTCCATTACTAGTAATGAAAGATGGGAAATGGATAGCAAGTCGTATGTGGACAAATCAAGGCATCAACCGCCTAAGACTGACGTGGAAAGGCCCACTTTCCGGACGCATCAGATGAATAGGATTGCTCAAGAGAGGGAGAAGAAACATTCTGTTTCGACTATTACCACTGATAAGCCGGACAAGTCAGATGGTAAGTTATTACACTTACTCTTGTTATTACTATTTTTAAATATTTAAACATTCATATTTTAATTAAAATGACTAATGTAAATTATGATAACTAGTATTTAAATTTAAATTGGAAAGCGCTATAAATGTTGCGTCTATTGCTTCATATGCCTAGTTAAAAGAATGAGTTGAGGTACCTGGTTTGCTTTCCTCATAATTAAGTACTATTTTAGTCTAAACAATGAAACTCATAAAGAATGAAGTATATAAAATCGAAAGCGGTATTTATATTTTTATTTTATTTTTTCCAAGTTTCATTTTAATTTAATTCGTATTTTTCAAAAAGCGTTGTGCATTTTAGAGTCACTTTATTTGATCGTGATCACAGTTAAAGTATATTACAAGTTTTTTTTCTTGTAGAATGGCCAGAATTCATGCGTCCAGTCGTTACCCCACCGCCTCCTGCCCCCAAGTCACCGGTGCCAATAGCCACTACGGCCTCCAAACTTCTTCCTTTGGGAGCAGCAGCTTGCGTTACTTACAACAGAGTATCCTGGACACTCCGAGTCAGAAAAGAAGTTTTCACACCGTCAGAAAACCTTGGACCACCCTCTGCCTTGCATCTGATGTTCTGTCAGGTAAGAAGACGAATTTTTTGAAACTCAAAATGTTGTTTGTAAATAAATAAAATTGGTTATGTTTGCTGATTATGTTTACTTAAACGTTTATTCTTTTTCTCATTAATTCGCGAAGATCATAATAAGTCAAGTGTCCGCTGTCACAGTTTGTGCACATTCGGGCTCGTTTTCACTTGTGTCTGCTACTGTCCCGTGTTGAGCCAGTTTCCTCGGGACGAGTGTCTAAACGCCGCAGTGTTTGTCCAGTTAATGCCATATAAGCAGGGAATTGACGACGAAATTTATGTTGAGCCAAAACCACCAACATATTTTTGCAATATTAAAACAATATTTTTTCCATCTTTCCAGATCGTGTCCGATGTATATGGAGTCACCCCTTGCCTTCGCCTGAGCCAATCAGATCGTAGAGCAGGTGTTAACATGCTCTCAGGTTACGGGGTCACTGCTGAAAATATAACTGGACCACACAGAGCTCATATTAAAAGACAAGTCGTCGAATTGGCAAGAACTTGGCCCCTGTACTTTTCTAGATTATTCCCTGTATCTGGTGCTACACAGGTAAGACCTATATTATTACATAATGCAGTCTGATATCGCGTTTGTATAAATACGTATGTGTAAAGGTGGTCTACAAATTTCCTTACTATATGCACATTTTCAATGATGAATGCAAGTTTTAAATCTAGCTATAAAAAGGACGAAACTAGATTTGAGCCTCGAACTTTGAACTATAAAACATCATAAAATCATACTAAAAATTGCTTAGAACGTATTTTTAAAATTTCGAATGAGTATTTTTGACTACCAGTCAGTTTTTAAAGTATTTATTTCTACTCCGACAAGTTCTTATCCACTCATATGGATCCCCATACAAGTAAATGAAGAAATATACATTTTTGTTTTGATATCCCTTAAATTAGTTCTATTTTCTTAATCTCTCGTGAACGAGAAAAGATGAAGTAACGAAACATATGATAATTATAAATATTATACGATAATGCGTGGAGCTGGAAAAGGTGTTAAAATGATCCATAGTTTTTTTTTTCAAAATTAATAATGTTATTAATAAAGTAGAAACTGCGACAAATAATCAATGCTCTATTTTCAATTTCTGTTAGTGTTAAGTGCATGTTTTTGCTCTCGTAAAAATAGCGTGACAGATTACAGATATTGTAGACTTTTCTATTTTTAATTCAGTTAGTGAAATTTAGGCTTGTTTACTAGCGGAAATGATGGTCGATTATAGAATGCTAGTTGCTAGTTGATATTTTTAATTTCTCTGTTTTTGGTGTTATTAAGGTGAAGGTTTTAATCATGGTGTGTAATTACAGACATTTGTTATGCATGCATAGTCACAAGTTATTTTGATTTAAGATCTCAAAGCGAGATATCAATTATTTAAATCTGGAATGTCCAATTTAAATATTATGGTTAAATTTTTTCTTTGCTCTAATTAAAAGTAATGTTTAGGTTCGTATCGAACAGGAAATCGATTATTAAAATGAAATTCACCTGACCCAATTATGAATAAAAAATATATTGCACATTTTCATGAATATTAAAATAAGATTTATTACTTCCAAGTTTCAGTTTTTACATACCGGATTCGATAAACTTTAGATTATTGAAAATACCAAAAGCATAAATGAGATAAATGCAATTTAAATATTTTCTATCTATATATCATATAATATTTCCAATTATTTTATAGTAAATGTAGTTAACGTACAGAACACATCAGCATCTCGGTGATCGAACGTGCCACTATGTCGGTTCTGTGTTTAGATCAGCACAACGAAATATTTATGCAACGCAACAATGATTTCGTTTTATTACTGAGACACGTTCGTTGCTTAACTTTAGTTAAATTTATATTAACTAAAATCATTCACTGGTGGTCGTTAAGTAGGAATCTCTATTTCTAATTTCAATTCTAACACTAATTTAAGTAAACTAATTTTCTGAGGTAGTAACTCATTCTTCTTCTTCGTTTCAGCTTTCAGATGTGCAGCTCCTGGCAGTGTCGCATTGGGGAGTCCACCTAGTAAAAAGAGAGACATCCAGCTTAAAAGTAATCGCCTCGATGTCCTTATCTGATATTGGATCCTGCACCGCACCTAGGCCCTCAACAGTGAGCCTAGAAGGACCTCAAGGTCGCGTGACCCTGCATACTCCAAGGGCCATGCAGGTGTCAGATATGGTGACGAAGTACTTGATGGAAAATCGAAAGGTTAGTGACAATTATTTACTTTGTTTGCACAAAGTCTTACCTAAGTTTATTCTTTATTACGAAAATATAGCAGTCCTTTATCGAAATGTAATTTATACTACATAATTACAATTAATTTCTACTTATGGAGAAAGACATCAACAAAATTAAGACGCTAATAAATATTCTATTTTATTTATCTAATTTTTGTTTATGATTCAGTAAGTCTTAAACCTCATTGACATAAGCATTTAGTTTTAAGGGTTACATTTATATTCAAGTTTAAGAAACATAGCAATCAGATAATAAACTTAAAATAGTTTTCAAACTTTAGTGCTTGAATTTGAGAAGTGCGAATGAATTTAAATATTCTTAAACGTAAACATAAATGTAAACCTTAAAACTAAGTATTTATGTGAATGCAGCTTTACTAGTATCAGTTGAAGGGACAAGAGACTAGATCCCTGTGGCACCTTAGACGTATTTTTCAATCATGTTGGAGAAAAGATTATGATATTTTATTTATAAAAATGTGATAATAATTGCATTACTTACTGTTTCTATAATGAATTACAAAGTCATAAAAATATAAAAGTGCATAGTTGGGTAGGTCAGTTCCGAAACTGATTGCATAACGGTAAAATATATAGGTAATATTGATTATAGTTTTGCATAAAAATGTGAAAGGTATTTATTTTTATGTGCTATATGAATGGTATATTTTCTATTTTTTATTTTAATTCATTCATTCGTAATTTCCTGTATAAAAAACAATCCGATGTTATTCAATAGGTCATTAACTTTAAGTATTTTATGCTGAATTATAATTATAACATTCACTGTGACTGTGCATATCGTGATAATATTTTACTGATGAGCATATTAAATTTTTTTGCATGTAATGTAATTTTTATAAATTATGTTCTCGAAACATGGCAATAAAATAGAATGATAACACATAATTCGAATTTCAGATATTTTAATAGCTAGCATAAATTTATTTGTTTTCTAATTTTGCTATATATAAATTTTAGTGTCTATTTTACACTGTTCATATTATAATATATATTTTGTTTTAAATAAATAAAACTTAATAAAAAAATATTTGAAGGAATCAACTAGGTATGGGCCAGTATGTTCACTACTTATTTAATTTAAAAAAGTCAAATTAAAATATCAAATTCATAGTTTAACAATATAATAATTGTTATTATCTGACAGAACAGTAAGTAATTTAAATTATTATTTTTGATGGATTGTTATTCTTCAATTTTGTCAAGAAGTGAAAAAAATTATGAATAAAAATTAAAATAACATTTCTATACTAAAAAAGCAATTTTGAGCTTATTTTGTGAAACGTGTTCTAACGTTGAATAGAAGTCTCCCAGCCAAATTCAAGAAAAACATCATTATGCGTTAAATAAGAGAGTCATTGTTTTAAATTAGCAATCTAGACATCATAAATTGATCATTCAGCAATAAATTAACAACATCTCTTCATTTTTTACCGTTTACAGCATCAAAGTTTCAAAAAACTAGCACCAAAACCACAGACATACAAAAACATAATTAACAATTAAAATCCAATAAATCAACGTCATAAATCCAAACTACTTTTTACATAATCCGCCAATTTTCCCCGTAGACCAGGTGTCATCAATGGTCAGTTACAAATAGGCATTCGACGTTCGACCTAGTTTAAGTACACTACACTGACCATATCACACACTACTGGTCAGCACTAGGTCAGCGCAACTATTAGAGCCTGGAAGCCGCTGCGTGCTTGCCTGATCTTCACTTGTTAGATGCTCAGTCAGTCCTTGACACTTACCGCGCGCGCAGCAAAATGACAGACAGAAAAAAGTTATTCCTGCTTGTGTTTGTTTATGTTTGTGACAAGTGAATTAAAAAACAATACAGTGTAACTAAAGCAGTTTTTAAAACAAAAACTACTATTAGTTAATCGGCAAAATGAGTACTTCTGTATTATCACAGCATCAAAATTTCTCGGTTAGAAGATCAACTTCTTTAGACTCTTTGGCGAATTCAAGTCACAATAGTGATAGTACTAGTGTTAGTTCGCATGATCATGATTCTGATTCTGGAACAGAGCAGTCTAAAAATTCTTTTATTGTTAAATGCGAAGTGTATGAACAATCTGAGGCTGTCAGTATTAAATCATGGACTAAATCATCTTCTTCGGACAGCCTTAAAGATGAATCAATTAGCTCTGATAGTAGCTATGAGTATGTACCAAACAACAACAATAATAACAATAACAAAAGTGTTGAAAAAAAAATTGACCGCATGGAAACAATACCCGAAGAGAGCCCTGAGCCTAAAGTTTCTGTAAAAGAAATTTTGGCGAGATTTGAAAATCTGCGAGATAGCAAAAAAGAAAAACCTACTACTACTATTACTACTACTACTACTACTACTACAACTACTACAAGTACTTCTTCTCCTGCTAATAGTGTGATTTGTGGGAATAATAGCAATATTAAAGAGGTAATTTTTAAGAAATTCTTTTCACTTAATACCGATATGGTTAAGAGAGAATCGAAGAAATTGATTCTAGTTTCTAGCATTGCAAGGTATTTACCAGTTTTAGTTTCTCTACTAAAAAGTCGATAGATTAGTTAGCAAATATTTTTTATATGCAAGCACTTTTACTGTTACAAGTACAATTAAATTCCTTTGCTTTCATATTTTACAGAACACTGCACACATTTTTAGAATCAGGAAAGAAACTGTTTAAAATAAATTAAGTTTTTTATGGAATTAAAACGCAATGATATAAAAATACATGAGCTTATTTAATTATTCATTTTGGAAAGGCAAAATACATTATGTAAATTATTTAAAAAACATATGTTGATGGTGCTTAATGCAAAAATAATTAATAAATCTACTGTATTGACATTTAGATATTTTCTAAAATAAGTTATTGTTTGGGGAAAACTGTTGAATATTCATTGGATTATTAGTAATTTATGTCTACCGCATTTGCGAAAATAGCGGTGTAAGCCACGTTATTTGTAATAATAAAGAACGGTAACTCCAGCTTTCAAATCACATGTAATAAACGTTAGTAGAAAATGAACAAATACGGTTTTCTTTTTTCAAATTGTTTCATTAAATTGTATCATTCCTCTACTTTGTAAATCTAGATCTTGCTAATGATTTTGATCATGAAAACGGTTCAATCGTCATGAATAGATAACTAATGTCGAAGCTTTGTTTGTTTATAAACTAACTGAACTGGATATATAAACTAATTGCATTCCTCGTTGTCGTTAAGAAAACGTAAGAATGAAATTTAGATTTTTAGGTGCGAGTTCAGTGGTTAAAGGTTTATCAATGGATAAGAAATTTGCCATAATACTAATCCACTTAAGATAGTATTAATAAAAAGTTCTATAATTTATTGGGTAGCTGAAAAGTATTTCAGTATACATAGATTTTTTAAATTAACTGTATTTTGAATAAAATTATTTTAAATGTAAAATTTAAATTAGTAGTTTACTTTTCGTATTCATAAAAATTTGCATAATTTAATAGAGCAAACTAGGAACTAAAAGAATGTTTGAAAACTTGCTATTAGGTAAAATATTGATATTTTGTAAGCATGTTATGGATTTTTGTCACTTTATTCAATGAATAAAAATCATATACTTAGTATTTATTAAATTATTGATTTTTTGTTTAAATTTGTCGTAGGCATTATTAATTATTATTATTAATCATGAATAAGAATTGGAATAATCGACTGGTAAATATATTTGAAGGATGTGAATATTCGAGAATGCAGTCTGTATGTTTTTATTTAACTTAAAAACTGACGTTTCGATACACCCTTGTGTCTTCATCAGGGTGACTACAATTACAAACGGAGATAACAATATGGTACATGTAAGTAATTTGTACCTTCGCATATGTACCATATTGTTATCTCTGTTTGTACTAGTAGTCACCCTGATGAAGACACAAGGGTGTGTCGAAACGTCGGTTTTTTAGTTAAATAAAAACATACAGCCTGTATTCCCGAATATTCACATCCTTCATTAATCATGAAGTATAATATAGACACCCCGTATCTCAGTAATACTGTAGATTTGTGGCATTTTTGTTTACCCTGTGTCGTGTGAGAGAGAAAGATCACACTGAGCCCGTGCGTGAACATCGTTACCGTTGTTTATCGTCATAGAATGCATACTCCGAGCTGACCCGTAATTTTTGTCTCTCTCTTTACACTTTATCCGCCCTAGTGTCCACTCCAGTGACTTTAATTATAGGTACCAATAAATGCATTTGCTTTCATTCAGTGTCCCATCTTAACTTAATTGTCCCTATCTCATAATTTTTTTTATTTAAAAAAAATCAATAGACTTTTAAAACCAGGTTTGAGAATTCAAACTTGATAATACAGTATATTCTTATGTCACTGATGATGCAGTGATGCAGTGCAAAATAATTTATATTGATTATAAAACGCAATAAATTATTATTAAATATATACAGTTTACTGCAGTTTTCTTATGTATATCATTAGGGAGACAGTCAAATTAAATTTTATATACTTTTACTCATGAAATTACATGCAATTACATAATAATACTAAAGATATTATTATAAAGTACAAAACTAGTTTTTTGTATTTGACCAATTTTCTGTAAAAACATTGATGTTTTATAAAACCAAAGGTGATCCTCTACCCATGGCAGTAAACATTGATTCCGCACGCTATTCTATAGCGTTTATTGTTTTGATAAACATAATAATAACAAGTAATTTATGTTTGAGGGAAAAAAAAAATTTATAGACCCATATTTGTAAAAAAACTGCAATATTTTTAAAAAAGGAGGTTTTCGCGCGCCACTGTACAGCTTTTATTTATAAGTTAATTAACTTCAAATTGTAATATGTTGTCAACAAAGCTTGGATCTGCGAAACAACCGATCAAATTTTTTAAATTCGTTTAAAAATAGAAGATATTTGTGTTCAAAAAATAACATAAATTGTCAAAATTCAAATTAACATATTGCGATTTTAAAGAAAAAATTTTAAAATTCTGCATCGACCATTTTGTAGATTGTACTTTTATCTTCAATAATATCTTTAGATTATTATATTTAACAAAACAATAAACGCTGTGGAGTGGCGCGCGAAATCCATGTTTTTTGCTGTTTTCTGACACGATAGAGGATCGTCTTAAGTTAGAATAAAAAACATGAATGTAAAACAGCCATATTATTTTTGTGCAATAAACAATAAAAACTACAGTAATAACATACATAAAATTACGCCATTTTAAATACATAAATGCAAAATAAAGAGTAAATAACCTACAGTAAATTTCCAATAACCAATAAATTAGTAAAATAAACTATTGTGCTAATTTTAATGATGTAATTAAGTGTAGCAGCCTTGAAATAATAAATACTACATATAATAAAGAATATATGGAGCATGGTATTAATTTGATCTCGGCAAATTATGAACTTATGCTCAACCGCGTAACTAATGAACATAACAACACATAATTTTCTTTACAAAGATTTCACATTAACCCATTAAAAAGCTCGTTTTTCATAAGTTTCATTATCAGGAGAATCTAACATGTCACAATTTAAAACTGTACTCAGTCACATCACGAATAGCAATTAAAATAATTATTAAATCTGTGAAAACCAAGGACATCTAGTGGAAAATTAACTTCTTAATTTTAATTTGCTACCATGCAGTTTGCAGAATTCATTATCATAACCAGTTGTTTATTTTTGTTTTTGTTTGGAGGTTGAGAGTATACAATTCAATTCAAATTTTGATGATCAGTTAAATTATGCAAAATTAATAGTTACTAATTTATGCGTGTATGGTGTATAATTAAATTTGTTATTATTAATGGTGCATTATAATACACCGTTTTTCCAAAAATGGTTGATATAAATAAAAACCCTCAATTTCATTCTTGCGACAATTTCATATTTCCTAGAAGTATGGAAATTTTCCTATCCTTTAAACCCTTCAAATATACACTTCCTTCGTCTCGTTAATATTATTTATACTTTGGTATTTCTTTTATTATATGATTTTGAAATTACTATATGTACGTAGTGTGTGGAGGGGAAATTTCAGTCCCCCTTTCAATATTTTAATTTTCCTTTTAATGGTATTAAAAATGAATAGCGCTATAAATCTGAGATTTTTTTTCAATAATTTCTCTTCGGCCAGGAAATTATTTTCTGGAAACTAGACAAAACTTTTTATTTTGGTTTAAGAAAACCGTCTTATATATATATATATATATATATATATATATATATATATATATATATATATATATATATATATATATATATATATATATATATATATATATATATATATATATATATATATATATTAAATACTAATTTGTGAATGATACAATTTAAATATCTCTGTTTGATATTTTGCTAAATCTGAATAAGACTACGGTTAATTTTAATTTGAAAGTACTTTAGTTTAGCAACCAGAATAACATACGTGTACCTACTGGTATAACTTTTTGGGTAATTTTGTCTTGTCTTAGCAGATCTCTAATTTATAATTTATTATGGATTATTTAAAATAGAACCATGGTGTCTAACTTAGATGTCATAATATGTAATCAGTCATTTGATTTTGTATTTTACATTATATTATAAATACAAATAATAGCTAATTAATAGTCTTTTAAGTATAGTTTGTTTTTTGATACAGGAAATTTACTTTTTCTCGAATTGAAAGAAAATTTACTCAGAATTTGGTACTTTTAAGGAGCCGGTATACCTAGTGTGTAGTTGTAGTGGTACCAAATTTTGGTTACAGTTTACTATCTATATGTGTTACTTTTTCCAATATTTCGCACTTTTTTTAATAAAGAAAAGTCAAAAAATAATAAAAATCGTACTTTACCAATAATTTGTCGATTGATCTCAATTTGAATTTTAACTTTTTTAATTTGATCGTCTTAAAATGTAGTCCTGGTTGCAAAAATAATCTCCAAGATGAGAGAGCTGTTAAACCCCTATTATATATAGGCTATCCTATGAAACTGATTAAGCATTGGGATCTCGAGAACCATAAGAGATACGAAGTTGGTTAAATTAGACAAAAGGTGGCCCTTCAGGAGGCCAATTTAGAAATTTTTTTGTTGTCCCACAAAAATGCATAGGTGATTAGATACACTCAAAAATGTAAATTTTGCCAATTTCGTATTTCACCTATAACTTTTTTGTTTGAATTAGTAGAAGTTTCTAATTTGCACGATGCGACAGTTTTTAATGAAGAATTTAAAGCATTCCTCAAAATTTTTTATCTCCTACAGATTTCGAGAAATTCAAATCAAATTCAAATATGCATATTATATAAATATGCACAATTTAGTATAGTTTTATGACGAGCTAGCACATCATCAAACTGACAACTGTATTACAACTACAATTTTTTAAATAAAACCATATAAATTCATATCAACACCACATCATAATTAGCAACTTTCCATGTTGAAGGCCATCTCATCACTAATCTATTTCCACATGCACTAATTTCCCATTTGTCGCCAGATCCAAGTGAAGGCCGCCCCTCCCAAGGCGGTGGCGATGCCGGCGATGTCGCTCACGGTAGCGGCGCCGACGTCTGCCGGAGTTGACCACCGAGACAAGATGGACCTGGTGCCCCACAGTTCCAGCCCCGTGGCCCTCGAGGTCAGAGTGAAGGACCGGGAGAGGTCGTCCGGCAGCCCGGGACTGACGGCTTCGCCCCCCAGTCCCAGCAGCCCTGTGCCCCCCAGTGGGAAGTACTCGATGTTGCAGTTTGCGATGAGTCATTATAGGCAGAACCCCGAGTGAGTATTGGTTAGATTGATTGTGAACGTTGTGATTTTAATTTGAGTGGTAAACTTAGCAAATCTATCGAATTTCTTTACGTTGATTGGTGTACAAGTGAAAATTTGACAGTTTTACTAGCAAATTATGTCAACAGTGCTAGCAAAAAAACTGCTGCTTTTGCTGCGCTTGCGATATTTAAAAAGATAGACAAACCATAGTAATATTATTAAATTTACACTGTTGCACCAATCAGCATAATAGTAATTAACGTTACAAGTCCGGGAATTCATATTTAACAGTACGAGTGAGACGTTTGAAGACGAGGCGACGAAGGAGCCGAGTCTTGAAACTCGAAACGAGTATTGTTAAAAGAATTCACGGACGAATGTCGTTATGTATTTTATTTCATCCTGTGTCAAATTCCGTTTTAAAGAAACAGTAATATTAATTTCAAAATAATTTACCTAATGCTCCAAATCTAGTAACATTTTCGAAACATAATTAACAACTGCAATTTGGCGATTGTTTAATTGTTATTGCGTTGATTAATTTCTATACCAAGACTTTACCGGACAAAGGCCGTTATTTGCGTTTTCCCGGACTCAAACTGTTGACGTAAAGTATTTGAATTTGACACAGGATGAAATAAAGAAACTTGCTAGCTTCATTGATCGCAGCTACTACATTTGTATACATGTTCTATTATTTGTTCTACCTCCTAAAATCCAGCATAAAATGTACTAACGTAGCGAGTGTTTTGTGGCCAATACAAGAATGGTAAAATTTTATTTCCGCAAGGATTTATTAAAGAAAGAATGGATCTATAGATATACCTTTTTTAAATTTTGATTAAAATATTGTACATGATTATAAAAATTCCGAAAAGTTCAAAAAAATTCCATTTTATGCAAACTTTACACGGTTATATCTTATGATAGAAATTTATTTTTAGAAATTTAAAAAGGCACATCTGAAGTTCCATTCTTTCTCTAATAAATGTGAATAAGAACATTATTCTGAAGTCAATAATAATCTGACAGTTTACTCGCAACGAAAACACTTTCACAGTATTTTTCAACTTCAAAATGACATTGCATGGCTAGGATGCGGTAAAGTACGAGTTTCGGGCTGGTTTCAGGCAGCCGTAGTAGTTAGGAAAAGAGTGGAATAGAAAAAAAAAGTAAAATCGAGAGTACCTATTCTAGGAATTCGGAATAAACGTAGACCGCTTAACCTGTGGATAAAAAACATATAAATTCGTTCGTTGATAGATAACATCAGGGCTTAGCTTCATCAGGGTCTATGAGCGCATATTCTGAGATTCTCTATATGTAGCTAGATAATAGTAAGTTGTGTAGCCTTTTGATTGACATTTTTCCGTTCTGTATACGGTTTATATATTTTTTTAAATATTGACATTAACCTCTGACAAATTCATTTATCATATATTACTCACAATTTGTCAATGAAAATTTGCTATACGAGTGTCATAATCTTTCGAAAAACAATCAAAATTACTCATTTATATTTTGTATTATGTATTTACGAGTTTTTGGGTTCTACTACAATAACATGCACTAAGTAGTATTGAGATGCAAATGTACTTGAACAGTAAACCAAAAGATTTTTTTTCAAAGAATTGTAATAAAAAATTCCTGAATTAAACCTGTTTTGATTTTGAATATTGCCCTATAATCTTAGTTAACTAGAAGGTATTGTGGTGTAAAATATGATTGCGAAGTAGATATCTTCATTAGTAGACGGTTATGTGGCAATTCTATTTTTTTTCTCGCTCCACCACTAGGATTTAACTTCGGACACTTACATTTCTAAGTTACAGTATTATAAAAATAATTACTCATAGTATTTTTTAAATAAATTGTAACTAAAGAAATGCAATAATAATAAAATCTATCGTTCTAACAAATAGACGGTAAGTACCTAGTTATGTTTTTTACGGAACTATAAAATTTACTCAAGCAAGTAATGTCTGTGTGCTTGACATTTAACTTAACAAAGGTTGTAAAATGTAAACAAAGACATATTCAGTTCGCCGTATAAAACAATACGTCATGCACATTTTCGAATTAATTACTTTTCCTGTTATAAAATAAATAGTTCTACTTACTGCAATAAAATATATAAGTTTTAAACTATTAGCTTAAAGTTTAATTGGTAACTCCAATTTAATTGAATACAATTTCGGTAACACTTTAAAAATTACACATAATAATAATTATTTTCCGTTTCGTATGTGATATTTTGTAAATAGTTGCATACATATACCAATTATTTCAGTTCACACGAAATTTAAAATGGGTTGCACTTAAAATGCGGTAACTTTTACTTACTTTTTACTTACATACGTATTACAATAAAGTGCATTGTTTAATTTTAAATTATTACTGTTACAAATACATTATGTATAATTTACACGTAGGTACTTGTTAAGCAATATTTCTAATTTGTCTACCTGTGAAAATACGTACATTATAGATCAAAATATTTTATAGCATTATAAAGTTTCACTTTTGAAAATGCAATTTACAAAATGAAGCCCATTAAAGATTTTCTAACAATTATGTCTCGTTAACCATAAAAGAAAAATTTCATGGTTGATAATTGTTGCAACCTAGAAGAAGAAAATTCATAAATGTTTGCAAAATAATAACAAAGAAACGAATCAATGCAAAGTAAAAACTAAAAAGTAAATAACTACCCAGCAATTCATGCTCTGCTGCAACTAAAAATTAACATATATCCACAGACTTAATTGCCCTAAGAGTAAAGCACACATTGTACCAAAGTTAGAAAGCATATCACAGATTCCTTCATCAAAATTTCTCATTTCTTCGATGCAAAGTTGCTACACTAAACTTTATTGTTTCTTATGGGAAACAAAACAAGATCATGTCGTAACAAACAGTTGAAGGTGTGAAACAAACATACTTAACAGTTCCTATGTGGCTTTGTTGCAGACTGGAGGTTCTTAAGATGGATACGTCGTTGAAGTCGAAGGAGAAACGTAAAGAGTGGACTTGGAAGCAGCAGACAGACCTGGTGAAGTGGCAAGGAGGACCGCTGGAAGGGCCGCTCTTGAGGCTGGAAGACCCTGAGTTGACTCCGTTGGCCATCGAGTGTTTTGAGTGCATTTTGAAGTATTGTGGCGATCTGCCTCTTGATGCCGAAATGAGTGAAGTGAAGTGTGTTTATACTGTGCTTATGGTGAGTACCAAAGTTTTTATTTATTATTTTAAGAGGATTCACAAAGATGTGCAAATAGTTTAGTAAAAATTACACTACATTCATATTTTTATCAATAACTTTATCATATTTGACACCCTCATAATATTATGGTACAGAAGGCAAATCATAGGCGGTTTGATCTGTGGTAGGTACTAGACAGTACTAGAGAATTAATAATCATATATGGATCTGATTTATATTTGCAAAATTATTAACATGTATCATAAATAATAACTTATTCGTATACAGAAATAACAGTTATGTTAAATTTGATATTTTATGGAAAACTATAAAGATAGTCCCACTATCGCAATGGGCTACTTGCATAATAATTTTTTTTATATATTAGCAAGTCCAAAAATAATTAATGAAAATTGAATAATATGTGATGTGACGTAGAATGCTCCTATATCTCCTATACAAAATACTGACGTCACAGCAAAATTTCTATCTCAATTCACAAAAAAATATATAGAATTTTTTTAAAGTAAAATTTATATAAATTGAATTTTGATTGTTGAAATTTGTATGTTGGGAGATCGAATAACGGGTACACCACACCAGTCACAATTGTTGTAATTTTGTTATTTATTCATACAGTCGACGTTTCGGCTATTTATTTAGCCTTCATCGGGACAAATGAATTTTATAAAATCGAGTCACAAAATGCCTCAGGGCGAAACATGATAAAAATCACAAAGACCATTTGACAAGAAATAAAGACCTTAATACCTTGGCAAGCACTTAACGACGAGAATGACTGACGAGCAATATTATTATATTTTTACCAATGTTTTAGACCTAACATTAAGCTCATAATGATAAAAATATATTTTTCAATACCAATACCATACAAGTAGCCTATTCTGGAACAATCTGAAATAGGTATCTTTTCTAGGTACTAGTTGGTTAACTTGATTTCTAATTGAATCTTTGTACAATTACATAATTTTAAAAGAAATTAATTTTGTGATATTACTAATGACGACTACCAGTAACTAAATAATATATTGTCAATGCTGCTACATTTAACACTTTAATTACTGATGACACGAAATTTTTGTACCGCATTGGTCTTCGCGTGACACAAGCCACTTAGTTTTATATGTGACAAAATGTCTAGTTAGCACTGCCGCTGAGATACATGTTAAGTTACCAAAAAAGATCTTAGAGTCATCCGATCAATCATATTTATCTTATTATGCATTACTGTAAATAAAGACAGAATTTTTTGAAAGAAATCATCATTCAATTAAGTCAAATAAGCAGTGCTTAAAGTCAAATGAGAAGGTGATATCATTATGTTTAATATATAAAACATAATCGTTGAGAGATCAACAATGCTATAACTGTAATTTCTTTGAACTACCACTAAAATTTTATATCAATATTTACTGATAAGTATTAATTACAATAACTTGTTTAACCATTGTTTAGTTATGATGTTATGATTGAAGATTTTAATGCGAATCTAGTCACCGTTTCACTATCTAAAATAATTAATAAATGAATATTGTATAATCTATCTACTGTTATTCTCATATTAATTTTAAATTTGCCAATTATTTTTAATATGTTTTTGAACGCAAACATAAATTCCCTTTTACTGTTTTAATATTATGATGAATGTAAGTAGGTAGTACTGAACATGTTGCGATCCAAACGATGATTGGCCAGAAATATTTCAAGCAAAAAATTTTTTGCCACTGATCGGTAGTTATTTTTAATATTTTTTTTCAAATCTTCTAAAATGAAAGTAATTGTTTACATAAATCTAATACTAATAAATGTCAAATTATCAAATAATATACCATCAAAACAGTGATACTTAAAATGTACACACGTCAAGTAAACTATCCTTAACTTAGCGAATTTTAAAAATATTCTTTTTGTTTTATGATCAGCACGTCGTTCAGTATATACCCTTTATTTTTTTGTTCTAAGTTGTGGAACACCTATATATATATATATATAGAATGCGCCACATTCTCGCACTAGTGTTCCATTTTTATTTATTTTTTATAGGTATATATAACATCTTCATTTAAATCTATTCCTTACTACTTAAACTAATCACTGGTAGTCACAAAGCGTATCATGTATAAAAGGAATTAAATCAATTTAACTGTAAAAATTAATATTACAAATGTATGTAGTTTTTCCTTAATGGGATATTTATGCATGATTGTGATATAACATGCAAGATTTCAAATTTAATTGTATTGTATACAAACAGTAATAACTGCAATTAGACAGTAACTCAGTAACAACCTTTAATTACATTTCAGATCAAATTGTTATATAACATTGCAATTTTCAAAATATATTGTTAGGTAATTATCAAAATCTTTGTGAGAAAATCTTTGTAACATTTACCATTTATGTAATTATTACGATAAGTCTACATGACAGCATGAGAGCAATTATTGAAATTGAAACATTAACTTTTAATTGTCTTGTTAGCAAATGTTTACATGTACAGTAGTCTAATTATTTTTTTCTTTCAGCACTGCCACAAACACCACCCCCTTCGGGACGAAGTCTACTGCCAGCTAATGAAACAAACCACCAGCAACAAATCCGAGGCCCCCGAGTCCTGTCAACGCGCGTGGCGCCTCCTATCCATCATGGCGGCGTACTTCGCTTGCAGCGAGACATTAAAGCCATTCCTCACCGAACACTTGTCCTCAGCAGCTTCAGACAGACGCAGAGTTTGCCACGGAACTGCTGCTGTCTGCTTGTCAAACTTACGCAAGACCCAACGATGCGGAGGAAGAAAGAACGTGCCTTCCGTTGAAGAAGTGACAGCCGTTAGCGCAGGGAGATCTGCCAGAAGACAGATTTACAGGTTACCAGGAGGAGCAGAAAGAGTTGTCAACACTCGATGTAGCACAGTTGTCGCAGATGTCATCGCTGAGCTGTGTAGTATTATTGGAGTGTCGTCCGAAGCAGAACAACAAGAGTTTTCTTTGTATTGTATAGTACAAGGAGATGCTTTTACAATGCCGCTAGCAGCAGATGAATATATTCTAGATGTTACTACAGAGTTGCACAAAGCCGCACAACCTTTTTATTTAATCTTCTGTCGCTCAGTTTGGTACCACCCGCTCCGACACGATGCTAGTCCTCTTTATACCGAAGTACTCTTTAACCAAGTTGCACCGGATTACCTAGAAGGCCTGTTGCTAAAACTAGGCGGTCCTGGTTTACCGCCAAGTGTTGTACGAGATATGTCTCTTATTGCTGCTTTGTTGCACCGTGCAGCTGATTTGAGCCATGTACCAAGTTTAAAAGAGGTTAAGTTTTTGCTTCCCAAACCTGTTTTGGGGGTTAGAGAACCCCGACCACCACAATGGTTGGCTCTAGTGCAAACTGCTTGGGGCCAAGCTGCCGGATTACAAGTTTCCAGAGCCAAACATAGAGTGTTACAAGTTTTGTCCAATTGGCCACTATTTGGATCATCCTTCTTTGCTGTTAAACGCGTTTTAGGCGAAATAGAAAGCTGGCAAGAACATATTTTAGCTCTCAACCGAAACGGGGTTCATTTCCTCGATTTAAATACTCATGAAACCCTACAGCATTGGCCGTTTGCGGAGGTTATATCTACCAGAAAGGTCAGATCTGAAGATGGAGCGCTGTTTTTGGATATGAAATGCGGGAATTTGTTGCAACAAAGGGTGACTAGATTGCAAACTGAGCAGGCGCATGAAATTTCCAGATTAGTTAGACAGTATATTACGCTAGAACAAGCTAATATTTCAAGGAATCCGAATCAGTAATACGCTTAAGACTGGAAGGATATGATTTGTATTTATTTTATTGTATACCAGGATGACAGTGGCTAGATTCAATGTTCTGCTAGTTGAAATATGAAAACTTTGAATAACACGAAGAAATTTGAATGATACACGTATAGATACTGAGTTTCTTTCTTAGAATCCTATATCTCTATCAGTTTCAAGGTGTAAAATGATATGAAAAATCTAGACACTTAATCTAATATTTTATAATATTCTCAATTCTCAAAGGCAGGAATGAAATAAAAGTCCGTCCATTTTATCAGAATATACGTTTATCTAAGTAAGTATAATTTTAAACTTTGTAAAATACAGAACCTATAGAATTATGATTCTATTGTATACCAAGATTACATAATGTTATATATGTCTATTAATTATGAGAAGTTGTTTATTTTTGTTATGGCAGTCATGAGAATTAATTTGTAGGCCAGAAGTCGTCGCAACTAACAGATTTAAAGAAAATATTACGAAAGTTTTCACCATGAGTTTTATTTTATTTTTATATGCAAATTCAAATTAATTAAAAGTATAATCATATTTTAAGATCTGCATGTTGTTTATTGTGTAATTTTGTATATCGTGTAAAAATTCGTGATATATTTACTGTTAGTAGTGATTTGACTGACTCTAGGCCCAGTTGTGACATACGACTGTAAAGGGTGGTGTATGTATAATTATGTATTTTTATTAATGAATATTTTTATATAATAATAACGACTATTTATTTTTATAATAAAATACATCTGTATTTAAAGACTAGATTAAAAAGTAAACAACTATCTACAATATTGACAATCTTTTCTAATTTAAAACTTATGAGCTTCAATTAGAAAATCGGTTAGCAGTTACTAGATGTAAATATTTTATTATCAATTCATTTATAAAATTCGGTTAAAACTTATCATTTTATATTGCTTACATTACATTTTTATTACTTTCTTTATTTTTAATAACTTGCGTATTCGTAAAAATAAATAATTTTTATAATTTGAAGATAATTCAATGTAGTACAACATAGATACTTAACGTGTTAAACATGAAACTATTACAACGAGACTATGAGTTCCTAGTATTCTCTAAATCTTAATGGTATTCAAAATTACAAACTTTATTTAAAAACAGAAATCTGCAAATTTTAGAATGTTTTTCATTTTATTACAACTTTATTAGGATTGCGATAGTTGCCACTAGCAGTTGATTTTAGTTAATTATGAATTTAAATGGAACTTAGCTATACACATAGGTAATACAGATCCGAACACTTCATTTATTGTAGATAACACAGTTAAAACTCAATGAGCACTAGTGAGACTACTGGTTCCTGATGTAGTGGTAAGGACTCAGAAATACTGAACTGAACAGCTTTTTCAACCGAGACACTTTGTGAGTTTTTGCAAGCAATAAATTTAAATGCAGCTTAATACACATGAAACATTGTCAGTTTCTTTGTAATCGAACCTGACAGTGTCCCGATTGTCACATAATGTTCATTTTACCACTGAGAACCTGAAGTTCTTTACTTGTTATGCAATTTGGCCAATTTATCTTTAGTACTTTCAGTAAACACTTGTTTATTTTTAATAAACGTTTCTATCGTTTAATTAATTAATTGTCTAAACAGGGACTCCAATCGCACAAAATAACGATTCAGGTTCGGTCCGCGGTTCACTAAGCACTATATGGTTCGGTTTTGTTCCGCTTTTTATATTTTTTGTTTTGAAATAAACCGGTAACCAGTTTTAGAAAAGCGGTTGAAGTTCTGGTTTCTGTACAATGATTCAATTAGGTAGTAATAACGATTAATTAAAAATATTTTTACAATGTTGGACTAAAATTAGAAACAAATTATTAGAGACAACTGCAATTTTCCTAAAAATTTATACAAAATATGTAAAATTTTAGTTAAAACTTATATTATTCGAACCGGTTCGCAATCATGGGTTCGGGTCCGATTATGGATTCAACCACTTTTAATCGGTTCGAGTTTCTTACCGGTTCACTAAAATATCTGCAGTTCGTTCCGGTTTTTGTTCCGGTTCGGTTTGTGTTTAAAAGCGTCAACTGACACAAAATGTATTCAAGTTTTGCATAAAACGCTAATATTTCATTATATATTTAATAATTTGGTAGTCAATACAGCAATCCTAATAAACCTATAATATATAAACATCTAAAAATTTGCTGTCTCAACCATCTTTTCTACAAAAATACTTCAAAATTCTCTTTCTAATTACAGAGTAATAAATAACTTAAACTTAGCTCCCTCAAACGTCGGTAGGGCTATTCCGTGGCGTTTTCTGGCTCGGCTGCCCCCACCTCTTGGCGGTGTACTGCACGTACCCCGGATCACCTGGAGTACTCGGCGGAGCGTCTATTTCGTCGCTGTCTCCGAAGCGCAGGTAGGAGGGTGATACATTGTCATACTGTCCGTATTGTGGTCTGTGGATTTTACTGAATACTGGAGAGTGACGTTCCATGTGGACTAAGTCGATTGAGTCTTCTGGGTCTTTGTCGGTGCCGAATATGTCGAATCTAGAAAGAAATGGCTATTTTATTGATTTTTAATCTGATTTGTGCTGTTTTATTACTGGTATAAATGAATACGTATTGTCCGTGAAGTTTGAGGTAAAATTTTAATCCAAAACTGTATTGCTGTTTTTACGAAGGCACTCAAATACAAATACAGTGGTAGTAGTAGTAGATTATTTAAGAAAAAATTTGTAAAATCAACCATCGTTACAAATAAATCAGGTAGGTAATTGCTAAGTAATATTCTAATATTAGAACCAACTAAAAATACCTACATGCGCACACTAACTATACAAATTTAAACTGTTATTCCTTTAAATGAGGTTCACCGTTCCCTATAATAAATTATTACCTACATTTCGTAATTAAATATTACTATTTTTAGCACATATATAAAGTGTTCTATTCATTTACATGTATGAATAGCAATTATAAATACCTATATATAGACGAGTAGGTATAAAATAATTTTTAAAAGTTTGGTAAGTAAAATAAGTTCAATATTTCTTATAAAGTCTTAGATTTCAGGCAAAGCTATTTATAACTAGAAAACTCCAGGTTACTCTAATTTTAATATTGATGAAAGAATCGTATCCAGATGTTGATATTTGTTCAAAGGATCGTTGGATGATGGATGATAAAAAGGTTAAATAAATTATTCCCAGATGCAGACGTGTCGGTTAATATTTAATCATTCTCAATGCTCAGAAGTTTTTAAATAATATAGTATAATACCAAAATAGAATATCTGTGGTAAGTTATTACAAAAATGTATAACAAAATTGGAGAACATCTTCTTCCTTCTCCATTGTAACGACAACAGTTGATATTATTTCGTAATTTAAAAACTTCTGAGAATTGAGAATGGTTAAATATTAACCGAAACGTCTGCATCTAGGAGTAATTTATTTATCATCCATCATCCGACGATCCTTTGAACAAACGTATTTTAATAGTTTTAATTTAGCCAGGAAAATATTACCATTCAGTTGATTAAAATTAATTTTATTTAAGTATTGTATTGTAAAATGCAGTAAAGGATTCCTAATAACAGCAAGTTATTAGTGATTCTTATGAAATAATAATTGTTTTTCTTTTAATTTTTATTGTTAGTTTCCTTCATTACAACAAAAAATACTAAATACCTACTAACAACCACAGCTTATAGCTGAAATAACAAAGAATACGTTTTTTAATTTATGGTAATTACTCAAATGTGGTTAGATTATTTAAAAAAGCAGTAATAGTTTTAATTAATAACATTCTTGTATCTCTGTTAGGTATAAACAGTATGTATTCTTTGCTATTTAAAAAAATAAATAATGAAATTCAGAATAATAAAAAATCACACTCCACAATATAATACAGATGTTGGCACATATTGTTCTTGGAGTGTAACTTGAATTATTCTTTATACTTATATATCTAGTAACAAATAATACCAAACCAAATGCATATTAATACAGTTAGTAGTTAATTTCACAGATCTGTCACCTTCAAATATAAAATAGAATCATACCTCTTCGCCTTCTGCTTTGCTTGCTCACTATTATTAAGTTTATGATGTCCATTCTGAACATGTCCATTCTTTGTGTGTCCATTCTGTTGTCCATTTGGTTTATGTCCATTGATTTTGACTTCTTTCTTAGCTTTTCCGTTTCCTGTTTCAATGTCGTTGGTGGTGGTTAAATCTAGCGGTTTCAGTTGAAGATGGGCTGATGTTTGCGACTGTTTTGTGGATTCTTTGAGGCGTGGAGCTGCTAGGTCGATTATGAATAATATGCCGGTTATTATTGATAATGTTCCTAATACGGCGGCGTTGTCTACTAGGTCTGGAGGGATTGATTCTAGGGCTGCGAATTCTAGACCACCTGGAAAGATTTCGATATGAAATTGATGTTTCATTCATGAAATTACAAATACACGGTTTCCCAAAAGTCCCAGGACGGAGCTATAAATTTTGAACGAGCGAAGAAAAAAAAATGGAAAATTTGACGTTTGGGTCATTGCGAGACCGAAGAAGGTCGACAATTTGAATATTTGTTATAAAAATCGTAATAAACGTGCAAAAAACATTAAAATTAAATTCTTGAAAGAATTAAGATATCGGGTTTTGATTTATGAGGATGTGTTTCTTTTTTCATTAAATTTAAAATAAGGTGAAATTCGATAGAGGTTGCTATTTAAAATGTTGGAGTGGTCATCCCCTAAAAAATTCCACGTTGCATGGAAGTTCTAAACTATCTTAACAATGTAGTTTTATGACTCTTTAGTGATCCCCAAATTTTCAATTTTTTTTCTTCATTCGTTCAAAACTTTTGAGAAACCTGTATATGAAATGAATAGGGTAAAAACAAATCTAGTACCAAAGGCTATTTGCACTAAAGTAGGTAAAATGAATACAGGATGATTCATTACTTCGTGCATATATTTTAATGGTATATACAGGGTGATTCACAATTTCGTGCATATATTTTAATGGCATATAGTGCACAACACACTTAATCACGGAACTGAAAGAATTTTTTTCAAAATTCGCAATTTTAGTTGCCAAGTTTTGTAATCAAATAGTTTTGGGTCACTATTCTTGCCATTGCACAATTAATAAAAATTTA
Source organism: Agonum fuliginosum (assembly GCA_947534325.1). Classification (NCBI taxonomy): domain Eukaryota; kingdom Metazoa; phylum Arthropoda; class Insecta; order Coleoptera; family Carabidae; genus Agonum; species Agonum fuliginosum. Next base: position 20,598,467 of record OX384043.1, read on the forward strand.
ATTTTATTCCATTCATAAGTTAATCCAGTGGTTTCAAAAATGTGCTTTTTGCGGCGAAAACTGCCTTTCAATGGAAGATTTAAAAATATATATTTTTGTTCCAGTAAGTAGTAATAGTAGGTACTTAACTTACTGATCATGAAACTACAATATTTTTTTAGGCTTGTAAATTTAAGGCGTTTTCGCAAGAAGAACATTTTAAACTACTGGATTATTGATTATATAAGGGATATCTGATTAACTATGAATGGACCAAAATCTGTTTGATTAAAAAAAACTGAAAACTAAAATTATCAATTTTTAAAAAATTCTTCCAGTTCCGTGGTAAGGAGTTGAGCATTAGGTATATGCCTAAAATACATGCACGGAGTTTTGAATCAGCCTGTATAATTTGTCAAGCGTTATTTTAAAAGGCTAATGTCCAGTTGTCAAACAAGTTTAGAAAAATCGTCGAAAATCTGTGGTTGTACCATTACTACATTTTAAAGACGCCAATGTACAAGTAGGTACCAATTAAGATGTTTCGCAGAATGCTGCTAAATATCATCTTTTTAAATTCATGTGCGCACTTTAATGTAAAATTCGTTTATTTGCGCTAGCTTTTCTGTTTAAACAAGCCGGTACTAATCTGCGATTATTGCATTGAGCGTTCAGAAATATTCCATGATGTGTGATTATATAATTTAATTTGAGACAGGATTATTATTTACCTTGACTTCTTATTACAGTACATATTTTTAAACTACCGGAAATATTACTTACATACAGTTTTTCAAATCCTGGATAGATTTACATAAATATGTATGTTGTATGTATGAAATGAATCAGAAACAATAAATAACAAATACAAATTAATTGAATTAAAGGCTTAATTTTGACTTGGAATGGGAAACATTGTCCGCGACAAATAAATTGTTTCACTAGTATTAGTAAAAACACAAAGTTGACACTTCTAAAGTTAAAGTATGCAATTCAGAGTCATAGTATGCTGTCTCTAAATTTTAGACAACTTATGCATTATTACTTTAAGTTTTATGCTAACACAAAATTAATCTGACTTAACATTAGGTATTGTATTCTTATTCTATATTATGACTATGACTGTTTTTGAAAATTAGGGACGCATATTTTACACAAAATAGCTTATATTGCTATAAATTAGTTCTGTAATTTTTTCATTACTCAGTAGGTAATCAGAAATATTAAATGTTTAAATGTATTAACAGATTCTCGTTAGCAATCTAATTATGATTTGTGAACTTTTACATTCTTGTATTGTATTCTTATTTTATATTATGACTATGACTGTTTATGAAAATTAGGGACGCATATTTTCCACAAAATAGCTTATTGCTAGAAATTAGTTCTGGAGTCTTTTCATTACTCAGTAATCAGAAGTATTAAATGTATTAACAGATTCTCGTTAGCAATCTAATTATGATTTGTGAACTTTTACAAGGTAGTAATAACACCTAATGATCAGCTCAATGGCCAAGAATCAAGAAATGTCCCACGATATAAGAAAGACAATATTCTTCTTACATAACTCACGGTTTTACACATGTATTTTTACCTTGAATCTCACGTCTGAGAATACCATGAGAAAAAATAACAGCTATCAATGCACACAACAAGAAAATGAACACCTAATTAAAAAAATAATCAAGACTTTTTAATTTAATAGCCAGTATATACGAAATATAATGCAATAGTCTATTTCTTATATTAAGAGAACATCTTGTTGCTAAATTGCATAATTATTAGGGCAATTAATTAATATTAGAACATACTTTGCGGGACGATTTGTAAATAAATGCAGCTTGGTATTTTAATTAATTTATTGTATTACAAGTAGATACTAGATTCATCAAATTGCTAAAATTATGTTCTTGCAGAACTAATCTAATTAACAAGATATTTTACGTAGAGATTAAAATATTGTTGTTTCATTTTTAATTAATTACGACACATGCATTGCACGATGTAGATTTTAGTCTATAGCGAAGACTGTTTTTCTGTTTTATTTTTCATTATAAATTATGTGGGCGCGTACTTTAACAACTAGTGAGTAACATTTATCATAGAAAAACATCATTTTGAACAGCCGTACCCACAAGAAAAATTGCTATACACGTTACAGAAAATGTTCCAATCTATCCGATATTGCATAATAAATTAGAATGAGGAATATTATGGTAAATTTAAGTTAAAAAATGTTCAAAGTATTAAATAGTAAAGTAGATAGAACGACTTGTACCTGTTCATATCTTGCTGACAAAGAAACGAAAAAAATAGAGAAAGACAGACATCAGACTTATGTTTTGTACGTACGACATGACATACCTATTATTATTATTATTTAATTAAAACTACAACGTAAAGACGTCAACAAATACATATAACCGACGTCACACTCAAAGGAACAGATTATTTATGCCAATAAAATTATTATTTTTATATATAAAAAAAATTGCTCCGGGCTGGATTTTATGGAAGTTAGCGCCGGAAATTCGATTCCAGCTACCGACAAAAATACCACTGGGTCCGGATGGTAGTAATTCATTTTCATGATGCACCTACAATTCTTTTATTAAGATTTAATACTGTTGAATGGCTAGAAGACTTCAAAAAATCTTAATTTCATTTTCTTTTAAATAAGGGAATTAAATTATTCTTTTTCGTTTTATTTTTATTTTTTAAAGATAAATTCTTGTGACAAGGATTAAAATTATCTTATAATTTCCTCTCATATTTATCTTATTTTTGAAATTAATATAGATGATATACAAAGAATTTATTTATCAATATGTTGTTTATATAATAATTATAATTTGTTTGAGTATATTAATATAGGTATTTTTATCTGATGCCGTTTCATAATGCCAAAATTATAAAACTCAATTTTAGGACCTTAATGAATCCAGTATGGTACACAGTACCATAATGAAATAACAAACTACTCGTTACTAATAAATTAATTGAAAATCAACGAATATTAGCCCGAACGTAGAAATATTGAAGATATATTGGATTTAGTCTATGCAATAAAATTTAAAAAATTAATGTTTCATTAATTTTTTTTCTCCTAAAGCCCTTATATCCAATATCTTTTCAACGTTACTAAGAAAGTTTCAAAAATAGCATATCTGATATTTTTAGATTTAAACTTTTTCTACCAAATAATTTTTTTAGTATTTGCCTAATTTACGCCAGCAGATAAAATTTTATATGCAATACGGATCGTAACCAATCATTATGGTATTAGTTGTAAAGATCATCAGACGAGGCGAAGCCGATTATTGACGTTACGGTTCTTATATATAACATAGATAACAATTAAAGTCTCATTTATCTCATACAGCCTAATATCACTTTTGGGTACAGTATAATAATTCAAATATCCAGGACCCTGAGCTGCGCGAGAAGACAGAGCTTGTCATGTACTGTCCGTTTTACAAAAGTGAAGCTAGCGAGTATATGCTACCTTGCACTTCTCTTAATTTTCAAAGAAAACTAAAATATAACTCAATCACAATCAATTACAAAATTACACGAAGCAAAACACTACGAACGTCAACATGAGAATAACAGATATTGAAGCTGATGTTCTGTAGAACAGTAGCGTAGTTTCCTCTTGTTTATCATCCATGCATCTCTTTCTAAGACGAGAATTCGTACTTCGCGCAGGGTTTTGCTTAAATGAATTTACCTCTATATAATATTTTGTACGAATAGGTGCTCGTATTTTCTCATTTTTATAGAAGAATAGAAACGCAATCAAATAATTTTTATATTTCGAGTCTAGACATGAAATTGAGAAACAATTCATTTGAGAATCGCTCAAAAATTGAGTAACCTCACTCAGTACATAATATCGGCCAATATCAATCATTTAAATTAATAAATAAACAATCTTTTAGCCTGTATTATCAATTAAAACCCAATGCGAAATTATAGAAACAAGGAAACAACTTCGAAACCTACCTAAAACAACGAACAAAATCGCTCCAATCCCAAGGAAGAACCTCTCCATGGCACGTCTCTTCGAGGGCAGCTCCTTAAGAGCCCTACCTAGCACCATCCCCAGCGTGATGATCAAATACCCTCCGTAGACAGCATCAGCAACTGCAGATCCTATTCTGTCCCACGTTACGCTGTTTAGGAACGGCCATTCCCTTGACAGCTTTTGCAGATAGAGAAACAGTCTCGATTCTTCGTCGTCTGTGACTCGCTTACACACGAGGCAGGCCACAACGAACAACTGCAACATTATCAGCGGTGATAGTGATAAGTAGCGCGAAATAGCGCGGAAATTGCAGGTTAATGGGAGCTTTTCAAAGATTGTGAGTGAGTTTTATCTATTTAAATTTTTGCTTTTACTTTCGTACAGACCTAAATTTCAAAGGAAAATTTATTTTTCGACTGGAGTTTTAGAGAAGCAGTTAGTTTAATAAGCAAGTGGTTATTATCACCCTGATGAAGACTAATTTGCAGTCGAAACGCTTGTTTTTTATTGTATTTTATTTCGTTGATAGTTTCCAAAAATCTTCGTATTATGAATTTTTTAAAAATCATAATTTTTATCAAGTAGATAACATATTACAAGAAAAAATTTTAAACAATGCATTTGTTTATAACAAGTTTTAAACAATAACAGTTTAAACATTTTAAAAAATATTTTCATATAGTAGCTTTTATCTCCTTAATAATGAATCAAGTGAAACTAAAATAATTTTTAATTGCTTTATTTGATTTGTTAATTTTTTCTTCACTTAAATTGTTACTATAAAATTGGAAAATGATGATTATGAAAATCTATTCTATAGACATGTAAAATAAATTGTTAAAGTTAAAAATAATCTCAGTTTATTTTTCATAAAGTAAGAGGCTTTAAAAAAAATCTGACGTGGCCATCACACAACCTTCCGCCAAATCTAGACTTATAAACATAAATGCGTATACGTATACAATCCGGTGTCCCTAAAATATACAAATAAAAATCTAAAATATTCAAACATAGAAATTTGCATCACCTGAATCAAAAGATTCGTTCACAGGCAAACTCTTCTGTGTTGAAGCCATCCTCCGTTGAATTACTACATTTAATATCTTTACTTATGACTTATATGGCGCTAGTATGTCAACTTGTCACCCGTCTCACCTGTCAATATTTTTTACGCAGAAACAAAAATCAACCGAACATGGATCACAAGATTTCAACGTTTTATGTGATAAATTTATTTTTTAAATTTTACTGCAGTTCTTTAATGCTACCAGATAAAGACAATTTTTTTATAACGTAAGTTGCAAATAACTTTGCCTCTTATTCTTATTAAAAATAAATATTATATTTATCAAAATTTATATAAATTTTTGACAATTATCTTGTTCAATCTTTAAAAAATATCACTTCCGGTGAAGATATTTGTACCAAAATCTGATGTGCTCTTCCTATTCGTATACAATTGTAAAATACCAAATATCAAATTTTTGGGTAATTCGTATTTGAGTTATGCGACATCCGGCATCGGCCCGGACCACACACATACACACACACACACGCACACACATACACACATACATACAGACGTCATCGAGAAACTATCAAAAATGAGTTGTAAGGACCCTAATTCGTGCTCATCCACTTAAAACTCACAACCCGATTTTTTGCATGATTCCAATACCTTCCTTTACAGGTAAGCGGAAGGTAAAAATAGGTACTTAATAAAAACTGACAAATATTTATTAATTCACTATTTTATAAATTATTGCAAAATAGAAACAAAAATTGTTTCTCAATAAATTTTCATTCATGGATATGTTGAAATAATACCTCAATTTTTTCAGTTCTTAATATTAACATTTAATGGGTAAAAATAATTTTTAATATGGGGCGCGGCGTCGCCGCGTCGGCCGTTCCGAACGTTTTTTTCAACGTTAAATATCACGAATAGTTATTCTTTAACAAAAATTCCGGGAATCCAAACTATTTTTAGCAGATTTTCGGCTCTTTCAGATTCTTTTTACAATTTTCCAGTATCTATTATAGTTGTTGAGATATTAACAAAAAACCAAACCTTTTTTAAAATTTTCACTATATTGTTTATAACTTTTGAAATAATAATTGTTATGCCATTTTGCAATTTTGACAATTTTTTATTGACCTGATTCCGAATCGAATGACACCAAGATCATAATTTTAGCACCCCTTTAACTGGAATTCTCTATTTACACACATGTTGACTAGACTATTTATTTTAAAAAATTAGTAGAAGCGACAAACTTTTACAGTACTAACACACAAGGATCAAGAAATCATAAGGAGCCGGTATGACCCACTAAATTTTTAAAGAATTTTGTCGTTTTTATAAAGATTTTTGTATATGATTAATAAAAGGAAATTTCAGTTATCATTTTTGATAATTCTGTTAAGAATATAAATCTTTTAATGATATAGTTTAAGAGTGTAAGTAAACAATATAATTACTAGGATAATTCCTAAAAAACTTAATTTGCTTCACATACACTGCTTTCAACTTTCATAAACAGTTCTATCTTCTCCAATCTCTAATTATTTTCAAACAATTAACTTCGCCACACTAATTAATAAAACAAAACACTTACGAACTCAATAACTTTTAACAATAACCACTTATCGAATCCAAAAGCCATGTCCACTGTCACGCGCACCTACCAACTTACAACACAACAACATGAACAACATGAACAACACGAACAACACTCATGACTTTCAGAACTTCTTCGGCGATATGTGGACAATAACTGAAAGATAAACAATGTGTGTCATGCTAATAATAACAGAGTGTGGATAATTTAAATAAAAGGGGGGAGACGAGACGACTTACCTGTGTGTTTATTTGTGCTTAGTTTGAAGAATGAAAGTCCTTGCAGATGATTTTAAGCGGTTGATGAGGAAAACACGGTTTTGCTTTTATTTTACTGTTAGATTCTTTATCGCTCTCATACTGGCATGTTTTATTGACATGTAATTAGATTGTTGATTGATTTTTTATTTTCTTTAATTCTGTTTCATTGATATACTGGATTTTAGGGCTTAAGACGAGCCTCTACCGCGTCAGAAAACAGCCAAAAACATGGATTTCGTGCGCAACTCCACAGCACTTATTGTTTTGTTAAATATAATGTAAAGATATTGTTGAAGATAAAAGTACAATCTACAAAATGGTCGATGCAGAATTTTAAAATTTTGCTTTAAAATCGAAATATGTTAATTTGAATTTTGACAATTTTTGTTAATTTTTGAACACAAATATCTTCTATTTTAAAACGAATTTCAAAAATTCGATCGGGTATTTGACAAATCCAGGCTTTGTTGACAACATATTAAAATATGAAGTTAATTCACTTATAAATAAAAGCTGTACAGTGGCGCGCGAAAACCGTATTTTTACAAATATTGCTGTTTTTTACAAATATGGGTGCCAAAATTAATTTTTCTCCTCAAACATAAATTATTTGTTATTTTTATGTTTAACAAAACAATAAACGCTATAAGTATGCTATAGAATAGAATGCGGAATCAATATTTTTGACTGTTTTCTACCATGGGTAGAAGATTCACTTAAGACTTAAGTACCTAGGTCATTTGTAATTCCGGATATCCGGATTTTGAGCATAGAGTATATCCGTTTATCTAAATATTAACCACATTTTAAGCAATAATGTTTTAACATATTGAATATTTTATTTTCCGTCTGTATTTACTGCATTTAAATCTGTTAAATTAATAATTTGTCTAAATTTACACATTATATTTTCAACGATTAGATTTGTAAAAGTTTTATTAGTGTATGCAAATTAACGAGGATGAAACCAAGTTTTTATTTATCTATTTCAATTTTAACTGTCTATTTATTTATACAATACTTGAATCAGTATATGAAATGAAACTGCTCTTATTATTATGAGTGTCTCACATGTGAAAGGAAATAATTGTAAATAAATAGAAACTTTATTTTGTTTAGAACTGTCTAGGTATATGGATAAAGTTGTTCTCCAGGTTAAAAACACTTCTTATATAGCCCACACATGTGTTTAAATGATAGGTATAAATAGAAGTTTAGAAAAAGTGTCAAATCAAAAGAGTAGGTATTTTCATATTTTTATTAAAACACAAGGATGGCTTAAATTTAACTAATAACTACAAATTGAAAGCAAATAGTTGCATAACATTTATCATTTTCCTCAGTCTTTTTTATTCATTTAAATTTTGAAATTTTGATTCTGAATAAACGATTTCCATTTGGGAATCGATAGTGGCGCCAGCGGTTACTAGATAAACTATTCTGACAGCAGTATTTAGACAAAGCTAGATTTGATTAGTATTTTGACGGTGTAGAAGGTTTGCATTACATTACAAAGTAATAATACATAAATTTTATTATAAATATACAGTTTTTAAATCATGAGTAGTGCACACGGTTTTTCAAGCCATCGTTTGAATTTAGCTACTGAATTGTATTTTAATTTAGCCCAGGGTACATCATATTCACTTAAATGTAATATATTTTTAACCATAGTTGTTATATGCTACAAATATCAACGAACAACCATAACCAAAACCATAGCTATTGTAATTATTGTCAGAATAGTTTCCAAATCTGCCACAGCGCTGCAGTCACGTGACGTCATAATGGAATTCGTTTCAAATTTTTTGTTTTTACCACGTGTAGGTAGGTGGTCTAAATTTTTTTTTAATCGGTTAGTTTTCTACCTTTTTCATATTTTTTCACAATTTATTATAAAAGCATCATTGACAACAACGAACAAATAAAAAGTCTCCATGACTAATTTGTATGCAGCAACTTACTGAATAACAAAACTATCACGATAAACTCTTTTTGAATTATTCATAGACCAAAAAATGGAAATACTACAAAAGAGACTTCTTATAAAAATTGTCTCTATTTTAGAATAGAATTATGTAATAGAAACTATTTTTTGTTTTATAAAATTAACATCGGTACTATTTATTATAAAACGTTGGCGCAGTTAGTTGCGCCTTATCTACGTCATAATTTGAGCGACCAGTAGAAATACTGGCATAATTAAACATTTGTAATCATTTTCAAATTTGTGTTGAACAAAATAGGTACCTATACAACATAATAAAAGTATATTCAAAAATTGAAAGTGAATAAATTTTATTCATTTATTCTTAGTTAGCAAACATGCGCCCTCTATTTAACTCTCCTTTAAACAACGTCTCATAATTTTTATTTTATTTCCAAACTTTTTAAAAATAAGTTCATATAAATATATTGATTTCATTAATCCATTAATGCAATGTTTTTACGAAAGAGATTAAAAATTATAAATTAAAGATAATGTATTTTTAAATTTTTATCATTTTTAAGCTTCTGAGGTGCGCATACACATGCGCGCTGATTATTTTAACTACCCTATTTAAGTACGTCACAATTTTGCGACCAATAACATCACAAAGATTTTTGTCGTCATTTCCTGCCAATAATATGAATCTTATCTTATCTCCTTTTTTTAGACCAATTAAACTGATTGATCTATATCATCCCCTCTATTTTATTTTTGTGTTCTTAACCAATAATATGTTATTTAAATATCTTGAACTTTTAAGCTTAGGGCCAATAAAAATAATCGTTAGATTTTTTTTCTAGAACATTTTTATTTTGCCCAATTATATTGTTTGTTATGTTATTTTTACCAATAGAAAAATGAACTTCTTGGAACTGATTTTTAAGGGCGGTCCTTATAGGGGTATAAAAAGCGGGTCAGAGGAAAAAATTCTCAGATTTTTCAGAAATTTTTATTTTTGAAATTTCTGGAAACAAGTCTGTTTTAACTTTTCAATTATTTTAAATTTGTTGGGTAATTGTGCAAGGAAAAATGGTTAATTTGAAACCTGTTCAAATCGGACTACATATTGGTCGTCAGAGCGGTAATTATTCTTATTCTTTAATTGTTCTTTTTTAAATTAAATACTAAATATCCGTATAATATTGCTTAACTATCTGTTAAACTAGAATTTCTCCCACAAATCGTGGTACCCCATGCATAAAAACAATTAAAACAATATAATAAATGTTTCATTGTTTGCAGAAATATTTTCTTCAAGTGATAATGAGTTAATAAAACATTGGTAAATACAATACTGACTTATTGTGATGTAAAAATTCGTGGTCTTGTTAAACAAGGACATTCATTCTTTATTCTATTTTTAAAATTTCCAATTACAATGCACATGACAATATAATTATCATAATGGAATACTTTTATGGCAGGTCAAAGTTACGAAAATTGTTCAAAACTACAAAACATTTGAAAATAATGCTTCTGTTTGTTTAGGTTTGTTTTTAAATGTTGTTAAGCAATAGTAAATGGTCTTGAAATTTGTTTGGAAAGCTGTGTTTTGTCGTTTTTGTTGACGCATTGTTGTGATTGATTACTAAATAATGCATGTTGCCTGCTGTTCATTGTTGATTAAGTACTTACATTTAGATTACTTATGATTGTTGTGGTCAATATTAAAATATTTGTATGTTCGTGCTTTCATTGTTAGCATAGTATTTTTGTGCAATTCTTCTCTTTACAACAAATAGAATAAGCGTAGCTCCTTGAAGCATAGTTTGTTATGTGCTACTGCTTCTATGATTGTTCAATATCATAATATCAATAATAGTTAATAATGCTTGTTGAGTGTTTTTATTATTGTTGATTAAGTACATTTTAAGTGCTTGGCTTGATTGTTGCAGTCAACCATGCCTGTGTGAATTTAAAAGATATTTTTTAGTAACATATTTTATTATTTGTTTGTTCGTGTTGTCATTGTTAGCAGTATTATTGCGAATTGTTGTCCTTACAGCAATTACTATATTAGCATTTATATTTTGGAATGTAGAAGAAACACAATTTGATTTAATTAACTAAATATGGCATAATTTGATGTTTTCTTAATTTAATTAGATCGAAAGTGTACCGGGTGTAGACTTCAGACCTAGAAAATACAATGTTAAAATTTTTATTTCGCTCTAAGTTTTTACCTATTGATTTTAGAGCAAAAATGTTAATACAAAACATATGCTCAGAATAAAAAACTGCATAGAATAAGCTCTTAAATTTGTTGTTCAAATCGATTTAATTCACGAAATAAACATGAAATTAAAAAAATCTGACGTGGACATCACATGACTTCCTTGTACGCCTATTAAACTGTTCATACTTTTCTTAATAACTAAAATGTAGAATAATATTTTAAAAAATCTGACGTGGCCACCACAAGACCTTCCGCCATACATACTTTATTCTTTTAACTTATTATACAGATATATTAATACCTTATATAAGTACTACTACTTAGTATACTCACAAATATATTTTAGTCATTTTATTTAAACTGCAGAAGAAGATATAAAGCATATTTTACTATTGTCACTGTCATGTCATAATCATTTAAATTTTACGTAGTAACAAATGTTAATCGATCATGGACTACAAGATACCGAAATACTAAATTATAAATATATACTTAAATTATTCTTAAATGATACCAGATACAAAAATATTTATAAAATACCGATTGTAGGTAATAATCACATAAGTAATCTTTCATTTAAAATAAAAAAAATTTGTCTTAAATTGAATATTTATCGAAATATTTGAAAAAAGTACTACTTCCGGTTTATAGATTGAAACCAAAAATAGAAGGTGCACAACTAGATGCTATAACAGTCCTAACCGTATTTGAGTTATGCGACACACATACGTACGTCCGTCCGTCCGTACGTACAGACGTCACGACAAAACTAGTCATAATGGATTCAGAAAAGGTCAAAACGGATGTTTCCGTCAAAATCTGAGATGAACCGAAATTTTTTGCGATTACAATACTTCCTTTACTCCGTACAAGGAAGTAATTAACAATTTAGGCTAGTTTCAGACTGCCATGAAAAATTGTAACAAAATAAAAATATTTATACCGTCACTCTGACAGTTGACACAGATTTGAAATTTTTGTTTTAATTGATTTATTGACCCATAAGAAGGATTCACTAACTAAATATTAAATTAATAATTATTTTCTTTTCCTTCCTAAGGTACATTTTATCGAAAATAATGACAATAATTATTTTTTTTGATCTGACTAAGGCTCTCACAGACAGAGACGCGGCCAGCGGTGGCGGCCTGTTGTCTTTGCTCTTAGTACTCTATGAGGTGCTCACACATACGCGGCCGGCCGCAGCCGCAAACTCCACCCCTCCGCGACCGCATTTGTTTGCTCTTGTGCGCGGTTATCGTGGCGGCTAATGGGACCGTTAGCGCAATATTTCTCCCGATAGGTTCGCTAATTTCTTTTAACCTTCAAATGACTTAGAAACGTCAAACCTGTGTATTATGCTGTGTAAAATGCACAAAACGACCATAGCAGACAAATTTGGATAAACTACATTGGAGAAAATAACTTAATATTTAAAAAAATAACTTAATATTTACAAAAATAACTTAATATTTAAAAAAGATGTTGTCTGCATTTGTTTTATGTATTAAAATAACTATTATACAAATTAAATTTCAGGTAACCTTTCTATTAATTCTGTTTTTCGTCCCGATATTTTGGCACCTCTTTGAAACAATACATTTTTTACTCTTCGACTTTCCAACTTTGATAATATGACATGGTTATAATTATTGTAGTATGTATTGTTGTAAAAACTTAACAGAGAATACATAATTACACGCAGTAACATTATACGTATAGGTACGTCATTTTTACTTAATTATGTATCGTGTAATACGTACTTCGGAAACTAGCTCCTTGTTGCCACCTATGCTAAGTTTTGCGCTAACGGTCCCATTGTTGATGCTGTGTTGTTTTCTGGCCGCAGCCGCGAGCCGCCACTGCGGCTATGTGTTGTTTCCTGGCCGCAGTCGCAAACCGCGACCGCTACCGCGGCCGCGCCTGTCTGTGAGAGCCTTATTCGTTTTATTTCTCATGGCACTCTGTAAACAGCTCAAATAAGGCAATTTTTACCTCTCGCCTAGAGAGGTATAGGGATCGTGAAAAAATTCGATGTCGAGATTTTTGTCAATAAGCACGTTTTAGCACCTTTAGAACCTATTTTGACTATTTTCGCGATGATGTCTGTGTGTGTGTGTGTGTGTGTGTGTGTGTGTGTGTGTGTGTGTGTGTGTCTGTGTGTATGTATGGAAGTCTGTATGTGCGCCTACTATAGTCTTTCGTTCTGATTCATTATATCAAATTCTACTGAACATAAAAATCTAATATTTTGCAATATATATTTGTATATATTAATGAAGAGCTGATTAGATTTTGGTACAAATCTGCCAACCGGAAATGGTACTTTCTTGAAGCATTTTACCATTTTTTGCAAAAAAAATATAGAAAATTCTGCGATAGCTATAATTTGTCATACGACATTTCAAAGAACAAGTTATATCTTACAATATTTATTTAACAACCTGTGTATATCTCTTACCAATAAAGGAAAATTATTTTTCAAAGATATATAATTTTACCTACCACGATTTGTAAATCACAATATAGGAAAAAATTTAAAACAAAAATGAATATGTCAATGTGACAGATGAATAGACGTATGCAAGGACGTATGCACAATTTCTGAAATGTTTGTGGCACCATTTTAAAATAAATGTAAATATTATTAACTGAACATAATGTAATAAGGTAATAATAAAGTTAAATTTTTATCTATAAAGAGATAATTAAGAACTAAGAACTATAAAATTATTTTCAAAAAGTTTGTAAATTTATTGCAAAATTATAATTTAAGAAAGCCTGATTAAAATCAAATTCACATAAATTACAGTGTTAAAGCGAGAGGTCGTGTGCTGGCCACAACAGATTTTTTATTATTTACGTTTATTACGTTTATTATCTACGCGAAGCCGAGAGGTTGATAACACGACGTGTACCCTGCTTACGAGCCTGCTTATGAGTGGTTACTACGATTACGATCCGTATTGCATACAAAATTTTATGAAAATTTTAGCTACTGTAATTATTGTTTATATTGAACAAAAAAATTAAATCTATAAAAATAGGTAATCAGGTTCGCTATTTTTGAAACTTCCTTACTCCGCTTCCTTAGTAACGAATTGATCGTTATTTCATTAGGTATGGTACTGAGTACAATACTGGATTCATAGGACCATAATGAAATTCATTATGCAGTTCTTTAATGCTACCAGATAAAGACAATTTTTTATGACGTAGGTTGCAAATAACTTTTCCTCTTATTCTTATTACAAATAAATACTATATTTATCCAAATTTATATACAATTTTGACAATTATCTTTTTCAATCTTCAAAAAATATCACGTCCGGTGAAGATATTTGTACCAAAATCTAATGAGCTCTTCCTATTCATATACAATTGTAAAATACCAAATATCAAAATTTTTAGGTAATTCGTATTTGAGTTATGCGACACTCGGCATCGGCCCGGACCACACACATACACACACACATACACACATACATACACACATACATACAGACATCATCGAGAAACTATCAAAAATGAGTTGTAAGGACCCTAATTCGTGCTCATCCACTTTTTTGCATGATTCCAATACCTTCCTTTACAGGTAAGCGGAAGGTAAAAATACAGAAAATTAGTCAAATATCACAGTCTGTCACAGTGTACGTATTGCAAACTTTCGTACGTATGTCTATCTGACAGCTGAAGTCACCTCTATAGCGCTGCGATCTTAATCGAGATCGCCTATTATAGGTACCAGGTTTTAGTGCAATTGATCAATTTCCGAATACATTTCCAGACACCCAGCCCAACTTCCGTTGCGGGCAAGAGATCTACCAATCAGTAACCCGCTTGGCCGACATCTACAACTACGAGGTAGAGCAGCGCAACGGGCAGCGCTTCTTCGGCCCCCCACTGAACTCAACGATCCCCACGCCGCCCAAGGAGTGCGAGGTGTTTATCGGCTGCATCCCGCGCAACGTGTTCGAGGACGCCATCGTGCCCATGCTGCTCATGGCCGGGAAGCTGTACATCTTTCGCCTCATGATGGACTTCAACGGATATAACAGGGGCTTCGGGTTCGCTCTGTTCGAGAAGCCTGAGCATGCGCAGCAGGCCTGTAAGCTGGTCAATGGATATGAGATACATCCCGGGAAGACGCTGGTTTGTCTGCCGTGTGATGATAATAATACGCTGTATTTGGGTGAGTATTGTTGGATGTTTAGTTAAAAATAGATGGAATCTTGAGAGAGAGATAGACTTGTGGCGTATAGCATTTGTGACGTATCTCTATCACAGTCTAACTAGCTCATGTAGAACATAGTCACGTTTTTAAATACAAACTTGCCTCAGCGATTCTTCACGCGCGCATCCTTTCCAGGTAGGTACCTACGTAGTTAAGAGTCTCGTCTCCGTAACAAAATATTGCGTGTTTAGAGGTGTAGCAGTTTCTGCTTTACTCATTGCATATTAAAAATTTGAAGGAAAAACAGGTACTAGATTTTTGTGAAAGAATTAATCTAGGATTATGCCTAGTTAGAATTCTGAAAAAATCTTTGAAATCCATATACAAAATTAATGAAAAAGTGTGTTTTAAATAATTTTTTACATGCTTTTTCTTATTATTAAGAGATTTATTAGAAAATGTAACTCGGCATAATCCTAGTTGCATTCTTCGTCTGTAAATAAATTTATGTAATTTAGCTTTATCTATAAAGCTTCGTGAGCATTGTAGAAATTGCTAGACTGCTTTTCCGTATTTTTAGCGGGCGTTTCTATGCATTAACATAGGACAAACGCGGTGTTGAGCTACGTGGAGTCGATACCCTTAAATTTCACTACATTCTGCATTCACATAATCCGTTCTACAAAAAACTTGTGACAAACGCATATATTTTTAAATAAAACTATGTTTAGAGATGTAAGAAAACATAAAAATAAAAAAATCATTAGGTAATCTTTAATTTTTTAATAAAAAAAATTACTTAGATAAATAAGTACTTGATTAGAGCATTCTTAAACGATATGAATGAAATTAAAAATAATTTAAGCCTAGTATAAACAACTAAACATTACACCGTGTCTGAGACCCTGAGAGCAGGCCACAATGTTGGACCGATTGAGAGCTGAAAGATCAAGTTTTGCAGAAATTCTTGCAAAATTTAATAAGTCTCCTTATAAATAGTATTTATATTATTTTCTAGTATCACGGCCTGTAAAATTGGGGCTTGGGGAAGATTATTTGAATAAAAAAAGAGGCCCGGATTCTGCATCCTAGGGTTATACAATGTTTGAATTAATCGACTATATCTTGATTTATTTTTAAAAAGCTATATTAATTTACAATAAGTTACTTAAACTTTAGTATTAGCTTATATAGTTTAGGCCTGTTATTGTTTTAGTTTCCGAGAATTTTGAAAAAAAATCTTTTTCTCTATTATCAATGTATTATTAAATTATATAACCTATTAAAGTTTCGTGCAGAGGTATAGAAATTGCTAACTATACAGGATAGTTAGCAATTTATTTATTTATTTATTTATTATTTGCAGTTTTATCATATAAGTGTAATTTTTTGTTTGTCATTTTTATTTAGTTACGTATTTTTAAAAGAGTACGGTGTATAGATAATTTGTTTTATTATTATTGCACATACTATAAGATAATCATTTTTTTTACTGCTGTTATAATTATTTTTTAACATCTATTCGATTATGGTATTGTGAACTGCTATAATAAGATACAGGATTTCAGGATTAGGATTCTTGAAATCGTATATCAATAATCAAATAAGTTTGAGTTGTTGGTTTGGATTTAATTTTTATAAATTAAATTGAGATGAGTTTATTTTATGAGAGGTATTATTATTATTATTAAATTTAAGCACTTATCTGCTACGGCTGTTGTGTGAAAGGTATATTTATTAATATTATTGTAATTTAAATATTTGTTGATAACTTTTGATTATGATTAGCTTTCAGCTTATTTTTGTGTACACATTAATTTAATAATTTACATGAAGTGATTAATATAACAATCGTAATATTTTTCTAGCCTGAAGATGTTTGTTCTTACTTATGCCAGTGTATAAAAACTTTAAAAAACAGTAAGTTGTAGGGAAGTAGATGATTAAATGAACTTGTAGTTTTGAATAATGAAATGATTGAAATCATGTGAGTCATAAAATTATAGTTGCATGCATGATTTTAAATTTTCATATGCATTGTATAACCATGTATGACACACAACTGCTTCAAGATATGTATTTATTAATTTATTTAACTACATACTAGAGTAGAGAATACACACCCTCTTCTAAAAAATTTACAATAATTATTTATAGCTTTTTGCAATTGTAATGCAAAACAGAAACAAAGAAACATTTTTATAGGTAAGTACTACTTACAAATTTATTTTGTACACATCTAGAGAATTACTAAGATATATAATTGGGATATATTACTAAATTATTAACATTGGGATGTTACATAGATAATGTTACTAAGGGCGGACAATAGCAAGTTGGGGGGGACCAGGAAATTTTTTTTTATTAATTTTGATACTATATTTTAAGCATCAAGGACGTTATGTGCATTATTGGAAACTGCACACACCGCACTTGATACTTAATATACCATTTATACTTTATGTCTACAGTTGATGTTAAAGTGTTTCTTTATCTACTAAAAATCTACCTACTTTATTCTTTTTACTTATTACCTATACAAATATATTAATATATAAGTACTATTACTACTGCTACTACTCACAAATATATTTTAGTAATTTTATTTACACTGCAGAAGAAGATATAAACGATATTTTACTATTGTCACTGTGACTGTCATATCATAATCATTTAAATTTTACGTACCTAGTAACAAATGATACGATCATAGACTACAAGATACCGAAATACTAAATTATAAATATATACTTTAATTATTCTTAAATATCAGATACAGAAAAATTTATAAAATTCCGATTGTAGGTAATAATCACATAATCTTTCATTTAAAATAAAAATATTTGTCTTCAATTAATTATTTATTGAAATATTTTTAGAAAGTACTACTTCCGGTTTGTAGATTGAAACCAAAATTATATTGGGCTTTTAAGAATCGTATTGAAACCTTAAATACAAAATTTGGTATTTAAATGTTTGATATTTTTGGAGTTATCGTGTCCGAAAAAATTGTAACATACGAACAAACGAACGAACGAACGCATGCACACACGCACACACACACAGAGACATCTTCTCAAAAATGTGTAACTCGTATTCTAGAAACCCTAAAACGTGCTTATCTGCCAAAAACTCATACTCGAAAATTTTGATCCGTCACAATACCTCTCTTATAGAATATGAGCCGAGAGGTAAAAATGAACGCATATAGTCTACTTTTAACATGAAGTTAATCAGAAAATGACGTACAACAATTATTTATATTATTAATTACTTTTTTTCTGAAAATTTACGGGGAGCACTGATCATTTTGGGGGGCCCGGCCGCCACTGGGACATTATTTTGTCAACATCTCCGTTTAAATTTGTGTCTCTTCCAGGCGGAATCTGCAACAAGACGCCCCAGGAAATCATCGCCATAATCTTCAACAAGACTCCGAGAGTCACTTCGATTGCAGTGACGCTCCCTGATGTAAGAAACAAGAGGTACGCCATCATGCGCTTTGCTAGTCATCGCGAGGCTGCTCTGGCCCGCAGATACTACTTGGTTAATAACTACGAACTGTGGAGATCGAAGAGTCAAGTTATTATTGACTGGAAGAGCAGGCACGATGTTGATATCCCAGTAAGTAGAGTAGAGATTGTTAGTATGGAATTGTTGAACCAAGTAGTCTTGATTTTTGTAAAAAGGAAAAAATATGACATTGAATGTTACTCGATTATTCAAACGCTGTTGGATATTTATTTTTCTCTAAATAGACCGGGTTCGACACCTCATGCGTCTCCTTCAGGATTGAGAAATTAAATATTATTTTATTTGGAAAATGTTTACATTATTGTTCATTTACATTTAATTTCTCAATCCTGAAGAAGATGGATGAGGCGTCGAAACCGGTCGATTTAGAAAAAAAAAATACCTAACTGCATTATAGTAACGATTTATTTCCGAAGAAAAAACTATTGGTATGGTACCACCAGCGACAATAAAATTTTTGAAAAAGTCCTACTTTAACAGTTACTTACCTTTATTAAAAAATTGAGATTGGCTGCGTATTTCCTTTTCCTGTCTTTCACAAAATATTAGTACAAAATAAAAAATAAATAAATTTGCAGGATATGTGTCTGTACTTCGAGAAAAAAATTGAAGGGTTTTTATGGCGTGCTGAACGTGGAACAGAAATAATTTTTGAAAAATTCGCAAAAATAGCTTTCTTATTGAAAACAACATAATTTAAATGAATTTTCAACATCAGACATTAATAGATGTTGTGTAAAGAATTACCTATGATGATGTAGTAGATTTAAATAAAATATTTAGAAAAATTATCTACCTATGGTACTAAAAGTGTTTCATTTTACTTTAAATAAGTTATCCTTATTTTTGAGAATTTTTGAAAAATTTCTTTTCCATGTTCAGTACGTCATGTACCACCCAAATTGGTCTGACAACAGAGATTGCACCGTTGCCACCAATTATGTACCTCCCAAATTGGGTGTACAAATAATAAGTTGTGGGTCCTTGTCGAGACTGGGAAACTAGTATCAATTAATACTCAAAGGTTACAAAAGTATAAAAGTATATTTAATGAATAATAATAATAATATAATAACAATAATAATACCATCTTACGTTAACCACTTATATCTATGCTGTCACATACTGGAATCGGAACGCAACTGAATTGGAACTGCCTATTTCCCTATCTGTATTTTATTTATACTCATGTACAAGTCCTTAGTCAGCAAAACTAGTATTAGCAATACAAACATATTTATTTATATTTATTTGGTAACTCTGACCTGTTAAACTAATGACTGACGTCGCACCTACTTAATTGTGATGACTAGGACTTGCTACAGTCATGTAAATATGTATTTATATACCCTTAAATTTTTTGCCTGAAGTACAGATACATTCGGTATAATATTTTAGGGGCTAACATATATTTTAGTCCAAAATTGTTTAATTTTAAAGACGTAAATAGCTATTTCAACATTTATGCAATTTAATCACGGATTTAAAATTAAAATATTTGATAAATGAAATAATTTTATTTTTTAATTTGTTGAATATTTTTTAGGTTATTTTGAGGTAAAAAACTATTTAAATCTTGAGATTTTGCATCTTTATCAATTATTTCATATTTTTGTGAAGTACAAAAAAGACAAGAATATTTTTAATTCATAAAAACTTCATGGTAAAACTATCAAAACTGCTTGGTTCAACTGCAGTATTGCAGAATGCAGATTAGCTATTCTTAAATCGTTATTTTATTTATATATTATTATCTGTTTGTTACAAATTCTAAAATATATATTTCATAATAATTGTTTTTGAATGTTCGTTTATAAGCATATTTTATGCAACTGATAAAATAGTATCAATATCTGAATTACAACAGTAATTAAAATAATGATCAAATATAGACTAATAATCTGTTTTATAAGAAAATCAACAAGCAGTCTTTTTCGAAGTACCTATAGATATTCGTTTTAAAATCGCTGTTTAAAGAAAATATCTGGTAATTTTTTTCTTATATGAACAATAAGAACGTGAGACTTATTCCACGCAAATCAAGGATTCTTCATATTACGAAACGACCTTAAGAAATTAAAATAAAAAAATTGTTATTTATCACGAATTGTTTCTATAGTTTTATCATTTTATCATGGTTGATGACCTTTCGTTGTATTTTCACTAAATTTCATTTCTTTTTTCTTAATTTTAACAAATTACAAAACAATCAGATAAGAAATTAAGTTTAAACGTAGTTAAATTAATTGTTTTTCAGATAAAAACACCTTTTATAATTAGACTTTCCCTTATTTTTATAAAAATAAAATAAATGAAACAATTGAATTAACAATTAACTACAATAACAGACTTGATCTCTAATCTAATAAGAAAAAGATGCATTCTACTTGAAAATAAAACAAGAAAATACGTATAAATAGGGCTTAACTTATTTATTCAAAATCATATTTAAACTTGAATATTGAATAGACTATATCAAAATGAAGAATTTTTTATTTGAGCGCATCATAGTATGTCGAAATTCTCATGTGCGCACGATCTGACAAACCAAAACATGTGACATAACCCAACTTTTGATAACCGATCCAGTTTGATTCTTACTGTCTAGCAAGCAGTTTAGTTTAACGTGCACTTTTAGTTTTAAATTCTGCAAAATGGCAAAAGAACCAGTGGATTATAATAGTGAATTCTGCAATTACCGGTCTCCTTTGAGTACCCGGTATGCCAGTAAAGAAATGCAGTACAATTTTAGTGATCAGAAAAAGTTTTCCACTTGGAGACAACTGTGGTTGAACCTCGCCAAAGCAGAAAAGGTCAGAATTTTTTGTTGTTTTTGTTTAGTTATCTCTGAAACTGTAACCTTATATCATAAAGATTTAAGTATAATGATGAAAGACATTCATTATTCATCTTTAAATATTAAAATACAGGAAGTTCCATTTAAGGTACAAATGCACTGGAATTTCGGGAACCGTGATAGCTACAAGGTTGGTTAAATTAGACAAAAGTTGCCCCATTAGAGGGCCAATTTAGAAATGTTTTTATTTTTCCACAAAAATGCGTAGGTGACTAGATGTGATCGAAAATGTAAATTTTGCCAATTTCGTGTTTTACCTATAACCTTTTTGTTTAAAACAATTATGAGGTAATTGTTTGAATATACATAATATTTCCTCAACAAATAAAATATACTTTCGCAAAAGGCTGTTTGTTGAATCAAAACTGCTGATGTATCTAATTCTTGTGCTTTGTTAGATTCAGTTTATTGGAGACCGAAACGTATTAGGCGAACTCGAGATTACCCACATTTTAAAATATTTAAAAAATAATAACCTTAAATAACAATATTTTTTGCATGCAATCTGTGATATTACTGTGATATACTGATTATTTTTAAGCAAGTAATGTAGTATTATCGTTTTATATGTTTTGCTACAGTTTACCGGCATATTTTTATGAAGTGTAGAATCTTTTTCTACTTTGATTTTTAAAGTTTTATTTGTAACACTGATGTTGAGGATTAAGTTTTCATGTTTTATTGGTTTGCTTTAAACTTATTTCACAGAAAACTTGTCGTTACAGCAGGAGTTACAAATGTGTTTTTTATTACTACCGACTGAGGGAACTTAGGTATTCCTATTTATTTTCAATTTGATCGATGATAATTTTATGATCCAAGAAGTTTTTAATTTTATAATGTTCTTCGTTGTGAAATTCATTTTCTAGAGAATTGCAAATTCGTGTTTATAATTATTTTAGAAAAGTTCATTCTTTTTTATACCTACCTAACTTTTTAAATATTTCTGATGACAAACTGACACAAATTACTGTTCGTACTGCAATTTGTTTTGTAGAGAATTGAAAACACTTGCTTATGATTATTTTAGAACAGTACTAAAATATTTTTAACATACCTTTCTTAAATATTTCTAACTTGAACTTATTTTATTCTACTTCTTTCATTGGTTTGCTTTAAATTTTACTTGAATTTTAAAATGATGCGTTTTAATTTTAAATACTCATACAATGTTTTGATTTAAAGTTGTAGGTAATATGATCTTATGATAACAGAATTTTTATTTTTTGCAAGAAAGCAATTAACCTAAACATAGCAGCAACATATTTTAACTTATTTTAAATTAACGTTTTTAAATTTTCGAATTACACATTTTTAAATCTACTTTTATTTATTATTTTATGTCATACTTTCTGCAGATTATTTTAAAATACCTATTCTAATTTGTCTTATTTTTAAACTGTTTATAAATTTCCATGTAAATAACATTATTTTCCTTATGAAGTTTTGAGATCTAATAAGTTTTCAAAGTTTAGATAGCTCTGAATTACCAAATATCTATTAAATCCTATGATGCGTTTTAATTTTAAATACTCATACCTACAATGTTTTGATTTAAAGTTGTAGGTAATATGATCGATCTTATGATAACAGAATTTTTATTTTTTGCTAGAAAGCAATTAACCTAAACATAGCAGCAACATATTTTAACATATTTTAAATTATCGTTTTTAAATTTTCTAATTACACATTTTTAAATCTACTTTTATACTTTTATTTATTATTTTATGTCATACTTTCTGCAGATTATTTTAAAATATTCTAATTTGTCTTATTTTAAAATTGTTTTTAAATTTCTATGCAAATAACATTATTTTCTTTATGAAGTTTTGAGATCTCATAAGTTTAGATAGCTCTGAATTACCAAATATTTATTATATTACTGATTTATAACATAATTTCATCAACATTAGTTGTGAAATATGCCATATTTCTTATTTTAGTTTATTGTAAAAATATATTTTGTTTGTAACTGTTTGTTTTGCATGTCCATGTACTCTGTGTAATAAAAGCATGTTCATTAAAATATTGTTTTCATTTTCTTCATTTCATGTTTCCATTATTTTTATGTTTTTGTTGTGTTTTGATTAATATTTTGAATCAAATTTAGCGCTAAAATCGGCTAAAATAATGCAGACTAGTGCGCGGTACGTGGCGCCTCTAGCAGGCGAAGTAAGTACTAAAGTTTTGGCGCATTTTCATCGATTACTTTATTTTATCTCTTACGAGTATAATATAATATTAGATATTACAGATAGAGATTACATTATTATATTTCTTATCACATAATTATATCACATTGATTATTATACACACGGTATTATAAAATATTAAGAGAAAACAAACATTTTATTGATTAAAAGTGATGTAAATTTTTACCTTATTTTGAACTTTTTTTTATTTTTAAAATCAATCGGATTAAAATTTTACTTCTTAGGAACAATTTTAATTTTAAACTAGTTAAACTAATAAATTGAAATAAAGGCTTAAAAACGGGGAATGATCAACGAAAAGTCAAATTTTAGTAGTTCTAAAATTAGAGACTGTTGTATTTTATATTATTAACCTTCTTGATTTTACAAGATAAAATTTTTATGTAAATTAAAAATACAATTTAACCCATTCCAATAATAAAATATTTAAAAAATTTATTTTGGTCCGATTTTTGGTTATCAAATCTACAGATGAAAATATTAACTCTCAATTGAAACTTTAACAACAAACCTGATAAAATACCGAAATTTAAAGCCATGTTCACACAAAAGGATTCTTTGAAGATTCCTTTATGCTTCTAAATTTTGAGAAAAATTATCCTGTCCAATAGCGGCCTTCACTAAATTGAATCTTCAATAAGTTTTGAAAAAGAAGAATTTCTAATTCATTGATAGCTTCAAAGCAGAAAATTTATTTTTTTCCAAGATTCAGAAACATGAAAAAATCTTCAAAGATCCTTGTGTGAACTGGGCAGGGCATAGATATATTTTAAGATTTGTTTGTGTAAGAAATATTAAAATGTGGTCAAAATTTTACTCTTCTAAATTGTCTGTTTCGTACTATGTATTTCATATAATCCCTCTTAAAAATTTTACATTTTACTCTGCCGCGCATCCGCATTCTTAACTACCGGTACCGGCGGTATCTCCATGCTCCTCAATGTCTTTTTCATGCTTAAAAACACATCAACACCGTACAGAACACCGTTACAAAAGCTCAAAACCGTGGTAGCAAGTATCATATCCATTTCAAACTGATTCTTGAGTCCATCTCTCGCTTCGAGTCTGCCCTGGACGAGCCAGTATTGGCCGGTGACAGCGGCAGAGACGAGGTATAAAATACTCCCTAGGGAGTTAAATATCCTGATGAGGACTTCTGGCATGACGTGGCCCAACACGTAGCTGATGATGATGACGCTTGTGATGATGATGAAGGCGCTGAGAACTACGTTGGGGAACAT
The DNA here is from genome assembly GCA_947534325.1 of Agonum fuliginosum. Taxonomy (NCBI): domain Eukaryota; kingdom Metazoa; phylum Arthropoda; class Insecta; order Coleoptera; family Carabidae; genus Agonum; species Agonum fuliginosum. Next base: position 20,623,539 of record OX384043.1, read on the forward strand.
GGCGGTTGTTATGGAGTGTTGGATCACTTTTATGCCCTCGGTGTACACGCCGGTGCATACTATTGCCACTAGCTGAAAATGGAAAAAATGTTGTATTGATAGATTAGAAATTTCGGAACTCGTAATTATTAGTAATATTATTTGGGTTCTGTATATTTTTATTTTTGAGGTAAGCACATCCTTTTCGAAACGTCGTAAATACATATTAAGTAGAAGTAAACCCAAATAATTTTGTTTTTAAACCTGCACCGAAAACGCCACGTTTTGTCCCTACTATTAGGGACGAAAGAGGTATTTCTGACCGGTCAGTACTTTTCCTCCCTAGAGAAGAAAAGTAGGTACTTTTTCTCCCGCTTTACGCGGGAATCCACTTGATTTTTTCCTCCCACTTAATGCGTGTTTCCAAAATTGATGATTTAGATTATTTTTATTTATTTTATAGAATTATTATACATTTTTCCCAATGTTATCATCATCCGGTTTATCTAATTATTGCTTTTCGGTTCAGGTATTAAAAAAATATCGTGTGCATCTCGGGGGACACAAGTGTTCTCTCGACTCGTGCGGTAGCAGCCCTCGCTTCGCTCCGCACTCGTCGAAAAAACACCATTTTCGTCCCTAGTTGTACAATATAGGTACTATTATTGTTGTTTATCAGTGTTATCATAACTAAAAGGCTTTGTTTCCGTATAGTTGGTTTATTCTCGATTTAATATTTAATAATTAGGTACATTATAAAATATTATTTTGGAGGTGTAAGATTTTATAAGATGGTTTCTCAAAAAATCAATCTGGGTTTATGTTGAGTTTAAAGTTTGACCAACATTTTAAAATAATAATTTAAAAAGTTAATTGCTAACAATATTTAACATGATAAATATTTATTAGGCACAAATCTAGATCCATTTTTCATCTGTAAGCTAATTTTAGAAATTGTTATGCTTTACCGCTCGCTTTACCTTCAAATACATGCAATACACGCATGTAATGTATTTTGCTATCTACAATTTTTAATTTATGTAGAATTAGTCCAGTAAAATGGTACCTAAAGTCAAGGAATTTGCTTTAAAAAAAAATCTGTAAATTATTATTTTGAATATAATGTTTCATATAACATGCTTCTGTATAAATCTACACCCAATCTTTAGCATTTTTTCTTTCCTTTATCAATAATGTGTCGTTAAACCAGAAACTGACATCTTTATAAACATGCAAAAATTTATTGCGAAGGCGGGGATTCTTAAAATAAATGTTATTTATCGAATGTTTGATCTATTTATCGAATAAACTATTAATTTTGGCGAAATAATATAAATACAGTAGCGACACTACTTTTAAAATTTAAACTATAAGTAAATAATTAATTTTTTTAACTAAAACACTAAAAACTACGCAATTTTTCCAGTTCCAGGTAGTTCGATTAGTTTGAACTTCGAGAAAAAAAAATTACAAATTATATTCTTAACAAAGTATCCATTTTACCAAAACATTTTTATCTATCTTATCCTGACGAAGATGTCAGTCAGTCTATGGAAACGTTGAATAGTACATTATGCATCAAAGAAGGAAAACTCGATTTTGCTCCCGCGGGTGAATTGACAGCACAAGACTGAATCGAGGTACCGCTTCTCGAAAAGAATCGAGAGCTCAAAATATCTCAAGGGAGCGAAAACGCGTTTTGCTCCCTCTAAACACGCACGTTTCAGTTCATTTTGCGTGCACATGTGACAAAAATAAATAAAAATGACAGAACTCAAATTTTTCATAAATTTCCAATGCACAACGTAAAAATGAATCCTACTTTTACAACGATTTGAGAAAATGAGAACAACCTTTACAAGTAAATCAGTCTACCAATCAAAACACAATAACAAAACAAAGTTTCCACTTACAATCTGCGCCAACTTAAGTAAAAACTCCGCACTAGAGAAGCTATGCTCCCATTGGGGCTTAGCATTTGTTTCACCGTAGATGTAAACACTACTTCTGGACGACTCCGCCGTGCTGAAGAAGCGAAACAACTGCTGCGAGGTCTTCCTCAATAACGCGGAACTTGGTGGAGACGTAGGTGCCGGTGTCGGAGGAACACTCTCTTCCGCCATTGTTCTAATTGTGAGCTTCATATGAATGTGCACTAATAAGAATTAGGATGACAGTTGGCAGTTATCACAGGATGTGGGTTTTAGTTTGTTTCACCGCGATGTGTGTTTGTTTGAGTGATATTTAATACGAGGAATAGATTTATTAAATTGCTTTAAAAATTATAGTGCAAATAAAAATTATCGAATCAAAATTATGACAATGTTATTTGACAATTTAGTTAGGAATAGATTTATTAAATTGCTTTAAAAATTATAGTGCAAATAAAAATTATCGAATCAAAATTATGACAATGTTATTTGACAATTTAGTTAGGAATAGATTTATTAAATTGCTTTAAAAATTATAGTGCAAATAAAAATTATCGAATCAAAATTATGACAATGTTATTTGACAATTTAGTTTTGATTCGAAATTATAAATTAATAAAGTACCTACAAAAAGCAGAACTTTAAAGTATAAGCAAGTTGTTTACAAATTTAATTTTCATACTGAATCCATGCTTCATTCAACAAACAATTTAAAAAAATCATTGAATTCAATAAATGTCAAATATCTATACCTATTTTGAACGAGTGAAGAAAATCACGAAAGCGTTTGGGTCATTGCGAGACCGAAGAAGGTCGAAAATTTGAACATTTGTTATAAAAATCGTATAAACCTGCAAAAAAACATTAAAATTAAATTCTTGAAATAATTCAGATATCGGGTTTTAGTTTATAGTATGTGTTTCTTTTTTCATTAGGTAGGTACCTTTAAAATAAGGTGAAATACGACAGAGGTTGCTATTTGAAATATTGGGGTGGTCATTCCCAAAAAAAACTCTAAACTATCTAAGAATGTAGTTTTTATGACTCTAGTGATCCCCAAATTTTCAATTTTAATTCTTCACTCGTTCAAAACTTAGCTACGTCCCAAGACTTTTGGGAAATTGCTGTATTTTATTATATAAATGTTTATTATTTCTATGATTTACCTTCTTCTTCATTTATAAAATTTGAATTTGAATATAATTTTTAAATTTGCGTCAATATGTAATGTTGATCGTTCGATGTGATCACAAACTATATTATCTGCGAAGTAACTTAATGAAAAATGTTTTGATTTATTAATCATATCATATTTCACTATTATCATATAATAATTCTTTGTTCGTTAAAGCCGAGTTAAAGCTATCATTGATTTATGATTATGTACGCAATTTCGTAGGTACATTAGTTTTCAATAATAATAAGGTTAATATTAATAATAAGATTACGAATGGGCTACTTGCATAATTTTGTTTATTAAATATTTTTGAAGAGATAAAAACTTGGAACCCGTATTTTTAATTTTACAAAATTTTTATTAAAAGAAAATTGATTTATAAGTGATGTGACGTAGAAAGCAGCCATATGTTCAATACAAAATAGTGACGTCACAGCAAAATTTCTTTCTCAATTTACTAAAAAACATGTAATAAAAGAAAATTTGTTTATTAGGTTCATAATGTTAAAAATGTCATTTTCATTACCATGCAATTACCCCATTGCTTCAAATTTTCTCAAATGAAACCTATACAGCAGGTTTATCCAAGACACAAGTTTCTGTTTCTTGCTGTAGCTACGTGTGTCGATTTTTAGAGCAGAAATGGTTTTTGTAGGAGGAAGAATTCTGAAAACTAATGTCTGCTACTGTACCTATAACGTGATACGAAATTTTAAAAAATGGCTATATTACTAAGATTACTTGCAAGTTGCAAATTATATTTTTTAAAACTCTTTTACTTGGTAATGTATGTGAAGGTAGAATCGTAGAATTAAAATGAAAACAGCAGGTTCCACAGCATTACATAAGATAATTTTTCGTTCTTCTCAAATTAAATAGTAGGTAGAAGTAGAATTAATATCATGCTTACAGTATTGAAAATCTTTCCACCACATTATTACGGAAACATTAGATTCAGTATTCATTTTCAGGTTAAAAACAAGTGACCAAAATCTTAAATTTAGATTCAATCCTTAATATCTCAAAGAAGACAACAAATGGCAAATTTTCTTTCACAAATAATTTTTCACGTTTAATTTATTTTTTGTATAAATTATATTCCAAAATACCTACCAAATATTGATTAAACTACATTTACTTTGTAGTATTTTTTTATTTTAAAATTTTCTTGAAACAAAAAATTATACATTATTATTTTCAATAAAACTTACATACTATTTAACATAAGTATAATAATGAATATAAATAAAAACTTCAGTACTCCTCGTTGGATACAGCTTCCATTTACCAAAGATTTATGTTACTACTCCAAAAGTTCAATTAATTTTATCAAGCAAGCTGTGCCCAAAAAAGAGTGCTAAATTCGAACAAAAATACTAATAATCACATAACCAATGATGATAGTGCCTATCGCTACAGAGAATAATTTTCTGCCATTTTGGCCTCCTTATTGGCTACTGCCATTGGTAAATATTGTCTCCTGGAATGAGGACTGTAGTAACCCCACTTACCATAGTAGATCATGATTTCCTTTTATCTTCAACTTCCTTCTTCCCTGACGATGGTAAGGAATGTCTTCTTCTTGCATTAGGACTGTAGTTCTGACCTCGGATCTGACTTGAGTCTCGGGATGTTCTTCTACCAGACACAAAACTGAAGACTGGATTTGATTCCCGAATGATTCTCTGTGCGTTGGTTTCGTTTGTGCGAGAAGGGAGCGTTGGCTCGTGGGTTATCACGTTGAAGGGTTGGCTGTAAGGTTTAAGAATTTTGTTGGGTTAGAAAATAATAAATTATAGTCTGTTACAAATAAGAATATAGTATAGGGCGTTCTGATTGGTCTAGCCGGAAACCAAGTTTACATCAGCAAAAAAATTGTGATCTGCGCGCATCATTTAGCTGTTGAACGCCGTAGTAGTAAGAGCTGATATTGTTGAAAAAGTGAGTCGTTGATTATCGTCAGTAGCGCGTTACGCGCGGAACATAACACTATTTCAAAAATACCGTTTTACATTTAAATTTCTATTTAATGTGTGTAAAACGGGCTGGCTCCGCAGCGCCAACTACTATATTCTTATTTGGAACAGGGTATAGTAGATATCTATATAGATTTATGTAATAGTCCGGCAGCTGAGGTTAGAATAATTTTACACTAATTATGAATACCGTAATAACTCACTTATCGGATTTAAATTACACTTGTAAAAATGATAATGTGATACCAATACTATGCAATATAAAATAAAAGAAATTGTAATGCATGTTTGCTATGTTGCATATGACAAATAGATTGATAAAAATCTAAGTAAACTAATTTAACTTTAACATATCAGATCCATGAAGCAAATAGTTAAAAAGTTCATGTAATCATAAATTCATTACGTAATTATTATTTAACATTGTTACATGATAAGAACATAAAAATGTTATTTTGAAATTATGGACTTAAGAAAAGGTTACGTCACTTTTATTTTGTTCAGTTTAAGTGATAAATATTTTCTTATCTATTTCTTGTCAATAATTAGATTTACTATAACGCAACTTCTAAGATCATGTATAATGAACAATGACAATATACCAATTCTGTTTAACCAACTGTTATTAAAGACTACGGCCAATTATAAATGGATGTACTTTACATCACGGTAAAAGATATTGGTTCTGAATACGGATATTTATAATTTGTACCACAAAATACCGGACCTATAGTATGTCTTTATTACAGACTAGACCTGTTGCCAGGGACCTGAAGCGATATTTATTTGTAGTTCAGGTTCGACTACGGTTAAAAAAAATCGGTTCTGGTTTGGGTTTAGGTTCAAGAGGTTAATATATATGTAGGAGTTTAAAAAATCTGTATTGTTTTAGGATTTTCGTGTTTCGGTTAAAAAATAATAGTTATTAAAGTAACGCACTTTACTTTACTGACCAAAAATTAATGTTTTATTGAAAAGGAACCAAAAATAATAAAATTAATAAACAAACATAAATTTATTCCTACATACTAAGTAAATGGTTATCAATACTTTTAGTTTACTTAACATTAATAAATAGTTTTAACTCAAAAATAAATAGACACATTTTTTAAATATTGCATTAGCCAAGCCACATACCGAAAATTTTATTCGCTCTTATTAAAATATATGTTCTAGGTTTTCTTTAAATTACTCCTATAATGAGTAAAGACAAATTTTACAGTAAAAAATGCTCTCTACGACACAACGGTAATCTTGTGCCGGATAATGGCATAACAATGACAATTTTAAAATGAACAAAAACCGATAATTGTGGAAATGGGTTACTGGTTACAAGTAAATGGTTCGGTTACGATTCCGGTTCGTTGACCTTCAAATATAACGTTTCAGTTTTGGTTCAGGTTCGAAGAAAATAAAGGTTTTTTCAGGTTTATGGTTCAGGTTCAGCCCCAGATCCCTACCTGTTGCATACCGGACACTTTGTGGCTATATCTGTAGTCTGGTTAAACAAGCAGAAAAGTCATTTTTAAACATTAAATAATGAAAACAGCACTAAAATGGCGAATTTCTTTCTTTTCCAATTATATTAAGAATAGGACCACGAAAGTATAATATGTTTTTCACAAGATCAAAAATACGATTACCTATACGTGACCCAATAAAATACAATATTGTACTACTTTCCACGTGTAACCCTCATGTATTTTTGTGGCAAAATTATTAACCATTTGCTGTCTGTGAATAATTAATATCTGCCTGAATAGAACAGAACCAACTACTGATGGTTACAAAGTGTCTGGTATGTAACGGGCCTTACATTGCTCACTACTAACTTTTTGTTATAATAATCTTCTTTGGATTTCATGGAACAACACTCACATATCTCTTCTTTAGATAGTACCACAGGTTTACAAGTACAATATACAATATTCGTTTTAGGAGTATTCACTTGTGTATGTTTATGTTCTTTCAAACAAATGTCTGGACCTGGACATCCTGGACCTGGACATTCTCGACATTCACTTACATAGTATGACGTAGTTGCTTCCTCATTTGGTATATAAGTATTTTGTGTTTCTTGTACAAGTGGTATATAAGGAGAATAATTCTGAATGCGAGTGATGGTTTCGCAAGGAGGTTGGGGACAAGTATTTCTCTTACATTCTTCTACCAGAATTATCATAGGTTTTGTTTCGTCTATAACTGCATCGTAAGTTTGGCTTGAAAAAGGCTCGTGCTTTGGTTTACTGGTTTGAATACCCTTCGAAGATGAAGCTACGATTGGAATTTTTGATATCTTCGGCACGAATTCACGTGAAGTTTGAGTTGCGTGACTTCTTTGAGATGGTAGACCTTTACTGAGTGCTTCGGTATTTGTTACTGGAAAGTGTTGGCTTTCGTATGAATCGACTTTTACTATTTTTGATGTTGTGGGACGTGTTTGGTATGGTAGACCTTTACTGGGTGCTTCGGTATATGTTACTGGTAAGTGTTGGCTTTCGTATGAATCGACTTTTACTATTTTTGATGTTGTGGGACGTGTTTGGTATGGTAGACCTTTACTGGGTGCGTCGGTATATGTTACTGGTAAGTGTTGGCTTTCGTATGAATCGACTTTTACTATTTTTGATGTTGTGGGACTTGTTTGGTATGGTAGACCTTTACTGGGTGCTTCGGTATATGTTACTGGTAAGTGTTGGCTTTCGTATGTATAGGTGTTTACTATTTTTGATGTTGTGGAACTTGTTTGGTATGGTAGACCTTTTCTGGCTGTTTCGGTAATAGTTCCTGGCAAGTGTTGGCTTTCGTATTTTTTACTATTTACTATTTTTGATGGTGTGGGACTTGTTTGGTATGGTAAATCTTTTCTGGGTGTTTCGGTAATAGTTACTGGCAAGTGTTGGCTTTTGTATGTATCGGTATTTACTATTTTTGATGGTGTGGGACTTGTTTGGTATGATAAATCTTTTCTGGGTGTTTCGGTAATAGTTACTGGCAAGTGTTGCCTTTCGTATGTATCGGTATTTACTATTTTTGATGGTGTGGGACTTGTTTGGTATGATAAATCTTTTCTGGATGCTTCGTTAATTGTTACTGGTAACTGTTGGCTTTCGTATGAATTGACTTTTACTGTTTTTGATTTGGCACTTGATGTTTTTCTCGATGATTTTACACTTGGGATTAAGCTTGGCAAGTGTTGGCTTTCGTATGTATCGGTTTTTACTATTTTTGATGATGTGTTACTTGTTTGGTATGGTAGATCTTTACTGGATGCTTCGATATTTTTTGTTACTGGTAAGTTTTGGCTTTCGTATGTATCAGTTTTTACTAGTGTTGAAGTTGTGTGACTTGTTTGGTTTTGTATAACTTTACTGGATGCTTCATTAGTTCTTACTGATAACTGTTGGCTTTCGTATGAATCGATTTGTACTGTTTTTGATTTGGCACTTGATGTTTTCCTCGATGATTTTATACTTGGGATTAAGCTTGGACCAACGTCGAGTTTTCTTCTTACAATACATTTGCTTTCGGGTTTCGATACTACTTTGGAGCTACAATTAAAATTGTTGTCATTAAAATAATTGTTTGATAACAACTCAGGTTCGAATCCAGACAGGTACATACAATAGACCACGTTAGTGAGGTTAAGATTCACGTTTGGCGCGAAATTCTAAATTCAAATCAGTTGTATGGAGCTCATATGGAAGATCAATTTCACTTTATAATATTTAAGTTATTTTATGTTTCTTGAACATTACTCTCTAATTTATGTGCAACAAAAATACAAATATAAGTTTAAGTTAAGTATTATTTTAAAGACGGTCGGGTTTCAAATAGTTACATAATATGGTGCGGGATCCACTTATTTGCCCAAACTGTTTTACAGTCAAACGGTCATTTGACCAAACTTTTATTCTTATAACCTGTTATTTCACCAAACGAAGTTTATCTTACACGGGTATTTGGCCGAACTGTTATTTGACCAAACTGGTATTTTACCGAACTGTTATTTAACCAAACGCTGTTAAACCAAAACGTTATTTGACCAAATCGTCATTAGACCAAATCGCCATTTCACCAAATCGTCATTTGACCAAATTGCCAAAGCCACAGACCTTAGTGACATCTTTAGTACACTAGAAGATCCACTTATTTACCCAAACTGTTTTACAGTCAACCGGTCATTTGACCAAATTTTTATTCTTATAACCTGTTATTTCACCAAACGAAGTTCATCTTACACGGAGTTATAAGAATAAAAATTCGGTCAAATGACCGTTTGACTGTAAAACAGTTTGGGCAAATAAGTGGATCTTCTAGTATACTAAAGATGTCACTAGCGTCCGTCGCTTTGGCAATTTGGTCAAATGACGATTTGGTGAAATGGCGATTTGGTCTAATGACGATTTGGTCAAATAACGTTTTGGTTTAACAGCGTTTGGTTAAATAACAGATTGGTAAAATACCAGTTTGGTCAAATAGTTCGGCCAAATACCCGTGTAAGATAAATTTCGTTTGGTGAAATAACAGGTTATAAGAATAAAAGTTTGGTCAAATGACCGTTTGACTGAAAAACAGTTTGGGCAAATAAAGCGCTCCCTATGGTGCAACATGATGCAGCCAGTTAAAGTGACAACTGCCAAGTGGCATAAAGAATCACAAGGCCAGGCTAATGCGCATGTCAAGTAGATGGAATGCGAAAAAGCTGCGCCATACGTTTCAGTAAATTTACACGTACTGTTTTAATTTAAGTTTATTAAATAATATAATATTTATAATGTTTTATAGTTAAGATTTGCATTTTAACGTTTTTTGAGCAGTTTAAAATCGCATATTTTTGTTCCCATAAGAATAACATGAGCGTATAAATCGGCAGAGCCGAGTTATGGCCGTTTGCACCGGTTTCACTTAATTTTTAAGTACCCCTTATCCAAATAAGTAAATTGCACCAATTTTTACGGTGCCCTTAAATAACTACAGCTCCTCTTAAATTTAAGCTGAAGTTCAGGTGCTACTTAGAGGTACCCTTAACGTAAATACTGCATTTATAAAAGCCTTTAGAAATATAAAATATACATATCTGCCTTTGCAGGTTCATGATGAATTTAGATTTATAATTTACATTTAAAATATGACCATATTTTATATTCTAAATCTAAATTTGTATGTACATGCGTCCATTCATTTCACATTATATTAAAGTGATCATAGCTTGGATCATAGTGAGTTGAAAAGAGACAATTGACACGTTGAAGTGACACTTAAATATTTTGACTTGTGGTTGTCGATTTGCTAAAATGAATATAAGAAATATGTATATAAGATTAAGATTAATATTATATGTAGGAAAATATAGATAAATATCACAAAGACAAAAATGTAATAGAGTAATTCGTTACAGGATAGAAGATAATTATACTTGCTAACAGGTTTTATAAAACAAATTTCAAATAATAATTCTGTTAGCACTCACTCAGAACCCACAGAACATAACAAATGTCAAAAATAACCAGAATGTGTCATTACTAAAGTGAAATATCCCTACGATTTCTTCTTGTTCTCACAGAAACGTTCCCTTTGCTAAGTATAAACTAAGGGATACTGGTGCAAACCGATTAAATTTAAGTTAATCTTAAATATTAAGTACTCCTTTGATAAGTAAAGCATTTAAGTGTAAGCGGTGCAAACGGCCATTAGGGTTTTAGTTTGAATTTGCCGCCACAGAATGATCGTTACACTAACGTGGTCTACCATGAGTGAATTGACGGCTGTTCACCTCACACAGTAAAATGATAACTCACATTATGTGAGCCTGCCAAACCCAAGTTGGGTAAATGGTTAGATATTTATCTATGATGTACGTACACATCTTCGTTTTCTTTAAGTTCATCATTTGTGTTGGTGTTTCTAATTCTTAAACATTCATTTAAACACTCTCTTCGTAAACATGTGCACTCGTGAATAGTAGTGCACTGCGTAAATTTATTATGCTGCGCCGGTATGGTAATACGTTTTCCACAGTTTATATTCTTACATTCTTTTATATTAGAAAATTGTAAAGATTTATCTGAAGTTCTTGTTTTGAATCTGCTGGTGGATATCTCAGTTGATTTGAAGTTCATTGACGGCTTAAACTCTGCGATTTTATCGCATGTTTTCGGTTTTATATATACATATTCTGATTGTAGACAACTTTCAGAACAAACTGAAGGTGATTGACTTACATCGCTTGATTTACTCGTTACGTTACGATATTTTTTGAATGGTTCACTTCGAGCTGATGTCATTTGATTCCTGAAATTGATAACAGTTAAATTTGAGTGATAACGTACTAATTATTTTGAAGTAGTACCTTGAATTATAATCATTTGCATCAACATTAATGTATAATGTTTTTGTTGGTACGTATGTTTGTCCGTAATCCGGTCTTGGCTGGGTTACCCTGAAAAATAGTAAATAGTACAATGAAACCTATAGGAAATACAATGTTAACATTTTTATTTTTTCATATTGATTTTAGAGTAAAAGTGTAAATACAAAAGATGTTCAGAATAAAAAACTGCACCGAATAAGCTTAAATTTTTTGTTCAAATCGATTTCTTTCACGAAGTAAACATGAAATCAAAATTTACAATTTAGGCTAGTTTCAGACTGCCATGTAAAATTAAACAAAACAAAAATATTTATTCCGTCACTCTGACAGTTGACAGATTTGAAATTGTTGTTCTAATTGATTTATTGGACCAAAAGAAGGTCACTAATCAAAAAAATAAATTAATAATTATTTTATTTTCCTTCTATTCTTCGTAAGGTACATTTTATCGTAATTAATTGAAGTGTTTTTTTTTTTGATCTGACTAATTCATTTTATTTTTCATGGCACTCAACAAACAACTCAAATATATCAAATTTAATTTACGTTTATCTCGTGGCAGGAACGTTTTATATCAATAAATAAGGGCTCGTTGGATGCAGTTTTTTATTCTGAACATCTTTTGTATTTACAGTTTGACTTTAAAAGCAATAGGTAAAAACTTAGAGCGAAATTAAAATTTTACCATTGTATTTCCTATAGGTCAGAAAATAATTCTACACCCGGTATAATATCATTAGTGACTCCTGTTTGTTGCTTTAGAAAATAAACACTCGTGCTACGCACTCGTGTTTATTTTCGACGCAACAAGCAGTCGTGACCAGACGGCAAAAATTACCAAAAAATCATAGTCACGTATGGTATTCGGCTTGACAATTTCTCGAATTATTTTATTTATTCCAAAAAAAGTATTGTATTTTTAAAACAATCATGTAGTTCGTCTGTGATTGGTACAATTCAGCAAAATACTGTGTTTTGTTTGGATGAAAAACTATGAGTGGAATTGTCATTAAAATATTTATTAGTAAAGTTTTATGAATCTATATTAATAAATTGATTCGTCAGTTATTCAAAATTTTAAGTTCTTTTCGTATACACAAGCAAAGCACTAATAAATTGTATTTTTTATAATATACTTATGGTTCATAAACGAAATGCTTAATTTATTTTGTTTCTAAAAATCTGTTGTATCTTAAATTGCCATACCGAAAAATTGACGTATTATTTATTTTTCTGCAATAGTGCGGCAAATAAACGTTTTATCACAATAAATCAGTGCGGAAAATAACCAATTCTGGCACCAGTGCGGGAAATTAAAAATGTAGTTTTATTCAATTATTGTGTCATGTACGCAACCGTTATGATGCTTAAATTTAAAGATAAACTATGCAAAGCCGCCTAAGTAGTTACATATAAACTGTCCAAAATTTGAATTAATTTTTAATATACCTAATGATTTTGAGAACGATTGCAGAAAAAATCTTGTCTGTAAAACATGCGGAAAACGTGATTCTGAAACTCCATGCTGCCCTTGTGTCGTAGAACTTGCATTAGTTTCAGAATCATTCATTTCCCACATTTGTTACAAAATAGTTATTTATGAACCAAATGCGGTAAGATTTTTATCCCACATGAGCGGTTTTTTGAAACACAAGCGAAACGAGGGTTTCATTTACGCGAATGCTGGGATGGTGTCTTCCCGCAAAAGGTTTGTACAATGTTTTTTGTAACGAATAAAACTATAATCAAATACATTCAAGTTGTAGTCTGGGAGTTGATTCTATAACTTTACAAGACCATAACTGTCATATTTACAAGACCGGCGATGCTGGAGCGCCTAGCGGATTTTTGTAGAACCTATATAATGACGTCATGACTTGCGATATCTTGTAAATAAGTTACAACAGCTCGGTAGGTGTTGTACGTACGCTGCAAGATATCTGTCTCTCTCTTTGAAAGTTTGGCTGTCATTGTTTGTTGAGAGTTAACCTCTTCGTGTATTTGTATTATTATTTAAATATCAAAACGTTTTGTTGTGTTAAGTGTAATGAATTTTTATCTTCATACAATAATATTTTTTTGTATATACATCATTTAAAATTTAAATTTAAATTGGCTGTCAGATGTGCATGCTAGTAGTATAGCCAACATAAATCTAGTAAGTAACGGGGTCTTGCCAACACGATGGTTAAAAATTACTAGACAGTATGACGTCATTATTTACAATAGCTGCGTTCGTACAACAGTCTTGTAAAGTTATAGAATCAACCTGCTGATCATTAAATTTGAGGTTACGATATTTTTGTACTCACTACTACCGACAGATGGCGCACTTTGCACACAAAGTTTATTTTTAAATATTGGCGATTTTCGGTGGTCTTGATAATTTTAATTAATTATAATTCCGGGAAGTAACACTTTATAATTTTTCATGCTTTTTTATTGAAATATAACATAAATTAATACAATGCTGGATAAAAAAGACAAACTCTTCAACAAAGACAGCATTCAAGAAAAAATAATAAAAACTCAACCTGTAACTACCCGCGTCGGTGTATAAAATACACCATTTCTACTAAAAAAAAAGCGGTAAAAAACCGATGCGGTATCCCGCACTCATGTATTTTTACTTTCTCCCTAAAGTGCTAAAAATGTTCAAAAATCGACATAAACACTAATTTTATGAACAAATAAAAGCCACTAAATTTCATACACCAGACTGTAGTGCACTAAAGAAATTGTCAATAAAACCAACTAACTTTCCAACCACCAAAGCGCAACTTTCTGAGCACCTAGTAAACATCGGTCGTGGGTTACATGGAGGGGTATGAGTGGGGGAGACCGTATCGGGTTTTTACCGCTTTTTTCGTAGAAATGGTGTATTTTATACATCGGCGCTGGTAGTTAAAGGTTAAAAAAGATAGAAAATATACCTTGTAAAACTTCGTAATACCATTTAAAAGTATATATCATTATTCTATCTTGAAGCGATTTTTTTAACTGATTCAACAAATAATCTAAATGTAGATTAAAAGAGAAACTATTAACTTTCTGATCTTATTTTCATTAATATTCTTAATTTTTTTGAATTATCTGGTAAAATAATAAAATAAAATTAGATTTAAAAAAAGTTCTCATACTCGTGCATATATAGATTAACAACTTCGTGTACCTTAGTGCTCAACTTTTTTCAAAATTCATATTTTAGTTTCCAGGTTTTATAATAGAACAATTTTGGTTCACTGTTTTCAAATGGAATTTCATAAATTTACTATTCTTGCCATTACACAAATATTTAATTTTTTTATTCCATTCACAATTAAATTATACAACGAACAATCCAGTGAAATTATGAATTTTAAAAAATATATTTTTGTTCAATGACCAGTTACATGTTATTAAAACATATACACGAAGTTGTGAATCAGTCTTTAAAAAAAAATAATTAAAAGAAAATGTTAAATACCCGATGATTGTCTTTTGCGTTGATGCTTCCTCCCAACGCGTTTCTAGACCGGGGCCCACCTTAGAAGATCTGGAATTCTTTCTTCTCTGACGAACAATTTCTACCGATTTCAAACCATATAGAGTACTATGCAGTAACTTTTCCTTAGGTATAGCCTCTGGCATTGATTTGCATTTTGTACAAGAAGCCCTACATACTGTACAGCTTTTGGATTCTAAAAGTTGAATTTCATTTTGCTCATGCTGTCTAACTTGCTCATTAGGTGCATTTTTGATTTTTAAACATGAGGCTTGGCATTTTGGACACGCGTTCCAATTACAAGCTTCGGGAAGTCGACTTGCATCCCTTTGAGAACACGCACTTTTTTGTGCTGGTTTTTGAACCTCAACAGTTTGTTCTTTCATTACACTAAAAGGAGCGTTCGTTTGGGAATACAAACTTATTTTTGCTGGAGCATGAACACGAACAATCTGCTCTTCAGTTTCGCTAAGATGAGCACTCGGTTGGGAAAACATATTTATTTTTGCTGGCGCATCAACATGCTCTTCAATTTCAATACTGTTACAGTTGTAGGGGTCGCAATTTCCACAAGAAAAATTTTCTTCGGCTCGGTAATGTCGGCATTCTTCACAGTTCGGTTTATGAATTGGCTCTTCTACTGCAATTGTACACTCTTCTGGTGGTTTATAACAAACGTTTTTACAAACCGGACATACTATCATAGAATGCCCTGTTTGCGTGGCAGCTAGGCGTAATACAACACTACTTTTACTTCTTATACTTGAGACTCCTGGTAAAATTGGATTATTTCTTGGTGTTGAGAATACTGATAAAATCGGTTTATTTTGTGGTATTTCTTCAATTCTGTCGCCATAACTTATCCTGAAGATGTTTATTATTAATTATTTTTTCAGAAATAACTTGATAAATGTGTGTTAATTACTCTTTTTCGTTAAACACTTTTTTGGTAAGAGGTATTACTTTATTACTATTAGAATATTTTCATTTACACTAACATTTGTCTTATTAAAAATATGGATGCAGTTTTTAGAGTTTTCGTGGTTTAATATAACATAAGATTTCATTTTAGAATTTTTTTTCTTTAGTATAAAGTAATAACTTACACAACTGCATATAACCAGAAGTTGTTTGTTAATAAAGTTACTTTGGAAAAAATTACGGAAAATATATAAAATTAAATTTACTTACAAAGATAAATTACATGATTTTTTAAATGAATACCTTCATTTGACATGTTTTTATGCTTTAAAACTGACATATCTCGTTTACGCAGTGGCGTAATCCCACATCAGCCTTAGGGAGGGAGAGGGGTGGTAGATGTGAAAACAAAATTGTTTTTAACTTAAAAAATTTGCTTTCTTTTTAGTTATTTTATTTTATTTTGATTCCCAGTTACAGAATAGTAGATATTATTATAGTGGAAACCAACCACTCGGACCCAGTGGTATTATTGACGGTTGCGCTGGGAATCGAACTGGGGACCGCTAGCATGCTAGGCGGCACTTACAATATTTATGAAGTGTATCGTAATAAAAAGCACCGCAGGCTAAATTTTTATTAATAATAGTATATTACTTTACTAGTGGGAGAAGTAAAATGCCTCTGTCATGAGTGTCTGATTGGTCACGAGCAAAGCGAGTGGCCAATCAGAACACGAGTTAGAGCAGCATTTTACTTCTCCCACATGTGAAGTACGATATTTTTCCTCACTGTGAGGAAAATAAATAAATTTTAAAGAATAAATAACAGCACGGTTTTTCCTCGTTTATGGTGCAAAATAAATAAAACTAAGTACGTATTTTACTCACTATTTACAATTTGTACATTTTTTTGATGAATTTGAATAATAATTACTGAAAAAAATATTTCTTATACCTTTGGGGAGAGGAATCCCCCTTATCCTTCGAAACTACGCCACTGCGTTTACGTATTATTGTAGTTACGTTACGGTTATATTAAAGTAACGTTACTGTTACATTATAGTCACGTTACTGTTATATTAGTTACGTTGCGGTTCCATTATAATCACGTTACGGTTATATTAGTTACGTTGCGGTTACATTATAATCACGTTACGGTTATATTATTGTTACATTACGGTACCATTATAGTTACTTTACGGTTATATTACGTTACGTTATAAAATTTTTGAATCCAGTTGCAGAAAGAACCGACACGCTATTTTAAAGTTAAATATATTAAAAAATAACCGTTACTCAGTACTATTTTATTTATATTATAAACGTACCTTTAATTATCTTATAAATATAAAATGTCTATTCTTACCTCAGTGCAGAAAGCATATCTAATAAGAAAATAGTTCCAGTTACGAGAGCTACACTAAAATGAGGTATGATTTGAATAGATAAAATAGATTCTTTAATAGCAATAAGAAAAATTCCCGCAAATATGAAAAATGTTGTCATGCCCAATGTTGTAAATACTATCCAAGCTTTATGTTCAAATGTTCGTCTATCGTTGCTTAAGAAAACTAAACTATGTAGGCAGATTACACCAAATAATGTGGACATTATCACAAATGCGATGCTCACACTCTCAATTATATCTACTTTTAGTGCTATTAGAAGTATTCCTAGAACTACAAGTACCACACATGAGATCTGAAAGTCGAAATTTACTGTGACATCGGTAGTATAGAGTCGGCGAATACATTACTAGTTCTAATATTCTATATCGTAAAGTCCATGATGAATCTCTGTAGTTTAAAACCATTTTAAAGTAAAAGGTAGATTAAAACTTCAACATGTAAATGATTGACACTTGGTATTTGTTTTAGAGATGAAGTGATCTCTATGGGAAAAACTTGAAAAGTCCGTATTTGTCAATTTGTTATATGGTTTTGAATTGTCAACGTTTTCAAACGAAATGATGTCAGACTCGATAGACTGGAGTAGTTTTTTAAGAGAAACTTCTTTTTACTTAAAGTTCCCCATACTTGTAAGTTTATAAAATAATTTGGAAAAAGTGCAGTATACGGTACACCTTGACAAATAGGGACAAGCATTACGAAGTGTATTTTTGACGTCTTCAACAATGACATTTGTACCAAAATTCTAGTTTTAGGTTAATTATGTTCTTTGCAATATACTACATGGGCTTTTGTAAAAGGTTTCGCTGGAGACCAAATTACTTGATACCTTTATTGAGTCCTCTACTCGGATTTGATAGGAACTCCTATGAAGATTGCTTTTGATTGATTGACATTTGTTATTGAAGAGAGGGTTCGTGAATTATCTTTCATTCTAAATCACGGTATAGTATCAGTATCAAGGGCGGTATGTGCAGTTCACCCGTTGATGATAATGTTTGGAGACCGAGACGTAGTCCAGGTCCAGGTTTACAATATTATCCGAAACCGATACAAAATGCACATAACGTCCACGATGTTTATAATATTTTTTACCTGATCGATACAATAAAAATCTGATGTGGCCAGCACACAACCTTGCGCTATAACTAGACATATAAACATAAATGTATACGTACAATCCGGTGCCCATTTTTACAAATAAAAATCTAATATATTCAAACACAGAAATTTGCATCCCCTGAATCAAAAGATTCATTCACAGGAAAACTCTTCTGTGTGGAAGCCATGCTCCGTTCAATTACTATACATCATCGACATACATATTATAATATATCTTACTTTATGACTAATGCCTCGTTTTCATGTATCCGGAATCCGCAGATTTCTTGCGGAATAAAATGGCCGCCATGAATTCCGTCAGTAGTTAAATTATTTTTAACTTTCTGCGGAACTCCGCAAGCTCCGCAAGTTTTGACGTTTAAACTGTCAGTTGTTATAACTTCAAATATATGATTATTTATGTTGAATATGGATATGGAATTCGTGGCGGCCATTTTATTCCGCAAGAAATCTGCGGATTCCGGATACATGAAAACGAGGCATTATATGGCGCTAGTATGTCAACTTGTCACCCGTCTCATATTTATTTAACATCTTTTATATATCTCTTACCAGCAAAGGAAATCTATTTTTCAAAAATATGTAATTTTACCTACCACGGTTTGTAAATCACAATTAGGAAAAAAATTTAAAACAAAAATTAATAATGTCAATACAGTCAATACGACAGATGAACAGACGTATACCTACAATGGGGTACTTGCACGTTACTGAAAATTAGGTTTTTAACACTATAAACATAATGTTAGGTTTAAAACATTGGTAAAAATACAAATTTTATTTAAAAAAAATTATATGTTTTTTTAGTAAATTGAGAAATAAATTTTACTGTAATGTCACTATTTTGCATTGAACGGCAACTATCTACGTCACACCACATTTTCATTAATTATTTTTAGGCTTGTTAATCAAAATTTTGTAAAAAAATACGAGTCCCAAGTTTTTTTTCAAAAATATTCAATAAAAAATCGTGCAAGTAGCCCATTTATGAAATGTTTGTGGCAACATTTTTAAAGAAATGTATAAATATTATTAACTGGGCATAATGTAATAAGGTAATAATATAGTAAAATTTGTATACAAAGAACTAAGAACTATATTTTTTTGCAAAAAGTTATTGCAAAATTATTATTTAATAAGAAAGCTTCACTAAAATCAAATTCACATATTACAGTGTCAAGGCGGGAGGCTATGTGCTGGCCACATCAGATTTTTTATTGATGGTTCATAGGTACTTGTTTCCGAAGGAGAAAGGTACCATATACTGCTCTTTAGCCAATGATTTAATATTTTTAAACTGATTTTACGTTCATTTTAAATGAATCATTTCAATTTAAAACTCACCACCTTTCTATAGTTCTTTAGTAATTAATTAACATTTATTGATATAAGTATTACTTACAGCCGAAACATAAATCTGTGTTTATCGTTTTAAAATTTAGAAACGGCCCAAACAGATTCATTATTTAACTTTGTTCTGTTATAAATAATTATTAATAATAATTGGGCTTAAATGGTCTACATCTATGAACCATTTTGTCCATGGAAAATGGAAGTTAATCGATCATAAGCATTTAGTTTGCAAGTTTACATTTATATTTAAGTTTAAGAAACATAGCCTTCAAATAATAAACTTAAATAGCTTTAATAAGTGGTAAATATAAAGCTAATTTATCTCCACCTCCACCGGTGGTTTAGTTTTGACCGTTAATTTCATGAGACGTAGAAATTTATTAATCTTTGACCAATCTACACAGTTATCTGTATATTTAAAAACTTGTTGTATAATACTATTATGTAAATTTAATTAAATCTTATTTAACTACTAATTTACCCTGATGAAGACACAAGGGTGTGCCGAAACGTCTGTTTTAAAATATAACAAAAACTCATGTCGACTCTTTTAAGAGCTAAGTTATTTTTATTTTATAACATTACATACAATTTAATGTATACTAATATTTTTAAAGTTTCTATTCGCCCTGATGAAGGCATAAGTGTTGCCGAAACGTTGGCCTAATAGGAAATTAAAATAATTGACAATTTAATGTATACTAATATTTTTAAAGTTTCTATTCGCCCTGATGAAGGCATAAGTGTTGCCGAAACGTTGGCCTAATAGGAAATTAAAATAAATTGACTGCATTCCCGTCTAATTATTTTTTCCATCCGCTTGCCAGTCGCCAAATTACTGTTCCATCAAACTAATGCTTATGAAACTTGATTCCAACTGATTTACTTCCAGTATTGTTTAGTAATGAGCACTGCATTACTAGACGACGAAGTATACAACTTTAAAACAACCTACGACATATTGGTTAACCGGATAGCATCAGCAGGTGCAATCCCAGGAATTCTAATCCTTTTAATATTATACCTGACTAATGAAAATCGAATCTGGACTGAATTCCCAATTTTGTTGGTTTATGGAGTTCTAAATTTTGTCATTGGAATGCTATCTGCAATAGAAGAAAAATATTTAGTACTGAGCTGTTCGCATCTGGTAACAGGCGTGTTATGTTTAGTTGATGCAACTATTGTGATTTATGATTCATATTCCGTTGCTATCTAGATAGCTTAAAAACAATTAACATGTAATTGTTTTATTTGATAAATACATTTGATATGTTTTGACATTTGTATCACTTCATTTTCATTCAAATTTTCAGTGAATTCTACATAAAATCATCGTAAGTTGTTTAATGGTATAAATAGCCCAATGATTATATAAATTTGTTTTTAGATCATGTCAAAAGAATTAGCACAGGATCCTCATTTCCAGTTGAAAGTTTTAGACTTTGTAAGTACACATAATATATGGAACTTACCATAACTTATTTAATCGTTTTATTGGTAAATTCTTTATTCAACACCATTCAAGCTGTTTTTGTGTTAATTTTGACATTTTACCGAAAAGTAATGTCTTAATGTTCGTAAATCGTACTTGAACGATACGGATACCTACTTAAAAATAGGAAATTTATATTTATTTTTAAATATTTGTTGAGGATTGGTATGAGAAGAATCAGTTGAATAAGTTAAATTAGATCAGTATCAAAATTGTAACAATTATTAAATTCGTCTATCCTGTTGAACTTCGGTTTCGCGCGCATGCTTGGGCATTGGACATCCGGATACAAAATACCTAACACGTGTAAAGTGAGACAGCAAAACTGCTGAGCAGTACGCTATGGTAATAGAAAGGCGGTTAGTTTAAATTTGACATTTCTTATTTTTGGGAAAAGTTTAATTCAATTTAAAGACATTGCGCAATTTGTACAATTTAGTACGCAACAGGCATGAAGCTAATTAATAAAATCGAAAATAAAATTTTGATATTTGTACAAATCTGTCAAAATACGCGCGCAGGGTACGTTCCGATTCCATGGATAAAGCCCGATTTATAAACTTGACGTTGACGTTGCTGTTACGTTGCCGTTGCTGTTGCGGTAACGTTGCGGTTGCAGTTAGAATGTGGCGATTTATAAACTCAAAGTTCAACTGTATGACTTCTATTAAAAGAGCAACCTTCTCTATAGAAAAATAAATTCAGTTATGACATTAATCATTTCATATGATATTATTTATACATTAAATAATTACCTGATTGTGTTAAACTCTGTGAATCATCCATGTCAATTGTCACCAAATTATAAAATTGACATTTGACATGCAAATTCAAAATCACGTGACCCGATCACTCATTTTCATTGGTTAGACGTTCATGTGCCCAACGGTGAACTTCAAAAGTTAAAAGTTGGTTATCTCGAACGTCATGCGTACGGAACGCCAACTTCGAACAGTAGCGTCAACGGAGTTTATAAACGAGTCATATGTTTTTCTAATATTTAACTTTGAACGTCAACGTCAACGGCGAACTGCAACGTCAACGTCAAGTTTATAAATCAGGCTTAATAGATTACAGAAGTGGGCGGTCTTTGTTAGCGCGGTAAATTTGAATGCGAGTCGATAGTGTATGCAATTTTAATTGATTTCTAGCGTATTTGTATTATAAGTATCTAAATTGAATTTTTTAAGGGAAACAACCAATGATACATTAAACTACTGTTTTAATGTTACCAATTTAAATGGTTGTTGCTTTGAAATATATAATTATAGACTTTTTACTTGTATTTAAAATTTGTAAAGAAACGTATGTCGTAGTGAACATTATGTCTCGATAACCTCACAATTTCAAAACTAACAACGGGCAAACAGTGGGTAATAACGATATTTCATTATCAACAGTAATTATCAATATTTTCATGCCAAAGGCAAAAGATGTTTTAAGCCTGATTTATTGATTGACGCTCCGTTTACACAACGCAAACGTTCCCGCTAACGCAGAACATGAACTAATTATATCAGATATTCCGTTCGCGTACCGTTAACTTTAAGATGTTTGACATACAACGATCAGCCATCAGTGTATCAAACATCTTAAAGTTATGTCTTAAAACTAAAACAATGTTTATGTTAAGAGGTCGAAACCTAGCTTTAATATTATATTTTAATGTATATTTAATATTAAAATTCATGTTAAAAATATTTTACATTTTAATATACCTATGTAATTTATTATCATCTACAGTATTGTCATGATACAGTTTTTCGAGGGACTGTTAGCACAAATAATCCAATTTGATTATGTTCAGCCAGGGGATTAGCATATCTAATTCCTTCTTCGGATTCGGAAATATGCAGTGTTACGACTAAAATAAAAGTTAAAATAAAATTTATATCTATAAAACAATTAAAAATAAAAAATAACATAAAATACATACCTACAGCACGACAATTTGGGATGCAGCATTTAATATTAGAAGCCATCACACTACTTTCACTTTTCACATGATTTTCACTGGGAAGTGTCTATTCGCACGCTGAAACGGGAAACCGGAGCATAGCGTTGCCGCGTCGAGTCTATACCGGAGAGTCGTAACAGATACGGGAAAACCGGAATGTGTCAGTTTCACGAGTTTCCCGTTTATTTGTCACACTTTTCCGGTTTTCCCGTATCTATTACGACTCTCCGGTATAGACTCGACGCGGCAACGCTGTGCTCCGGTTTCCCGTTTCAGCGTGCGAATAGCCACGTCCTTTTCACTGACGTTAATTACTTTTTGTACTCATCACCTAGGAAGTGACATATGAAACACGCAATTGACAATCGGAAATGTCAATTTCCCAGTGCACTGTGCACTCAATCAGGAAAAATGCAAATAACATTGGCCTTTCTAGACATTTCAGAGTAAAATCATCTTAAAAATAATAAAATTTAGTTTATAAAGTGTTACTTCCGGGAATTATAATTAGTGAAGACCACCGAAAACCGCCAATATTTAAAAATAAAACTTGTGTGCAGCGCGCCATCTGTTGGTAGTAGTGAGTACAAAAAGCATCGTAACCTCAAATTTAATGACCAGACTACAACTACAACTTGAATGTATTTGATTATAGTTTTATTCGTTACAAAAAACATTGTACAAACCAGGTGCGTGAACTTGGCAGAACAACATGAAGCACAAATTCTGAAACTTATGTAAATATTTTGTGCCCAATTTGTGCCTATTTGTGCCTTATAAATTATTGCATAATTCCTGCACGTTCAGGAGTTATTACAGTATGAATGACTTTTTTGCCAAGTTCACACCAACAGAAGAAAAATTGAATATGTTAATTTTTATTTTACAAATAATTTGTGCCTAATTTGTGCCCATTTGTGCCCATAAAATTACTAACTTATTATGAATGGTTTAAAAGTTATAAGGCTTCAAATTGATTTTCTGCCAAGTTCACACCAGCAGAAAAAAGATTGAAAATGTTAATTTTTATTACATAGATAATTTGTGCTTAATTTGTGCCTATTTGTGCCTTATAAATGAATTTCAAATCTCTACAGGTTTTTTATTTATTAACAATTACTTTTTGGAAAGTGTGAAGTTGGCAGAAAAGTTTTTTCATTTTCGAAAAATTTATATACCATTACAATCATCATAATTTGTGCCCATTTGTGCCCCATAAATAAATTAAATATCTCCATAGGTTCTTTATTAATAAGCAATTAAATGTGCGCACGAGTTAGTGCGGGCCCGGTACGAGGCTGATGCCGGCCAGCGAGGGTACATGTCCCGACAAACGTTACACACTGCGAGACGGACTAAATATGGGTAATAATACGAAGCATAATATACAAACAGTGAACAGCCATTATTATTTTTTTTTATTTATTTTGTATATATTATTTATGCCGTATTATCGAGTTTGATATTTATTAGAGGTTGGTATATAAATCTGATATTTTATAAATGAATAAATATTAGGTAGGTACCTGTGCAATTTTTACGTAAATAATTATTATAATATACTTACTTTAAAAGTGTTATATTTTCAACTGTTCATAGAAATAGGTAATAGGATTAGATTTGAAAATTTTGGGTAAACTATACTATTTTACTGGGAATTCGGCTTTCGGCTGGAAAGTTATAATCCGTAATCCTATTTTAACTGTAAATTAACTCCCCAGTGGAGCCTGTCGATTGTTCTAAAGAATATAATACTACAATAGAAAAATCTGATGTGGCCAACACATGACCTCTCGCCATACTCTACTATTTTTATTTTACTAATATAAGTAGGTATATAATCATTTTATAGACGGGAATTCGAGATTTGTAGTTTTTATAATATTATTAAAGTTTATCATAACTTCATAACCATTTAAATAATAAATGATATTTTATATTTTTAATTTGTCAAAAAGTCTAAAATTTATTTGACGGTGACTCTCAAATATTTTATTTTTTTCCATTGGTAGGCAAATAAATCAAATTTGTAGAACTTTAAACTTCTTATAATTCAAAAAATGGTGCTACATAGAAACAAAATTTTAAATAAAAAAAATTGTAGATAGTAACATTTAGTATACATTATTACTAAAAAAATACCTGAGAATCCATAAATTTAGAGGATATTTCAGAAAAACTCTTCAGATCTTCAAGAAACTTCCACTTTCGGTTGCAAAATTAACAACAAAATCTAATCAGATCTAATGTAGGGTGTCAAAATATTATATGCATAATTTCAAATTCCCAGTAAAATAGTTTACCCAAAATTTTCAAATCTAATCCTATTACCTATTTCTATGAACAGTTGAAAATATAACACTTTTAAAGTAAGTATATTATAATAATTATTTACGTAAAAATTGCACAGGTACCTACCTAATATTTATTCATTTATAAAATATCAGATTTATATACCAACCTCTAATAAATATCAAACTCGATAATACGGCATAAATAATATTTACAAAATAAAAAAATAATAATAATGGCTGTTCACTGTTTGTTTATTATGCTTCGTATTACCCATATTTAGTCCGTCTCGCAGTGTGTAACGTTTGTCGGGACATGTACCCTCGCTGGCCGGCATCAGCCTCGTACCGGGCCCGCACTAACTCGTGCGCACATTTAATTGCTTATTAATAAAGAACCTATGGAGATATTTAATTTATTTATGGGGCACAAATGGGCACAAATTATGACGATTGTAATGGTATATAAATTTTTCGAAAATGAAAAACTTTTCTGCCAACTTCACACTTTCCAAAAAGTAATTGTTAATAAATAAAAAACCTGTAGAGATTTGAAATTCGTTTATAAGGCACAAATAGGCACAAATTAAGCACAAATTATCTATGTAATAAAAATTAACATTTTCAATCTTTTTTCTGCTGGTGTGAACTTGGCAGAAAATCAATTTAAAGCCTTATAACTTTTAAACCATTCATAATAAGTTAGTAATTTTATGGGCACAAATGGGCACAAATTAGGCACAAATTATTTGTAAAATAAAAATTAACATATTCAATTTTTCTTCTGTTGGTGTGAACTTGGCAAAAAAGTCATTCATACTGTAATAACTCCTGAACGTGCAGGAATTATGCAATAATTTATAAGGCACAAATAGGCACAAATTGGGCACAAAATATTTACATAAGTTTCAGAATTTGTGCTTCATGTTGTTCTGCCAAGTTCACGCACCTGTACAAACCTCTTACGGGAAGACACCATCCCAGCATTCGCGTAAATGAAACCCTCGCTCCGCTCGTGTTTCGAAAAATCCGCTCATGTGGGATCCAAATCTTTCCGCATTTGGTTCGTAAATAACTATTTCTCAATTTTATTTATTTATAAACAAAATTTTGTTAGTATGTTTGACAAATGACAATTTGAAAAAGTTGATAAGGTGTAGAATGCTTTCAAATTATTCAAAAATTGCCATTAGCGCCTCTCCGTGATTGAAATGGTAATTAAAAACAAGATACTGTCTCCAGCAATATAGGCGGTTTGCACATGAGTAGTCAGCGCCGCCCTGGGCCCTGGCGGGAAAAAATGCATTAATATTATGGTAACCCTTTGACAGTTCGACAGTAGTTGTAGGTACTGTTTCAATTCAACCAGTTCTGTTCTAAGTTCTAATGTTCTATAATAAGATGGTATGAGGACGAGAGATGTAAAATTTGGATTCACAGAGTAAAACGAATTTCGTAAGTAGATACCTACATAACTGTAAATATATTTTATCACGTTTTATAATCTATTTATTAATTCTATTTTGAGAATTGACGAAAAGCGCTGGGAACCAGTGCTCATTTTATTTAATTAAACATTCAAACGTGTTGTATACCTAATACTTTTGCCGAATCTCCCACTAGAGGCGCTCATGCTCAATATGTGCAAACCGCCTATAGGTTTCTACAGCATGCAGACAACTTGTAACTACCTCTACCTCTTGGAAGTAGGTAAGATTTCATTATCCGGACGGTCGTCTGGTAATGATTCTGAACAGAATTCAAAGTTACCTTGACAAATCGTCACTTGATTCTGAACGGTTTTGGGTAAAATATCTTGTCTCGACAATGCCCGGATACTGAATACGTCAATTCCTTTTGCCACAAGCCTGCGCATAGCGTACTGCGCACCAGCTTGCTGTCTCACTCGACACAAGTTACTTTGTATCTATCGCACTCACTTCTTCTGATTGACTCCGCAAGTGTGACGTCATGACCGCCATGTTATTGTGGTAGGTTACTATGGTACGGTTTGCGTTCCAAACAAACGCAGCTGAACGTGTTATTTTAAGGGTACGGTCCGAATCACGCTACCAGTGTTCGCAGCCCGCAGCGCCAAGACCGCTCACAGCTGGTCCGATTCACTGAGCGCGCTGACAACAACAACAATTCGGACCGTTCGTGAGCGCGCTTACTTTTTGCTTGTGTTTTTGACAACCAGATTATGAACAATTTGATAATGAGAAACAATTACTGGTGTATTTTATAATTAAAGTTATAAGATTTGTAATAATTTAATTTTTATATTTATTGAATAATATAGAAATGGAAAAAAATCCAATTTATTTTAGCAACATGTAAGAAATAAAATAAATTATGAAGTAAAATAAATACAAAACATAAATTGTGTTCAATTAAATACAAATATTTAAAAATAAAAAAATATAACACAGCTGTCAACCTGTCAAGTGACTACCCACGTGACCCGCACGCTCACACTGCCTTACCTCTTGACTGCGAGCAGTGTGAGCATAAACGGTGATGTCATCTATTACGGCACTATTTCTCACAACGCAAATTTTGAGCACTGAATGTAAATCGGACCGACTGTAAGCGCGCTGTTCGTGCTGTAAGCGTGATTCGGACCGTACCCTAAGTGTAGCTCAGTTTGAAAATCATTTATTTCTTTCTTAATGCTATTTATTGTGTAAGGTAAGTACATTAATGTTTTAATACAGATTTATGTTCAACTTGCATTCATCAAATTATTCGTATTTAAGCAATATCTGTCAAATAAACACTAAAGTAAAGTTTGTTGATAGGTTACACTTTCCTATTACCGTGGCAGTAGTATAATAATTATGCTCTGCATCACGCTTGTAATGGTTTGTTTGGAATGTAAACCGTAACCTACCACAATAACATGGCAGTCGTGACGTCACAACTTGTGGATTGAATTATTATGGTAATTTGACAACTAAGGTTCATATCCAGTCAAGAAAACATTTTAGTTCAATTGCTCAAAAATTCCTTTTAGGTATTTGGTGTACACTTCACACAGGATAATACAACATCAGAAGATGCAAATATAGAAAATTTGTGTTATAAAATACCTGCCGCAAATGATTCATTCACAGGAAAATTCAAATCTAGAATTTTATATTCGGCTTAAGTGTAAATACAGAAACATAGGAAGATGCAAATCTAGAAATTAGTTTGTCTCTTCAGCACAATGAACAAGTGTGATACACAAATTTGTTGAATGAATGATCTAAATTGAATGAATGATCTAAATTCGCATCTTCTGGGTGTATGGACGCCTCCAAGGGGGCAAAAAGGGCAGTTGTCCTCCATGGAAAATGACCGAAAGTAATCTAAGATCTGGAAGATATTTTGAAATAGTAATTGAAAAATTTAGTTTTCTTAGAAACTTTGCATATTTTTTAAAATTTATTTCTTAATAGCTTTCTTTGACTTAATTAATTAATTTGACTACAATAATTCCCCTTATAATATTTTTTCTTTTGAGTTTATGTTTTTATCTTCGACCATTGTATAATACATTCATTAAATAACTGTAGTAAGATAAACCCCTCCGTAGGACACACTATTGTATTATGAATTCATAATGAGTCCAATATTCAACACTATGGTATAATGATGAACTGTCAGCACACCAAAATGTGAGGTTATAGATTAATATTTGAATGAATAAAAATGTGTAAAGAAATGTTTTATTTAAAAAGTCGTATTTGACTCGCACATAACAGCTATGTAATTTACTCGGATGATAGACATTCGTCTTCAGCTACATTATGTGTCTGGTGTTGTATTTTCCTGTACCTATATGCATATTCATTTCGAACAGAAATAAATACAATACTGCAAACATGTATTCTTGCTTAGTCCTAAATAAATGAAGAATAAAGTAATCTTGATTTTAGACATGCGAGTACATTGGTTTATACCAGCTATTGAGCGCCGGCTGTTACAAAAGCGCCCTGCATAACATAGCAGCATATTTGGCATTCTGCGGCGGGCTGCTTACTGTATCAGCTATCATAGTCACCATGATAAAAGAAGATAGAAATCAATTATTTGAAGACATGTTTCTAGGAGCCTACGGCGCGTTTTCAATGATTGCTTGCTACTACTTTTACGACAGATCGAATTCTTTCAGATTTGGTGGTTTAAATAACTCTGATATTATTATGACATATGCTAGCGGAATTGCTGGAATTAGTATGATTTCTGAAGTCGGCTACAATTACATGTATAAGGGCAAGGGGAAATGATATTTTCATTATTTATTATAGTTGCTTCCATATAGAAATAAAAATTCCATATTTTGTGTATAAAATTTTATTTATCATCGAGAATGGTTTATTGACGTCACTTCCATTTGCCACAAGCATGCGCATAGCGTACTTACTGCGCACCAGCTTGCTGTCTCACTCGACACAAGTTACTTTGTATCTGTCGCACTCACTTCTTCTGACAGGATAGGTCAATTGAATGCTTCATAATTATTATAATTTGACAACTAACGTTCACATCCAATCAGGAATACATTTTAGTTCAACTGCTCAAAAATTCCTTCTAGGTATATAGCGTACATATCATACAGGATAATACCTACAACATCAGAAGATGCAAATATAGAAAAATTTAGTTATAAAATACCTGCAGCAAATGATTCATTCACAGGAAAATTCAAATCTAGAATTTAAAACCTACAACTTCAGAAGATGCAAATATAGAAAATTTTAGTTATAAAATACCTGCAGCAACTGATTCATTCACAGGAAAATTCAAATCTAGAATTTTAGATTCGGTTTAAGTGTAAACACAGAAACATAGGAAGATCCAAATCTAGAAATTAGGTTGTCTCTTCAGTACAATGAACAAGTGTGGTACACAAATTAGTTGAACAGAACTAAATGAACATCCCAGTAGATACCATTCTGAAGTTCCACATACTACTCGATTTTACTATAGGTAACTCTTCTAGATTAATTTCTAGATTTGGATCTTCCTATGTTTGTGTTCGCATTTAAGCCGAATTTAAAATTCTAGTTTCAGGAAAATTCAAATCTAGAATTTTAGATCCTGCTTAAGTGTAACACAAACATAGGAAGATCCAAATCTAGAAATTAATAAAGTAATCTTGATTTTAGACGTGCGAAGCGATTGGTGCATACTACCTAACGAACATAGGCTGCTGCAAAAGCGGCCTGCATATCATAGCAGCATATTCGGCATTCATCGGCGCCATGATTGCTGTGTCAGCTATCATGACCACCATGGTTCTACAGGATAGACATCCATTGTTTGAAGACATCTTGTTAGGAACCTACGGCGCGCTTTCAATGCTTGCTTGTTTCTTATTTTTCGGCAAAGGGAGAACTTGCAGTACTAAATGCTATAATACAAATTTATTTTCTCCTGAGAATGTTATGGCCTGTGCCAGCGGAATTGCTGGAGTTAGTATGATTTCTGAAACCGGCTACAAATACATGGATAAGAAATGATATTTTTATTATTTATTATAGTTGCTTCCATATACAAATAAAAATTACATTTTTTGTGTATAAAATTTTATTTATTTTGTAAATGTTTCATTGATTACAACAATGACCACAAAGTATTATTTTTGAAACATCACTGTCTTTATCTTTTTATTGTCCTCTTTGTATTTTTACACTTCTGAATCAGTTATTTTATGTTACGTATGGGTTACCAGGAAATATTTACTGGTTTGAAAGTTGAAATCTAGAAAAAGTGTCATAGAATGTAAAAAATACCTTTATGTTGATTTAATATTTATAATTTGTTTTTAAATTCATCAACATCAACATAATATTCATAAAAAAATCTGACGTGGACACCACATGACTACCTTGTACGCCTATTAAACTGTTCATACTTTTCTTAGGGCCGGTTTTTCAATCTGATGTTTAATTTGTAGTTCGGTAACTATTAGTTATATATAAGTAGTGGTTAACTACTAGTTATATTTTATTATGTTTGACAATACATTTCAAACTGTTGATTACGTAATCAGAAGTTTTGTATTAAATTTGCAATGTTGGTAGTTATTTTGAATAGAGTACATTGCTTCTGGTGAAAAAATCACCTTTGTTTTCGTTAAATTTTCTGACGTTTAACTAATTAATATAACTAAATTGTGTTAAAATGGACCCAAAAAAAGCAATAATTTTGCGGGGGAAGAACAAGAATTGCTTATGCAACTTGTAACAAAATATGAACATATTATTGAAAATAAAAAAGTGACCAAACGACTTGGGATCAGAAGAAAAACGTGTGGTCTAAAATTGAAAAAGAATTTAACAGCAAAATAAAATGGGAGTTTTTCGTGACGCAGAATCACTTAAAACTAAATTCCGAAATATGAAAAAAGACTATATTATTTATTATTGTTGTTAATATTATTGACTAATTGGATTGCAGCTGCTTTTTCTTCATTAACTTGCGGAACTCGTTCATTTTCATCGCAAGCAATATTATGAAGCACTGCAGTGGCTACTATTACCGATTTAATTATTTGAATTTTTAATCTTAATCCTAATGCTAGGCCTGGAAATCTCCTCTTCCAAATGCCATAAGATTTTTCAACTGAATTTCTAGTTCGAATTTGAGATTCATTGAACAATTTTTTTGCTTCATTTTGAGTTCGTCTAAGAGGGGTAATTAAATAATTTTTAATAGGATATTCGCTATCACCCTGGATAACCGAATCATGATAGCGGCCAGCTTCCAATGAATGCATCAACCGAGAATTTCTAAATATATGTGCATCGTGTGATGATCCCTCGCCACCGTGCCACAATATTTCTTATTTTATAATCAGCGTCTGCTACAGTTTGCACATTTAACGAGAAAAACTGTTTCCTATTACGAAAAATTTCAGCATTATTTTCGCCCGGTGACTGTATTTTAACAGGGCTGCAGTCGATAGCACCTATGCAGCGCGGAAGTCTGGCAATATTATAAAATTTCTGTCGGCACAACGCTACGTCTTCAGGGGTTTCAGGCATATTTATAATTCTTGGTCGTAAAGAAGCTATGGCTGAGGTAACTCGAGCCACTGTTGTGGTCGCTGTGGACTTACTGACACCAATAAAATCACCAGCTATACCTACTAAAAAAAGATCCTGCAGCGTAAAATCGTAATGTAAGTAAAAGTTTGTCTTCTGCCGACAAAAGCATTGTTCCTATAAAGAGCGTGACAATCGTCAAATATTATTTGAAATAAGGGATTTAAATGAAAAACCTATTGTTTGGATGCGCTATTGCATCTTCCACTTCTAATAATATGTTTTCCACAGTTCTTGGAGAAAGACGAAAGCGCATAAAAAAATCTTGCCGATCTCATCTTTTTTGGACGTCTCAATAAAATGTCGTAATGATCATCATAATCATCAAAATCCCAATTAAACATTTCAGAAAATTGACGCTTCGTAATACAATGTGTCAAAAAAATTAATATTTTTTTGTTTTATGTCAGATTGAATAACTACAACTTAACTAACAGAATAGGTAGTAGTTACAGTAATTCACAGTTTACCATCAGTTTGGTGGTTAACTACCACTTGTAAAACGGAAAAAATATATAACTATTAGTTAACTATTAGTTCAAATTTAACTATCAATGGTAAAACCGGGCCTTAATAACTAAAATGTAGAATAATATAAAAAAATCTGACGTAGCCACCACAATACCTGCCGCCGTACCTACTTTATTCTTTTAACTTATTATACAAATATATTAATATATAAGTACTACTACTACTGCTACTATACTCACAAATATATTTTAGTCATTTTATTTAAACTGCAGAAGAAGATATAAACGATATTTTACTATTGTCACTGCCACTGTCACTGTCATGTCATAATCATTTAAATTTTACGTAGTAACAAATGTTAATCGATCATGGACTACAAGATACCGAAATACTAAATAATAAATATATACTTTAATTATTCTTAAAAGATACCAGATACAAAAATATTTATAAAATACCGATTGTAGGTAATAATCACATAATCTTTCATTTAATATAAAAAAATTGTCTTAAATTAAATATTTATCGAAATATTTGAAAAAAGTACTACTTCCGGTTTATAGATTGAAACCAAAAATAGGAGGTGCACAACTAGATGCTATAACAGTCCTAAATACAAAATTTCAACTTTCTACGTCTAACCGTATTTGAGTTATGCGACACACATACGTACGTACGTCCGTCCGTACGACGAAACTAGTCATAATGGATTCAGAAAAGGTCAAAACGGATATTTCCGTAAAAATATGAGAACCGAAATTTTTCGCGATTACAATACTTTCTTTTACTCCGTACAAGGAAGTAAAAAACAGTTTGAGTATCACTGATTTACTAAACTAAAAGCAAATAATATTTTTATGAGAGGAATAAACTAAACCTGTTGAAACCTTGTTTGCGCTGAACAAGTTGAGTCCAACGGGGGTTGTCGAAGTTGTAGTACCTACCTATACATGTATCAAAATTAATATTAAGTATGTGTATATATTTTGATGTATTTATATGTAGAAATGTCTATGAATTGCATATAACTACATTTTTAATGATACAAAAATAATAAGGATTACCTATTTTAAATTTAAAGTGTAGTGCCATAATACCATAAGCAATTTAAAGACTTTCTGGGACACTTACATAGGATGGATAGGATGCACCATCATCAGAGCATACCAAAGGTTGGCATTTTTATTTATATTATAAAATATTGATTCACTAAGGCGCTAAGCTACAAAGGCCCATTTGGCAGAATCACTTCAAATCATATGAAAACTTAAATGCTAGTTAACCACCATATTGTCGAATTTGATGCTGCATTACTTAAAAATCATGGATGTTGCTAACTTTTAAAATGGCAAAACATCACAAAATTTAGTTTTTATTTTGTAATAAAGCGACTGCCGCCACATTACATTTTTTTATTTTTCCATTAACTCATTGTTGACATTCAATTGTTAATCAAATTGTAGTAATCAAATCTTTCAATCATTTTTGACATTAATCTCAAAATGCCTGTTAATCACTAACATTCCAGTAATTAAATTATACTTTCTTGGTTAGACGATATTAAAATCATAAAAATATGACTGCAGAATTTTTCGATTGCTGTAAACAAGAACGATTTTTATTCAAACTGGTCTATCTTGTAAGTTAGAAACTGTTACAATATTTTCATTCATACTAAAATACAATTTTTATAAAGTTCTCGACGTTTTATGGATATAAAAACATGTTACAATTCGAACCTTTGGAAGGTCTGGGAGTAATACCATGCACAATACTTAGCGTTGCCTTTTTGGGCGGCTTCATAGCCACTTTGGTTATGATGAACGCATACAGAACTCAAACTAAAGAAGATAAACTTGAGAATGCTTCGCTTCTGGTTTATGGACTTTTTAATTTTTTGGCAATGTTTGTTTGTTTACAAAGATTGTATCCATTTACTGGATACCATTATTATAAATTTCATCCGTTGAAGAATATGTTTATTAATTCTGTTATCGGTGGATGTACCATGCTGGGAGAATTTTTATATAATCAATTTGTTAAAACATAATTATGGATAGCTGGATATGTTTCATAGTAGGTACCTATACCATTTGTTATAAATAGATATTTTAAATCAATTAAGTAACTTGTTGGAAGGGAAAAAATGAAAAAAAATGCATAAAAATGTTTATAAATTTAAAATATAGAAAAAATCATGTTTTGAATCAAGAAATAGTTTCACAAAAATTTATAAGTAGGTATTATCACTTCAATTGTTACCTCATTGTAGTAATCAAAACATCGCGAATGTCACATTTTTTGACATATTTTAAATTTTCATCTTAATTTCAGTCATTTCACAAAATTTCACGTAATTCCAGTTCTTCATTTCTCAATTAACAATAGATATTTTTGAAATAGCAGCAAAATAATTAACAATGAGCGACATTGAACAATTATTCAAAGATATACATTTCAGATTCAAAGTGGCCGATGCAGTAAGTTCAGACCTTTTGAAAAATACTAATGCTAGCACCAATTTTTATTTGAACATTCCTGTAATCTTTGATGTAGTATAGTACAAATACATTTCATCTACCTAATAATCATTAGCGTTTATTAGGGGGTTATTGCAGTCACACAATGGTCAAAACTTCAAGCCTGAGATGCGCCAGAGCATACAATACAACCCTGGTAATAAGCTTCGAAAAACTCTTACTCTACCAGTGGAACATTGGGGGTAAAATATATACTCGGGTTAATAAATATGGCAAATACTGAACTGCTCGACTATATTTCTTATCTGCGGGCTAATCTTAAACGATTGCGGTTTTGGGCATTGTGTGACTGCAATAAGCATTTAACGATTATTAGGTACTTGATGTATGCGTGGATTATACCATTGCACACCTATTTTTTTGTAAAATGCTTCAGTTAACTTTTGAGACCCAAATTATATGAATACAAGCAAATAGCAAATGTGTGTTTATTATTATTACTTAACTAAAACTTAAAATTAAGGACCTTAATAAATATTAAGACAAATATAATAAAAACAGCATTTATTCTAAGAAATAGACATTTTTAAGATCAATATCAATATCTGTAACTATCACCAATACTGTAAGTCATCTCTCTTATTATTAAATTGCAATAAAATGGACAGTTCAAGTAAAAATAAAAATGGTGGTGGTACAAATTTGTCAATAAAACATTAATTTCTTGCAATTCTTGAAGTGCGCGACATTTGTCGGTATGAAGATCTTGTCGACAAGCTGCTGCACTTACAAATGCTCCACTCAATCAATGATAGTAAATGTTGCATTTGGTGGCGGCTTTTGCAACATGGCAGCCCTCATTTACATGTACTACATGAAGAGCGTTAGTGCAGATGTAGAAGATGCAACACTTGCATTAAATGGGATAATGAACTGTTTGGCGGTGTTGGTGATACTAAACTCATGGAGATGGAACCCTGCTCCGCTCATGTTGTTATGTTCTTTAACGGCTGCTGGTTGTATGATTGGGGAACTTGTTTATTTCAAGTATTACAATAAATAATGGATTGATTATGACAATGAATTTGGTAAGATAAATTGAAGCTGATAATAATATACTAGGTTTAGTTCCGGTCGAGGAGCATCGAGTAACTCCTCGATGAAACGAAAGAACGCACTCGTCCGTGATGGATTTCTATTTCATCGGTGACAAATACATCAAAGTTTTGCGCGAAATCAAATACAAAAGATACGTCTGAAATGAGATACATTCGTTTCATCGAAGAACAACTCGATGAAAATAGCGGCGCCCCTATTTTTCGTCGAGGACGGGGTGCGTTCTATCGTTTCATCGAGGAGTTACTCGATGCTCCTCGACCGATGTGCCATAGGCATAAGTGAACTTACTGATTTGCGTAAAAGTGAATTGCATCAGAATACAGTTATTCAAAATACTTACTAAAATTGATAAACTGATTCCTCGACTGATTCTGAACTCGTTCTGAACTTGGTCAAAATTGTGTAGCTTTAGTTAATAACAATATCATTTTATGTATCTTAAAGTAAAGATCAAAACCATATTATTTGTAGTGAGGTACAAAAATGTGTAAATTTTGATCAATTTGATTATTTTTGTACCTTTTCTTGCAGGAATCAAGAACGCTGTGCATTTGACAATTTTGACGTTTGGCATTTCAATATTTTCGTTAAATTTCTTCATTCTATATTTTGGTCTTTTTACAATTTTCATTCCATTTGTCGTGGAAAGACAATATTTATTTAAATATCAGACTTATCAATTCTTTGTCAAGATGAACATTCTTGGTTTAAAATTGGAATTGTCGTAAGTTTATTAAACTTTTTAGTTTTTATGTATGATTTTTTTAAACTCTGTTTTATTTTCAGTACGAGAATAGTCAAAATCAAAGATTGAATGTTGCACAATGAACGCAAAATTTGAACTGCTTCTATTTTATATTATGTAACAGAAAGTATAGTTTAATATGAAATTTTAACATCACATTAATTGTTGCAACATTTATTGGTAATACATGTCAAAGAATATTGAATTTACTGTATTTCTATTCATGGCTGCAATATTTATTAATACCTACTAATACTACCGAGAATACTACTATCTACTAAACAACTCATTTTATCTATTTTATTTTGGTGTTAACCATTTAACAGGATTTATTGCAAATTATAGAATGGCAGATAGTATTTTAGTGGAATCCAACCACTTCTTAACTGGTGCATCCGTGCGACAACCTTTGAAATTCTTCAAAGCAGCAACGGAGTTGCTAGAGAGTCATAATATAACATAGCACCAATTTTTATTTTAACATTTAAGAGGAATGCCCACCCCTACAAAATTAAGCAAAAATATGTTCTCGTTGGGCCCATGAAATTGACTTTAATTTTGGTTCGATTTGTTTGCTCTTTTTTTAAATTTAAAGATAAAAGATGTCTCTAGGTCTGTCTAGTGCCATTTTTTTTAAATTTAAATTTTTACATGTATTTTGTAAGCTCCAAAGTTAGTAAAATTTTAAGAACTTTGAATATAAAATATTAAAAAACTAAAGTAAAAATTAAAAAAGTGACACTAAGCGGACATAGCCTAGACTTTAATCTTTCATTAAAAAAAAAATTGTTTAAAAATATTTAAAATTAGTGGTGATTTCATGTGCCCAACGAAACCCCTTTTGTAGTAGAAAATGGCTAAATACGGTTCATTCGTCGAATCAACCGATGTCGTCACAATGAGTAACAATGGTTTGTGACGGCATCGCTTCATTCGTTAAATGGATTCCTCTTAACAGTTATTTAGTACCATTGCACACCTATTTCTTTGTAAAATGCCTCAGTTAACTTTTGATAACAAATTATATGAATACAAGTACAAACAAATGTGTTCATTAGTATTACTTTCTATGTTTATTCGATTAATTTTAAAGATGTTAAATAAGCCAAAAATGGCACTTAGAGGTTGGAAAATAGAAATAATTCCTTGTTATTTGGATTACTGGTTTTATTGTATATCGAAGTTATATTAGTTGCGAGGTTTCAACCAGAGTCTTTCTTGACCATTTTCAAGCAGAAGTATTTACAATGAGTTAAAATTGAATAGTAAAGTTACATAGTCAGCATAATTACTAATCCTAAGTTTTTATTTATTTAATTTTTTAATATATTTAATTAATAGTGGAGAGATAAACTATGAAACTTGATTCTAAAGATGTATGGTTGAAAATTGCTTGTGATCAGCTGTTGGAAGAGGAGGTTCAATCAGTGAAATAAATACTTGTCGATATTTTTGTTGTTACCTACTGGTTTTGTTGCGCAGAACTTAGTTGGTAGACTGTCTTCCAACAGCTGATCGCCATTCGCAAGCGATTTTCACCCATACATCTTTGACATGAACGTTCTTCATAAATTTGATGCATGTAGCGTATCTCCCCACTATTTGGGTGATACAAATTTATCAATAAAACATTAATTTCTTGGAGAAAGTAATTAGACGGGAATGCAGTCAATTTATTTCAATTTCCTCCTAGGCCAACGTTTCGGCAACACTTATGCCTTCATCAGGGCGAATAGAACCTTTATAAATTAGTATTAAATTGTATGTAATAATAATAATAATATTTTATTTAGTTAGCATTTAGCTAGAAAATAATACAAAATAATAATATAATGTTTAAGAAAAAATAAAATAATACACTTCAAGAGATAATTTATTTTATAACATTTATACAATTAAGGCCCGGTTGTACAATTCGAGTTTAGTGTTAGCTTAAACATAAACTCAAGCTTAGTTAAACCGCGTTTTCCCAGCCAATCTCCAGCGTTAAAATAAAACAGTTAACCAATGAGATGCAACAATACAACAGAAAAACTTGGTAACCATGGTTTTGGCATAAACGTAGTTTAAGCTGAGATTGAACAACCGGCCCTTAATGTATACTATTTTTTAAAGTTTTTATTCGCCCTGATGAAAGCATAAGTGTTGCCGAAACGTTGGCCTAATAGGAAATTAAAATAAATTGACTGCATTCCCGTCTAATTACTTTTTCCATTCGCTTGCCAGTCGCCAAATTACTGTTCCATTAATTTCTTGCAATTCTTCAAGTGTGCCACATTTTCAACATGAAGAGCTTGCTAAACTACGGCTATTTCAAAAGCTCCACTCAATCACTGATAGTTAACCTTGCATTTGGAGGTGGCTTTTTCAACATAGCTGCCCTCATTTACATGTACGTGGAGAAAAGCGGTAGTGACGAGACAGAAGAGGCAATACTTCTAATATATGGGATAATGAACATTCTGACGTTGCTCGTGATACTAAACTTAATTAAATGGTACTTGCGATACCCTTCTACAATATACACCCCTGTTATGCTAATGTTGACATGTTATTTAATGGCTGCTGGTTGCATTATTGGCGAACTTGTTTATTACAAGTATGTCGCGAAAAAACTAATGGATTGATTATTTGCAATATATTTGGTAAGATAAATAAATTGAAGTTGATAATAATAATATATCATACTCTGAACTTTAAATCAGAACTGTGTATAGTTGATTTCTTAACTAAACGGAGCAATCTGAAGTTGTCTCGCTGAGCCGTATTT
Source organism: Agonum fuliginosum (assembly GCA_947534325.1). Classification (NCBI taxonomy): domain Eukaryota; kingdom Metazoa; phylum Arthropoda; class Insecta; order Coleoptera; family Carabidae; genus Agonum; species Agonum fuliginosum. The sequence goes on from OX384043.1 coordinate 20,663,691, forward strand.
ACACTGTGTAAATACGAGAAAAATATCACTAGATTTTTTTGGCGGCAAAATTAAATTTAACCAATCAGCGGGAAACTCGATACAGTCAGTGACAATAGCTGACGAGACAAGATGGAGAACATTCGTTTGTTTTCATTACAAAGTTTGTGTGGTGTAAAACTGGTGTTACATCAGCCAATCAAAAACGATCAGTTTTAGCATTCCAACTTCAGATTGGTCCGTTTAGTTAAGAAATCAACTATAAACCTAAAGTAAAGAACAAAATCATTTTAATTTTGTGCGAACAAAAATATGTAGATCAAAGTGTAAATAATGATCAATTTTATTATATTTTTAACTTTTCTTGTAGGAATCAAGAACACTGCATTTCACAATTTGGACATAACATTTCAATATTTTCGTTAAATTTCTTCATTCTATATTTTGGTCTTTTTGAAAATTTTCTGGGATTCATTCATCCATTTTTCGTGGAAATACAAGTAATATAAATCTTTAAATGACAGCAATTCTATGTCAAGATGAACATTTTTGGTTTAAAATTGGAAATGTCGTAAGTTTTTTAAACTTTTTAGTTTTGTATGACTTTTAAAACTCTGTTTTATTTTCAGTACGAGAATGGAAATCATAGATTGAATGATGCCCAATTTATGCAAAATTTGAATTGCTTCTATTTTATATTATGTAACACAAAGTATAGTTTAATATCAAATTTTAACATCATATTAATTGTTGCAACATAAATAAATTTTGTTTTCCGAAAGTTTCTGTGCTTCTGTTATCCGACAATTATTCATATTTGTCCCATGAAGTAGATGAAAAACATGCAACTTCTCATCCACTGAAAAAATGTAACTTTCAATTAGGTATAAGGCATTTGACCTTCAGTGGACAAAAATTTGGCTACGGCGCATTTTTGTTCTTTAGCCGCCCGACTACCTTTAAATATAGGGTTAGGGCAGGTCGATGTTGAAATGAAATGTGTGAGATATTTATAAAATTCATTTTTTATTTAAAAGGCCCATGCATACCATTACGTGTTTTAAATTCTTTAAATGGGAAGGGATACTTTTCTTTACAGAAATGGATAGCCCTATTTATTTTACTTTCATACGTAATATAACAAGTGATATGATTCCCGAGCTTATATTTAATGAGAGAATATAATGTAGTGATGCGCAAGGCGCGCGCAATGAAAACGAGAACGTATCTTAAAGTTGGGAGTTTATTGAACGCAACACATCACATCAGGTGTTTGGGTGTGTTTTACTTTTAACCTAACCTAACCTAAGTAATTTTAGAAAAAATTTCTTTAGCAACGGACCAAAACAAGGTGATAATTTCTTTGTTTTTTTATCATCATACGTAATATACAAGTGATATGATTATTATCGATGATATTCTCGAGTGGAACCGAGCTGCAGATTTCACGAGTCCGTAGGACGAGTGAAATGTGCTGCTTCGGTTTCACGAGCAATATTTTGAATTATTAATCATATCACAAGCTTATATTTGCATTTTGCAAGATGCGTTACCTCAATTTTTTAATTGTTTGATTAATTTAATCGTTATTAGCATCACTCCAACGATTATCACACCTTTTAATAGTCAAGAACTACGAAATTAACTGTCAATACAGAAAAAATGCCCTTAGCAACGGACCAAAACAAGGTGATAATTTTTATTTTTTATCATCGCTGTGATATAGTTGGTCCGCGATGTGGTGATCGGTACGTCATTAGTTTCTAAACTTATAATAAACAGGCATTATGTATATCTCTCTTTGTCACATGCATGCTTGTTCATTCGTTGGTTAATGTTACGTCTGTCTAATATGTTTATCTCTTTTCCACTAGTATACTTAAAAAGAGAACGATACATTTACGTCAAGAGAAATGTCAAACACTGCTTATCATTTCAGGTTATGTTTTGTAGGGAATTTAAGAATATTCGCAATGTTGTATAAGGAACAGAAACTACAAATAATAATAATATAACTATACTCACAGCAGAAAGCATAACACAGCCGTAAACTACTAAATACTAATAACCTCAAATAGAAAATTGCTAATGTCAAAACATACCAGTGAATCTAAAACAATGGTTCTCGTTATTAAATATGAAACAAACCCATTGCCATCAGAATTCAATTTTTAGGTAATTTATAATGATAATAGCATGAAACATTATTACTATTTAATTTTTATATTACATAATTCTTAATTTAAATTTGATATTTACTTATAGTTCTTGTTCATCATGAGTGACTGGTTGAGAACCTCTATGACGTCAATTAATTTTCCCCCACCTAAAAAATTTAACCCAGACGAATATGTTTGATGACGTAGCGATCACCACATCGCGGACCAACTATAGACATGTAGCTAAGCAGATCTCGATGTTGAAACAACGTCATTACATTTTGTGCCGCGCATTTGACAACAAATGAAAACATCACATAATAGTTGCAATATTTATTAGTTCTACAAGTAATACATCTACCGAGTCATCAGCTCATAATACCCAACCTCCCCTAACATGCTAGCAGCACTGACCCCCGCTACGAAGCCCATGCTTCTTGCAGCGTTCACCACCGCTTGACAGTTCCTAACATTGCTATACAGCCGCACAATCCACACCATGGCGAACACAGTCGACAGGTTCATCAGTCCGTACATGACTAGGAGAGAGTTCTCTGCCGCTACGTCCAACGCGTCTGCTTTGTACAAGTATAGCAAGATGCACATTGCTATGAAGCTGCCGCCGTACGCCAACGTTATCAGTGATAAGAGGAATGTGTGGGTGATGGTCACGAAGGTGAGAAGCTTCATGAAGCCATAGAATGTTGTTACCTTACAGGGAAAACATGGTCAAACGGATAAAGAGCTGTTTGTTCACTATAATAGAAACACTTTATAGTTAAATGCTTTACCAAGTTTTACTCAAAGAAAACGATTTGTTTGATACTTTGTTAAAAATGGAAAGCTTGAATTTTTGAACAAAATATAAAAAACTGATGTGGCCAGCATAAGACTTTCGGCCATACTTACTTCATTCTTCTTACTTATTATACAAAATATATTAAATATAGGTACTATTGTCACTGTCATGTCAGTCATTTAAATTTTACGTAGTAACAAATGTTAAACGATCATAGACTACAAGATACCGAAATACTGCCGACACAAAGTTTCATTTATACTACTATAGGTAGGTTCGTTTATTCTTTGTGTGCTTGAGCTGTGTTACGGTCACGTGATAACTGTGCACTTCGTGTATAAAGGAAATAAACGAACGGTCTCTGAACTTGTGTGCAGTATTTTGACATATCTACTGTTCCATTTTGATTTTCTTCATTCATTGACTCACAATTTGGATAATACTCATGTCACACCTTATGATTCTGTGCGATGCTGATGATGAGTTATTTATTAAGAACTTCGATATTTTCAGACATTGACAAGAGACTTATTAAAGCAAAATGCTTATTCTAAATTAATTATTATACATTATCTGACGAATATGCAGCATACAATCTTCGTTCTGTTCATTCTCCATAATTATGATTGTTTTAACCTCCAAAAGTGACATGCACGCTCCGTGTCCAACAGTCCGAGCTTGGGACTGTGCTTGGGCTTGTGCATCCACAGTGCGCACAGCCGAGTATTTTCCGAACGCATCCTGTGCAGTACAAAGTGCACAGAAGTGAATAAACGAACGGTTACTGTGCAACATGTTAAAAATGTGTGCACAGAACCGAATAAACGAACCCACCTTTATTATACTTCTAACCGTCTGCAACTTCTTGAGATACAATAACTATCATATTATTAATAACTGTTAAGAGATTCCAACTACACCATGACATACACGCTGAATACGCTGAATTATACATAAAACAAAATAATAAAAAAAAATTACATTTCATCTAAACCATTTTGATTGGTTAGAATTATTTCGGATTTCGGACGCAAACAGGAAAACACCTAATGCCATCTCTTAATGCTAGGTAGAAGTAAACACGATTTCAAGGACAAACAATAGAGCTGATAGCCGCCTGGTTATTAATAAACTACGAACGCCTGTCTGTGTGAAGTATAATATAAATAATGGGTGATTTTTTAAGAGCTTTCGGATTTGATTTAAAAAAAACACATAAAATTCAGAAAAATGTATGAAATCTTTATTTGCGTCGATAGAACGATCAATATAATTTAATGTTTAAAGATAATTTCATGTAAATGTTGACCGCGGCTGCGCCTCAAATAGTTCATACGCTGGGTCCAATTTTGGCATACTCTCTCCAACATATCGGCCGGTATCTCACGAATAAATTCTTCAATATTGGCTTCCAGTGCGTCAACCGTTGCGGGCTTGTCGCTATAGACATGAGCCTTAACATAGCCTCACAAAAAATAGTCTAAAGGCGTTAAATCGCACAATCTAGGCGGCCAATTGACCGGCCCCAAACGTGAAATAAACTGTTCACCGAACTCGCCTCTCAATTGGGCCATTGTGGTATGTCGTGTGGCTTCAATTCTTGCACCAGCTGTATTTTAAAAGGTTTTACACCCAAATCCTTCCGCAAAATTTCCCACGTAGTGGAGTAACAGAGGCCCAAATGCTGCGAACGGCGCCGAACCGATAATTCACGGTCTTCAACAACACTGGTGGATACAGCACTCTACGTATGCGTTTTGGTGGTTTAATGTCCAATAATGTAAATTTGGTGCGAAATTTAGTCACAAGATTCCGAATAGCCGCCTCAGAAGGTCGCCCAAACTGACCATAAAATCACTTTCTTAACCGAGCATGAATTTTGATAATAAAATTCAATAATCTGCAAGCGTTGTTCGTTTGTAAGTCGATTCATGGTTAAATTATAGACCAAACTGAATATGTCTGACAGTAACATGAGACACAAAAACAACTGAGCTGCCAAAAACAGTGATGCCAAAAAGAAAGTTGCTAAAAAATCACCCATTAGTATAAATTAAATGTAGTACTTAGAAATAAAATATTAAAACAATGCATTTTAAATACAACAATCGACTGTTAGTGTTACTGATTATTTTAACAATGAAGAACTACTTATTACAACAATTAAATTGAACCAGTGCATAAAGGAATTATATGTGTGGTTTTATTTTACAGGTGAACTTTAAATAGGTAATACATAAAAATAATAAACTTACGATATTTCCAACTTTGAGCCAAAAATGTTTATCTTGACATAAAATTAGGAATGCTGCCATTTAAAGAAATATTACTTGTATAGCCGTGAAATATAAAATGAATGAATACCAGAAAATTTGTGATAAGACCAAAAAATGAAATGAATGAAGAAATTGAACCAAAATATTGAAATGTTACGTCAAAATTGACAAATGCACAGCGTTCTTGATTAGGTACTTCAAGAAAAGTTATATAATATTATATAGGTACGTTTTTGTACCTCACTAAAGTTCAGAATCAGTTCAGCAGTATTTTAGTAAGTATTTTGAATAACTATAAAATAAAAGTGAAGATGATCTCAGCGAGACAACTTCAAATCGCTCCTCCTAGTTTTTAAATCAAGTTTAGAAGCTTTAAAGTGATCCGAAGTGCGCATAATATCGGGGAACGTCATCAGACGTTTAATTTTTGTGACGTTTGTCGAGATTAGTCGACAGTATGCCCGACTCTCGTCTCGTCTCGGAATTTCCAAAACGAATAAAAAGTCACTCTCGTCTCGTCCATACTCGAAATTTCTCGATTAATCTCAATATGAATCAACATAAGTCTCGTCTCGGTCTCGAATCCGTCGTCGAAACTTACCTTGTTGTCTCGTCTCGATTTTCGAGATCGAGACTAGTCTCGCGGCAACACTAAACGTATCCATGTCAAGGCGCATCATCGATTCGAAAATCAGTAAGTTCAGTTTTGCTTATTTAACACAAACCAATTTATTATTAACTAGCGGACCCGGCGCGCGTTGCTACGCCTCCAACTCGAATTTAAAAGAATCTTGTTATAAGAATTCTAAGTTATTACCATATCATACATGGTGGCAATTCTAACTACGCCCAAGATACCATACCAAATTTGAACCCAATCGGTTACCGTCATTTTGTTTAAAGATGACTGACTGATTATAATAATAATAATAATATTTTATTTCCACTGACCAGCAGTATTTTAGTATGCTCATGGCATAAGTTAGATCATAAGCTATAACCATTACAAATTTGAACCCAATCGGTGCAGTACATTTTGAGTAACGTATTTTGCACCAGACAAATGGTGGTAAAAGTTTGTTTCCATTATACTTACCTTGAAAGGGTGCGTTCCAAAACCTTACCATGGAGCACAGAGTAAAGTATTGGAGTAAGAGTAGGTTACTCCAGGGTTTTGTGGGGTTTCGGAACGACGTAGAGTAGGAAATATTTTATGGTGATATAACCTATAACCACATTTATTTGATATACAAAATTAATCTTGCATCATGGATAATAGAAGGGTGTTAAGTGTTATAATTGCGAATATTTATGAATATTCGCGCCAATTTATAAATGTAGTCCTGGTAAGGTTTTCTAATATATTTATGAATAAACCTTTATTTTCAAAACTCAACATATTATCTTCTTTTAGAATACAAATTACTTTATAATCGTTTGCGTCAATTTGTGTGGCTGATTCCAATTCGTTGTCCATTATAAATTAATAACAATGAGATATTATGGAACAGACAATTTAGGTTAGCACTATTTGGCGCCAAAGTCACCAGAGTACGTTTGTACCCTCCTATTTTACAGGGTACGAAGAGTATGCTCTTCGAGTAAACTCGAACAGTTTTGGAACACTTCAGAGTTTCCACTGGAGATATACTCAAACCTTTTGGAACGACTTTGAGCATACTCTATACTCTGGAGTATGGTTTTGGAACGCACCCAAAGTAGGCATAAAATTATCTCGAATGACTTTTGTTGCGCCAAATGACGTCATTTGAAAGCAATTATTGTATTGCTGGATATGTCAAAAAATGTATATAATCTGGCCCATTTCCGGAAACCAATGAATGTAGTGGCTCTGGTGGCGGTACCAATGACGTCAATTTGACTTGGCCACTGGCGCAACACAATCCAGGAGCTTCATTTTTAAACTTTAATGCCTTGCAATGTGGACACACAACGTTATTTGGTCCAATAAAAACGATTTGCTGTGAACTGTGAATGCAGGTCTATGCGGATTAAACGCAACATTTCTACGTGTTGATATTGATTCCGTTCAACTTCATTTCGCACTTCGCGTTGCTCGTCAGTTTGACTTGCTCGTGTATATCTTTGACTTGCAGCATTGCGAGTTTTGCGACGTAAGTTGGTACGTTTAATTGGTGACATTTTGAAGAACCAAAAGTCAATTAATACTAACAATCCACAACTGTCTGTTTCAAAACACCTAGACCAACTGAATTCGAAATTCCTATTCAACAACTAATACATAGTAATTTAATTAAATGTCTGGTTATCTAATCTGTTTGTTATTTTGTTCAATTAAGTGATAAATCACTGTACATTTTCGTCATAAGAAGAAACAATTTTGAATTTTTCGATTTTCAGCTATTCTTTTGGGTTTTCTCAAAAAAAATTTAAAACCACCCCTGTATTAGAGCGAACAAAAAAAAGAAATATTCAAATCGGTCGTCGTTCTCAAGTTATGGCGTGACCAGAAAAACAGGCATTCATTTTTGTATCTACGGATGTAATGAACATTGATCATGAATTAAACAGATTTTCTAGCATAAGTAAACTAAACCTAGTATATTATTAAAATCTTCAATTTATTTACCAAATTAATTGTCAATAATCAAACTACGATTCAGAAAACCATTATTTCTTCAGGTAATACTTGTAATAAAGAAGTTCCCCAAGCATAGAACCAGCAGCAAATGAAGCAGATAGCAGCAAGGTCGTAGGCGGGACGTACACTTGAAAGTAACACTTTGTTGTTTTTTTAGTTTTCAGTAACACGAGTATTGCCAGAACGTTAATTATTCCAAATATTGAAAGTGATGCTTCTTCCATGTCGGCACTAACTTTATGCGTGTAGTACATGTAAATAAGGGCTGCCATGTTCAATAATCCGCCACCAAATGCCACGTTTACTATCAGTTCTTCAATGTTGCTTCTCATACAGCTGCAGCTTAGAAAGTTATATACGCCGCTGTATGTTGTAGCCTTAAAGAATTTCAAGAAATTAATATTTATTTATTGCCAATATTTTGAATTTTTGTGTAGGTACTGACTGTACCTAATTGACGTGTGGAATGAAAAATGTGTTAAGGCGCTACACTTGTGCCAAAAATATAGTGATAAAGAGACCTTGCTAGTTGCTATATTACAAACTGGGCTCTTATTTGTACACCTACACTGTTCATAATTTTATACAAAGATAGCTAAAAGATGACTCTAGAGTGCTGAGAAATTATATTTTTGAAATACAAGTACTTAATGGTATATAGGGTGGGCCATCTAGTGGTTTCTTTTTAAATCGTAGGTCATTTTGACACTGACTGCTTTTTCCCACTCGAAATCTTGTTAGAAAGTAAGTATCATACCTCCGCGGTACGAAATGAATCGCTTTACGCTTGAGCAACGCTGGGAAATATTGCAAATTTATTTCCAAAGTGAGTGCTGTTTAGCCCAAACAGTGCGTTTGTTGAAAAGAAGTTTTTTACAGAGCCATGGTATCCGACTTTTTTTAACTGAAATTGAAGACACGGATTTGGACTACCTCCGGTTCATGCAGGATGGCGCGCCATGCCACACAGCCCATGCCACAATCGATATTTTCGGCACAAAATTCCCAAATCATGTTATCATCCGTCTTGGCGATGTCAATTGGCCGCCTCGGAGCTGCGATTTGACACATTTTTTGTGGGGCACCGTGAAGGACCGATGTTATGCTAACAATCCAGAAACGATTCAGGCCAATATCATCTAAGCAATCCGTGAGCTACAGCCCAAAACCATAAACCAGGTTTTGGAAAATTGGAGTGACAGAATGGGCTACTGCGAAGTCCGCCGAGGCAGCCACTTGAACGAAGTTGTGTTCCATAATAAATGGGAATGTTTGCTCTTACTAATGAAGCCATAATACATAGAAAAAAATTAATTTTGTTCATTTTATTGCATTTTAAAAAAAACTTGTATTTGGCCCACCCTATATTAGTAATAAATTCGTAAAATAGTCAATTTGGCCGATTTCTTTACTATTTTTTTCATCAAATATGTTAATTTTCTTGACAAAAATATTTTCTTAGAACTCTCACGAACAATGCAAGGAATCGACTATTTAAAACAAAATTAATAAGTATGCAATAATAAGGCCATAATTTGTAATATTAAAATGCATAATAGTATATTATACAACGACGCTATAATGGATGGTATTATTCCTGAAGATGAAGTTTACAAACACGAGCGAGCAAAGCAAGCGAGGGTTTTAATCATCTGAGGGAATAATAGCCATTATAGCGAGTTGTATACTGTACTTTATCTACGACTAAATTAATAATTACAAGATTTTAATAAAATAAATACCAATAAGCAAAAATTTTGACATTTCCAAATGTCAATTCTCTATCACCATAGTTACATCATTAAACATTGCAATGTTTTTTAAAAATAATGTGCACGGAGAAATTGATTCAGGCGAAGTAATTTTCTGATTGGCGCAGAGGAGGGAATACTGACTATTATTCCCTGGTATTATTCCCTGCGGGATTAATATATGATATTATGTAGCAAACATCACACAAGTAATGTTAAATGTTACATAATATATAATATTATGTAACAAACATCACACAAGTAATGTTAATGTTATACATTAGTCGTAGATAAATTAATTCTTATTTTCTCTAATTGTTGTGGCAACAATATATTGTATGAATGTTTCGATCAAATAATGCTTCGTAATTACTTATGGTAAATTTCAGATTTTTATTTTGAGCAATTCTATTGCAGTAATATTGCGTTCAACAAGTGTAGAGTCTTAAGTAAGTAATTACGAAGCATTATTTGATCGAAAAATTTATACAATATATTGTTGCAACAACAATTAGAGAAAATAAGAATTAATTTATGCATTTTAATATTACAAATGATGGCCTTATTTAATGCATATTTATTAATTTTGTTTTAAATAGTCGATTCCTTGCATTGTTCGTGAGAAAATTACACATCTGACGAAAAAAATAGTAAAAAATTTGCCAAACTGACTATTTTTACTAATTTATTACTAAAATACCATTAAGTATTTCAAAAATATAATTTCTTAGCACTCTAGAGTCCTCTTTTAACTATCTATATAAAAAATATGAACATTGTAGGTGTACTAACAAGAGCTCAGTTTGTAATATAGCAAGGTCCCTTTGTCACTATATTTTTGGCACAAGTGTAGCGCCTTAAGAGTATCGACTCCACGTAGCTCAACGACCTAAGTAGGTACGTCTAATTGGTGGCATTTTAAAGAACCAAAAGTCAATTAATACTAACAATCCACAACTGTCTGTTTCAAAACACCTAGACCAACTGAATTCGAAATTCCTATTCAACAACTAATACATAGTAATTTAATTAAATGTCTGGTTATCTAATCTTTGTTATTTTGTTCAATTAAGTGATAAATCACTGTACATTTTCGTCATAAGAAGTAACAATTTTGAATTTTTCGATTTTCAGCTATTTTTTAGGGTTTTCTCAAAAAAATTCTTTTTAAAACCACCCCTGTATTAGAGCGAACAAAACAAAAAAGAAATATTAAAATCGGTCGTCGTTCTCAAGTTATGGCATGACCAGAAAAACAGGCATTCATTTTTATATCTACGGATGTAATGAACATTGGTCATGAATTAAACACATTTTCTAGCATAAGTAAACTGAACCTAGTATATTATTACCATCTTCAATTTATTTACCAAATTCATTGTCAATAATCAAACTACGATTCAAAAAACCATTATTTCTTCAGGTAATACTTGTAATAAAAAAGTTCCCCAAGCATAGAACCAGCAGAAAATAAAGCAGATAGCAGCAAGTCCGTAGGCGGGACGTACACTTGAAAATAGCACTTTGATGGTTTTTTTTTCAGTAAAACGAGTATTGCCAGAATGTTCATTATCCCAAATATTGAAAGTGATGCTTCTTCCATGTCGGCACTAACTTTATGCGTGTAGTACATGTAAATAAGGGCTGCCATGTTCAATAATCCGCCACCAAATGCAATATTTACTATCAGTGCTTGAATGTTGCTTCTCATACAGCTGCAGCATAGCAAGTTATATACGCCGCTGTATGTTGTAGCCTTAAAGAATTTCAAGAAATTAATATTTATTCATTGGCAATATTTTGTATTTTTGTGTAGATACTGTACTGTACCTAATTGACGTGTGGAATGAAAAAATGTGTTAAGGCGCTACACTTGTGCCAAAAATATAGTGAAAAAGTGACCTACACTGTTCATATATTATACAAAGATAGCTAAAAGATGACTCTAGAGTGCTGAGCAATTATATTTTTGAAATACTTAATGGTATTTTAGTAATATATTAGTAAAATAGTCGATTTGGCCGATTTTTTACTATTTTTTTCGTCAGATACGAGGCATATCCAGAAAGTAAGGTGACAAGTGCTCTGAAGGGTGCAGGGAATTTTTTTTCAAAGGTTGGCATACCTGCGTGTAGGGGGCTTCGTAACGGTCAAACCGAGCCCTGGTTCAATTCAATCCGTTGAGAAATGTCGTCATAGGAGGAGCTTTCGTCAACCTCCACAGAGAACGTTCGCTTCATCTCATCGCTCATCAATTTCCTCACTTTGCGTCAAGAATCCGCGGCCGAAATCCATCGTCAACTTCTGGAAACCTATGAGCCTGAGGTAATGTCATGTCAGCACGTTTACAAGTGGGTTAGGTTGTTTAAAGAAGGTCCCATTAACATTCATGACGAAGAAATGAGTGAGGCCGTCGGTCGCGGACTCTTGACGCAAAGTGAGGAACCTCGGCCGACGGCCTCACTCCTTTCTTCGTCATGAGTGTTAATGGGACCTTCTTTAAACAACCTAACCCACTTGTAAACGTGCTGACATGACATTACCTCAGGCTCATAGGTTTCCAGAAGTTGACGATGAATTTCGGCCGCGGATTCTTGACGCAAAGTGAGTAAATTGATGACCGAGGAGGTGGAGCGAAAGGCCTCTGCGGAGGTTGACGAAAGCTCCTCCTGTGACGGCATTTCTCAACGGATTGAATTGAACCAGGGCTCGGTTTGATCGTTACGAAGCCCTCTACACGCAGGTATGCCAACCTTTGAAAAAAATTCCCTGCACCCTTCAGAGCACTTGTCACCTTACTTTCTGGATATGCCTCGTATCGTTGGACTTACCTAGAGACATCTTTTATCTTTAAATTCAAAAAGAGCAAGCCAATCGGACCAAAATTAAGGCGGATTTATGTAGCCATTTACATTTATCTTTTAAATTAAATTAAATGTAAATTAAATGTAAATGGCCGCATAAATCCGTCTTTAGAGTCAATTTCATCTTCCCAAAACGAGAACATATTTTACTTTGTTTTGTAGGGCTGGATATTAATTCCTCTTAAGGAGTTAAGGGGCTCTTTATGGTTATAAGCGTGAAAAGCACCCTATACCTAGCTAAAGGTATATTATAAAAAATTACAAAAATTTGGAACCTAAATTTTAAAAGGAACCTAATAAATCATTATTTATAAACTGCAATTTATTTATTTTTGGATACCCATTTAAAAAGTAATAAATTCATATCCCAATATTTACGCAGGTGGTGTTTATATTTATTCTGAATATTTTAAGGACTTATTTGCCATAAACTTGTCAGAAACATTTTTATTTAGAATTTTAAAATAATCTGAAAATTTCAAAACTATTTTTAGAATAAAATGAGAATGAAACATGATTTTGAAGTTAAAATTAGTTGTTTTTTTCTAAATTGGAATGTTGGTATGGGATGGTAGGTATACCACATGAGATTTTCTAATAAAACTTAGTGTAAGCACAAGGACTGTTTGAAAGGTAAGCTGATCAACACTTACTACATCGGCCAATTTGAAGCGGAAACGTGTATCATTTAATAATTCGCCTACGCCACTCATTGTTTATTATTTTGCTTCTATTTCAAAAATTGTTATTGTTTAGTTGAGAAATGAAATGCACTGAAATGAAGTGAAATTTTGTAAGATGACTGAAATTTTGGATGAAAATTTAAACTGATATGTCAAGAAATGTCACATTTGTTGATTATTACCTAACCTACTACTATGTGAGTAACAACTGAAGTACATAAATTACCTACTTCTAAATTTTTTAACTTTTGACAATAAACTTCAAAGGAAAATATTATAGTATTCAATATAAAATTGAATTGCACTATTCTTAGTTCGTGTTCTTTTTTGCTTTAATTACCTCTCGCCTCATATTCTATAAGGGAGGTATTGTAATGGGTAAAAATTTTCGAGTATGAGTTTTTGGTGGATAAGCACGTTTCAGCGTCTCTAGCATACGAATTTAATATTTTCACGATGATGTCTGTGTGTGTGTGTGTGCGTATGGACGTGTGGACTGACGATTTTTCGTCCACGATAACTTAAAAGGTATCAAACCTTTAATAACCAAATTTCATATTTAAGATTTTAATAAGGATCTTAACACCGGATAAGATGTTGGTAGAAATCCGCAAACCGGAAGTAGTACTTTTTGAAACTTGATATAGTTTTTGTTAAATAAATTGGTACATTATTTATTTGTGACAATTTTGTAAATATAAATAAAAGAAAATATAATTATCTATGGGTACAGTTAATTTTAAATACAATTTGCTGAATCTGGTAGTCAATAAAATAAAGTACAATAATTAATATTCTACGTTTTTGAAATTTCAGTATCTTGTTGTCCATGATCATATGAAATTTAAACTGCTAATGATGTTATCTTTGTTCTTTGTTTTAATTTCTTATAATATGGTAGTTTAACGATATGGATTAATGATTGAATTGGTGGTTATTAAAATATATTTTGAATAATTTTATTTACAAAATATACAAAAATTTATACAATCTACTATTAAAAAGTATAAAATCATTTTTGATACATGTATACACTCTTTAATAATCTAATGGACGGACTACAATTTAAGGGTTTCTCAAAACATTTTGTTATAAAACTTATACCTACTTAAACCTAAATTTGTTTTCTTATTTAATATTTACAAAACAATTAATAATATTTCTTTGTATAAATATAAAATTATGTACAATCTAACATCACTACAAAAATAATACAGTATTGCATTTGCCACTTTTAAATTAGTTCACTTATTTTGCCATTTTAAATCAGTGCAAATTGAATCATATTCAGATTTTTTTGTTACCAGTTTTTTAAATTCATCTTAATTAAGGCGGGAATGTAGCTGTATATAAAGAGGAAAAACAGTGCTCTACGGTTTGTAAAATATTGAATCTAATACTAATGTAAGAACATTGGATTTTTTACGACAATATTTAATATTCATTCTACAGTGCGACGCATCGATTTTACCAAATTTTGCCATAGTATTGTTTTAAAAAATTCCGAATAAAGAAAAAATACTACTTTTACATATTTAATTTATGACATTTTAAATACAAAATGTATTAAAATTCTTGCGTCGCACTGTAGGTAACATGTTATACAGTATATAAATAATGCGTTTGATTATTTCTTTTGTCTTATAAATACAATATAATACAAATACGATGCCACTTTTAGAGCGCGTTCGCTATTTCTGCCTTTGTTCGACACATTAAATCTGTATATATCTCTTCTTTTTCTAGACGAAATTGTAGACAGCTACATTCCGGCCTTAAGAACTAATAAACCAATTTTCTGGAGCGGCAAATCAAATTCTACAGCTAATCAATTTATAAAAATAAAATTTGGTTACTGCATCGTGTAAATTTGCTACACGAATCAATTCATTATTGAATCAGAAATAATATTTACAGTTTTTAAACATAATTTTTGGCAGTACTTGTACTTCTGTGTACTCATTAATGATTTTTTTAAAACAAGAATCACAAATCAGCTTGAAATCTTATCGTAAAAACGGCATCAATTGCATAAACAAACATATTAATAATCGCAAACACTCCTGACCAGCACATCATATCCAAGAAATACATATTCGGGTAGAAGATATATTTTCTACTAAATTCATTTCGATCTACTAAAATAAGGCAGCCACTAGCCAAGTTTAGAAACGATCCTATGATGGAGAACAGTGCACTGGTTTTGTAAGGCATTCTGTCGCCGAACAGTCTTCCCAGAAGCAAGATGGCAATGGTGACCATGAATCCAGAGTATGTGGTGAATATTAGAAGCAGTGCGTAGGTGTATCGTGTGCCTACTGTTGATTGGCGGATTGGTTCTACTATCATCGATATGCTGAGGATGCAAAGGCACTGGAAAGAAAAAAAAATTAATAATTCTATTTTATAAAGTTAAATATTTCCCTCGAAAAATTTCAACCAATCAAGTTACAGTATTTTTTAAATTTCGAGCCAAAACAATCAAATATTAGTGAGTACGTGCACAAAAGTGCAGTACCCGCGAGTTTTGCACAAGTGCATACGCGAGTATTTTTGACAGCTATCAACGTGTCAACACAAGAAACAAATTATCAAGTTATTAAAATTATAGTCTGTATGTAATGGCAAATATAGGTATTTTTACTATCTACATTTATTTTTTATCATAAAATTGAAAAATTGCAGAGGGCAAAGTGCCAATGTCATTGATTTGACGTTTATGTGACAGATCAAATATTAATTACTTTATATTAAAAATATCGAATTTTCCTCGAGAAATATCCTACTAATATACCACTCGTGCATGACAAATACATCAGAATATTTTCTCTCGTGCACATTCGTGCACTCGAAAAAATATTCAGGTATTTGTCATGCACTTGTGATAGAACTATTGAATATTTGTTTGTTTCTGTCGGTCTGTCTGTTTGTGATGTGTGTATTGTGATGGGTCAAAATTTTCGAGTGTGAGATTTTAAGAGATACGCACGTTGTAGGATCCCTAGTATATGAATAAAGTATTTTCGAGATGATGTCTGTGTGTGTGTATGTGTGTGTAACATTTTTTCCGGAGTCTATAACTCAAAAAGTTATAAAAATTTAACAACCAAATTTTATATTTAAGATTTTAATACAAATCTTAAGAGCTCAGTAAATTTTCGGAAGCAATCCCCAAACCGGAAGTAGTACTTTTTTAAATATTTTGATAAAAAATTAATTTATCGCAATATTTACTTCCTTGTACGAAGTAAGGAAGTATTGTAATCGCGAAAAATTTCGGTTCTCAGATTTTGACGGAAATATCCGTTTTGACCTTTTCTGAATCCATTATGACTAGTTTCGACGTGACGTCTGTACGTACGGACGGACGTATGTGTGTCGCATAACTCAAATACGGTTAGACGTAGAAAGTTGAAATTTTGTATTTAGGACTGTTATAGCATCTAGTTGTGCACCTCCTATTTTTGGTTTCAGTCTACAAACCGGAAGTAGTACTTTTTAAAAATATTTCGATAAATATTTAATTTTAGACAATTTTTTTTATTTTAAATGAAAGATTATGTGATTATTACCTACAATCGGTATTTTATAAATATTTTTGTATCTGCTATCATTTAAAAATAATTAAAGTATATATTTATAATTTATAGTATTTCGGTATCTTGTAGTCCATGATCGATTAACATTTGTTACTACGTAAAATTTAAATGATTATGACATGACAGTGACAATAGTAAAATATGCTTTATATCTTCTTCTGCAGTTTAAATAAAATGACTAAAATATATTTGTGAGTATACTAGTATAATAAGTTAAAAGAATTTTTAATATTATTTTACATTTTAGTTATTAAGAAAAGTATGAACACACAAGGCGTACAAGGAAGTCATGTGGTGTCCACGTCAGATTTTTTTTATTTCAAATGAAAGGTTTAATTGATAATGACAGTGAGTGACAGTGCCAATAGTGATACATCATTTATATCTTCTTCTACAGTTGACTTAATGATTAAAATATATTTGTAAATATCTAGTACCTATACCCGGTTCCAAATAAGAGTATAGTAGATGGCGCTGCGGAACCAGCCCGTTTTACACACCTTAAATAGAAATTTAAACGTAGCGCGGTATTTTTGAAATAGTGTTATGTTCCGCAAGTCACGCACTACTGACGCTAATCAACGACTCACTTTTTCAACAATACCAGCTGTTACTACTACGGCGTTCGACAGCTAAATGATGCGCGCATATTACAAATTTTTCGCTGATGTAAACTTGGTTTCCGGCTAGACCAATCAGAACGCTCAAATCGTAAGCCCTATCTTGCCCCATACTATATTCTTATTTGGAACAGACCATATATATTTGTAGCAGTAAAAAGGCAAAAAGAGTAGGGTATATGGCGGGAGGTTTTGTGCTAGCCACATCAGATTATTATAAATTATTAAGTTTAACCTCGAGTTTAACGTAAGATTTACTTTAAAAATATTGTTCTGGTTCATGTCATTTTTCACGGATTCTATAGTAAATTGAATTAACGAACGTGATGGAATAATAAAAGATTCCTTTGAAATTTTATGTAGGTTCGTGTTTGATTACTTCGTGTTTGATTATACTTTGGAATATTAATCGTGTTATTTGTTAATAAATTATGAAATCAATAAAAGTATAGAATGCTTAAGAGGCTGCAGCCGAAAAAGCAACACTTTCTAGCTAGTCTGGAAGCAATATTATACAACATTTATGGCCATTTGCACCACCTCCACTTAAATTTTAAGTGTCACTTAAATGAAAAATATCGAATCGAATTAATTATTTCTACGTTTGACAATGTGATTTTGATTCGATATTTTTCATTTAAGTGACACTTAAAATTTAAGTGGAAGCGGTGTAACTGGCCATTAATGTTGAAATTTTGTATAATGAATATTTAAGATCAGATTTAGTGCGCTATAGGCTATAGGACGTTTTTATATTTTATTGTGAACATATTTGATTAATATCAAAAAAGTGTATAATAATGAGAAAAGTTATGTTTTAAGTTTTACAATAATAATTACATATCTACTATTCAGCATATAATTAATAAAATGGCATGATGGCATGCTGTATTTATTCATAACTATTAATTATATGATGCAGTTATAACAGAAATTGTAATGTACGTTACGGAGTATACTCGATGCATAGTAAAATAATTTCAAGGTTACAATTATTTTTATAAAGATTGTACATAAACAATCATTTTTTTCTTGTAATGTTATTTTGACATAATATGACATATTTATAAACTCAAATTTTGACATTTTGATAGGTGAATTTTATTTTTTAATAATCCAAAATCATGGCAAAAGATAATATTGGATGTATGTTACAAGCTGGATTTTACTTGAAATTAGTTATATTGGTAAATATAAATATAAATTGTGCAGAATATTTATGGTTTAGGACAAACTTAAAATATGAATAATTATAAGAAGGAAAAATTGGAGATATCTTGCAAACGCTTCTATTTTGATTTGCGCTTTAGTGATAATTTCTAAATAATTTATATCTACAGAGGTATAATAATAAATAGTACTCATTATAATTGCTTTAGAACAATTAAATTTTATTATTATCAGCATTTTAGGTAAAGTATTTAAAAATGATCTTCAGTTTAGGCTGTAGAACATTATTAGTTGTCAATTTTAATAAATTGATTTCAGTTCTAAAAATCTACGTATGTATCATTCTATAAATTAGAAAAATATACAAAAATGTTCCAAAATTTTGAGAGAAGAAGAGTGCTGCATTCGAGCCAATATATAGCCGTATTTAAAGTCCGAAATTGGGTGAAATTTGTAAAGTCTGTCATATGACAATATGTACTTGCATTCATATCACTGAAATTTGGTGTTGTGAATGCAATTACACATTGTCATATGACAAACTTCACAAATTTCTGGCTAATCTGGTTGTGAATGCGAATTGTCTCTAAAAACGTTTGCGGAAATAGGTACCTCCTTTTGTTTTAATATCCTAATTCATATTTTAGGTCTAACCCTTAACGCGGTTGCATAGTCAAATTAAGGGTTTTGCTAAACCAGTTAGAAGTAACCTAACCTGTGTAACAAAATTTAAGTGTGTATACTGTATAGTATTGGACGCACTGATCATGAATCAAATTTTTTTTGTTGAAATTCGCAAATTAAAAAATGGGTCCAAGCAACTGAGACGTTCTGTAAGTAGGTACACCTACAAATTTTATTTTTTCCTGTTTGTAAAATTATTATTACATTAATGTAATAGGGTAGTTTACCATTTTTTTAAAGATTTTTTTATTGAAAGTTCATTTTATTTGAAAGCGATTGAGACTACTGATAAGCCTTAATTGTTCTTAATAAAGCTGTAATTCATTTTTAAAGTTTCCGTGACGTAGATGTATAGCTGAAAATCTTCTCAAACAATGGGGCTGGAATTAAAATGTACTCCATATAAAATCAACTGTTTCTAAATGTTACAAAATATAAAATACAATTTGGTAGTTTCTTTATTACCTACTGTAAGTAAGAATACACGTGAAAGTGAAAACACATTACTGTGACGTAGATGTATCGATACGAAAAATCTCAAATATTTAAACAACTTAACTGTTTGAAAACTTTTTTCATGGCAATAACTCATTTTTGAGTTCTTCTTTCCATATAATTGACTGAATTGGTAATTTGCGACTATGGTCAAGTACCCTATTAAATGTGACAACCAGTTGTTTTGCAAACTACTGTTAATTTTACGATTTTCAACAAAATTCCTTTTGATTCATGATCAGTACGTCCAAATACACAATATACCCTTAAATTTTGTTACAGAGGTAGCGAAAAACAATATGCAGTTTTCCTCATAACATTGGTTTAAATAATTAGAATTTTAAACATTTCGGGCGGGGGGAGGGGTTGAACCTCCATATCCCCCCTCCCCTGGATACGGCCTTGACCATAAAGGCGGGTTTACATTGGTCGTGTAAATGGGTAAGTTACTAGTACTAGCCAACAGAAGCTAGTACCAGTACTAGTACTAGTACAAGTAGTTGGGGTAGTGAAGTAACTAACCTCCCGGGTTAGCTACTCACCTACTAGCCTTCCCCTTCCACATACATTCTGCACTATCCACTACACTCATCTCTGCACTATACCAATGTAAACAGTCACTAGTGATTAGGGATGATATACTAGTGTGTTTTGACGTCTCATTTTAAAGATAATTGTTTTATAGTTAAATTCGGTATTTTTACTTTATTATAAAAAGTGGTCTTAAACGGAGACAATAAAGTTTGTAGAACTATATCATGATCATGAGTGTTTGTCTGATAAAATATAGGATGTCGATAAATTTTGTTATCTTTACTTTATTTCGTTTAATAATAGATTTTGTATATGCAACCACGAAAAGAATTCATTTTGTCACCTACAGAACAACTTATACTGGTACTAGAACTATAGCTAATCGTCTAAATTGTACAAGATGAGTCAGCTAAGTGTTCCCTATTTCATTTGTTTGTAAAGTCTCAAGTTTTTGTGTAAAGTCCGCCAAATTTTTGCTGTAAATACAGTAGCCACTTGAGTTTTTGTTCGCAAAGTTTTATCATTATTGCTCTATTGCTTCCTAATTGGTGACTGAAATAATGATTAATTAATTAATGATTAGTCAAACGACTATTTGTAGCATTTTAAAGGACCTTAAGTGGCATCCTTATAAGATTCAAATTCTGCAGGCAATTTCTGAAGAGGATAAAGCAAACCGATTGGAATTTGCAGAAGACGAAATTGAACGAATTAATGAAAATCCTGGTCATCTGAATAACATCATGTTTTCTGATGAGGCACATTTTCATCTTGATGGTGGATTTAATAGACACAATCATCGGTATTGGTCAGATGAAAATCCCCACTGGATTGCTGAATAATCCTTGCACTCTCCTAGAACGACTCTTTGGGCTGCAATTTGAGATTTTGGATTAATTGGTCCAATTTTCACATTGAAGTGAACCACTCGTGAAGTTTTTGTCTGATCGATTTGAAATTTCGGCAGTAAAAATTCCTTTAGATAGTTCATGTTTTGCAAAAATTTCGTCACTTTCTGATAAAAATTGCCTAAGTTATAAAAAATCCAAATAGGGAATAGTTAGCTGACTCACCCTGTATTTCTGGTGTAAACACCTACTAGCCTAGCGCTTAGTTGAGTATACTAGTATAGCCCGCTACTTGTACCAGTAACTGTCTCAGTTACTCCTCCAATGTAAACGCGCCTTAAAGCTAAACACAAATCAATATGCAGTTTTTTAGCTTGTCTCCACGATATCGACAGTAATAATGACAGACAACGAGCTGGTCTTAAGTTCAGCAACAATGGGAGAAATATTAATGGAAGTAGCTGTAGGTGGCAGCCTTCTAATATGTTCTCTCCTTATTATACTCTTCATTTGGGGCGAGGATTACCACATGCAAACCATGTTCGCCATGCCCCTCTATGGTATCCTCAACATTATCTCCGGCATGCTTTTCCTCGTCGAAAGAGAAAACCAGGATGGAAGAGGGGAAAGTTATTTCCTTTTAGGGTTTTTAACTATTTTGGCTGGGATTCTTATGTTTGTAGATTATTATAAGGAATTGGTAAATGATTGTGATTGTGGTTAATTATTTATTATACAGGGTGTGTATTACACCAGTGACAAGGTGTTTAATTGTAGGAAGTATTTAAATAAAAAGTGAATCATTGCAAAAAGAGTTTTTTTAGAGATAAATGGTTAGTCACTATTATAATTTTTGTTGGATAAAAAAGTTGGATTAACCTTGATTTGTGTAGTGCAGATACAGATGCTGGATTTATTTATTACAAATATGATTGACTCATTTTTTTGTGAAAAAATATTTCCAGAAAAAGAACACGCATAGGTATATTTTTTAAATTAACACTATTTTCTGTGAGTAATTTTAATACTGTACATTCCTATCTTCTGAATACTTTTATTTAATTTATTTCTGTATTATTTAAAACATCTAAATTTGATGCAATTTTATTATAAATTATGTTAATTTTGATTGCATTTTTTACTGTGTGCTAGAAACAAAACCATCATAAAAAACTTGGTTAAATAAAAAGCGATAAAAAATAAACTTCACAGAACACAGATTTACCTATACTCGTAGTGTTGAAATTAAATAAATAAGTAAGTAACCAAAATAATAAGGAAAGAATTAAAGAATTTTTAATTCATGTTTTTTGATAACATGGCTCTAGTTTTATTAATTGAAATTCATTTATGACAACGTTTCGGTCATGATTATGACCATCTTCAGTTATGTATCTATTTTAATATCAACATCTATTTTTGGCTCATTTAGTTGGTAAGTTTTTACTGTTCTACTATTTAAAAAATTGTAAAATTTTGACTTTGTAATTTAATTATAGACCAGACCTGAAGATGGTCATAATCATGACCGAAACGTTGTCATAAATGAATTTCAATTAATAAAACTAGAACCATGTTATCCAAAAACTGGAATTAAAAATTCTTTAATTCTTTCCTTAAAATCCATTTCGACTCAACAATAACCAATTCTTATCAATCAAGTTTACTAATAAATTAATTTTTTTCATCTTTCTGCAATCCTGCAATGTACCTAAAGTAAATTGAAGTATCTATTACATTTTAGCTATCTACCTATCTTATTTTTTTTCTATGATTTATTGATTGATGAAGAATATAAAACTAATTTCTATTGTTTTAACTTGTGAATACCTACTGTTATAATTGCACATTATTTGCATGATATAAGTAATAAGTAAATTAATGTCGTATACAGAAAAAATCTGCTGTGGCCAGTACACGACCTCTCGCCTCATTCTCCTTATTCTACTAATCTCAAGACTAATCTAATAAATAGTTTTACTTACATTTTAATAGCTTCATGTTCATGTAAGATGTAAACGATAATGTAAACCAAGGTGCAAGCAAAATATGTCAACTGTACTGTCACTGTCAGAATAATTCAAATTTTATGTAGAAACAAATTTCATATCATGGACAACAAGATAGAAAATTAATTGTACTTTATTTTATTGATAAATACTACCAGATTCAGCAAATTGTATTTATAATTAACTGTACCCATAGATAATTATATTTTCTTTAATTTTTAATTGCAAAAATTGTCATAACTAAATAATGTACCAATATATTTAAGGAAAACTTTATCAAGCTTCAAAAAGTACTACTTCCGGTTTGCGGATTTCTACCAAAATGTTATCCGGTGTTAAGATACTTATTAAAACCTTAAATATGAAATTTGGTTATTAAAGGTTTGATACTTTTTCAGTTATCGTGGACGAAAAATCGTCAGTCCATACATTCATACAAACACACACACGCACACACACACACACACATACACACACACAGACATCATCGTGAAAATAGTAAATTCGTATTGTAGAGACCCTGAAACGTGCTTATCCACCAAAAACTCATACTCGAAAATTTTGACCCATTACAATACCTCTCTTATAGAATATGAGGCGAGAGGTAAAAATGTACAGTGCATCACGCGTGCAAAAAGGTTTTTGCATGTTCAACATATTATTTATTATACACTCGCATGTATGAATACATGAATACTTATTATTGGCACTCTTGTTACATGTAGGTACTAATTATTTGAATCTTATGGACTGAGATTGTATATTCTTTAGTAGATATCAATTTTGATTTTGTTTAAAATAGAATTTGTGCAGTGGAAACATAAATATGCAAAAAGTTGTGTAAATTTCTTGATTTGTGAGTATAATTATTTAGACTTGGTAACCGCAAATAATATAAAATAATATCTACTATACGGAAGACCAACTTTTTGTGAAGCTGTCATACTAAAGCAGGATAAAAATCATGGTAGATATTATGAATTATTACTAGAGATTCGAACGCTCGAACCTAACGATTAAAACTAATTTAGCAAACCCATTACCGGAGCCGGACCGATGGTTGTGAACAGATTCGGAACGGTTTAAAGCATTTATTGAAATTTGACGTTTTATATGAAAATGCTTTTAAATTTTTTAGAGAATTATTACCTATATTTTAGTCGAAAATTGAAACGAATTCTTTTAAATAATTGCGTATGATATTTAATACATTATGGAACCGAAACCGAAACTTAAATCGATTTTTAGAAAGAAGAAATATGAGAACCGAACCGTTATTTCGTGCGGTTGTAATCCCTGGTTATTATACTATTAAGGTAACAGTGTAACTAAATTTAAGGATGTATAGTATTGAAGGCACTGATTATGAATCAAAAACAATTTTGTTCAAATTTGCAAATTAAAAAATGTAAAGTAAAGTAAATACATTCTGTAAGTACCATAAAATTTAATTTTTCTTGTTTGTAAAATTATTATTACATTAATGTAATAACGCTCCCAAATACTGCATAACTATTGTTTAATTTTTTTGTATTTAAATGTGACAACCAGTAGTAGTAGGTACCCAAAATGATTGTATTGTTTTGCAAACTAGTGTTAATTTTTCGAATTTCAACAACATTCTTTTTGATTCATGATCGCGCGTCTAATACATCCTCAAATTTTGTTACACAGGTTGGGTTACACCCTGTATAGTATATCCATGGGTGGTCACAACCCAAAATATGACTCAATTAATATATACAACATTCATTACTAGTCGTAGAATTTGGATAAAAATTAAAATTCATAGGTAACCTTTGAAATAACGAAGATAATTGAATTTTAAGTTGACACTAAAACGCGCTAAAGTGCATTGCGTTTATGGAGGTTAGCAGTAGTTTTACTAAACAATTAGAAAATAATGTATAACAACCAAACACAAGCTTGGAAAACGAATATGTTTTTCTTTAATATTCGAGGTATTTATAAAAAAAATCTGTTGTGGCCAGCACATGACCTCCCGCCTTGACACTGTAATATGTGAATTTGGATTTGGTTAGGCTACTTTTTGTAATTTTTGTTATAGTTCTTCAAGCAAAGTACCGATTCCTATTGGCATTGAAATCAAATTAGCTCTTTGTAGATAATTTTTTTTATTACCTTATATCCAGTGATAATAATAATAATGAATCGATGATACTTCTTGACTGAATACGTGGAAGGATAAAAATATAAAAACGTAATGGAATTCAGTCAGTTTTTAATATATTATATTTCGGCTCCTAGAGGTTCTAAGTTTCAAGCCCAGTTAATAATATATTTATGTTTAAAAATGGTGTCACAAAAATTTCAGAAACTGTGTATACGTCTGTTCATCTATCACATTGACATTTCATTTTTGTTTTTAAATTTTGTTCTTATATTATGATTTACAAATCGTGGTAGGTAAAATTACAAATTTTTGAAAATTAATTTTCCTTTATTGGTAAGAGATATAGAATCGATGTTAAATAAATATTGTAAAAGATAATTTGTTCTTTCAAATGTCGAATGACAAATTGTAACTATCGCAGTATTTTCTATATTTTTTGCAAAAAATGTTAAAATGCTTCAAGAAAATACCATTTCCGGTTGGCAGATTTTTACCAAAATCTTATCAGCTCTTCATTAACATATATAAATGTATATTGCAAAATATTAGAATTTTATGTACAGTAGAATTTGAGATAATGAATCAGAACGAAAGACTATAGTAGGCGCACATACAGACACACACACACACACACACACACACACACACACACACACACACACACACACACACACACACACACACACACACACACACACACACACACACACACACAGACATCATCGTGAAAATAGTCAAAATAGGTTCTAAAGGTGCTAAAACGTGCTTATTGACAAAAATCTCGACATCGAATTTTTTCACGATCCCTATACCTCTCTAGGCGAGAGGTAAAAACTGACGTGGCCACCACAAGAGCCGCCATACTTAGGTACTTTATTATTTGTACTTATTATACAAAAAAATATATTAATATTATTTATGTAAGTCACAAATATATCTTAGTCATTTTATTTAAACTGCAGAAGATATAAACGATATTTTACTATTGTCACTGTCATGTCATAATCATTTAAATTTTACGTAGTAAATGTCACAGGTAAATGTTAAACGATCATGGACTACATAAGATACCGAAATACTAAATTATAAGTATATACTTTAATTATTCCTAAATTATATCAGATAAAGAAAAATTTATAAAATACCGATGTAGATAATAATCACATAATCTTTCATTTAAAATAAAAAATTGTCTTAAATTAATTATTTATCGAAATATTTTTAAAAAATACTACTTCCGGTTTATGAATTGGTACCAAAATTTACTGGGCTCTTAAGATTCGTATTAAAATCTTAAATATAAAATTTGGTTGTTAAATTTTTGTAACTTTTTGAGTTATAGAAAACGAAAAAAATGTTACATACAACCTAACATACATACACAACACACACAGACATCATCTCGAAAATACTTTAGTCATATTCTATGGATCCTAAAACGTGCTTATCTCTTAAAATCTCACACTCGAAAATTTTGACTCATCACAATACCTCCCTTATAGAATATAAGGCGGGAGGTAAAAATTAAAACTATGCGTCACCGCATTGTTGAGAAATCGCACGTAAAATCTTCCAGTTTTTACTTCATACTGCTGCATTTCAGTGTAAATTTAAAATTAAATTATCTTTTTTATTTCAATATCCTATAATTTGTAATTTACATCCAAATCTACAATTTTAAATGATATATTTCTAATTATTTAACTGCATTGGCATCACCTCACACCGAAATCACGCCTAAATGATCGACGAATTCCCTACCCTAATTTATTTTATCACTCACCATTTCCAAAACCTTGGCCCCAACGGGCCAAAGCCCAACCAGGCTCTTAATCTTCACGGTCTTCCTCTTCTTCTCATCTTCCTCGGCAGTTTCCTCTTGCGCGGACATCCTGTCTTCGTCCGCTTCCTCGATGGTGTGGTGATGCGCTAACATCTGACTTGCGATGTTTCACTTGTTTCACATGCACTCGGTCAACAACAACTGCTCGATGGTCAACTGTCACTGACTGTCAAGCGCAGACTGAGCGGAGTGACGAAGCTTGCGTCGCGAGTCTTGGTTAATTTGATGGTGGTCAGTTGACCCGGTGATCCTAGCAGTTGGATGTTAATTGCTGACACCCACGAGTCATTACTGTTAATACCTTTATTAATTTTGTTTGTAGTTAGTGAAGAGGTTGGTGGTTGTATTTGGGTGTATAGACTGCAATTGTTTTGGTGGAATTTTAGGGATTATGTCTTTATCCCGTTTTGTGTAATGTAATAGGGTAGTACAGTGGCGTACTACCGGTACTTTTGCTAGGTAATTATGAAGAAAAATAAATGATTTGTTAGTGGTTACAAATTTTAATAATTATTGTTTATATCACTATCATACTACCTCTTTCAACCTATTTATTATATTATAAGAGGTAGGTTCCCCAATTATTGCCTACTAATATTTTCACTTCTCATAAAAAATTTGCAAAATACAAAGTTGAAGAATTGTTTAATTTCAAATTAAAGTTCATATTTATTTAAAAAAATCTGACGTGGACACCACATGACTTCCTTGTACGCCTATGAAACTGTTCATACTTTTCTTAATAACTAAAATGTAGAATAATATTAAAAAATCTGACTTTATTCTTTTAACTTATTATACAAATATATTAATATAAAGTACTACTACTACTGCTACTATACTCACAAATATGTTTTAGTCATTTTATTTAAACTGCAGAAGAAGATATAAAGCATATTTTACTATTGTCACTGTCATGTCATAATCATTTAAATTTTACGTAGTAACAAATGTTAATCGATCATGGACTACAAGATACCGAAATACTAAATTATAAATATATACTTTAATTATTCTTTAATGATATCAGATACAAAAATATTTATAAAATACCAATTGTAGGTAATAATCACATAATCTTTCATTTAAAATAAAAAAATTTGTCTTAAATTAAGTATTTATCGAAATATTTGAAAAAAGTACTACTTCCGGTTTGTAGATTGAAACAAAAAATAGGAGGTGCACAACTAGATGCTATAACAGTCCTAAATACAAAATTTCAACTTTCTACGTCTAACCGTATTTGAGTTATGCGACATACATCCGTACGTCCGTCCGTACGTACAGACGTCACGACGAAACTAGTCATAATGGATTCAGAAAAGGTCAAAACGGATATTTCCATCAAAATCTGAAAACCGAAATTTTTCGCGATTACAATACTTCCTTTTTACTCTGTACAAGGAAGTAAAAAGCATTTTAGGCAAAGAATATTTATTGTATACTTACAAATAGAAATTTCGTCAAGAAAAATCTTAACCCTGCTGCACTGAATGTGTTTTTTTTATTGCTTATAAATCTTATATTATTAAATAGGTGTTTCGTGATTCAAAATAAGTACCTAGTTTCTTATTTGAAATTAAAAACTGTTGCGTATTTTTTAAATTTAATTTAGTGTTTTGTAGTTTTTAGTTACAAATCTCAATGGTTTTATCTTATTAAAATTTTTAAGGGATTAAATTAATTTAATTAAAGCCCATCTCTTGCTATCAAATGCAAAGCAAAAAAGCATGTTACAATAAATTATTTTGTGACTTTGGTTTTGAAATCAATGATCTCATATTTTACAATGATGTACCTACTTCTTATAGGTTGTTCATACATGGCAATAGAATGAAATTTTTAAAAAACCTTGCCGTATTTTGTTAAATAAATTCTAAACATTACTAAAAATGCGAGTTTTACATCAATTATTACAGTCAATTGGTTAACTGTTTAAAAAAACCTCTCTATACCTGTCTTCCGACTAATGTATTATCGATTTCAATTTTTTTTTGCATTAATCAACGTATAATATGGATTATTAAATGATAAAAATTAGCTTCAAGTTTTGCTAATTGATGTCAGTGCAATTAATAAATTTGCATTTATTGTTCACTAATGAGTCATGATTCTTCATGTTAAATTTCAATTTGAAATTTTTTATAATTCAGCCAGAATCGTTGAAATTGTGAATCTTCTGGATTTACAAGTGTAGCGCCTTAATATAAATGATATTTATGGTGAGTATTTCATCGAGGTTATATTTTTATACCAAAGCCAAAAGCCAATACCTTTAAAATATTCAGAGGGTAAATATCAATATCAATACAGTACGTTCCGCAGTGTCATTGTGTTCTATTCATATAATTATTATATCATGTCAAATATGTTTTTACTATGTACGTCTATGCACCGTCCAATGTCATAATTTCCGAGTAATAATAGATTTTAAAGAATGTACCTCTACTAGTCTACAGCTAGTTTAATGTGTTTTTGAATATCTTAATGGCCTTTTTCTTTTCGATAAGAAGTATTCTTATTTAATCTTTAAGATGTCTGTTTGTCTGTTGTGTTCTATACCAGGTAAATGACTTACACGACTGATGTAAATTTTAAATTTCTTAGAAAGCAATCACGAAAATATTATAATAATTTAACATCAGCAAAATTTCGTAGTAGTTTGTAGCAAATAATGAAGTTTCGTTGTTGTAATCATTGTATTCATTTTCAAGAATGAAGAATATTCAAATAAATTTTTATTGGTGATAGTAGAATATTTGCATACAAATAACAGAAATTGTAGAAGCTTTACCTATTTTACTTACCTTCATACATATACTCGTAGATACTTATAAATTATTGAAATATACCTACTCATATAAATCTATACAGGCTCAGGCTAACACAGCTTATTATTTCTTCACAGAATGCAAAAAAGCAAGCATAATTATAAATTATAACGTTAATTAATAGTGAGTACCTTCCTATTTATTTAAATTTAGTTAATGTTATCACATTTTTTTACAAATAACTATATAAAATATTCTCTCTATGGAAAAGGTTATTCTTATAATAATATTTTGCGATGATTATGGCAGTTTTATTTGAACAAAAACAGTTATTTTTCTTAGTGTAGCTAAAAATATTTTCATTCTGATGTCAGTATCCCGTCTTAGTAAGCATTTTTAGTTTTTAGTCAAGTAATTTTTGCTGAATACAGTTACTTACTCATATAACAGAATCACTTAAGTTTTTAAATTTTTATTTTTACATCATCATAACTGAACACAATAATTGTAGAAAATTTTGTGACATTGAACGTAGGTAATTAAAATTTCAAGTATTGTTTGCTTACATTTGTAGATAATTTGAATATAATTTAGGTTTTTGTAGGTACAATAAGATTATATTTTAATTCAAAATTTAAAAACCTTGCTGAGAACTTACTATATGTGATTTATGTAAACTGTGTGATTTTTTCACATTATACCTACACCAGTGATAGAAATAAAAATGTTTTATTTATATAATGTTCTCAATAATAAAATTAAAATTTGTAAGTAGGTACCAACAGTGATTACAGATCAATATCAATATTATCTCAGTTGCAATACCCTTAATCAATTTTGTCTGGATTAACAAAATTGAGTCATATTAATTTAATTACAAATAATGACATATGTAAATTATTTATCTTAATAAGAAAAAGACGATTGCATACGGCTGGCGTTTCAACTCATAAATGTGTTTCCAATTAGTTTAATCTTTATTTTATTAATAAATTTACAATTACATGTTCTTTAACTACGATATAATAAAGTTTATAAACTTATAAGAAGAAAAAGAGTAAAATATACATAACTACAAAATATAAGAACAAAATGAATGTGTATAGAAATATAAAATATGTTAACAATTTTATGGTACGATAATTTTGTGAATGTCATGCTTTGTTATACTGTTTTCTCAGTTTTGTTAATGAAGCCATCAAAATGTTAATAATAATTAAGGTTTGGCACGCTCAATTTTTGGATCATGCTTGTCAGAAAGGGATCAAGCGATATAAAAATTTGTAAAGCCAAATTATGCAACAGCAAAAACCTTGAAAAAATATCTTTTCAAATACACTACGAAATTTCAAGATCCAATTGTCGAACCACCTAGGTATGTAGTAGGTATTTTTTAGCTCATATAAATGTGGCACAATTTTTAATATTCTCATTATTTGGCCGATGAGTCAAACCATAATGCCTAGTGCACACGGAGAAACATTTTGACATGTTTCCTGAAAAAAGTTTCCGGAAACTTTATCGTTTTAACGGCGCCTATAAAAATGAGGCGTTTTCAGGAAACTTTGGGAAGTGCAACTAACTTCTTATTTGTCAAATCGTCAAATGTGACATGTGATCATAAATATATTTATCGTTTTTCAAAACAAAAATCTCCATTTCCTGGAAACTTTTTTCAGGAAACTTGTCAAAATGTTTCTCCGTGTGCACTAGGTATTAGTCTCCATTTTCATGTATAATAATGTATTACCTATTCCGAAGTATTCCTGGGTACTGTATTTTTTTTCAGTCAATGGAATCTTATTCATAGTACCTATGCTTAATTTTTTAATAATTCCGAATTTTAATTTGACTATACAAGATTAAATAAATTTTGGTTTTTTCAGTATACAAAATTCTGACAGTAATCTCTACATATTTCGCCAATATTCCGAATTATTTCTGAATATTCTTGATATTCCCAAAATATTTTCAAGCATTCCAAATAAATATACACAATATTCCGAACAGGGAATGACCCATCGTATTTTTATCTCTTAGTCCCTTTCTGATTACCATGATCCATTGTTATAAAAATTAAAACTAGTATTTGAAACATTAACATTTATTTAATTTCGATTATGATAAATACTTTTGTTCATATATTTAAACTATTTAGTCCGCGTATTTGCTCTTCAAGATGTGTATGCCGCAAAGCACACAGTCGATCAAGTAGACGGCCCCGTTTATTACACATAGAGATCCCAAAGCAAGACCGACTTGTTTTTCACTGGCTGCATATTTGTAGCGGTTTTCACTCTGGTATCCGTGCCAATAATGGAGAGCTGTTGCTCCAACTGCGATCCACATGAACACTCCAATGAAGTTCATCACGAGATCTGTGAATGATCTGCAAAAGAAATCATAGTGAGATTCGTTTTCATTACAAGTGATTACAACAATGTACTGGTTGATTGCAATAATACCATTTATGAAGGAAGCAACAATTTCTAGTTGAAATCGTGCAATGTATCTGTCTAAAGCAGCATCGTTCTCAGATAGGGCCATTGGCCAATGGCTAGACACTGGGCTTCGTCTGCGATGACACGAGGGCAAACCAAACCCTCTCGTATTTTAAAGAAAATACTACTAAAAATACGTTACTAAAATACCATTTATCTCGATTTATCTCTTTGATTATTGAATCAAAGATACCTTTTAACTGGAATATGTAAGGGAAGGATAGGAAAATTAATGGAAATCAATGAACGTTTTTTGTTATTACATTTCGACTCCTTTTAGGTTTTCTCGAGGGTTTTCTTCAGGGAAGGAATGATTTCAATTATTATTATCATCGAAATGTGATTAGAACAATGGACTGGTTGCTTGTAATAATATCAATTATTTCTTTTGATTATTGAATCAAAGAAGCTTCTTGACTAGAACGTGAAAATCAAGAAATGAAAATTGCTGGAAATTAGTCAACGTTTTTTGTTACATTTCGGCTCCTTTAGGTCTTCAATTTATTATTACTATCGAAATGTGATTAAAACAATGTACTGGTTGATAGCAATAATATCATTTATCTATTTTGATTATTGAATTTAAGATACTTTTCTTAACTGAATTTTGTAGGGAAAGAAAAGTAAAATCAGTCAACGTTTTTTGTTACATCTTGGCTTCGAATTAAATAGGCCTTCCTCAGGGAGTGATTATTACGGAAAAGTGATTACAAGAATGAACTGCTTGTTTTGCAATATTGCAATAATACTTAATTATCTGACACTTTTGATTATAGTTTGGCAAAGAAATTAAATTCCTTTACTGGGTAAGAATAAAATACTGACCCAAAAAATGCTGACTTTTGTATTTACTCAACTAACTTTGTTATTTGAGGCATAAAAATGCATCATAAGGTGTTTTATACGTAAATCAAGCAATACATTTACCTCATCGGTGAAAATTTAAACTAACCTATTTGGACCATTGCTGACTTTTTGTTAATAAATAATATGTGAGATAAGTGATGATGATCAGCATAATATAGGCTGGTCGGTGTGTCAACTAAATTGTATTAGTTTGTTGACGTATAACCGTATAAGACACCCAATTCTTTATTTCATCGTAAATCTTTAATATAAAATAATAGAATAAATATAAGTCAGTATTTCATTTTATTCTTACCCCAATTTACCAACTGATTTCAACGATGAGTTCTTTAATTTTGTCTTTTGTTATTTAAATTTTTAGAAAATGAAACTGCAAAAGACAACAATTTTTATATCGATTAGTATTCAAGTAGATTACTTTATACCTTCGAAAATTCACATTTTTAATTTTTAATCGTTCAAATTTAATATCGCATGCTGTAATACTGATTACGCAAATTAATCTCCCTTATATTAGAATAAATAATTAGCAATTTTAGTAATTACCTAAGATAAAAGAATTGTGCCACGATAGGAATGTCTATTGAATATTATAATATAATACGTATGGTATGTATGTATGTATGTTATCAGCTGTCACTGTTTTGATTACTGCAGGTAATAAAAGTTGTAAAATGTTGATTTCATGATTAACAAGATATTTGTTTTTATGTTCTTAAGGCAGGGACGATACATACATAGTTTCAAAATGAATAGTTCTTTTACACGTTCATTTACATCGCAATAAGAAAAAGAAAGTGTTTAAATAGAGGAAATTATTTTATATAAGGCATGTTAAAAAGAGAAAGAAAACAAACCGCAATAATTCAAATTAGGTATAATCTAACTTTGTTATTCAATACCTATACGACCAGCATTAGTAGTACATAATTCAATTTTTGAATGACAATGACAACTGATTATTCATTTGGTTGACTAATTGTTGACAAGAATGAATCACAATCATTCTGTGAAATCCTTAAAATTTCGATGACTTATTTTAAAATAAATTAACTTTTATTTATTTGTGTAGAGTAGACTGCTGTTGAAATTTCATATAATAAAGTACTAATTACTTATCACAAAATTTTCTCCGTCCGAGAGTTTGTCTGTTAATTTTGACCTTTTTTGTCTTTACATGTAACAATAAAGATTTGATTACTCACATTTTGTGATCTCTGGATCCAAAGCATATTCCAATACTGGAAACAATTGTGTAAATGAAGAATCCTACGAATATACCAGACGCAACAATTTCTGCATCAGGATTCTTCTCTTCATTTAGGTTCCATGTTCCTCCTACGCCCAAGAACCCTCCTCCATATCCTGTTCTGTATAGGATCAGGATAATTAAATTCAATACCTATAAAGAAAAGAATATCGTAAATAAAAGCTGCCACACAGTGTGCAGCCTGTTTTAGTAATATACTAAATTAAGTAGTTATACATGAAAAAAAAAATAATTTCAACAAACAAAATTAAAGATTAGTTAGCTCTCTGTAGTCTAAATTTTAAATCGATTTTTTTAAAAATAAAATGAGGACAATGTTTTCCCCCCTGGTTTTTCTTGTATCAAAAATCAGATGCCGTTGAGACGAGACAAGAAATCCCTAGTCAATTCTCGTCTCATCTTAAATTTTCGAAACGAGAAATTTTAATATTCTCGTCTCGGTCATTTCTCGGCTATACAATTTTCGTCTCAAGGAACACGATTCTCTTATTTTTTAATAATTCCGAATTTTAATTTGACTATACAAGATTCAATAAATTTTGAAGTGTTTGTTTATTCTCATTCTGGCAATATTCCCATTTATTTCGACACATTTTTTTCAGTATACAAAATTCTCGTTTCGTCTCAATTTCTCGAAAAAAAATTGTTACCATCTATTTGAATACCTAGAAGTGAACTTAGGAAATTTTTTGTACATTTCTATTAAATTTGCACACAATTTCTTGTTTTAGAAATAAAAATATTTATCAAAACAAACAAAAATGCTAGGAACAAAGTAAAATAATTTTTTTTAACATTTACAAAGACAATCATATAATTTTTTTCAATGTTTTAGTTTCGAGAATTCTCGATATCTCGTTTCGAAGTTTTGAATTCTCGTCTCATCTCGAAAATCCAAGACGAGAAATTTATTGGTTCTCGTCTCCTAATTTCGAGACAACACGAGAATAAGACGAGAAATTTCTCGTCTCGGCGGCATCATTAAGTATTACTATATTTTAATTCAACATCATGAAATATAAACAAATTCGATAGATTTCTAGAAAAAAATATTTGTCCGATTGTGAACAATATAATGGTATTAAAGCTACTAATTACTATGATTTCCTTCACTAATTTCAGTTTCCATGTAGGTAGATATTTAACTATGTTTTGTTATACTCATCAATATCTATAGGTAGGTAGTAGTATTACTAGGAAATTTATTATCAATCTATTATCTCGTCTAACAAACAACGCAATATCTCGATCGCCCAACAATCAAAATATCTGAATCACATTTAAAAACATTCAGCCAATCTCGCATATCCAGTTTTCATACTCGCATTTACTTGTGCCATATTCTCATATCCTAATTATCACTTAAGTAACCTATACAAACAAATTTCGAAACGTAGTACTACTTAGGATTTGAAACAAACATAGGTACCTACGTGTAGAGAAGTAAGGTGTGTCAACTATGAATAATGCTCGTTTTATCTTTGTTTGTTTGTGATAATGATAACGGCAGGTTGAAGTTAACAGATGAAGACTGTGTACGTTGAATTACAGAATTTGAGATGTTAATTGGACTAGTTTAAGTAATTAACATCAATTGACTGAGGTCTACGTGATGTTACATATTATTATGTTTTATTAAAAGAACGTTGAGAATTAATGTTACCTAGTTTTATGTTTGGTTTGAGAAACACGATAATTATTACCAATAAATATTTAAATTCCAACATACAGGATGAATCATAACTTCAGGTACCTACATACGTTAAGGGTATATGTTGTTTGGTATACTGATTACGAATCAAAAAGAATTTTATTTTAAATCTCATAATTAATTTCCATGTTTCCCAGTCAAAAATTTTTCGTCGCCACTACCACTGGGTGGAGTAATTATTGTTTCATTAAAAGTAATTAAATTTTGTTTGTTTATTTTACTAGTATTATGTAATTTAAGATGTTGATTAGCTATTTCTATTGTGTGTGTGTGGGTTTAATAGGAAAACGAATCCAGTGCAGTCCTACAAAAAAATATGAAGGTAAACTACCCTTAATTTTGCGAATTTTAAAAAAATTCTTTTTAATTTATAATCGGCATATCAAACAACATATACCTTTAACGTGTGTACTCGAAGTTATGAAACAGCCTGTATAAGTGGGTGATTATTTTAGGATTAGTACTATTTTACTATCATCCAATAAAATAATAACATTATTTTGTTGGTTTCTGGCACTCAAATTCTCCTTTAACAAAAATAACTTCTTAGGTTTAGAAGTAAGTGACATGTTATTATTATTATTTGCAAAACTTAAATACCAAATGTCAATCGTGACTGATCAAAATCACTCCTGCTTGTTACATTTAGAAAACCAATCCATTTTGGTGTAATGACAAATGACAGTTGTGTTGAATAATGGACTAATAATATAATAGTTTACGCATTTGTATTTTATGTTTATTGTTATAATTGTCCTGTAATTGAGATTTTAAATCCTGTAGGATCGATTCTTATAAATAAATACCTAGTGTGTCTGATTGAGGGGACTACATAATGAATGTATTATTGAACGGTCGTAGATAAAAAAATAAAGGTTTAATAATATAGTCCATTTTATTGATTGGTCATTGTTGTATGAAATAAAAAAATAAGTAAGTTTCAATCAAAGAATAATTGATGTAAGCAAATGTTAGTAATATTTTTCTGCGAAAATTTATTTACAGATAACTGAAATAAAAATTGTACAAATAAAGCTATAGATTATACTCAAATGTGTATACCTATTGATATTTTATCTGCATTTATCATTAAACAAACGGTATTAACTAATCTATTTTTATGATTTGACCAAGATTTTTACACAGTTCATATTGCTCAAAAATTCTTTATTAAATATAACGAAATACATTATTTTGTTGTAAGTAGTAGTATAGGTATTATTTTTAAAATGGCAAATAAAATATGGTTACATTGATATGACATGAGTTATAATTAACGATGATTGCTAAATGATCATTATCTTGTTTACAAATTGATAAATGGGCAACCATTTTGTGTATTTAAAAAAATTATTCATTATTTTGAATTTTGTAAAGCTAATATTGTAGATTAACTTATTTGCAAATTAAATAGGTACATTTATGTTGTTATTAAATTATTGTTTGGTAATAAATAATATTGTAATTATGTATGTTTTTGTTAAGTTTACTTAATGAACATACTATAGTGAAATAAATAATTTATTAATAACAATAAAAAAATAATTGCTCAACAATGCAAATAAATATATTTTAAAATACAAACCAATTACTCTATCATTATTATTGTGCATGTTTGTTCCGCCATGTTTTCTGGATCAATCTTTTGACGAACATGTAGTATACAACGAACTTATCAACAAATTTCTACTTACAATTTTTAATCCTTTAACGAATAAACTTCCTACAGTTTGCACTGACGACATTTTGGCATCAAATTTTGAACACTTTTTGTATAATTCACAGATTTAAAACTCAACAAGCTACGTACAACAGGTGAACTGTGAACACCTAACACATAATTCGTTATCATCCAAGTTATCAGTTTATCTATTTGTTTCATAAATACCTTGATGATAAAAACCCTATATTCGTTTAATTCGTGACGATTGTGATGAATCACTTTTATGGTACGCTGCTTGCTATTGTGAAATTGATAGTTTTGCGAAAAAATATTAATTTATAGACTTACTCATAAATATAGATTATAAGATTGTTAGAGTTCTTTGTTATTATGAAAGAAAATCATTATTATACTTGTATATAGTAGAAAATAAACAACTCATTTGTATTATGAAAATTAAAAATAAATTCACTACAGTACTTCTAAATTATAACAAATACAGGCTGTTTCATAACTTCAAGCACATACGTAGAAGGTATAATGAATAAATTTTAATACGCATTGCATTTTTGCGCATTTTAGTGTCACCTTTAAACTCAATTATCTTCGTTATTCAACGGTTACCTGTGAATTTTAATTTTTATACGACTTCTAATGAATGAATGTCATATTTTGGGTTGTGACCACTCATGAATTTACTACCTTAAGTTGGTTAGCTACTTGCATGGTGCCTGAAAATAAGATTTTTATCACTATGAACCTAATGTTCGGTCTAAAACATTTGCCAAAATACAAAAAATTATATATTTTTTAGTAAATATATTATTTTGTATAGGAGATGCAGCATTCTACCTCGCAACTCATATTATTCAATTTTTATTAATAATTTTGAGCCTTATTGATAAGATTTTTGTGAAAATAAAAAGTACAGGTCCCAAGTTTTTATCTCATCTTTGTAATGAAAAAGAAATCATGCAAGTAGTCCAGTTGCAAAAAGAATATCTACGTTCCCGCTTTGAATTTCAAAGGTCGTCGCACGGATTTAGATTCTGACTGCACCAATATGAATCGGTCGAAGTGGTTGAATTCCACTACCACTATAATAACATTTATAGTTGATTCCACGTAAGTTTGTGATTGCTTAATAATAGACGAATGATTTTGTAGGACAAACGTAAATGTATAGGTTTCTAAAATGAGGTCGATTTCAACAGCCCCCCCAAGTAAATAAATTAATGATTTTATTACATGCATAATATGTGCTCGTTTTGTGCCAAATTGTGCCGCAACAAAAATATTTTGTGCTCATTCTGTTTACGAGATAATCAAACTTGAATTATGAGGGGCCAATGACATGCGAGCCCCTCCAAGTTATAATTTACAAAATTTTATTTCACAATTGTTTTGTGCTCGTTTTGTGCTGAATTGTGCCGCATAATAGAAATTTTGTGCTCCTTCTAGTAAGTATAGAAAGTGTCTCTTAATAGGAGGTGCCAGTGACATGGTCAGCCCCCACCCTATATTTTAAAAACTTTCTCATCGCTATTATTTTGTGCTGGTTTTGTGCTAAATTGTGCTGTATAACAAAAATTTTGTGCTCCTCATATAAGGTTAAAAAAGCATATAAATATGAGCGGTCATTAACATGATAAGTCCACCTCAAGTAAATAGTTTCTAAATCATTTTTTTCTGTTTAACTGTGCTTGTTTTGTGCCGAATTGTACAGCAATAAAAATATGTTGTGCTCAACCCGTGTACGAGATATTTAATGTTAAATTATGAGGGACGAATGACATATTATGTACATTGGCCACGCTATATTGAATATTGATATTTTTGAGCAATCTTACATAATATGCAATTTATACTGTTTTGTGCCATATTGTAATAATTTTGTGCTGTATTTACAAGCTAGAAAATTTTGAATGAGAATTTGCAGAAAATGGTCTGTCCCGTAAGTTTAATATTTAAAAATTATTTTCATGGTAATAGTTTGTGCTCGTTTTGTGCTCAATTTTGTGCTTTTAACTAAAAGTTATGTGCTTCAATTGTTGCTCTATAATTTCAAATTAAATTTGAAATATGTGCCCCTGATAATATGCATTTGTAAATAGGTAAATATTATTAAAGTGTTTATTATGTGCTTAATTGTGCAATTTACCAAATATTTTTTACTGTGGTACTTTTTTTAAAAGTTAAAGCTTAATAAGAGAAGACTGCAGAAATGATTTTAGCCCCTCAGGATTATTTTCAAGATAATCTTTGTTTGTGCTTGTTTTGGTGCTCAATTGTGCTGTATACTATTTTTTTAAGCTGTTTAGTTTGTTCTATAAATAAAAATAAACATTATTGGCACGATCGATTTTCTTCAAAAATTTCAAATTGTTAACGGTTAAAATAATTTCATCAAATTCATATTAGTCCAGGCGAACTAGCATCTATCGGCGACAAAATTCAAAGAGATTTTTTTCACAAGAATGTTGTAATTGACTTTACCAAACGGAAAGAGCATAAAATTGCCTCAAGATAGTCATTTTGTTTTAACGATATTTATACAGTTTTGAAAAAATCGTAAATAAATATTTTTATAACTCTAACATTCTAAGCCGTTTTGATAAAAACTTGAATTTTTTCTCATTTTACACCAAAACGATTGTAATTTATTAACGGATAATAATTTCGAATTGGAGGATTTCAGTAAGCGATTCTAAACTTATTTTTTCATAATAATAATTTAAAATTGGACATTTTAAGACGTGTTTAGGAAAAAACTCAAACTTATTTTCAAGATCACAAAAATATAATTGTCACTTCTTTAAAATTTTGTGTTTAATTTCTGTCCGGATTAAGATATCGACTTCCGGTTTCAGGCACACTAATTTTTTTACTATGCAAAATTATATAAAAATTTCAAGGGCCCTGATTAAGTTAATTAATTAATTTAAAATATTTATACAAGGGAAAATTAAGAAATTTTAGTATTTTTATTATTAAATATGATTAATCACCTGTAATTTCTTAAGTAATTGAGATATCGATTTCCAGTTAATAGCATTGGATTTTTCGGGTTTTTTTTTCAATATACAAAATTATTTTTATACTTAAAAAGGTTTGATTCATGTCGAATATTTAAATTTTTCTTGGCGAGAGGTTAATAATATACTGGTGGAAAAAAATGAAACACTTGGCATTCGTAAAAATTTCGACCATTTTCAAAGCGCCATAACTCGGCGTATTTTCAATCGATTTCGATGAATCTTTGCGGACGAAATTTTTTTTCCAACTCGGTACACATCGCCAAAGTTGGACGTTTTGTGGCCCAAAAACGTGTTTTTCTTGTTGATCATCCCAATCTGAGTTTACCCCCTTAACGTAGAGCCACAATGGGTTTTCCCCCGAAAGAATCGTCTAATTTGGTTGAAAAGTCGCTGAGTTATGTGCGAAAAACCTAAAAATGCACTCTTTTTTTAAACACCCATAACTTTGTTCCAAATCATCGTAGGAACTTCGTTCTTTGAATCCTATATAGGGAATTGAACAAATTTTAGTGCTCTTTTGGTGGATCAAGTCAAAAAAAAGTTTTTCATCGAAATCGATTGAAAATACGCCGAGTTATGGCGGTTTAAATATGGTCGAAATTTTTACGATTTTCAGGTGTTTCATTTTTTTCCGCCAGTGTATTTTAATATATTTTAAAAGTAATATTTAAATAACCGTTTTTCCTGAACGGACAGAGGTATTCACATTCGGTTTTCAGCATCATATTTTTGTAACATTTCTTTATAAGATTTTGATAGCCGGAAGTCAATATCTTAATCCGGACAAAAATTAAACACAAAATTTTAAAGAAGTAACTAAAATATAAATTTTGTGATTTTTACTTTAAACAGGCGTCTAAAAATGTCTGTTATTAAATTTGTCATACCAAAATATGATAAGGATCGAATACTGAAATCCCGAATTCGTAATTTTTATCCGTTAATATTATTACATGATTAAATCATGATTTCATGAAACCGGCTTAGATTGTTCGAATTATAAAAATATTTATTTACGATTTTTTAAATAACTGTATGAATAACGTAACAACAAAAGGGACTATCGTGAAGGAAATTTCATGCTCTTTCTGTTTGGTACTTGGCATTTTTGCGAAAAAATACCTATTTTCGAGATAATTGCATTTTCCTAAGATTCCGGACTTAGCACAAGGCGAATCGATGGGGACTTTCAGTATGTCAATTAGGAAGTCAATTACAACATTCCTATGAAAAAAATTCCTTTAAATTTAATCACCGAGCCCATACAAAAATTTTCTAATTCGCCTGGACTATAGGTATATACTAAAAATTTTACCAAATACCGGGATGTATGCGGCTTAAATCTTGAAATTCATCATCGAAAATATTGGGAGGTGACATTTATTAAATTTGTAATTAATTTAATAGTGTGTGTATGTAAAGGATGTACCTGTACATAAAATTGATTTAACAATTTTCTTAGCACTAAGATGGAATTGTATGCTAACAAATTTAGTATATTTCTTTAAATAAGGTTATATTATTAATATTTTAAATTCAATGCAACACATGAAGAAAGCTGATATTATATGGCAATTGCATATTTTGTATAACTGATATTATTAAATATTTTTGAATATGTATACTAATTATGTGAAAACAAATCGTTTAAGCCAAGTTTCATTTTGCATATTTATACGTTCTGGAGCATATTTTCAGGATTTTGCATATTTGGTTATATTAAGCAATAAGAAATGTAATTTTTGAGGTTTTTTTGTTTTTAAATTTCTTTTTTATTAAATTTATTATTAAAATTTTTGTGTGCGACTGAGATACATAATTTCACTTTGTGCCGCTGGAGTGCAGTGCGCTTACCGAAATCTAAATAAGCAGAGAACGGGGAAG
The DNA here is from genome assembly GCA_947534325.1 of Agonum fuliginosum. NCBI lineage: Eukaryota > Metazoa > Arthropoda > Insecta > Coleoptera > Carabidae > Agonum > Agonum fuliginosum. Next base: position 20,706,466 of record OX384043.1, read on the forward strand.
TCCCAGGTAAACTAATTGACGGATGACAAAGTGCTGCGCTGCAACGTTATTCAGGTCTTTCTACTTTCCATATTCAATAAATAATTATATTTTTACCATGCCGAAAACAAATTCACTTGTATTGATGTAGATACAAAATTATCCCGAACATAATTGTTAATATTTTTAATACTGTAATATCTAACAAATTAGAAATGTAACTTTTACTTGTTTGTTAAAGAATTTATTGTTTATTTATTTGAATTATTCAATTTTTACCTCTCGCCTCATATTCTATAAGAGAGGTATTGTAATGGGTCAAAATTTTCGAGTATGAGTTTTTGGTGGATAAGCACGTTTCAGGGTCTCTAGAATACGAATTTACTATTTTCACGATGATGTCTGTGTGTGTGTGTGTTTGTGTGTTTGTGTGTTTGTGTGTTTGTGTGTTTGTATGAACCGAGGATTTTTCGTCCACGATAACTTAAAAAGTATCAAACCGTTTATAACCAAATTTCTTATTTAAGGTTTTGATAAGTATCTTAACACCGGATAACATTTTGGTAGAAATCTGCAAACCGGAAGTAGTACTTTTAGAAGTTTGGAAAAGTTTTCCTTAAATATATTGGTACATTATTTATTTATGACAATTTTTGCAATTAAAAATAAAAGAAATTGTGATTATCTATGTGTACAGTTAATTATAAATACAAATTGCTGAATCTGGAAGTATTTAACAATAAAATAAAGTACAATTAATATTCTATCTTGTTGTCCATGATATGAAATTTGTTTCTACATAAAATTTGAATTATTATGACAGTGACAGTACAGTTGACATCTTTTGCTTGCATATTGGTTTACATTATCGTTTACATATTACATGAAGATGAAACTATTAAAATGTAAGTAAAACTATTTATTAGATTAGTAGAATAAGCAGAATTAGGCGAGAGGTCGTGTGGTGGCCACAGCAGATTTTTTTCATTATTATGTGATCTTTAAATAAATAATTTTTTTCTCTTATACAAAATAATTTAATTATTTACATTCTTTAATTTGATTTCTACTTATTTAAAAAAAATTAAGCATATTTTGTGCATATAATGTTAATTTGGGTGCATATAGTTAAAAAAAATTATGCATTTATATGCGCATATATTCGTACTTTTGAGTGCATATAATTATCAGCTTTACACATGAAAATACTGATACTATGTCCTATTTTTAACTATCATACTTAAATAATTATTAACTAACACCATTTTTATTTTAACTCCCGTGATTCAAATTTAAAATTTTAATTCTAAAATGGATTGAAATATAGCGCCATGGTACAGGTCATAGGTTTCATAATAAGTTTTTCAAAGAATAGTATATTAAAGAACAAGTTTTATAAGACATGATTTTTCGCACGCGTCCAAATTTAGTAAAAAAAATTCAAATTTTGTTTGAAATTATAGAACAACAATAATTAAAGCACATATCTTTTAGTTAAAAGCACAATTGAGCACAAAACGAGCACAAACTATTACCATGAAAATAATTTTTAAATATTAAACTTACGGGACAGACCATTTTCTGCAAATTCTCATTCAAAATTTTCTAGCTTGTAAATACAGCACAAAATTATTACAATATGGCACAAAACAGTATAAATTGAATATTATGTAAGATTGCTCAAAAATATCAATATTCAATATAGCGTGGCCAATGTACATAATAAGTCATTCGTCCCTCATAATTTAACATTAAATATCTCGTACACGGGTTGAGCACAACATATTTTTATTGCTGCACAATTCGACACAAAACAAGAACAGTTAAACAGAAAAAAAATGATTTAGAAACTATTTACTTGAGGTGGGCTTATCATGTTAATGACCGCTCATATTTATATGCTTTTTTTTAACCTTATATGAGGAGCACAAAATTTTTGTTATACAGCACAATTTAGCACAAAACCAGCACAAAATAATAGCGATGAGAAAGTTTTTAAAATATAGGGTGGGGGCTGACCATGTGACTGGCACCTCCTATTAAGAGACACTTTCTATACTTACTAGAAGGAGCACAAAATTTCTATTATGCGGCACAATTCAGCACAAAACGAGCACAAAACAATTGTGAAATAAAATTTTGTAAATTATAACTTGGAGGGGCTCGCATGTCATTGGCCCCTCATAATTCAAGTTTGAATATCTCGTAAACAGAATGAGCACAAAATATTTTTGTTGCGGCACAATTTGGCACAAAACGAGCACATATTATGCATGTAATAAAATCATTAATTTATTTACTTGGGGGGGCTATTGAAATCAACCTTCTAAAATGCAAATAATGGACCCACAATTCCTATTTCTGCAAGTAGGGAGGTAAATATTTTTAAATAAAATTGAGGTTTTGTCACTAATTATATCTGTGTATACGATATAATGTTGCGCAATCACAAACTTATGTGGAATCAACTAAGGTAGGTGCGGGTAATAAGGCCTACCTAAGGGAGATTTGAAATAAAATGAAAAATATTTACTTGAATCAACAAATTTGAATGTTAATTAAACCTAAACATCAAGTGCTGTCATATATAAACAAAAAATGGCAACTTCTGCCGTAAACAAAAAGACAATTAAACATTTTAAAAAACCTCTTCAGTAGGCCTTATTATACTATGGTAGGATAATAAGGCCTAAGACTTTAACATACGTAAATAAACAAAATAGGATTTTTATATTTGGTAATTGAGATCAATAATAATTAATAATTATGCATTATTCAAGCTAAAGTCTTAAAATTAACAACAAATTTCTTTGTTTAATAGCCATCAGGACACCTATTCGGATGATATCTTATTATTTGAGCCGCGCGATCGTTCCTCAAACTCAATGACTTCGCACTGGTGACAGTATGCGAACTAACATGTCGCGACAGGTTTGAGGCGCCATTATATGAATGTTAGCTACCTACGAGGGTGACTTTGAGCGACAACAATAATTTTAAATTGTATTTTTGTTACTTAGGCCTTATTAGCCGACAGGCCTTATTACCCGCACCTACCTTATACCATTCTTGTATAACTGGGAGTGACTTCATTGTTGTAATCACCTAATTGTTTAACTCATTCCAGGAACTAGGCCTGTCAATCACTGACGCCCAGCTGGTGGAGCTATCCTCTCACCTCCACGACATCGACTTCGCAGCTGCAGCGGCCGAGGAGAAGCTCACCAGGCACGATGTCATGGCGCACGTGCACGTCTTCGCCAAGCAGTGCCCCACCGCGGCTCCCATCATCCACCTGGGGGCCACCAGCTGCTTCGTGGGCGACAACACCGACCTCATCATCATCAGAGATGGCTTCGATGTGCTCATTCCCAGGCTGGTTGGGGTTATTGACGGGTTGACGGAGTTCGCCAAGAAGTATAAGTAAGTGGGGTGGAGGGAAGTTTTTATTTATTTCTTGAAGAAAATCTACACGGTTCGACATTAACAAAGACTGTTGTTATTAATGAAATATGTTTCTGATAGAAAATTGTTCGGTGAATCAAATGCTTTAAACCGAAAATCGATATTTCAATCGGTTAAGAAGAAGAAAAAAAAGAAGAAAATACTTCGGAGGAAATCTTCAAATTTTGGCTAAACCAGAGCTTCCAAAGTATTTAAAAATATGTTTATTATAGAAAATATCTAAAAATGAATTTTGGAAACCGGAAATCAATATTTTAATTCGTTTCAGAGTTATAGTTAATTTAATACAAAGCTCTTGGAGAAAATCTGCTAACTGTACCTTAATTGGAGCTCCAAATTTTTAAAAAATAAACTTTTCTAATATATAATTGTTCAAGAAATCGAATGCTGCATACCGGAAGTCGCTATTATAATCAGTTACTGAATGGCAGCTATTTTTGTATGTTGAGATGAAATTGCGACTCTATTTAAATTCATTGGAAACTGTCACAATTATCTTTTTAACCATATTCTCGAAAACTATGCGTTTAAAACTTATTTTGCAGAAAATTTTGAGCTCTACAACTTCATTATAAAACAGTAATCCTCATACCAATCACAAGGAATCGTTAATAACTAAGAAAAATGGGTTACAGTTGAATCTGCTAAATGTGCCTTAATTGGAGCTCCAAATTTTAAAAAGATAATAAAAAATTGTTCAAAAATCGAATGCTTGAAACCGGAAATCCATATTATAATCCGTTAATGAATGGCAGCTATTTTTCCATTTTTCATAATACACCAATCAGAAGAAATGTTTCTGATTTTGAATAATTTAGTATAAGAAACATTTTATAAAACAGTTCATCAAAATCGGATCTGTTTTGGTGGGCTTAGAAATAAAATTAATTAATTGATTCGACTACACGAAACAAAAATTAATTTTTGAGGTTTGTGAAGAAAACTGTTTTGGATCACTGGTTGAATAGGTAGATAAAATATTACCTTGTAACTAATTCATAACTATGTTTCCATAATACAACAATTCAATTTAGTTTCAAGTAGCCAGCCACGTAACTCTGTCTTTATTCAAATTCAGGAACCTTCCAACTCTGGGCTACACCCACCTCCAGCCAGCCCAGCTGACAACAGTTGGCAAGCGTGCAACCCTCTGGATCTCAGATCTGTTGATGGACGAACGAGCTCTTCGTCGTGCCAGAGATGATCTCCGATTCCGTGGTGCTAAAGGTACTACAGGAACCCAGGCTTCGTTCTTGCAGCTGTTTGACGGCGATGGCAAGAAGGTTGCTGAGCTGGACAAGAGGGTCGCGCAGCTCAGCGGGTTTGAGAAGAGATACGCCGTCACAGGTTAGAAAGAGCAGTGTTGGTTTAAATTAGTTGTAAGTGTCAGGGATAGTAGAGAATATTTCCGGATTCTGAAACTCTCTTTAATGTTTAAAACGATTGATATCTTATTCGCCTAACGAATGAATTTAAAGTTACTTGATAATAGAGGCCTTAGAAATCCATGTTTTATTAAATAAAATAGACTCTTATGAATGAGTAAATCATTTTATTAATATATAATTGGCATTTGGACGTTTCGATTGAATACATCAATCATCATCAGCAATGATAAAAGCTTTTAAACGTAAATCGACTAAATTAAAATATACAACAATGTTTAGTCGAGGCGACATTATTAAAGTCATGAAACTGCATGACATAGAAACAATTAACATAAAAAAGTGATTATCAAGTTACTAAGAATTATATGGATCCACCTAACCTCATGAATGAATTTAAAGATATTTTAATATGAAATTATTAGAATCTATAATAAAAAATTTAATTTGGTCCGACCTCAAGGATCTGTCTGACGGCCCTTGTTATAGTTAAAGAAATCTTAACTTTGGAATTTTACTATACCTACTTAATTTCACATTCCTAATTTTAAACCTTCTGTACTGAAATTATAATACATAGACAGATCATTCCGATTGTTCCCTTAATTACTTACTTATGGCATCTGGAGATCTCGAAATTTTTACAAATCTTTTACCATAGTAAATCAACAATAGGTTTGTCTATCTGGCACAGGTAAATTAAAAACTCGTTTTAGAAATAAAATTATATTTTCAAGCTATTTTAAAATATAATTCAATCAAAGTACGTACCATTATTGTGTATGTAGGAGTTTTAATTTTTTTCTGTTTATTTCATTTTTCATAGTTGGAGAATTTATCTAATAAATTTACAGGTATAGGTAGGTATATAGAAAAGTAATTCTAATAAAATTTATATCAAATGTTTGAAGAATTTTTCATCAAAAATTATACGACAGATTATGTTATAAAAAACGAAATAACGTTTAATATTGTCATATGTTAAAACAAAAAATTTTCCAATATAAAATCAAACTTCGTATACTTATTTTGAATAAAATATAGTTTTAAAAAACTCATATTACATATAAATGCATAAAAATAAATCATTATTAATTTTTTTTCTTTTTAGGCCAAACATACTCCAGGAAAGTGGACATCGAAGTAATCGCCGCGCTGTCTAGTCTAGGCGCAACGGTCCACAAAATGTGCAGCGATCTCCGTCTTCTTGCCAACCGCAAAGAACTGGAAGAACCCTTCGAAACGAGTCAAATCGGCAGCTCCGCTATGCCTTACAAACGCAACCCAATGCGCTCAGAACGCTGCTGTGCCTTAGCCAGACACCTCATTGCCTTATACTCCAACGCCGCTAACACCCACTCAACTCAGTGGCTCGAGAGAACGCTAGATGACTCTGCCAACAGGAGAATCACCCTTGCTGAGGCGTTCCTGAGCGCTGATGCTGTTCTTCTCACTTTGCTGAACATTTCTCAAGGATTGGTGGTCTATCCTAAAGTTATTGCTCGACATGTCATGCAAGAACTGCCGTTTATGTCTGCTGAGAACATCATCATGGCTATGGTCAAGAAAGGAGGTGACAGGCAAATATGCCATGAGAAGATTCGTGTTTTGTCTCATGAAGCTGCCGCTCAAGTCAAACAACACGGAAAGGATAATGATCTTATTGAAAGAGTTAAGAATGATCCGTACTTTAAACCTATTTTGAGTGAACTCGATATCATTTTGGACCCGACAACGTTTACCGGAAGAGCGCCTGATCAAGTTGATGATTTTGTTGAAGAAGAAGTCCAACCTATTTTGGCGAAATATAAAAATATTCTTGCTGAACAAAAGAAACCAGTGACTTTAAACATCTAAATAATAATAAATACACAAATGAGATATAAAAATAATATTTTTATTATTTAGAAAAGCATATTTTACATATAAATAAATTAATAAATATACATGAATGTTTTTAAATGATGCTCAAATATGGAAAACAAAAACTTAACCTATGAACTAAGCAATGGAAATAAAACTTGCATTTTTAACCAAGTACTAATAATGGAATAAATAATGGTAACAACAGATTCTGCGTCAAACGAACATTCTAAACACTTTAAAATATTCGTTCAATATATACAATTTAGTTAACCTTAATAAACAATACCTCCCTTAACCATAATATCGTTTAGTAGGTAATCAGTAACATATTACGCGCTTGGCAACAGTGTATTATCTGTGCAAGCCGGTCCCTTACTTGGCCAGTTGCAAGCGCCTTGAGTGGTATCAAATGTCAAATGGACCGGGCAGTTGAAGACAGCAAGAGTGTACCTCTGCTTAGTACAGTCCCAGTGGCAAGCATAGAACTTATTACATTGCGTGGGATGTCTGAAAAGACCCGCACGTTTACAATCAACGTGACCTTGGAGAGTTTCATCACGAGATCTCCATCCGCCAGGACCATAGCGGTCGAAGTTGCGGACTTCTTCTTGAACTGCGTCTTTAACATAACCTTTAATGGCAGATTTCACAAGTGACAGTCCTTCGTTGACAGCTTGAGCGATCTTTTGTTCTTTTGTCTTGGATCTACGTACGAAGACTTCATCGACCACTTGAGAAGCTGGAGTACTGCTCAAGTATATCTCTGGTTCAGGACGAAGACTTGTTATCTTCTTTCTGATAGAGTAAATTGGAGTTGGCGCTGGTTGAGCGGCATTTGTGGTGCTCTTGATAACATATTCAGGAGATTGAGTAATTGCGACAACCTTTTTGGGCTCATAATCGTAATCTAATGAGTCAGAATTTCCTACAACGTATACTCCTGGCTCATTGTAATCGTCATAAGAAGCAGGACCGGAGCTAGTGATTTTCGTCACTGGGACATTATCAGGTAACTCAACATCATATTCTTGAATATTTTCTTTCTGCTTAGACTTTCTTAATTCTAAAGTGTTTGAAGTGCAAGTGCATTGTGCTCCTAATTTTGTTGTTAAGAAAGGATGGAAATCGTTTACTCGAACAATAGTTTTACCTTTTGGTCTTGGCGTTATTTTCACAGCCGGTTTAGCTGTTGAAACGTAATATTCATCGTAATCAATAGGTACAGGTGTTGTAGTAACGATTTTCTTCTTTTTGATAACAACTGGTCTTCTGGATGTTGTTATGACGTATTCGTTGCTGTATTTATCGTCATAAACATCTAATGGGAGAGCTGTAGTAGTTGACACGATCTTTTTACGTATTACTGGACGAATAGTACTTGGTCTATATGTTGTTGTTATCGTTGGTTTTGTTGAAACAATGTATTGAGAATCGAATTTATCATCATAATATTCTTGATAAGTTTCCAAAGGAATGGCTGTAGTTGTTGAAACAATCTTCTTTCTTTGGACAGGTCTTACAGTACTTGTTACATATTTGACTTTAGGTGTAGAATCAATATATTCATAATTTCCAAACTGATTCCACTCATCAGTAGTTTCTTTCAAATATTGACTAGACTCCACATATTCAGCCTGTTTGGTTGCAGTATCATATCGACTGTCATAATATTTGAATTCGCCATAAGGTGCTTCAGTTTTAGTTATAACTGGAGCTGGTGTCGAAATATAAATAGGTTTAGGAGTAGAAATAAGATATCTATTATCTTCAGTTTCGAATTTGTTGATTGCAACTACTTTAGTACGAAGTGTTGGAGTTTGTTTGATAATTGGCGCAATCGTTGAAACAAAAGTTGGTTTAGGTGTTGACAAAATGTAATCGGTCTGGTAGGTTTTAAGTGGAACGGTTTTAACTGAAGACACAATCGGTTTTTGTGTGGAATAGTAAACTGTTTCTGACTGTACTTTAGGTTGGTAAGTTAAATCTTGAGCTGAATTAAAGTTCAGTTTACTTTCGTAATGCGCAAACTCAGGGTTTTCATACTGATATTCAGCAATAACAGTTGGACTAGGTTTTTTAATTTCATAAGCTTGTTTTTGTACATATTCTTGGAATATATTATACTTCGGTGTTGAAGATACATACACTTCAGGTTGTTTAGCAGGTAGGTAAGTCCTAGCAGTAGTTACGGGTGGTAGGTATTGTCTATTTTCTTTATACTCAACTTTAGGTGGTAAGTAACTGTACGATTCGACAATAGTTGGCGCTGGTGTTGCTATTTTAACAGGTGTCTCAAGTTTAAATGTTTGGTAAGTTACTGGTTGAACTGTTTTTTTGATTTCAAATGTTTGTTTCGGTTGAACATATTCTTGGAAGACGGAATATTTAGGTGTAGTTGACACATAAACTACAGGTTTAGGTGTTGAGGAGATATAATAGTTATTGACAATAGGTTTAGGTGTAGATGATTCAAAATAGGTATGGACTATAGGTGTAGGGGTAACATAATTAACAGTAGGTTTAGGTGGAAGATATTCTCTAGATTCTTGTTGCAAGTAAGTCTTTACAATTTGCGGCGCAGCTGTAACTTGTACATGTTCCTGTCTACCATAATAAGTGGTTTCAATCTTAGCTGGTTGAGCCCGTTGAGCATAAAGTGGTTGAACAAACTTTTGCACCACCTTTGGTTCAATAACTGGTACTTTAGCTTCATAAGTAATAGGTTGAGCAGGTTCAGAATAGTACTGCGTCTCATATTTTGGTGTAACAGCAATAGTTTCTACCCTTGGTGCAGTTATATGGTGTTTAATGGTACTGTAAGAATGAGTCTCATATTTAGGAGTTACACTTTCGTACTTAGAAACGAAACCAGATGGTTGCTGAACAACAGGAATATTTATTTCTTGGTAACTCTGTTCGTATTTTGGTGTTACTGTAACAGTTTGTATTTTAGGTAGCTCTAATTTTTGTTCATAGTATTGTGTTTCATATTTTGGTGTAACTGTAATATGCTGAACGGGTTGTTTGTATTCAATACTTTGTTGAATTATTGGTTGCACTTTTTGTTCAGACTGGTAGTGATGAATTTGAGAAAATGAATGAGATTTTGCACTTTCAGATTCTGTTTTGTAAACAACAGGTTGTACTTTTTGTTCATATACAATTGGTTGATGTACCTTTTGTTCATATACAATTGGTTGATGTACCTTTTGTTCATATACAATTGGTTGATGTACCTTTTGTTCGTAAATAATGGGTTGCTGCACCTTTTGTTCGTAAACAATTGGTTGCACTTTTTGTACTCCTGAATTTTCATAATGGTGTATTTGACTAAATGAGTGAGATTTAGCATGTTCGGATTGGGTGTTGTAAACAATTGGTTGTTGTACCTTCTGTTCATAAACAATTGGTTGCACTTTTTGTTCGTAATGTACTACAGGCTGTTGCACTTTTTGTTCATAATGTACTACAGGCTGTTGCACTTTTTGTTCTAGTTGTACTCCTGCATTGTGATAACGGTTTATTTGAGAGAATGAGTGGGATTTATCATTTTCAGATACTGTTTTATAAACAACTGGTTGTATCTGTTGTACTTTTTGTTCATACACAATAGGCTGTTGAACCTTTTGTTCGTAAACAATTGGTTGTACTTTTTGTTCTAATTGTACTCCTTCATTCTGGTAGTGGTGTATTTGGCTAAATGAGTGAGATTTAGCACCTTCAGCTTGTTTTTGGTAAACAATTGGTTGTTCCACCTTCTGTTCATAAATAATAGGTTGTTGTACTTTTTGTTCGTACACAACTGGTTGTACTTTTTGTTCCAATTGTACACCTTCATTCTGGTAGTGGTGAATTTGACTAAATGAGTGAGACTTTGCACCTTCAGATTGTTTTTCATAAACAATTGGTTGTTCTATTTTTTGTTCGTATACGATAGGCTGTTGTACCTTTTGTTCGTACACAATTGGTTGTACTTTTTGTTCCAATTGTACGCCTTGATTCTGGTAGTGATGAATTTGACTAAATGAATGAGATTTAGCACCTTCAGATCGTGTATTGTAAACAAGTGGTTGTTCTACCTTTTGTTCATATACGATTGGTTGAACTTTTTGCTCATAGTGTACCACAGGCTGTTGCACTTTTTGTTCATATTGTACTACAGGTACTTCATGTTTTAAGAACGATGTAGAATACGCAGTTTGTTTAATTTCTGGAGTTGAGAATTTAATTTCTTCAACTTTTTCGTATCTTGGCGTTGTGACTGCAATATGTTGAACAACAGGTGTTTTAATTTCTTGAGTATGCTGTACCCCATAGAATTGCGATTTTGCTTCATTGTTATATAAATGAATTTGTGGTTGAACATTTTGTTCATACTGATACTGATATTGTTTAGCTTCATGTACTACAGGAGTATGTACTTCAATATTTTGTTGTAAAGGTTGTTCCAATTTTTGTTCATATTGTACAGAAGGAGTATGATAATGATTTACTGAAGAGTAAGAGTTTGACTGTGATTTAGCACTTTCAGTTTGATAAACAATAGGTTGGACTTTTTGCTCATACTGTACTTGAACCACTGGTTGTACTTTCTGTTCATACTGTACTACAGGAGCTTGATAATGGTAAGTTGACGAATGAGATTTAGCACCTTCAGTTTTCAGTACTACAGGCTGAATTTGTTTGTGCTCATAAACAATTGGTTGTTGAACTTTGTGTTCATAAACGATTGGCTGTACCTTTTGCTCGTACACAACATGTTGTTCTTTCTGTACTACCGGACTTTGATAATGGTGGATAGAAGAGTAAGAATGAGATTTTGCGCCTTCTGATTTCAAAACGACGGGCTGTACTTTTTGTTCGTATTGTACTACTGGAGTTTGGTACTGGTACTTAGATTTCAAATTAAATATTTCGGTTTTAGGTGTAACTGCATAATACTGTGGAGCATAATTAATTTGTTGTTTTTCAATGTTATCACCAATGTGAGTAAGTTTTGTGCCGAAAGAAATGCTACTATAACTTGAACCAGTTTGTCCAATAGGTTGTTCCACATATTTTCCTTCATTGCCGTATTGATAGTTGTAGTTTAATGTACCAGAATGAGTTCCTCCTAGTTGCACTGTTGACTGTAAAGGAACTGATTGTACAGTTGCAATTTTGTGTGTTTGTACGGGAATAGAATGTTGAATAGTTTGATAACTGGTACCAGATTGTGCGCCAGTATTAAGATGTCCACTGTTTAACAATACAGTTTGTTCTGAGTTGCCGTGGTTATCGAAGTATTGCACATTTGAAGATGATGATTTTGCGCCGTTAAGTAAAGTTAACTGTTCGCCTTGAGTATATTCATGCGATTTGACACCGGAATCTAATAAGACAGTTTGTTGTACTGGAGTTTGTACCTTATAATTAGTTAACACTAATTTATCATTACCTTCTTGATATTTTGCTTCGCTATTAAATTGGCCACCTTGGTTATATTTGTTGAATTCAACGGAAGAAGATGCTACTTTACCAAATTCCCCTGTGCTTAATACACCTCCAGAATGTAAACCCGAATCAAGTAAAGTTATTCCTTGTCCATGTTCGTATCCAGAATTTTCTTGATATTCAAGATTTGATGCGCCATGCAAATTTGCAAAAGATTCTTGTTGTTTACTCAAAAGTCCAAGGTTAATATCAGAGCTGCTCAAACTATGTTGACCAGAATTTCCTGATATCGAACCATCTAATGAGGTTCCGAAATGAATAACACCAATCTTTTCTTGATTACCTGATAACTGCCCTTCCAAATTGAGACCAAAATCAGAAGATTTAACATGAGATAATCCAATATTTTGACTAGATTCTAAATTAGCTCCTGATAATTCTAAATTGGCTCCGTGTTGTCCTTCGTATTGGTTGAAAGAAGAAGCAAAATGTCCGTTTCCTGATAAACCTGATTCATATCCAGCAGAACTGCCGTGATTTAATCCAAATTGTAGTGAATCAATATTTTGTGCACTTCCTTCCCTTCCGAAACCATTTTGAGCATAATATGAACCATCATTTTCAGAAACTAAACCAATAGTTCCTTGACTTCCAATTCCGTGAGATTGTAAAGAATTCTTCAAAACATTAATATCACCTTGGTAACCACCTAAAGCAACGGCTCCCAACGACCCTAACCCGTCGTAGCTGTCAAGCACTTGCGAACCACCTGTCAGATGTACATTGAGGTTATGTCCGCCGGAAACGAGTGTGGATTTGGCGGCACCTCCGTAATATTCAATTGAGTCAAGTTCTAAGCCGGTTATGTGTCCATTTCCACAGCTGGGAACCAACCAGGGCCATTGACATAAGAGATGTTGTTCGTCGAAGACTAAACCGAAGGGACAACGGAATTCGTAAGCGGTCATTTCGGATTGGCCATGGTCCAAACAAGCGAAGAACCAGCGGCAGTTTTCTGGATCGGCGTAGTACCCTGGAAGCAAAGGTAGGAGATTTAAATTTTATTGAAGTAAATCATAAATACATTACATGAGAAATGATTAATTAAGTAAGGCATATATTAGAGTGATACCTATATTATTAATTAAAATGATAATAAATAAATAAGGAGAAAAAAATAAATAAATGTGCTTTGAAAATTGTACATTATAGCGTGTTATAATCTTTTTCAGATAATGCCATACCTATTCTTAATTTTTAGTAAGGGATATTTTTTGCAGTTTGGTCGTTTTATTTCAATTTTATAATATAATCTTCAGAGTACAAATATTTTGTTTTTGTGAGGATAGTACCTACACTTCACTACAGTCTGATGAAATTTATGTAGTATTGCTGCAAAATATACTTAGTAGTGTAATGGGTTGCCGGATATCTTTTTAAAATAAGTTTGTGTTCTTGAAACACATTACCAAGAGAGTATTTTCAATCACCTTTTTACGTCCGCCATGTTGAAATTGTTGCCTCAAAATATTTCACATAAAGTAGGTATTTACGTAACCGCCACCCACGAAGACTTATGTAAAAATAATAGGTAATTAAATATCCAAGAAATATTTTAGTTTTACCAACCAATGCCACGATTCTGTGCAAATCTATAAGTTTTACAAATTTGTAAATCTTGAAATATTGAACAAAATCACATCAATGTTTGCTGACAATAGTTATTTGTTTAACTAGGCAAAAAATATTAGATTTGCGCCTCGTCTATGAATCTAGCTTAGGCAGAAAATCTGTTTTTTGCCATGTTAAACACATTATTTTTTCGACGATTGTTATTAATTAATATTAATTTAGTGATTATTTTAAATATATTGATAGGTATCGCAATCAAATTATGTTGCTATGTGTATATGTTGACATTTGCTATGAAAAACAAAATAGGTTAGGTATGTTGATGAATTTTATAAATGTCAAATTAAGTTGTTGATTCACCATAGTAACAATTACTTTTGCTGCCTAGGCTTTTTTTTACTATTTTGTGACACTTTGTGTTTTTTTTTCTATTTAGTGACACTTTGCTTACTGTCAACTATCAAAAAAACAGCACTTTTAATGTCAATCGCCGAAAAATATAAAAATGTTCGTATGATTATAAATTTCATTGGTATTTTGTTTAATATTTACAATTTTATAGATCTGTAGCAACAACACATTTTCACAGAATCCCACTATAAATTACTAAATTATAGTGAGTCTGCGATATTTCTAATGTGTGTGCGGTGTTACGAACCGTCAACTCAGGGGTACTCTTAGTTTATTATTATAAGTCAACAATATAAAAGATTACAATTTAGTGAAACTGTAATATTAAACATAACGAACATAACTTCAATTTTGATTATCCATACTCGGTTGAATATGACAATAATATTTTGTCTAATAAAACCGTGCGATGGCCGGGAATCGAACCCGGATCAACTGCTTGGAAGGCAACTATGCTGACCATTACACCACCATCGCCTGTTGCAGTAATAACATTAACAGTATTTCTGCAAGTGAGTGTATAACTTTCTTTTGCCATCGGCATCGGCATATTACAACCAATGAACTTGACTTCAGTTACGGGTGAGTAAAGAAAAGGTATTCCATTCAACAAATGAAAGTCGGATGCTGTAATTGGTTGCCTGGGCTACGATCGTAATCTGTTTTATAAGTTACGTTGTAATTTGTCATTGTGAGAGTGATTTTTTATGTGAAATTGTTCGTCGAATCTTGAAATATTCAATTTGAAATCGAAACAGCTTTGATGCTGTTATTATCTTATCGTCTTATCGCATTTAGATTATGATAACTGATACCTGCAAATGATTAAATATGTTGTAATAATGAAAAGATATTATTTTCATTTTATCGTATTCTGCTAATATTAAATTTTGCGTAGGTACACGGTACACTATTTTTTCCACTCGAATTTTTGCTTTTACAAATATTAGCATCAAATAATAAAATTTATTATTGTAAGAAACAATTTGCAATTTTATGAGTATTGGAATATAAGGATTTAATAATTATATGTATACCTAGAGTTTTTTTTTTCAATGAGCGACGATATTATGTATAATAGTAATAGGTAATGATTATGATTATAAATAACGTTGACCTCTATTTGAATGGAATATAATATTAGTAAAAGTGAAAATATAATGTTGATTTATTTTAGTTATTTAGATCATGTCACACGTATGATTTAGTATTACGAAATTTTATCCATTTTAAATAACTGAAGTAGAGCATTCACAATATTTAAAATAGTTATATAAAAATTACAAAGTAGTAATAATTTAGAAATAATAACAATTTATGTTAAGAAAATAGAAACAAATTGATTTGAAATTGCGGCTACAAATCAGTGGGATATAAAATTAATAGCAAACATTTTAAATAATTCGAATTCTACTAACATACTAGTACAACTTTAAAACTAATAAGTAAGAACAAGCAATAATATATTTAACATGCAACATTAAAGATAAAAATATTATACTTTTGTATTTATGTATAAAAAAAAAATTCTTGGCGATACACGTTTAAAGAGACGGATCTACAAGGAGGAGGCCATAGAATGTAAAAAATAAATGTTTATTTTAATTTCTATGGCACATAGTGCTCAACTCACTTATCACGAAACTGATTTTTTTTTTCAAAACTCGCAATTTTATCTTTCAGATTTTTTAATCAACAGTTTTGGGTCACTGTTTTCAAATATAATTTCATAAATTTACTATTCTTGCCATTGCACATATATTTAAAATAGTTAAACAGATAATATCTATTATACAATCAACAATCCAGTGGTTTCAAAAATATGCTCCTGCTCCTTGCAAAAAACTGCCCTAAATTTACGAATTTATAAATAATTATTTTTGTTCCATGATTAGTTAGTTGAGTAGGTACTAAGTATATGCCTTTATAGGCGAGCGGCGCACCCCCGAAAACGTGCCTAGAAAAACAACTTAACCTCTCATGGAAAAACTAATGGTTGCAATCAGGTGGAATCGATCCGTTATTTTATTGCAAACAAAAAACCTAAATAAAAATTTTTGATCCGAGTGGCAGGAAATTTGTTATTAACAAAAAAGTTGTAACATTAAAACAAGATAAAAAATGGCCCCGCAAGTAGTTTTATTAGGTTAATTGGCTCAAAATAATCACTTTTTGTCTCTTGGCATTTTTTTGAAAAACGCACCCTTTTCGAGATATAAGCGATTTTAAGTCGAAAAACGGCCAATATTGTCCAACTTCAAAAAATCATATCTCAAATTCTAATGCACCTTTTTTAATTTAGAAAATTGCAAAATGATCTTCAAGACTTGTACTTTAACCCTATATTTTTTTCATATGGCCACCTTTTTGTTTTACTTCCCAAATTTACAGCTAAATTTTGATAAAATTCTTAGTTTTCGTTAAAGGGGTGGAAACGCACAAGTATTGAACAATCAATCTGAAAACGATTTTTTTTCCATTAAATTGGTTACATATAATATTTTCTGAAACTTTTTATCAAAATGAGTGAGTATTTAGTTAGTTTTAGGCCTTTTTTCGTTGAAAATGTAAAAAAATCAGTTATCAAATTTTTTTCTTTTATTTCCACGTTGCTATACGTTATATATAGTAATATTTAATTTTTTTAATTATTAACTAATTAATACATATTTATATGTGTCAAATATTTTTTAAATATCTATCTACAGAAATACACTAATTGAATTTTTAAGGAATAATGCTCATTAATGGAGTCTAATTTCATCATTCTAATTCAGTCTCACTATCTTCTGACAAAATTTCTGTATGGTCATGGTCAGGTACAATTTCAGCATTTTTACATTGAGATGAACAGTTACAGATGACAGATGTCACAACAACATTTAAATCCTTCCGAACAGCAAGAACAAATTTCTTCTTCTACACAAGGTGTTTTACCACTGCAAGAACAAATAAATTTTTGCATGAACTCTATCCCTGTATCTCCTTCAAAATAATTCAGGCATAATAAATTGTTATACAATTTCCACCCGTATAAATTTGGTTCAAAAGACATTATTTTCTCTGATCTTGCTTGCGACAATTCATTAGCTTGCCATTTTACTCTTAAAACGTATTGTAATAATGTAGGCTCTGATGGAGGTAATTTATCAACTGTTACATTTTTAACACCTGCTATTATAGTATATCTTAGATCATTAATAGATTTCACTAAAGTTTTCTGTTTATTAGCTTTACCAGCATTATAAATAATACACAAAAGTTTCGTGACTGCATTTAAAGCTTCTGCAATTGATAAATTGACAATGTCAGATAGTTTCAACAATGCAGCGTATGCTTTTTTCCAATAAAGTAAAACGAACTTGTGGTATGGCAACCACTTAAAGCATTTTTGAACCAAATTTATACGGCTGAAAATTTTATAACAATTTATTTTCGTGAATTATTTTGAAGAAGATACAGCGATGGAGATCATGCAAATATTTATTTGTTCTTGCAGTGGAAAAACACTTTGTGTAGAAGCAGAAATTTGTTCTTGCTGTTCGCAAGGATTTAAATGTTGTGACATCTGTAATTGTTCATTCCAATGTAAAAATGCTGAAATTGTACCTGACCATACAGAAATTTTGTGAGACTGAATTAGAATGATGAAATTAGACTCCATTAATGACCATTATTCCATTAGTATGGTTTTGTAGATATTTAAAAAAATTTGACACGTATAAATATGTATTAATTAGTTAATAATGTTTTTAAAATTTAAATATCATAACAATGTAACGTAAAGCAACATGGAAATAAATGGGAAAAAATTTTGATAATTGATTTTTTTACATTTACAACGAAAAAATGCCTAAAACTAACTAAATACTCATTCATTTTGATAAATAGTTTCAGAAAATATAATATGTAACCAATTTAATGAAAAAAAAATCGTTTTCAGACTGATTGTTCAATATTTGAGCGTTTCCACCCCTTTAACGAAACCTAAGAATTTTATCAAAATTTAGCTGTAAATTTGGGGAGTAAAACAAAAAGATGGCCATATGGAAAAAATATAGGGTTAAAGTACAAGTCTTGACGATCATTTTGCAATTTTCTAAATTAAAAAAGGTGCATTAGAAGTTGAGATATGATTTTTTGAAGTTGGGCAATATTGGCCGTTTTTCGACTTAAAATCGCCTATATCTCGAAAAGGGTGCGTTTTTCGAAAAAATGCCAAGAGACAAAAAGTGATTATTTTGAGCCAATTAACCTAATAAAACTACTTGCGGGGCCATTTTTTATCTTGTTTTAATGTTACAACTTTTTTGTTAATAACAAATTTCCTGCCACTCGGATCAAAAAATTTTATTTAGGTTTTTTGTTTGCAATAAAATAACGGATCGATTCCACCTGGTTGCAACCATTAGTTTTTCCATGAGAGGTTAAGTTGTTTTTCTAGGCACGTTTTCGGGGGTGCGCCGCTCGCCTATTAAAATATATGCATGAAGTTATGAATCACCTTGTATATTTTACATTCCTATTATAAGAATCCACACAATATTAATATAAAAAACAGTTTAGGTATCACTGATTTACGAAACCAAAACCAAATCATATTTTGAGTACAATAATATGTTCTTATAGAGGAATAAGCTAAACCTGTTGGAACCTTTGCGCCGAACTAGGAACCGATGTTTGCAAGTTCAGTTACCAGGGTTTGTTGTGTAGTAAGTGCGTGTATCAATACATAAGATAAATAATAATTTTGTGTATATATTTTGATGTATTTAAATTCAGAAATAATGTCTATAAATTGCGTGTAGTTGAATTTTTAATGCGTAAAATGATATCAAATTAATAACGGCTATTTTAAATTTAAAGTGTATAGTGGCATCAATAATTTAAAGACTATCTGGGACACCTATAATATAGGATGCACCATCGTCAGAGATCAGAAATAAGGTTAGTATTTTTATTTATAATATAATATATAAGCTAGCAGAACCCATTGCGCAGAATTACTTCAAAACCATGTAGAAATTTAAAAAGCTATTTCCCACATACTAATTAAATCTATGATTTGCTTCAATTTTTTAAATTCTGACCAATGACGTACAAAATATACCGGCAAAATTGTAAAAATGCCATAGGGATTGTTCAAGTGATAATTTTCCTATTACATTGCTATGACTACCATGTATGACAATTTTATTGATTTTGTATTGTTTTTAATTGAAATTAAAAGTGTCAAGTAAATCTAAATACAGTTACGTCAAAAATCTTAGTTTGGAACCAATTACTAATGAACTTGTTAAACTAAAGAATCAAAAATTTAAAATTTTGACACTCAGATGTTAGTAAAAAATTAAATGTCAAAATAAACAACCGTTTCGGCACAAAAAATTAGTCTTCATTTAAAAACACGAAAACTCACGAATAATTATTCTAATCGGTCTGGCGCAGTGTCAAATTTTGCTTACTCCGGTATTAGAAAACATTTAAAATAAAAATATTATGTCTGTTTATTTGGGAAATAGTCTAACAAAATATACCTCGGTCTCATTATTTTGCAGGTAAATTATTTCTTAAGATAGTTGCTTATAGGTAACATTCCTCGACAAATTGAATGATAAAATGTCATTTGTCTCGAAATGTTACCAAGCAACAATCTTCTGAAATATTTTTTCAAGCAAAATAATGGTCCCTTGCTTATATTACTATTGATAATTAACTAACCGATTGCCGAATAAGGCTTTATTATTTATTTAAAAATCAAGATTTATTAAAATTAAAATAATTTACAAAATTTAGTTTTTATTTTGGAATAAGTCTCAAGAAGAATCCGCCACTGTACGTTTAGAAATAAAAATGAGAATAAAATAGAAAATTATCAGAAATTCTAAAAATAAAGAAAACGCTATTCAGTAAAAGTATTCATAAAAATATATAATTACGGTTGACAATATAAATTCTAAACTTTAAAATTTTACACTTTGACGGTTCGCAAAATATCAGAGAACCCTTCAAAAGACTACATTATAATAAAAAATAAATATTGTACAATTAAAAACACAATAATAAATCAAGATCTTTTCATGCAAAGTTGCTATAACCAAAATTGGCAAACCAGTTGATTACTATGCACAATTAAAAATCAAAATCAGTTAATAACAACTTAGTTAACGAGCATTTACGTCTCATTAGCTAACGAAACTGCTTCACATTGCTCGATTAACGATTCACTAGCCACTCGAGTCGTTGGATTTCTTGTTCGCATTTGCCTATGGGGCGATACTCATATAAAGGAATGTTATAATTGCCTGAATCGCATATTTCACGTGATTACCCGATGTGGGTCACGAGATCTTGCGACTGGTTTCTGGTTTCGTTTTGGTGAATTTTTGTTTGTCTCACTCGGTGGAAATCACCAAATCGATCGTTTATGTTTACGTAACTATGGAACGGGTTACTAGGCTGATGTCGGTTGTTTACGTGCACTGTTATTTGTTATTTTGCTCGAGTTTTAATTTCTTTTTATTACTTAACAGATTAAATATACGTCTGACTGAAATTGGTAGAGATGTAGTGATTTTTCAATTATTGAGGAATTTTAAATTGACTCATATTCTCATTATGATTTTAATAAATGTGTGCAGGGAAATTGAAATTGTTCAGAAAATTATTCAAATTTTAAAAATTTGAGTCAAAATGTTGAAATATTTAATAGTATATTGTACAACGACGCTATAATGGATAATATTATTCCTGAAGATGAAGTTTACAACACGAGCGAGGGTTTTAATCATCTGAGGGAATAATAGCCATTATAGCGAGTTGTACCTATACTGTACTTTATCTACGACTAACTTATTACGAACAAGATTTTAATAAAATAAATACCAATACGCAAAAATTTTGACATTTCCGAATGTCAATTCTCTATCACCATAACATCGATAAATATAGCAATCAATAGCAATGTTTTAAAAAAATAATTTGCACGGAGAAATTGATTCAGGCAAAGTAATTTTCTGATTGGTTCAGAGGAGGAAATACGGACTATTATTCCCTGCTCCTTGGTTGGTGGAGGTGAAATGCGAACATAGGGAACATATATGACAATCGAACTTTCATGCCAGGTATCCTGATATATTTAGTAGTAGTGTCACAAAACGAAGAATGTAAATTTGTGTGGCAAAAAGAGTAATCAATAACAGAAATAATAATAAAATCTAAAACTGCATGTAAACTTTCTCGTTCTGCTCGTACACATACATTATTATGCAAAGAAAATATTTTAATGAAAATACAAATTTCAATAATATGACAGCTACTTTGACATTGACAGTACTTATTCCACGTATATCAAGAAGCCTAGCATGATAACTCCATTGTCATATATTTCCCTATGTTCGCATTTCACCTCCACCAACCTGTATGGCATTATGTAGCAAACATTACACATTTAATGTTAATGTTATACATTAATTGTAGATAAATATCCTTTATCTACGACTAATGTATAACATTAACATTAAATGTGTGATGTTTGCTACATAATACCATGTAATAATCCCGTAGAGAATAATACCAGGGAATAATAGTCAGTATTCCCTCCTCTGCACCAATCAGAAAATTACTTTGCCTGAATCAATTTCTCCGTGTACATTATTTTTTTAAAACATTGCAATGTTAATGATGTAACTATGGTGATAGAGAATTGACATTTGAGAATGTCAAAATTTTAGCGTTTTGGTATTTATTTTACTAAAATCTTGTCCATAATAAGTTAGTCGTAGATAAAGTACAGTACACAACTCGCTATAATGGCTATTATTCCCTCAGATGATTAAAACCATCGCTCGCTTTGCTCGGTCGTCTTTTAAACTTCATCTTCAGGAATAATAGCATCCATTATAGCGTCGTTGTATAATATACTATTAATTTAGGAATGATCTCTTGGTAAACAAAAGAAGATTGCCTTTGAACTGAGCGATTTCGCGGTTTCGTAATTTATATCAAGTTCAAAATATAACAGCAAAAAGGAAGATATTATAAATTCAAATTAGAAGGCAAAAATATAATTTTTCAGATGATTAATATTTCAGGATAACGTTATGATCCTGATCTTATTTATTATTTATTTGTTGAAAATAAATTAAAAATAACGTGCATTGTCAAATTCTACTGTTTTTGCGGTGCCATTGAATTGCACATTTTAATGAACAATAAAATTATACCTATACTTAAACTATCGTTTTCGAATTACTAGTTTTATTAAAAGATAAATGATGGTGTACCTTATATTTTTGATTATTATTTCCCAGTGTTTTAGGCATTTTAATAATATTGTACTTCCTAAATGCACTGCTTAATTAGATATGTTTGAGCCAAAAATTTTGTTCATAAAATTGTATTCATATTTTGACAGTTTATTTATCAAAGTAATTATCTAATCCAGAGTTTGCAATTGGACTTTTTCTATAATAGGTATATACCCACTTGACAACATAAAATCCCCAGAACATTTCAAGAATGTGAACATCCCGGCTTGTTACTTGCGATATTTGCCCATTAACATCCTAATAATATCTTTGCGATTGCTAATGTCCGCCCTTGGTAACATTATCTATGTTACATCCCAATGTTGTAATTTGGTAATAATATCCCACGTAATTCTCTGAGATGTTTGTATTGACTATATAATTTTTGATCGTACTCAGGATGTGGCTAGGATAGACTTACGTAACATCACTTAAAGTACAAGAATAAGATATTTTTCAACATCCCATGGACGATTCATGTCAAGTGGGTAGTGCAGTCCTCGGTGTAGTTGATAGGTAAAATATAATTTTAAGTATGTAGGTAGGTACTTTACTTATTGAGCCTATACTACTGATATCACTGATTTTTATACGAATTTATAAAAAATAAAAAAACATTGAATATAAGTTAATATAATTTTGAGTACCTATTGTTATATTAAAAAATTTAAATGTTTTACAAACTTTAGTTTAAAGCCAAGCACCTTTTAGTTAGTTAGGAACATTTTTGTCAGGGTCAGAAAGACAATTTTTTTCCCTATTTTGATAAGTACTTATGAAAAAGGATTATGAATCATTGCATCGTAGCAGAACAACGTCTTCTACTAGATTTGTCCATATTTTCATAAAACTTAACCAACATCTTACAACACAATTTGCCTCATGCACCATCTTTTCAATCCTCACCTGGTTGTCCGGGGCACGTGAACCTGCCCCGAGGCACAGGGGCGATCTCGCTGCTGCCCTGGCAGGGGGCCCCGTGGGGCAGACTCCCGGGCCAGACGCAGACCTCCACGCGCTCGTCGAACGCCAGCCCCGCGGGGCAGTCGAACTCGAACACGCTGAAGTCGTCCGCCAGCTGGTCGAACTTCACGCAGCGGTAGAACCGCCCGCACGACTGCGGGTGCACGAAGTAGCCCTGGCGGCTGCATGTGAATGAGGTGCGGGTGTCCTAGGGAGAGAAGGATTACTTTATTTTGCTGTTAAGAGAGCATACAATTTACAAGAGGTAAATTCAGTTAAGGAGAACCCTGCGCGAAGTACGAATTCTCGTCTTAGAAAAAGAGGCATAAATGATAAACAAGAGGAAATTACGCTACTGTTTGTTCTACAGAACATCAGCTTCAATCTGTTATTCTCATGTTGACGTTCGTAATGTTTTCTTCGTGTAAGGCTGTGAATTTTGTAATTGATTGTGATTGAGTTATATTTTAGTTTTCTTTGAAAATTAAGTGTAATGCAGCGTAGTATTATACTCGCTAGCTCCACTTTTGTAAAACGGACAGTACATGACAAGCTCCGCCTTCTTGCGCAGCTCAGGGTCGTATAGATATCTGAATTTTACTCTAACGTAGCGAGTGTTTTGTAGCCAGTACAAGAATGGTAAAATTTTATATCACCAAGGATTTAATAGAGTAACATGTGTCTTTAAAAAAATTTGATTAAAAAATTGTAGGTACATAAATATAAAAATTTCGAAAAATTAAAAAAAAGTCTATTTTATGCAAACTTTACACGGTTACCTATATCTTATTATAGAAATTAATTTTTAAAATTTTAAAAAGGCACATCTACAGATCCATTCTTTCTCTATTAAATTTTAATAAAAACATTATTCTGAAGTAATAATAAATCTGACAGTTTACTCGCAACGAAAACACTTTTACAGAATTTTTCAACTTCAAAATGACATTGTATAGCTAGGATGCGACAAAGTACGAGTTTCGGGCTTGTTTCAGGCAGCCGTAGTAGTGGGGAAAAGAGTGGAATAGAAAAAAAAGTAAAATCGAGAGTATTCTAGGAATTCGGAAAAAATGTAGATGAATAAGGTGATTCGAGCATTGTAACAAATCCATAAACATGTAATGAAATTTTTTATTTAGTAACGTATTTCACAGTTCATCTCAGAAACCCAACAAACAGAGCACAGTCGTAGACAGCTGTCTGTTATTTTTAATATATTTTTTAAAATCTTCTACAATGAAAGTAATTGTTTAAATAATATTTAATCTAAATCTAATCTAAAAATAACTACCGACCGGGGGAAAAAAATATTTGCTTGAAATACGATGCAATTTTTGCGAACTTTTTGTTTCATGATCAGCACGTCGTACAGTACCTATATAGCCTTTATTTTTTGTCCTAAATTGTGGAACAGCCTGTATATTAATACGTATGTGAAGTGTGATCAAAATTGATCGCCTAGTTAACTCAGAAATATTTATAAGAATTTTTTTTCTTGGTATAACTACTGAAAATTGTAACATGTTTTTAATTTTAAGTATTGTACCTTTATAATAATAAATTTCTGCAATAAATTATATCATACTTGAAAGTAAAAGTAATACGGTCATCAGAATCTGTCTGCAAATTTTTGTTTTGCATTTTTTTTCTTAAAATATATCTTTTTGTTAACTTAATCCGGGGTATTTCAGAATTTTTTAATTACTAGTTTACTGCAATACAACTAAATCGTCATAATCTCAAAATTTGCAACAAGTTATAGAATTCGGGCATTTTATCGATTAAATTATTGCTTAATCGCCATTGATTTTGTTTAGACAAATTGTATTTTGTTACAAAAGTTATTGTTTTAAAGTGGTTTACTTTCTTTTGCATACTTGCTAACGTAATTTTCAGTAATACATCTATGTCCACCACACCTTTTAGACTTCAGGACAACTAACAAATCAGTTTTCCACCTTTTAACGTACTCTAAAACACATTACATTATCGAGACATTGTATACATTTTCGAAATTTTTATTATCGATTATTCCAAACAATCCATCACGCAAAAAACTTGTTCCGGTTGTAGAAAAACTGGATGACAGTCGCATTTGCATATAGGTTTGTGTAAAATTCTCAACTTTCTCTTCCTACGTGGTCAGCACGGTCCCTCTGGACGTTTCCTCTTTGTTGTGAGTGATTTGACGGAGTATAGTGAACCAAGTGAACCAGATTTCGAAGGCCATATGGCCGGTTATGCAATGTTTGTGTGTATTATATGGCCCTGTCAATAAAGTACAACTGAATTCATAAATATATGAAAGTTATTAAGGAACATTAATTTTATAAACCGGTATTTTGCTACGAGAATAGATAACTAAATTGGAGTGCTTTGTCCACTACAAATTATTGTTCTTGTTTGTATTTGTATGCAGATTGTAATTAATGAGCTTTAATTTACAAACACCGCACAGTGGTTCTCAAAATTTATATTCTCGTTCTAAAACTTTTAAAATCTATAAACGTTTATTGAGATTTTTGTTCGTTACCTTTTCTAGAATGTAGGTAATTAATTTTACAGAAATTGGAAAAGTCTTATGACAGAATCTGGAAGTCGATATTTTTATACGTTAAAAATAATAACCATTTAAATAGATTTGTTAAAAAATTACTTTCCATTTACTTAAATGTGGAAAAATAAATTATATTCCATTTACTTGAATATGTTTAAGTAGTGATCCACGATATTTGTTTTTCCTTAAAAGGCCCGTCTACCTCCTAAAATCCAGCACAAAACGTTCTAACGTAGCGAGTGTTTTGTGGCCAGTACAAGAATTGTAAAATTGTATTTCAGTAAGGATTATATACTTAAAGAATCAATTAACAGTTGTGCCTTTTGAAAATTTTAATAAAAACATTGTAGGTACATGATTATAAAAAATCCGAAAAATTCTTAAAAATTTTCAATTTATGCAAACTTTACACGGTTTATCTTCCGATAGAAATTTATTTTTAAAATTTTAAAAAGGCACATCCTGTAGATCCATTCTTTCTCTATTAAAATAGAAGTCAATAATAAACTAACAATTTGCTCGGAACGAAAACACTTTTACAGTATTATTTTTCAACTTCAAAATTACATTGCATTGTTAGGATACGATAAAGTACGAGTTCCGGGCTAGTTTTAGGTAGTCGTAATAGTGGGGAAAAGAGTGGAATGAAAAAAAAAGTTAAATTGGGAGTATTCTAGGAATTCGGAAAAAACGTAGACGGGCCGCTTAATACGTTACGGTATTTATTTATTTTATTACCTATGTCAAAATGTTCAATGTAATATTTTTTAAACTGCTCATATATTAAACTGTATGTTTGAAGTTTGAATCGCTTGTGTACATATTTTATTTTATTTTTCAATTATTTAATGTACTAATGAAATTCAGCAGTTTAATATTTTCACTAATAATAATAACTGATCTTTTTTATGATCTGAAAAAGATCCCCTAATTCCAGATCTGGTCTAAAAAATGATCCAATCATAAAAATTGATCTATGATCTGATCTAGATCGTTTCAGACGTGAAGATCTTGATCTTTTATAAAATGATCCGTCACAACACTGGTTATAAGTAACAAACCCTCTCACCTTTCTGACGGAATGCACATGCCCCTCCACATCAACAATCCTCGTGATCCTGAAGGGGCTGACATTGACCTTCTGCAGGGGATGACCCACCCCACCCCCAGTGGGGGTGTCCAGGATCTCCCGCTCGAGCGACCTGAGCACGGCCCCCCTGGGCGCGCGGTTCTGCTTGGACAACCCTGCGTGAGCCGCTGCCAGGAGAGAGCCGCAGGAGTCGTCCTCGGTGCCAGAGGCAGGGGTGTCCAGAGACAAGTCCTTCAGGGCTAAGCCTGCGAGGCCACGCACGCGGGTGTACTTGGCTTTGATGTCTAACGAGGTTGGGTCTTCGAAGGCGATCCATGATGTGCCTCTGAAAATAGGGAATTATTATTTACCGAGAAATATAATGACAGATATGTCTAGCATGGTTAAAATACAGAGTGATTCACAGCTTTGTGCACATTTCATCGGCAAGTAGAGTTCAACTTACTTAAGGCAATCAACAACCATGTCAGAAATTGTAGGTGTACAGGGGGAAGTAGCAAGTAAGGCATCCTACAAGTGTTCTCAAATTTTAAAAGAACATGCCCAGTCTGCTTTGTATAGTCCGAGACAAAAATATTACAACCGACAATTTTGTCATTCAACTTAGACACGTTAAATTTTCTTTTATACATTGGAGTGTACTACGTCTCAGGAGTCTTTGTCGTATTTGCGGGTGATAATTTCGTGAAATATATGACTTTCCTAATCCTATCAAAATTATGGTAAATATTGAGATAATTATACAAACTTTGTAATAATTTGGTAGAAAATTTATCACACTATGCTTCTCTAATGAAAGTTTTTCAAAAATTTGTGTTAAAACTATGTTATATCCGTAAGAAAAATGTCATTTTTAATGGACTAAATAAAAAAATTCTGAAAAAAATTAAAAATCTGCCATTAAGCAAGCATAGAGAACACTTTTATCTATCGATTGATATACTTATTAGGTTTCATAAAAATCTTTTATTTAGAGCTGATTTTAATAGAAATAGTAACAAGCAATTTTCGGTGTTTAGAGTACTAGCAGTGAACTGCCTTAATTTAAAACAAAAAGATTTCTTTTAATTCATTAATTTAAGTAATTTTCGCAAAAAGCGTATTTTTGTACCAATTGAATGAAGATTACATAAAGGAATGTAAATAAATTTACGAATTGATTAAAAAACCTGGAAATTAAAATTGCGAATTTTGAAATTTGTTCCAGTTCCTTGATTAGTAATATGTATGCTATTTAAATATGTGCACGAAGTTGTGAATTATACGGTTTCATCCTGTACCAAAATCAGAATACAGTAACTTACATCGTATGATAGCATATCAAAGCAAAGTTGGGTAACAGGCATGGTATATGTTACAGGGTAATTCACCAACTTCGTATACATATTTTAATGACATAATATTCGACTTACATGGAACCATGGAACAATTTTTTTTCAATACCTGCACCGAAAACGCCACCTTTCGTCCATATTATTAGGGACGAAAGTGAAGTATTTCTGACCGCGGTCAGTATTTTTCACACAATTTTTTATACGAAAATGTATAACAATTCTCAATGTTCCAATCCTATTTAACATTTAGTAAACTGTGCTAAAGGAAAAATCTTTCCTGATTCAGCGATAAATATTCAGCAGCCAACTGTCAATTTGAAATGCCTAATTTTGCGAAATGATTTCAAAGACAACTATCCAAAAAATCATGTCAAGTTAAAGTTTGAATGCGTTCATATGTCATTGTCACTGCCAACTGCGTCCAGCACATCAGATATAATTCCCACATGCGTCATAACGCCATACTGCACCTAATAAAGATCAACTGATCAACAAAATGATCTATTTCTCCGTAAGATCCATGTCAAGGTTTCCTAACGTATGTCAAACTAGTTAGTAGTTACCACAGTTGACCGAATATCGTGAGTTACCGAGATCAAATTTCGGTGTTTCGCTTTCTATAACACCTACAGTTCTGTTGTTAAATGTAACTGATCTAGATTAAAAATTACGATTATGATTGGGTTGACATGCCCGAGTACATATTTACAAATGTTAAACATGTTCAAATCGTGTTTGAAATGCAATACGAGCCGTGGTTGAATGTGATTATTTTCGCAATCAAACTGCGAAAAATACAAGAACAATACGTTGGACATGTAGCCGAAATTGTTAAGATATTGACACATACTTATGGTATTTGCAGAGTGCAAAATTGTAAAGAAATGGTTAAATAGATTATTGCCGACAACGATAATATAGCAGTTTTGTAGAAATTAATCTACTATCACATTAATTTATTTAATTATGATATTAAAATTAATACCGCTTCGCATAGTAGAATAATTAATTATGGAGCTAATAATTTCAGATTCAGAATAATAATTCAGTCAGATAGGATTAACATTATACTGGAATAAACTAAAGATGGCGGGTTCATGTTCATGCTCACAAATTAAGAATAAGAATAGTCTTAATCGTATCATCAACTGTTATTACCTTTTAATATGCAATATTTATTGATAATTATGAACAACATAATACTACATTAGTTACTTTTTACTTATAATACCTTAGATACTTACTATTTATTAGTTATGAACTTATAATACGTTAAATACAACCATAATAACATCAAAACCTTCCATAACATGCAAACTGTCAATTAATTGACAGATAAGATTGTTGATTTGTTTTAACATCGCTGTCGTTGATGATACGATTAAGCTTTGAACATTACGCGAATATATGTGATTTTAGCCTCCCTTGGATGTTCAAAGAGACTCGGTTTCATCTCGTCGCTTAGCAACACTCTCGGTATTATAAATCGCATAATATTCTTGTTATATTAATAGCTATAAAATTAAAACAGTTTATAACATAATGAGTCGGTACCTATATGCTGCAGAAATAATTCCTTGTTCCTTTTTCTTATTTTTGTAGCATAAACCGACTCATAGTCATAATTATAACTGTTTTAACTTTAAGAATATTCTTATTATTAATTCTTATTCTCAAATTTTGTGGGTATAGACCCGCCTTAAATTTAAAAAAATCATTCCCATTTCAATTATTGAGCTAAAAGGAAGTTTTTTTGGAAATGCAGTCAATTTAATAATATCTTTCATTATTAAACTGATTTTATGAGTGTAGAAATAACAAAAATTAATAGCAAACATGAACTATATTATTTTAGCAAATCTTTAGAAAACGATAATTTCTGTGACGTCTAATATCAATAATAATAATCCAACATTATTAGACATGTATTGACAATTTTTTATTTATTCATATTTATTTTAATTAAATTAAATAAGTGAACATACAAGATTTATTTAAGAAACAATTGTTAATAATAATTATTGTTGTTTGAAATGAATTATTTGAACTTTGATGATCTATATTATTATAACAGTTCGTGGCACATTTGCTTAGGGCAAAGTGCTTAGTTTGAACAATTATTTCAACTTTTCTCATCAACCTACTTTAATTTTTGAATAAAGACAAAACTGGTAAAAAGGACAACAAATAAATTATACTAACCGAAACATTTAAGAGGCAAGGAGGAAACTGAAATCGTCGAGAAACCGACATTCCTAAGGAACAAGAAAAATTATTTTACAATTTGTCATATCCGACATCCATTTGTTTGTATATTAAAAAAAAAATTAATTGTTCAATTTAATAGTTCCGCATTATAACTGGGCTTGGTGCATTTCCACTACAATTTTTCGTAATATTTCCTTAAAATAAAGGTGCTAATTTCTTTTTTAAAACAAAGAAAGAGAAAGTGTACAACTATATCATGAAATTCTTAATTATAGTTGAACTATAATAGGTGTAATTTATTCTACTAATGACTATGATTAAACATGGGTTATTATTTAACTTTATTACAGAGGGCTATTAAATTATTGTAACATTTTCATACTTCCTTAGGTGTACTTAGCACTAAGTAATGACGAATTACTGAGCTATGATACGCACAGCTGGTTTAAATAAATTTAATCCAAATATAGTAAGAGTAACGACTGTAAGTGACTTCATTTATAAGCCGTAACGATTATGAAAGTAAGATTTTAATTTAAGCCATTGAACTAAGGTCAACTGTACATTTACTTAAATTGTATTTACTTATGTGGGTGAACTGAATAAATTTAAAAGTCAATCTTCTGTAATAGAAGATCCTCTTTAATTAACTCTTAGTCACTGTCATATGTCACGTGTCAGATCATTTCTTATTTAGTGGCATTGATAACTCGTTAACGTAAATACAAGTTTTTATTTAGAACGCAATGAATAAAATGATAAACATTTTATTGCAAGAATTTATTTGACGTGTAATTTGAATGAAACATGTGTAGATGTCTTGTTGGTTATTTTGCATATTATTAGACACAACAAATTGTTTTCATTTAGTTCTAACACGAGACTGTTATCAGTATGATAAGGAGGATTTATCAGCGAAAGGTCAAAAGCAAAAAACTAATAAATTTAGGCATATGCGTTGTGATGTTTTCCTACACTAGTTTAAGTATAAATAAAACGTATTAAAAGCTTTTATAAGGAAAATATTTCTTTTATGTTTTTGATGTGTTTTATATATTACATTTATTGAAATTGAGACCATTATGTTAATAATTATAATGGACTTTAGAACTGAAACTAAGAGCCAAAATAAGATAATGTAGGTATACAGGTTGGTGTCCAAGTTAACGTGCTCACCATTGGTTAAATTAGACAAAAGTTGCCCCTCTTGGGGGCCAATTTAGAAATGTATTTGTTTTTTCCACAAAAATGTATAGATGCGACTACGAGTAGATATACGCAAAAATGTAAATTTTGACAATTTCGTTTTTCACCTAGAACTTTTTTGTTTGAATTAGTACAAGTTTCTAATTTGTACGTTTTAACGAGAAATTCACAGCAGTCCAGTCCTCAAAAAAAATTTATCTCCTACGGATTTTGAGAAATTCAAACCAAATTCAAATTTTCATATGTTAGCTCATAGTTGGCTATCCGTCTTATTAGAGATTTTTGCTCTCTTTTCAACGATGTAAAACACAAGTACATTGATATTAAAATAAAGGCAGAAATTACTGATTCCTTATTTTTTAACTGTTTTATTAAGGGATACTGTATAATAGCACTAGGTATAGAAATACCCTATTGGATGCCTTTGTTGATTATAATTTCTATTCGAGTGTATTTAAAACTTGGTGCTTTTATAGGATTTTGACGCGTGTTTTGATTCCATTTTAATTTTAACTATTTTTATAAAGAAATTTACTTAATCACTTTCTACATTGCTTAATCTAACATAAAACAATAATCATTTATAAAACTAAATTTAAAAAAAATACATTTATTCATATAGGTACCTACTGTTTATTTGATATAAATATAGGTACCAGTAAAAAGACTTGCAGTTCCTATTCTAATCCTACTTTTGCTCCTTAGCCATGTTTATTAAAGTAGGTTTAATGAAGTTATTTCAAATTTTTTTGCATAATATTATCCTAAATTTAATTTTCGGCCTTCATTGTTTATTACAGACAAATAAGTACTCGATTTTGTCTACAACTTAACATTTTCAGTCTGCTTATAACAAATTTTACAAAAAATATTAAAATAAAGGTGTTACTGAGATAGATTTTGATATTTGTGCACCAAGTAAGTCAAGACAACCAAATTTTGTCCTCGAACCAACGGATAAGTGGGATAATTTCTTCAAGTATCCAAGAGGGTCCACGACCTAATATTTAATTCGGTAATAATAAAACTACTACTTTTTGTCTAAACTTAAACAAATATCTATTTTCTGAAATATGCTTTAATTAGCAATATACGTATTACATGATTTTTTTATTAAATAGTTTTGAAGAGATAAAAACTTAGGACCTGTATTTTTTATTTTCACAAAATTTTGATCAACATGCTCAAAAATAATTAATGAAAATTGAATAATATGTGATGTGACAATACTGCCATATCTTCTATACAAAATAATGAAGTCACAGCAAAATTTCTTTCTCAGATTACTAAAAAACATAATTTTTAACAGTGAAATAATTCTTGACTGAATTTGGAATTTGAAGAAGGAAAATAATGGGTGTACCTGTCACTGTGATTACATACAGTTGTATAACTGTATGTCGACATATATTTTGTATTTTTTTGTAGTTGTCCTGAGGAAGGTCTCAATTTAAGACCGAAACGTCGACATTATGAATAAAAAAGCATAATAGTAAGCACAGTGACTGGTACACCCATTATTTCTCTTCTTCATAATAATTTTTAACGTAACCTAATGTTAGGTTCATAGTAATAAAAATCTCAGAGCACCCTCAGAGCTGTATTAAGTAAAATTCCTCTCACCTATAGATGTAAGGCCCAGCCTGATCCTGATCCCTTTCCAAAGTCCAGCTCTGTTCCTTGTCGTCGCTCATTTGCTTGCACAGCTCTCTACGAGTGATTGTTTTCAGTTCCAGGGCCGGACTGCCCGGAGTTGTGAGGCCGGAGTCCTGGAGCCGGAACTGGAACGCCTGGATTGGTGCAGTCACAGCCAACCTGGATAGCGGAGCGCCCAATCCTGTCACGAGGTCCACCACGGAGTCCTGAGAGAAGGAAAAAGGTAAGTGATTTTTATTTTCAAATACGGTAATTTGGGCAGTATTGTTGAAATTGCAGGGGAAAATGTCTGAAAAACATAAAAATTTGCGGAATGCGCATATTTCAAGCAAACATTTTTTTGCCACTGGTCGGTAGTTATTTTTAATAATTTATTTCAAATCTTCTACAATGAAAGTAATTGTTTACATAATATCTAATACTAATTAATGTCAAATTATCAAATATACCATCAAAACAGTGATACTTAAAATGTACACACGTCAAGTAAATTACTCTTAACTTTGCGAATTTTAAAAAAATTCTTTTTGTTTCATGATCAGCACGTCGTACAGTATACCCTTTAATTTTTTGTCCTAAGTTGTGGAACACCTGTATGTATCTTTAAAGAAGGAATATCGAATTTGGAGTAACATTTTTCGAGGCATTAGTCGAAGAAAATAACTTCGAGTGAATAAAAATTATCTTAAGGGAACTTAAAGAGTTTTCAAAAGCAATAAAACATTACCATTCATAGTTTTACTAAGAAATTATTTCGTTTAATTACGGAAATTTAATGTACCGTAAAACCGGCTTATTTTGCATCAGTTCTTTGACTCAAATTTTGTTATGAAATGTAAAATTTTTTTTAAAGCAATTAGAGTGTTTTTTGAGTATTGGTTGCCATTTTATAGGTGAGTGAAAAGTTTTAAATGTATTTTGAAACTTATTTATTGGGCCTTTTTTACCTTCCGCTTACCTGTAAAGGAAGGTATTGGAATCATGCAAAAAATCGGGTAGTGAGTTTTTAGTGGATGAGCACGAATTAGGGTCTTTACAACTCATTTTTGATAGTTTCTCGATGATGTCTGTATGTATGTGTGTATGTGTGTGCGTGTGTGTGTGTGTGTGTGTGTGTGTGTGTGTATGTGTGTGGTCCGGGCCGATGCCGGCTGTCGGATAACTCAAATACGAATTACCCAAAAATTTTGATATTTGGTATTTTACAATTGTATACGAATTGGAAGGGCATATTAGATTTTGGTACAAATATCTTCACCGGAAGCGATATTTTTTGAAGATTGAAAAGATTAAGTGTCAAAAATTTCTATAAATTTAGATAAATATAGTATTTATTTGTAATAAGAATAAGAGGAAAAGTTATTTGCAATCTACGTTATAAAAAAATTGTCTTTATCTGGTAGCATTAAAGAACTGCAGTAAAATTTAAAAAATAAATTTATGAAATAAAACATTGAAATCTTGTAATCCATGTTCGGTTGATTTTTGTTTCTGCATAAAAAATATTGACAGATGAGACGGGTGACAAGTTGGCATACTAGCGTTATATAAGTCATAAGAAAGCTATTAAATGTAGTAACTGAACGGAGGATTGCTTCAACACAGAAGAGTTTTCGTGTGAATGAATCTTTTGATTCAAGTGATACCTACTAATTTCTGTGTTTGAATATTTTCGATTTTTATTTGTACTTATATTTTAAATGGGCACCCGATTGTACGTATACATTTCTGTTTAAAGTCTAGATATGGCGGAAGGTTGTGTGATAGCCACGTCAGATTTTTTAAACTAGTTTTAAAAAAAATTTAAATTATTTTCAGGCTTTTCTTATTATCCCATCATCATTTCAAAGTATACATACATAGAACAATAATGGTACTAGGCATTGAACGTGTTCTCACCAGTTTATATTAGCCAGAGCTTTCTTGGCAATATAATTTTACGGGGCTTCAAAACGTCGAATTTTTTAAGTTAGATTTTAACCACCTACTGTTTGACGATTAATGCTTAAATACGTGGTACAACATGTTGCTATGACATATTAAAGAGTCCTCTATCAGTACAAGACGTTATGAGCTGAATAAAAAAAAATTAAGTCTACACTGATCAAATATATACTTTTACAGCAGTGGTGCAAAGTTACCCGCACTGGTGCAAAGTAAGCCGGTTTTACGGTAGGTACTATGTATCAATTAAATTAATATGCAAAGATAGATTGATAGATATATTATTATTTTTTTTAATTGACAGTTCGAATTAATATTCAATTTATAAATAATAAGCATGCTTGCAAAAAATAGCTAACATAATAGTAAATATTCTTTACAACTATAATTTGTGTAAGATTAGATATCGACGAAACGCCCATTTTTTTAAAAATGTAGTCTACATATTAATGATCGTCTATTGAGATTTTTAACCATGGCATTGTTTTGTTGTTAACCTAGTACCATATAAATACCCGTATGTCCATATTTGGTTTACATTTCTGTAGTTAAAATTAAAGGTAGTACTTCAATTAAATGTGACCACAAATATGCTGATTTATGTTTTTATGTCACTAGAATTAATCGTTGACTTATTCTAGAAACAATTTCACCATTTCTTAGAAACAATTTTGATCTAAATACCAATTTCTAAGCAACTTAGTGCGACATACTCTTATTTTAGTATACGTAATCTATATGTAAAACTCTTGCATAAAATATGTGATAGAAAATACGACTCTGGCGAGAAAGCAAATCCAAAGGGCGTGTATGTGAATTTATGAGTTTGAATGAGGTCCACATTAGTTTATAGTGTAAGTCTATAAGCTGCAGATCTATGTGGAATGTCTTTGTAATAGTTCTTGCTTAATCCCTTGTCCATGTCGTTGTCATTTGTTTAAACAACTTGTGTATAATACTTTTGTTGTTTTGTTATTTGACACACGGAGAAAACAATTGGGAGGAATTTTTTTAATAAGTGTCAAGTTATGAATTATGCGCATGAGTAACAGTGTTAAAGTTCAGGTTACAAGTGAGTGAGTCATGCTACAATTTTCTGTATTAGTATTCATTGACTTTCAACGATTTTTCTTGTATATATAAATTAATCCTTATAGAGCGTATCTTACAAGAAATAAATAATAACTATTTACATATAATGGATATGGATGTTTATTTTTATCACATATACTATAATGCTTAAGCCCTAATAATAATCTGACAGTTTACTCGCAACGAAAACACTTTTATAGTATTTTTCAACTTAAATTACAATGCATAGCTAGGGTGCGACAAAGTTCGAGTTTCAGGCTGGTTTCAGGCAGCCCTAAGTGGGAAAAGAGTGGTATGAAAAAAATAAGTCAAATCGTGAGTATTCTAGAAATTCGGAAAAAACGTAGACGAGCCGCTTAAAAATGAAAATTTGATTAGCATTTATTTAATCAGGAATGAAGTCTTAAAGAAATTTTTTTATTTTTCTAATATATGATACCGACGTTTCGGCACACTCTTTTCGCAGTTTGTAAGATTGTACACGTTAAAGCAATTTACACTCATACACCTCATCGACACATGGTTGCACATTTTAACAAAAACAAATTTTTATATGGTAGATAAGGGATAAAACTTCGTTCTATTAGTGCAATTTTTTTCAGCACGTTCAAAACGGTCGAAATTACTTATTTTCAACCGCTTGCAGGCGTTTAAAAGCACCTACGGATTTTTCTTTATATTTCGCAGAACATGATATTTTAAACTTGAATCATGTAGTTTAAAGTATAATCTACGTTGGGATAGTGTTATTTTTTTAGAAAAAACTTTCTGATTTCGAGAAAATTAGAGGTAAAAAAATGTGAATTTTTGTAGTTTTTTTTATTTTATAAACTAAAACTTCGGTACAAAACAGAAAAAATGGCACTAATAGAACGAAGTTTTATCCCTTATCTACCATATAAAAATTGTTTTTTGTAAAAATGTGCAACCATGTGTCGGATGAGGTGTATGCGTGTAAAGTGCTTTTTACGTGTATATTCTTCCTGTACAGAATGCTCTTAAACGTGTTTTACTTGCTTTTTTGACTGATCTACAATTTATACAATTTTGTTATGTAGATTTAAAAAAAATTACATGTATTGTTTATTTACCAACCTTTTCTAATTAACCCTGAGGAAGGCACTAGAGTGTGCCGAAACGTCGGTATATTAGAAAAATAAAAAATGTTCTTTAAGACTGCATTCTTGATATAATAAACTTCCTTACATTTCACCAGTCGAAAAAACCTTTATTCATTCATATTTCAATTTAAATATCGATCTTGCAAATCTTTTTCGTTTGGTATATGTTAGGTACCTTAATCAAGAAATTGACAAAATTTCTATGCAAATTACATAACGTCGCGAAGACAATTTCGTACGTTACAAACCCAATAAATTGCACTTTTAAATTATTAATCGCAAAACTAATAAACCGAATAATTAAATTTTGCAACACCCATAAAAATATCCGCTCTTAAAAATTTTATGCATCCTTAAAAAAATAATTAAATCATTCACATAGTAGGTCATGTTTATATACTTTTATTTGCTCAAAATTAAAATCTACTTGTAACAAATATTTAATCAGCATATAAACGAATTTGGCAGCGTGACATTTGCTCTTTCGTTGTTAATTATAGTTTAACTTTAATTTAATTCACTTGATTCTCGATTATAAGTTACAACTTGTCCAGTAAGTAATAAAACTTGTACTTGACGCATTTTTAGAAAGCATCCACAGTTTCAGTGTCGAATAATCGGATTACAAAATCAGAATTTGCGAACAGTGCGTGGGCACGAATTAAAGAGAGAATTTTGCGATCGGGATAATTGGAAAGTGACACTTGAGATTAAATTAATGAGTACTCTGCACTGTTATTAATAATTTAATATTAATTACTCTTATTTCACTTGTGCATAATGCAGGACTTGGACGATTGCTATCTTTTGTAAGAGATACAAGCTGCAATTATTTGATATGAAATACATAAATTTTTATTGGGTACTTATCATATTCTTTGTTTATATGAATCAAAATTAATTGTATGTGCATAAATGATTAAACATATTTCAATTAAATTTTGCTGAATTAATGTAACCGGATAGAGGTAATAAGGAGGTAAATATTGATTACTCATTTATACATAGAGCACTTTTCAAACTTAAGTTATGTTTTTCTTAATTATAAAAACAGTTAACAGTCCTTTTTAAGTTAAAACTGTACAATTATTGAGTACCTATGCAAAAATGAAACATTTGTTTGTTATGTTTAATTATAATTTTTCTTTATCGATTTATTAGCTAAAATGAATTTGAAATTAAGGTGCTAGTATAGTTAGCGTGTAGTAGTTCCTTATTAAATTAATTACTCGTGCATTTCGAGTGCTTTATAAACCAAATTTTGGTTAAAATATGTATCGTCTTTTCTGACTTTTCGCACTTGTTTTGAATAATGGAAAGTCTAGAAAAACATAAAAAATCGTACTTTTCTAATAACTATTCCCAATTTCTAATTTAAAAAAAATATCAAATTTTGAGATTTGTTTTTTTGAGAATTTTGAAATTTATGAATCATAAAATTATAGAAATTTTTTTTAAATAAATTTTTTCTCTAAAGTGCACCTGAATTAAGTTATTAGTAAAGTACGAACGACACTTAGCCTTAAGGAATAAAAAGTGTTTGTCCTTCCAGTTTCAGTCAAATAATAGGTATGGCTAGTAAAATAAAGAAACGAGACACAGGGTACTATTTCGAAAAATTAAATTTTTAAGTTCTAATGTAAGACAAAAAATATATATACGTAGCTCTTGATGTCAATATTGTAACGAACATAATAATATGTTCTATTTTATACTAATCACATTTTTTCTATCTCAAAAACTTAAAGGTTTTTTTTTAAATTTCTTATAGGTCAAAGAAAATTGTAGAAAACTATTATTAATAATCTAATGTTTTTCTGCAATAACTTTTAAACAGACCTAATAATACACTAAGATATACTTATACACGGTTTCCCAAAAGTCCCGGGACAGATCTATAAGTTTTGAACAAGTTAAGAAAAAAATTGAAAATTTGGGGATCAGTAAAGCGTTTGTTATAAAAATCATAATAAACGTGCAAAAAACATTAAATTAATTAAAATTAAATTTTTGAAAGAATTAAGATATGGGGTTTTGGTTTACGGGGATGTGTTTCTTTTTTCATTACTTTTAAAATACGGTGAAACTCGACAGGGGTTACTATTTAAAAATGTTGGGATAGTCATCCTCTAAAAAACTCCACGTTTCATGGAAGTTCTACACGTTAACTATCTAACAATGTAATTTTTATTACTCTTTAGTGATCCCCAAAATTTCAATATTTTTTCTTCTCGTTCAAAACTTACCTAGCTTAAAAATAGCTCCGTCCTGAGACTTTTGTGAAACCTGTATTATCATTACACGTGCACTCCCTGTTTTGCTCCCTCTAAACAGGGATTAAAGCACCCCCTCCAGATACAGAGCAAGAACGTGTTTTGCTCCCTCTAAATAAGGAGTAAAGGAGTGCTTCGCGTGCACTTGTGACGAAAACTATAGTATATGCACCACGGGAGGGACGCGACGCGACTATTCATATGGTAAAGTTACAGCAAGTGCAAGTGACTAATATTTTTATAAGGCACATTTTTGAAATAATAAATTCAAACATTTCTTGATCCTTAAAAATGTACCCATCAGTGCTAAATGAGAAGATTTTTGGGAAGCACATTTGATAATTATTAATAGGTGGTTTTCTTAAATATTAAGTCTTAATCTTGAACCTCTTTTAGTTTTAAAGATGCCACTGGTGTTAGGCTAAAAATTTAGACACACTGTATATTTATACACATACAGATCAGGAAACAAAAAATACAAATATTTTATCCTAACTGACTGCGCCAAATATGTTGTCCATCTCTGCATAAAAATGAATCTCTTTTTGTAAAAAGCGTGCGATGGCCGGGAATCGAACCCGGATCAACTGCTTGGAAGGCAACTATGCTGACCATTACACCACCATCGCTTTATAAACATTAAACGTGTTTATTTAAACTTTCTAAAACTTGTTGCAAATGAGATTGAGACCAATAAATTTCACCTTTTTAAATCAGCGTCGTTCATGTCTCACTCGGCTCCACTTGCTCTATGCAAGGCGTTGTTCAAGACCACGAGAATTTACTTTAACCAGATTACAAATAAAATTCACATATTTAGGCATGGGAAGATTTTTTAAAATTCCAGAGACCTTCAAGAAATTTTATGAAGGATTTAATTTATAAATGTAGATTTACAAATTTAGATTTAAAATTTACGATTATCATCTTGGTTTATAGTGGATTATAAATATTAAATTCGTACAATCATCTTTTTATATTTTGTCTCGTGATTTGACATTAATGAGAAGACAAATAATTATCATCTATCTTGTATCGAATTACTTTATTACATTTTTGTCTTTATGATATTTATCTATATTTTCCTATAATATTATTCTAATTGTCTTTTTTCAACTCACTATGATCACTTTAAAATAATGTGATATGATTGGACGCATGCACAAATTTAGATTTAGAATATAAAATATGGTCATATTTTAAATGAAAATTATAAATCTAAATTCATCATGAACCTGCAAAGGCAGATATGTGTTTTATATTTTTAAATCTAAATTCGTAAATTAAATCCATCAGAAACCAGCCATTATAATAAAATATAAATATCTATACCGATAACTCACAGGATGTGAGCCTGCCACACCCAAGTAGGATAAAAGGCGTAATCAAAATTTACAAACAAACTGCCTTCAATTATCTAAAATTGTAAAAACTTTATGTAACGATGTGAATGTGATTTAATTTTAGCATTTATGATCATAAAATTTCACCCATAAATAAATTAAACATTATCTCATTGACTGACATTTTAATAAATTTCAATCTGAGAGTAAATAGAAAATTTATTGCTTCTATAACTGAAAGGCATGTGAAACGAATATTAATCTTTTGA
This sequence comes from Agonum fuliginosum, assembly GCA_947534325.1. NCBI lineage: Eukaryota > Metazoa > Arthropoda > Insecta > Coleoptera > Carabidae > Agonum > Agonum fuliginosum. The sequence goes on from OX384043.1 coordinate 20,748,002, forward strand.
TTAAATCTTAAATATATTATAATAAGATGTAGGTACTTTTTATGAGTATGTTAAACAGGTGATAATTTAAAATTTATGTTCTACATTCTTATTAAAAATTTCAGTGCTTATTCATTCATAAAATTTTGAATTTCGAAATCTTGTAACATGTTCCAATATTTCACTGAACTGATTATACAAATTTGGAATTCGACATTTAATATCATTTCCATTTGGTAATAGTTTATTAGTTTGGCATTTAAAATAATATGTGCGTATGCAAAATATTTTCGATATTTTTGTAAATAGATACCTACTGCAAACTGCACAATTGATTAACGACTAATCCGTCAATCATAAGCATGCTTGATTTCGGTATGAGATGAAAAATAAAAATAATTCATGAAAAATCGTAGATTTTGATGTAAATTACAAAAAATAATAGGTATCTTATTGAATTGAATTTAAAATTTACACTGAAATGCAGTACGACGTCAAAAATTTAATTATTTTTGAGACTGGAATCTTTTACGTGCGATTTCTTAATAATTACTGCGGTGATACATAGTTTTTATTTTTTAAATAAATACCTCAGATATTAAAGAATAACATATTTATTTTCCAAACATGTGCTGGGTTGTTAGGTATGATATAATATTTTCTAATCGTTTAGTCAAACTACTGCTAACCTTCATATACGCAATGCATTTTAGCGCGTTTTAGTGTAAACTTTAAATTCAATATTTTCGCTATTTCAACGGTTACTTATGAATTTGATTTTTTATTCAAATTCTGCGTCTTGTAATGAATGTTGTGTATTAATAATTTGAGTCATATTTTGGGTTGTGACCATTCATGGATTTACTACCTTAAAACTGAACTAGTATCAATAAATTCAGTAATAATAAAGATAATGGAAGTCCAAAATAAAGTATTATTAATTCAAAATAAATTCAATATTTTGTAATAACAAATTTTGTTTTTAAAAATAGTAGTACACCATCCACTTTTTGTAAGAATTATTTTCAAAATTTAGGTAGGTATAGTTACCTACCTACTATGAGAAATATAAACTTATAATAATTTTAATTTAAAATAACTGATTTATTTTTATATTATGGCCAGAAGAAAAGATAAGTGAATAAATGAACGCCGTTCTGATCTTCTAATTGTAGTTGTTGCGTTTGTTAATGTATGGGATATGTTTAAAAATGCTTAAAGATTAAAATAAAAATATCTAAATCACAAACCAATATTGGTATACCTTCACGCCACACAAATCCGTTCATATATTTTTAGACATAGAGTATATCTTAGATTCAATGTTTGTTTATTAGGATAATTCCACTCCTGTATAAAGTATGCCATAAACAAAACATAATTTTATCGCTTTGACAGCGGATAAAAAGGAAGGTAACTTTTTGCAAGTGATAAAACCTTATTTAACAAAACACTAAAATGTCATTTGCTTCATATATCCAATATTTGTCAGTGAAATGAATAGATTTCGGGAATATTTGTAAAGAAGAACCAAAAGAGTCGTTAAATTATCTCATTGACTTACACTCGAGCATTTTATTTTCTCCGAATAAACTGTTTGACATCTCAATCTTGTCACCTGACAGCAATTTGATTCGAAAAATTATTTTAAAATAAAATCACTCCACCTACGGTGTTGTGATTTTATTAAACAATTTTTCTTTTCAAATTGCTAGGCAACAAGGTTTCAATACAAACAGAAATTTATCCAGCGAAATAAAAAGCTCTTGTGTAATAGGGTACTTTACCATAGTAGCAAATTAGTAATCCAGTCAATTATATTGAAAGGAGACCTCAAAAATGAGTTATTGCCATGAAAAAAGTTTTCAAAAAGTTAATAGTTCTTTAAACATTTAAGATTTTACGTATCGATACATCTACGTCACAGTAATGCGTTTTCACCTGTATTCTTACTTACAGTAATAAAGAAACTACCAAATTGTATTTTATATTTTGTAATATTTAGAACATTTGATTTTACATGGCGTACATTTTAATTCCAGCCCCATTGTTTGAGAAAATTGCAGCTATACATCTACGTCACACAAACTTTAAAAATTAATTACAGCTTTATTAAGAACAATTAAGCTTATCAGTACTCTCAATAGCTTTCAAATAACACGAAGTTTCAATATTTTTTTTAATGGTTAACTACCCTATTACAGTTGATAAATAATATGCTATTGAAAATATATGCTTCTTACCGTATTCTGCATATCCCACATGCCAGACAGCCTGCTGGGATGAAACGTAACATTTTTAGAGGCTCCCAAAAATGCCGTTTGCAATATAAACAGATCCGTAGTCTTCGTCAGGGCTTTCAAATCATAATACTTGGCCAGAAGCTCCGTTTTGGGCGGAATTGACAGCGCCAGATATAAATCATTGCCGAACTTCGTCCTCACTGTGCTGATGAAGTCCGTGATGTCTTCCTTAGACTTGAGGTTCTTCAGGTTCAACTCCAGACCGTCGATGCTGTTTTGTTTCACGGTGTCCACGAGGCCCTGAAGATGAAATTAAAATTGTAAATTAGTTGCGAAATTGTCAATGTTTGAAAAATGGTTGAGGAAATTACAAATTAGATTTATTTAGGTCACTCAAGTAAACAAATATTTTTATTGGACTTGGAAGTAAATTGATTTAATTAAGCAATAAATAATATTTATTTTTAAATAGTTTAATTATGAATCATCCAAGGCAAAACAGAGCTAACGTAATGCGTAAATAGGAAAAATTGCCTTTTGAATAATAATATAAATTTTATTTTTCAAAATGTTAAAACGATACTATACTACTTTATAAAGTTTTCAATAATAGATATTTATACACCAAGTGAGATACATGAATGTTTATTCAAGAGAAGAAAGTTTAGCCCCCGAGTCCAAAGGGCGAGTGGAATAATTTCTTCGAGTGAATAAACATTCGTATCTCACGTGGTTTATACAATATTTTATTCAATTTTGACGAAATGATTTCAAATTATATGAATTATAAATTTATTTTGAAATAACAAAAAAAACTAATCAAAGTAGTCGTTAGTGGCAAGTTGTCATTGTTTTTATGCATTTTTGACGTAATAATAACAGTTTAAAACGCCAGAGTGATTTAAAAAAAAATAATTCACTTGTGAATAAACAGTTGTTTAAAGTTGTTGTTGTTGCTATGGAGTTAAAAACGTCAAAATTGAATAAAAAATAATATTACAATATTTTTTTAAGTTGGTTACATTTATTTTGTTATACATTTATTTAAAAATTTTTACACAATTCACAAAATTTTATATCGAAGATAGCGAAATAAGTAATAATATAATTTTATGTTGAATAATATAGTAAGTACTTTTTTGATTTCAGGATATTCATACGTTTAACATTATATTTTATTTAAAGCCCTGTTCGCACGAGAATTCTTTGAAGATTCTACCAAGATTCTGAATCCTGGAAATGAAGAAGTTTTCTTCTTAGTGATAATTACACATGATTTTGAAGCAATCAATAAATTATAAATTCTTCTTTTCCAAGACTTATTGAAGATTCAATTTAGCGGCATCGCAATTTAACAGATAATTCTCACTAGACAGAAAAAACTTCTTCTCTTCCAGGATTCAGAATCTTGGAAAAATCTTCAAAGAATCCTCGTGCGAAACAGGGCTTTACGTGGTGGCATAATAAAAATAACAAAGTTGGTTTAAAATTCGAAATCATTACCGTAATACTAATTATATTATATTTGAAAAGTATTTTGAAAAATTTATTTAGAAAACTAAAGAAATTTAGTATTTAAAATTCTGATAACAAACATCGAACATAAAGATAATAATGCAAAGTTTTAAAAAGGCAATAATTTAATACGAGATTTATAGGATTAGTTTAAGAATTTGCGGTTTGATTTAATGTTTTTAATAGATGTGTTACAAGGTGTTATTGTTAATAGCAATGAAAAGTAATTAATATTGACATGATAATGGTTTTTTTAATTAATTTGGTTATAGGTTTATGATCCCCTAGACCTTATTTGATTTATTAGTTGTAGATTTAAGTGGTTTTAAATTTAAATTTCAAAGCAACAGTAGAGCCTTTATAGTTGTTTAACTACCTAGTGTGTTAATGAGAACGATTAATAATTGTTAATTGAGCGTCTCTTACGCGTTAATTGTCGAGATTATTAATTGCCTATTAACACATGAGGTAGTTATATTTTTCCGTTGATCATTCCTTTTTAATTTGGAGAAAATCTAAAGAAGCTCGCCTATCTCCAAAAACTTCAGCATAAAATGTACTAACGTAGCGAGTGTATTGTGGCCAGTACAAGAATAGTAAAATTTTATTTCAACATGAATTTAATAGAGAAAGAATGGATCTACAGACGTGCCTTTTTAAAATTTTGATTAAAAAATTGTACCTAGGTACATGATTATAAAAATTCCGAAAAATAAAAAAAATCTAATTTTTGCAAACTTTACACGGTTATACATATCTTATGATAGAAATTAATTTTTTTAAAGGCACATCTGTAGATCCTTTCTTTCTCTATTAAATGCAACGAAAACACTTTGACAGTATTTTTCAACTTCAAAATGACATTACATAGCTAGGATGCGGCAAAGTACGAGTTTCGGGTTTGTTTCAGGCAGTCGTAGTAGTGGGGAAAAGAGTGGAATAGAAAAAAAGTTAAATCGAAAGTATTTTAGGAATTCTGAAAAAATGTAGACGGGTCGAATATTATTTATCATCTCGTTTAATTATGTTAAGCATTTTTCTAAGTAGTGCTAGCTAATATAATACTATACTACGTGTATTGAATATCGTTGATTAATAAAAATCATACATGAATAGGGGGTCATTAATGTATGATTTTTTGCATTAATTATACTCATTAATAATACGTACTTATTAATAAACGATCAACGGAAAATTCGATTCATTACGCACAGATCAACTACAAATTTTCTTATTCTTTGTCAAATTTGTATTCGAGATAAATCAAATCTGATTTGTCTACAAGTACTTATAGTTTTTTAGATAAATTAAATATGAAAGTATAAATAAACTACATAAGTAATCAATGGGAGTAATTTAAATCTGTTGCATATGATTATCTTTATTTACAGTATGAAACCTAGAAGTACGATATAGCAAGTGCCATCAAATACTTTTAGTTTCAAGTTATAATGACTAAATGATCATTTGATTAAACATTTATTCAAATAATTATAGTACTATTAATGTATTCATCCATTAATAAAATGAGATCATAGCATCACAAAATAAATTATTCTTGCTTATAAATATTTATCACATTTAATTCTAAATTCTAAAAAATCTAGAAGATCTCTTCTAGGCGACCCTGAAAGTGGTTTCATTTTGAAGTAATCAAGTGATTCAACAACTCAAACGATCAACAGCTTAGCAGCTATCGGAGAATAAATCGAGTAAAAAATTCGCCTTGGCCGAGAAAGTAGTCAATGTTGTTCCCTTTCTTTTAGTTTACGTAATGTACTGTAACATTGTAAGGTAGAGTCAAGTATAGTGAGACTAATTGTGATGTGTTTGTGGTTATTAAACGGTCCACAATGTTATCAACAACGGCAAATCTGAGGATTATTAATTTCGACATTCTTGCGACAGAATTAGATCGCGATTTGCTATTTGTTGGTTTGGTTTTGAATATTGGCAATGAGAAATGTTTTACATTTCTATTTATTGTCTTAAGGGTCCCGTCTCCGTTACAAAATATTAAGTGTGTAGAGATGTAGCAGTTTCTACTTTACTCATTGCATATTGAAATTTGAAGGCAAAACAGGTACTAGATATTTGTGAAAGAATTTATTTAAGTTTATGCTCAGTTAGAATTCTGAAAAAATCTTTGGAATCTATATAAAAAATTACTGAAAAAGTGTGATTTAACCTATTTTTACATGTCTAATCTTATGATTTTATGAATTTATTAGAAAATGTTACTTTCTGTACCTATTTGGCATAAGCCTTGTTCACACATGGATTATTTGAGAATTCTTAGTGAAAAGTCTAAAAATAATTGAAAATTGTATTTTGTCAACAATTTAAAACCCTCTTTGCACTCTTTAAAAAATTACACTATAATTTTTTTTTGTAAAATTACTATAATTAGGTATTACTGGAATCCAAATTGACTAGGTGAAATATAGTAAATTTACATAAAAAATTTATTTTTGTTTAACTGTGTAAAATTACATACCTACTCATAATTTTCATATTAAATTAATTAATAATTATTATTATATTAATCTAATGTATTAACGTCAGATCGGTGACATTATTTTTCAATCCAAATTTCATTTAAATAAAACAATAATTATTAAATTTTCCGTGTTGAAAATTAAAATAATTTTAAGAGCAATGAAAAAATATTAAGCATAAAATATCTTTTCGTTTCAAGTTTTCTTCATACTTTTTTTCTAAAATAAACCTGAAAGAAGTAAGAAAATATATATGTGTAGGCGCAGAGGTAGACGTTCATGTAATTTTTTTATAAAAAGAATATAGATATCATAAAAATTTGCATTAGTCTTGTTGACGTTATGGCATTCCTATACATGAGATGGTTGGATTATATATTACTAAAAAATGCATGAATACCTACAATTTCTACGACCAAAAAAGGTTAAAAGGTGTGTTGTTATTTACCAACATATCTACGTAATGAATAAAATATAAATTTATAAATAAATGTATAAAAATAGAACAAGGAAATCCTATAAATAATGTATATGTCCACTATTTTATAACATCGTGAGAAAAACTTCTGAACTGGTTCTGCCTCGAGTTTTACGATCTCAGATTTTTAAAATTCAGCGAAAACTTTCTTCAGTTGTCATTAATTATAAAATATGTTATCTGTTAAATGAGTCATAGCTTGTCTCGCCCAAGTCTGACCGTTTCGCGAATTAGTGAACCACTTTGTTATAATTAAGAAATTTGTTATGTAAGTTTGAAATAATGTATGCAGATTACAGATGGGCTAAGATTGATCACACCCAGAATTTCATCATTTAAAAGTCGATCAAGTTACAAATTAATGAAATACTGTAATTGGAAATGAGAAAATTTTTAAATTTATTATTCTCTTAATTTTAAAAACTGTGTATGAGTGTATGTACGAGTATATTGTAGAATGTGCATAGACATAGGTACATAGTTCTATTAAAATTAGTGTTTTGTTATATGTAAAAAATGCAGTAATTTTAATATTTTAAAGAAATTCTATAAAAATGAGAACAGATTGTTCAATAAGATTTCAGCTCGGATTACAGTTACAGTGGATACGTGAAGACATGTTCTTCAATGATTCTGAAGATGTAGATAACTATTCTATTAAACTATAAAGAATAATTGATTGGAGGACACTTTTCCCCTGCCATTTTTCCCCCTGGACATTTTTCCCCTAGCTATTAATTTCCCTAATTTTTTTCCCACGACTACTAAAAATTTTAAAAAAATTATTCATTTTTTTAATCCTGTCAGAAAATAATATTTATTTGAATTCTACCGTATGGTAGAGTATGATGGGGTTAACTTCAGAAAAATGTTAGGCAAGAATATTTTCTAGTTTTAAAAATATGAGTAGAAAAAATGGAGTAGAAAAAATGGTGTAGAATAAAATGAGTAGAAACACTGTCGTACAACCGTTAGGTTAGGTTAGGTTAATGACGATTACAAGGATGGAAGAAGACAGGGGAAAATTGGGCAGAGGAAAAATGAACTAAGGGAAAATGGGACAGGGAAAAAATGGTAAGGGAAAAATTACCAGGGGAAAAGTGTACCCCAATCAGAATAATTATTTATATTGTATTAAGGCAACGCATTGCTACCTATAGAGTAATGAAATAGTCTTTTTCGTTAATCGTTTATTAATTAGTATCATTAATGCAAAAAATCATACATTTATGACCCCTATTAATGCCTGATTTTTATTAATCAACGATTTTTTGAATGCGCGTTCAGCACACGTAAGACTTATAGTATATTAGCTAGTGCTAAGTCGTAGAAAAATAATAAACAGATTTAAACGAAATTATTTTGACAGTTCTAGCTAAATAATATTCAGGTAACATTGTGCTCAGCAGTTTCAAATGTAACTAACCTTACATATTTGTTATGGACAAAAATTAGATTTTCTCCAAATTAAAAAGATAATGACCAACGGAAAAATATTGTAACTAACTCATGTGTTAATTAGCGATTAATAATCTCGACAATTAACGCGTTCGCTTCTCTCACGCGTTAAAATATCTCAATTAGTAATCGCCCTCATTAACACACTAGATAGTTAAATAACTATTCTATAAAATTATTTATGATTTATTTGCAATAATTTAGTCAAATTTTTAAAAAATCTGATGCTATTTAATACTCATACATCTGCATCTTAATATTATGTGCAATAATGTTTCAGCGTTATTTATTAAAATGACATTATCATAATACAAACGATTAATCAGTAACATTTACTAATTAAGTAAATTAATTAAACAATGCTTTGTAATTAACAACAATAATAAACAATATTAATTGTTAATTGCTTTTATAAGTGCATACATACATATAGTATAATGTATTGTACAGATATAACTTAGGTAGATGAAATGATAAATTTAATAGAATTAAATCACTAACATTATGCAACCACGTAAAAGCGTTGACTGGTAAAGATAAAAATATTTTGACATACAAGTATTCAATAAACATAAGATATTACTTTTATATATGCGTAGGTACTTTATTCTGAATACTCGTGATATTGATATGTGTTGATATTAATGAAATTTATACAGTATGGATTAATTTCATTAAAAAACATTTTTTTGTGATACAATACATATTCATATTATTAAATTTCATTTTTCTACTCTCCGTGACTTTTAATAAGTAAATATATAATTCAAATTATACTAATTACAATAATTGTTATCTATACTGTAATGGACTCATTACAATACAGATTTATATTACGGTATATAGATTATCACTATCGCAGTAGGTCCAAGAAAAACATTAATAGGCTACTAGCATGATACTGAAAATGAGATCTATCACTCTGTACCTAAAAATGTTAAGAGGCCCGTCTGCGTGCTAAAATGCAGCACAAAACGTACTAAAGTAGCGAGTGTTTTGTGGCCAGTACTACAAGAATGGTCAAATTATATATAATAAGGATAATATACTTGAAGGATCTATTAACAGTTGTGCCTTTTTAAAATTTTAATAAAAAAATGTGTAATTATAAAAATGCCGAAAAATTCATAAAAATTTCCAATTTATGCAAACTTACACGGTTATATCTCCTGATTTAGATTAATTTATTTTTAAAAAGGCACATCTGTGGATCCATTCTTTCTCTATTAAATGCTTATTACTTTGAAGTCAATAATAAACTGACAGTTTACTCGCAACGAAAACACTTTGACAGAATTTTTCAACTTCAACGAGTTTCGGGCTGGTTTTAGGCAGAAACAAAAGTAAAACAGAGAGTATTCTAGGAATTCGGAAAAACCTAGACGGGCCGCTTAAGTGGATAACATAATTAAAAATATAATAGTTATTTATGCAACAAGTACGCAAAATCGGTTTACGGGCAAGGCGTAAACCGAGTCCTTAAATTATATGAGTCCTCTACTAGTCTAAAATTCAATTTGTATCGGTACGTGTTACATACAAATAATTTTAGTATATGCTCTCAAAATTAGTTTAGTAACCATACGAAATGACACCAGTGAATAAAATATAAACAGCTCATTGCCTAGGTAACGTCTTATTAAAGGACAGGATCCCCTAAAATATTATTTTGCGGATTCCAAAGTAACGACTTTAGTAGTACACAAATTATATGTTTTGTAGTAAATTAAGAAAGAAATTTTTCTGCGCCATCATTATTTTGTATAGAAGATATGATAGCATTCTACGTCATATTAAATTTTCAATTTTCATTAATTATTACTTTATTTTTCTCTTCAAAAATATTTAGTAAAAAAATTCAAGCAGCCTATTGCAACTTAGAAACATTTTCCTTGGCTCGTATCATAAATATCATACTCGTCCATTTAATAGCTAAGATAGCTACCTATTTTAGAGGTATAATATTATATTTTCCTTTAATTACTAAAAAAAAAAATGTTGTGTCGTAACAGAAGAATATACTTAAGTCAACAGAACAGACATTAGCTTTAAGCTACCATTAGCCCAAAAGTTAGTATGCAAATAAAGTTTAAAAAAAATACATTACCTGATTAAATTCGTTGACAGTTAGCAAAATCTTAACCCCAGTCAATTTCCTCCTCAAATTATCAATTTCTTTAACGTCCGTATTAACCGGCAAGACAACATGCGTACAATAGCACGAATCAACATTACTCGTTTTACTATAATAACAAATCAACTTGGAATTGATTCTCTTTACATTAGGACAGTCTTTAGCATTCGCTGCTGCAGTCAGCGCACATAACAGAAATATAACACTTGTCAAATTCATCTTGAAGTTATTGTAAAAGTCTAAGTTACTATATCATGATCAAAGTCGCCACTGGTGCCCGCACTTCACTTGTTTCTGGTGGCAGTGGTCACAGCCGATGCGATGTGGTGGACCGATCGGTTTGGTCGCCGGTTAAAGACTGTTTTCTGGTAACTCGATGACCACTTGTTACACTTGGTTGGCTTTGAGGGGTGTGCAGATCTTGAGATCTGGTTTGGTCCTCCACGGATTCGAAAGGAGACGCCGGTTTGAGCACCGGAGGCGTGCATCGAAAGCGTACCTACCAACGACCTTACATAGTTTCGACACAATATGCAGGCCAAAGTGTAGGCATGGAGATGAAGCCAACATCATATAGACAAGAGGTGCGCGGGAGGGGTTCAGTTTCCCCCATGAATAGGGTAGTTTACCATTTTTTTAATAGTTTTTTATTAAAACTTCATGTTATTTGAAAGTGATTGAGACTACCGATAAGCCTTAATTGTTCTTAATAAAGCTGTAATTAATTTTTAAAGTTTGTGTGACGTAGATGTATAGCTGAAAATCTTCTCAAATCATGGGGCTTGAATTAAAATATACTCATGTAAAATCAACTGTTTCTAAATGTTACAAAATATAAAATACAATTTGGTAATTTCTTTATTACTGTACCTAAGTAAGAATACACTTGAAACGCATTATTATGACGTAGATGTATCGACACGTAAAATCTCAAATATTTAAAGAATTATTAACTTTTTGAAAACTTTTTTCATGGCAATAACTCATTTTTGAGGTATCCTTTCAATATAATTGACTGTATTGCTAATATGCTACTATGGTAAAGTACCCTATTTTATTTCGGGTAGCATAAGATATAAGTTTTGATAATTGGCTTTTAAATAATACCTATTAAAATTGATGAAAATGTTCCTTCTGTTATTACTTAATATAATTTACAAATTGTTTCTATTAATTATATTTCTTAAGATAAATGCATCTAAAATCTAGAATTGTAAACGTCAATTTGACAGATATAGCGTATTCAACCGTCATTTGTTGTACTTTTATTGTATAATTTGCTAAGAAGTGTGTAAAGTAGGCGACGTGCAATGATCCTTGGGGGAAACTTTTCCTTCCCCCGCCTGCACATGATGGCTTCAAGAAATTCCAAGTATACTTTGTCTAGGTTATATACGATCGAAGATTAGAAGATCACTAGATATGTCGTCGGGATGTTTCTTATTTGTCCACTTTTCTCGAATCTGGGAAATCGCGTTTGAATGTTTGCCATTTTTTCTGTGTGTATTAAAAGTTATGGTACCATATTATGAATGTCATATTAAGGTGAAGTCGATGGTATGGTTACAGACATTTGTAGTTTTGCAAATATTTTAGTTGGAAAACTAAATCAACTACTGCAACTGATTCATTAGATTTTCTCACTTTCGGAGCATCTTTTGAACATGGGCAAGTTAACATTTGTCAAGTATTGTGGGCACTGTTAGGGAACTCGCATTTTCCATATTTTCAATTACATTGCTGCTGGTGCTGGACATAAAATAAACCGTTTTTATAATAAATCTAATGTGTTATTCAATTTATAAATTCTGTGAATTTTATAATAAGTTCAATTAGTTAATTATGCTCTCAAATTCTATAAAACAGTTAAAGTTTATGATACGTAGTCAATAAAATTTTCAGTTATTTAGAAACAACAGCACAAATGCAATAATTGGTTATGGAGTAATGGATACAGAACAAAATGAATTAATAATTTTTTTCCCAGAATGGATATAGCATGAGAACTGAAATGCTTGATTTCTATTGGTTAAATGTGACATAGATTAAATAATAAAGCACTAATTTTTCCAAAATCTAATGCATTAACGAAATGAAAGTCGAATCTATACAACAAATAAAATCAGTAGATAAAAGTGTGCCATTTTCGTCGAAAATCGCAAATGGTGTAGAACTAACCCGACTATGTAGAAATTCATATACACTTTATTAACTGTAAACTGTAATTAACCCAAAGCCATTGATAATTACGAAATAATTTTGTCACATTCCGAAAGCACGTTGCCTGGTAACCACCCAATGCCAGCAACGTGCTTGAGGTAGTTGTGACAAAATTATTAGATATAAAAAATTTCTAAGTTGTAATTTAATTATTTATTGAAAACACAAAAGGTTATATCTCATGATGCAAATTAATTTTTAAAATTTTAAAAAAGCACACCTGTAGATCCAATCCATTCTTTCTCTATTAAATGTTTATAAAAACATTATCCTGAAGTCAATAATAATCTGACAGTTTACTCGCAACGAAAACATTTTTACAGTATTTTTCAACTTCAAAATGACAATGCATAGCTATCTATTAAATTTATAATGCCATGTTAATAACTTAATAAGTAAGGAAAATAAATAAGACTACAAAGAGCACTTTAAGCCTTGAAGCAATAATATTAAATTATTAAAAAATAAAAAGGGAGACCTGATCTCCTTCCACTTAAGAGGCTCGTCTACCTATTTTTCGAATTCCTAAAATACTCTCGGTATTACTTTTTTTTCTAATTCACTCTCTTCCCCACTACTACGGCTGTCCGAATCCAGCCCGAAACTCGTACTTTATCGCATCCTAGCTATGCAATGTCATTTTGATGTTGAAAAATACTGTAAGCATGGCTCCAGTATTTCCATAATAACTTATGTATTTTTTAAAGAAATTAAGTCAAACACAAATTATTCGAAAAAGGAAGGTTACCTGCATGCTTCTTGCTTTTTAAATTTTTCTTGCAATTTATAATGACCGAAAAATATAATATCTAATAACGACAAAAAAACCGCAAAAACGTCATTTTAAAAATTTTTTTACTTCAAATTCCTAGGCCAAAGACAAAAATAAAAAAAACTAGAAGCATTAAGACATCCTTTGTTAATACACTCATATGTAAAAGCATCATATATTTCAATTATAACTAAAGTAAACGTGGGAGGCGTACACCTCTGTAACGCTGTAAGATTTTAGGGTAGACGAACACCATAAGTATACTTCTATATCTCAAGCAAGCTAGAGTTCCAAACACCGCCTCCCGGTCAGCAGCTCACCGGCCCAGTTTCGGCGTTGCATCACCTAGTGGCCACCACTTGTTGCGTCACGGCACCGCCGAGTGGAGTGGGGGCCGGACCTGAGCGTCTGACCTGGGGGTGGACGTGGACGTGGACGACGTGGGGCAGACCACCACCGCCACTTTCATAGCGTAAAGTTCAAGTTTGTGTCACTGTGATGTGAGTGAGTGGTGCAGAATCATGATGAAGGAATGAGTTGAATCATCGATATCAATCTAGCCTTTAGATCGGTCAATTGAACCTTTGTTGTAACTATACACGGTTTTCCAAAGTCCCGGGACGGAGCTATAAGTTTTGAACGAGTGAGCTTTTGGGTCATTGCGAGACCGAAGAAGGTCGACAATTTGAACATTTGTTAAACTTACTTAATCCTAAAGCCCTTTCTAGCTTTTCAGGTGTAAGGGCGTTTTCACACGGAGCAATATATTGCGAACGATAAACAACCGCGATATTGCTCTACACCCAAAACACATACTTTTAAATGAGACGCTTTCACACGGGGCGATACAATAAAAAGTATGGTAGCGCCGACGCGATATCGCGTCTACAGGCAATATGTTCTTCACTTATAGCGCAATAATTTATTGCTGCGATTCTAGTGACCAATACAAGTTTATGTCTATTTTCACACGACAAGCGATATATGGTAGCAATTTTTTCTTGTCAATGTAGGCAGCGTTGCAATTTTTGTTGTATAGGGCAGATTTTGTTAAAAGTTACTGTTATTTGTAAAATTTTGATAAAAATTATATTCTACCTTGCATGAAAAATGCCGCTATAAGTATTAAAATTTTAATTGTCATCACCGTGATATCAAAATGTAATCATGGTATTGGTTAATCTGGCAACACAGCATATTTTTATTTTATTCGCAGAAGTTTATGGTCGACAATTTTGCTCTGTGTGAAAACCTTCTTACCATAATTCGTCGGCGATATATAGTATTGCTATCGCGTCGTGTGAAAACGCCTAAGGCTTGGTTGATAATGTACTTTTCTTCCTTCTGCTCAGGCTTCTGCATCTTCTGGATTCTTTCCCAAAAGTCCCGGGGCGGAGCTATAAGTTTTGAACGAGTGAGCTTTTGGGTCATTGCGAGACCGAAGAAGGTCGACAATTTGAACATTTGTTATACTTACTTAATCCTAAAGCCCTTTCTATCTTTTCAGGTGTAAGGCTTGGTTGATAATGTACTTTTCTTCCTTCTGCTCAGGCTTCTGCATCTCCTGGGGTCTTTCCCAAAAGTCCCGGGACGAAGCTATAAATGAAAAAAAAATTGAAAATTTGGGGATAACTAAAGTGTTTGGGTCATTGCGAGACCGAAGAAGGTCGACAATTTGAATATTTGTTATAAAAATCGTAATAAACATGCAAAAAAACAATAAAATTAAATTCTTGAAAGAATTAAGATAATCGGGTTTTAGGTTATGGGGATGTGTTTCTTTTTTCATTACCTTTAAAATAAGGTGAAACTCGACAGGGGTTGCTATTAAAAAATGTTGGGGTGGTAATCCCCTAAAAAAACTCCACGTTGCATGGAAGTTCTAAACTATCTAAGAATGTAGTTTTTATGACTCTTTAGTGAGCCCCAAAGTAAAAACTATCCTTGTCTGAACAACGCAACTTGTTCAGGAGATCAGAATTATGATCATATTGTTTATCACAACAAATTAACAAAGTTAAATTTTTAAATTGTATATTATTGTTGTTAGCTCCTGATGAAGACCCAAGCAAGGTGAGAAACCAGTTGAAGAATAGGAATAAAGTTTGGTTTTGATTGAAATCCAGAAATAGTTCTTTATTTAATTTAATTTTAATGCGACTTATTTAAGACAAACCAGGGTGAAAAGATCAAAATCGTTCCCCTTCCCTGGACACCTGAATGATACATTATGTTGCTGCATTTTTTCTGCTACATTTTATGACAAAAATAAAATATTTCAAAACTGTACAAATTTAATAATATTTTTAATAGATGTCGAAGTAGATATAGTAAAATTTATATTTTGAGCGTGCAGTATAATAATTTATGAGGTATTTATTTCTGCAAATGATTGAAGGTGAAATCTTCAAAATGTGTCTGCCTGAAAAGTTTATGAAAGATAAGATTCTCTAGTTGTTTCCTATTTTTCCAATTCCTAAGTTAGAAAAAAATGTTTGTATTTAATTATTCTGTCAACAATATTTATAGTTCAAAACATGATTAATTAAGGCACCATAATTATTCAAATTTTAATGATTTGATCAGTGATTATATGATTTAGTAATCCAATTTTAACTCATATCTCAAATGTCAAATCATTAAGAAAAACCAGTGATGCCTTAACTTATTATTGACTACTACAACTCTACAAGTGACATATAGAAAGAAACTGCATTATCCTACAGAAGGCGAACCAGTAATTAATTTAGTCAATTTTTACGCACTTGACCGAATTTAAATCAAACGTTTTCATGACTTGAATTACAACAACAATCTCAAACAATCCATCAAGTTACCTGCAAAAATATGAAATATAACAAAAATATGTGTAATAATTATTATAATTAAAATATTTTAATAAACGCTTAAAAGACTAAATAAATACAAAAAATCTGACGTGGCCATCACACAACCTTCCGCCATATCTACACTTTAAATAGAACGTACAATCCGGTGCCCATTTAAAATATACAAATAAAAATCTAAAATATTCAAACACAGAAATTAGTATCACCTGAATAAAAAGATTCATTCACAGGAAAACTCTGCTGTGTTGAAGCCATCCTACGTTCAATTACTACATTTAATATCTTACTTAGGACTTAGGGAACATACATGACAATCAAACTTTCATGCCAGGTATCTTGATATGTTTTGTAGTATAGTGTCACAAAACGAAGTAATGTGAATTTGTGTGGCAAAAAGAGTAATCAATAACAGAAATAATAATAAAATCTAAAAGTGCATGTAAACTTTCTCGTTCTGCTCGTACACATACATTATTATGCAAAGAAAATATTTTAATGAAAATAAAAATTTCAATAATATGACAGTTACTTTGACATTGACAGTACTTATTCCACGTATATCAAGATGCCTAGCATGATAACTCTATTGTCATTGTCATATATTTTCCTATGTTCGCATTTCACCTCCACCAACCTGTATAGCGCTAGTATGCCAACTTCTCACCCGTCTCACCTGTCAATATTTTTTACGCAGAAACAAAAATCAACCGATCATGGATTACAAGATATCAACGATTTATTTGATAAATTTATTTTTTAAATTTTACTGCAGTTCTTTAATGCTACCAGATAAAGGCAATTTTTTTATAACGTAAGTTGCAAATAACTTTTCCTCTTATTCTTATTAAAAAAAATACTATATTTTTCCAAATTTATATACAATTTTGACAATTAACCTTTTCAATCTTCAAAAAATATCACTTCCGATGAAGATATTTGTACCAAAATCTAAGGATTTTCTAATTTATATACAAATGTTAAATACCAAATATCAAAATTTTCGGGTAATTCGTATTTGAGTTATGCGACTAACACCCCTTGACCACACACACACACACACATTTGAGATTTCTGAGAGGAGCATTTTGCCATTAAGAGGCCCGTCTACTACCTAAAATTCCGCATAAAATGTAGGTACTAACGTAGCGAGTGTTTTGTGACCAGTACAAGAATGGTAAAATTTTATTTCATCCAGGATTTAATAGAGAAACAATGGATCTACAGATGTGCCTTTTTAAAATTTTGATTAAAAAAATGTACATGAATATAAAAATTCCGAAAAATTCAAAAAAAAATCATATTTTATGCAAACTTTACACGGTTATATCTCATGATACAAATTAATTTTTAAATTTTTAAAAAGGCACATCTATAGATCCATTCTTTCTCTATTAAGTGTTTATGAAAACATTATCCTGAATTTAATAATAATCTGACAGTTTACTCGCAACTAAAACACTTTTATAGTATTTTTCAACTTCAAAATGACATTGCATTGCTAGGATGCGGCAAAGTACGAATTTCGGGCTGGTTTCAGGCAGCTCTAGTAGTGGGGAAAAAAGTGGAATGGAAAAAAATTAAAATCGAGAGTATTCTAGGAATTCGGTAAAAACGTAGACGAGCCGCTTAATATAAAGAATAAATAAAATATTTCTGCAACTTAAACCTTGCAAAATTATACACAATTACATCTAAGAGAAAAATATAAATAATAACTAGACTAGACAGACTGTAAGTAAAATTAATAACAAGCAATTTAGTAAACTCTGAAAGCTGTCTGCTTAATAGAATTTAAGACTAATCGGTAACAATGTTGTAATGAAGTGTAATTCATAATGTAATTATGTATTTAAACGTTGTGCTAAGACCTTGCACTAATATGTCATATGTAAGAAGAAGATTAAAATAATAGTTCAATAGAACTAAAATTATTTATCTTAATAGAATTTGGGTTAAATATGACATGAAAAATATCTTGCTACAGTTCTAATTCTAAATATAATAGTGAAATCCAAAAATAAACCAAATAAAGAAATCTAGATTAATACGATTATGTAGTTCAATAGTTCAGGTTGGTAGTGTTTCAAAATTTGCTGTTATATAAGTTCGACAATTTTGGGAACTAACTTGAAATATTATGAGTTTCTTTTCTGTAAAAAGTAACTTTCTTAAATTATTTGAGTAATATGGATAATGTCTTTATTATATATGTTTAAAAACAACAGTATATTGATGAATATCTCTTTAAGAAAATTTATAAATATCGACAAGGATAAAAAGATCGTGTAAATAATTATTATAATTATTGATGATTTGTTGCGTGTACGAATAATTTTCAACTGCATTCCAATTGTGACTCTGGAATACAGTACACTTAAATCAATTCACTTTATGTCATATAATATAAACTAAATAAATAACTTTCATTCAATTTTGACGTTTTAAACAGCTATTATTAACTCTATAGCAAAAACTTTAAACAACTGTTTATTCACAAGTGAATTAAATTTTTTTACGTCACTCGGGGGAGGAAAGCAGTGTTTTCCTCTTGCTAATGGAGGGAGGGAAGCGAGTTTTCCCTCCCACTCGGGAGGACCGTACTTGCTTTCCTCCCGAGCGGGAGGAAAACACTGTTTTCTTCCCAGTACTGGCGGGAGAAAAACAGTGTTTTCTCCCGCTTGCAAGAAAGGTGATTTCGAGGCCCTCGTGACGTAAAATATTGTGTGTCAGACGGGAGGGAAGGCTATTCCTCCCTTGGGCGAAGCCGGCGCCCTCGCTCGGGCCGCCGCTTGGCCCGCGGGAGTAATAGCACGCTTCCCTCCCTAGGTGCACAAAATACTATTTAATCACTCAACACATTTTTAAATCACTCTGAAGTTTTAAACTGTTATTACTTATTATTACGTCAAAAACAATGACAACTTGCCAATATAATTCATATATTTGAAATAATTTCATCAAAATTGAATAAAATATTGTATAAACCACGTGAGATACGATGATACGAATGTTTATTCACTCGAAGAAATTATCCCACTCGAATGTTTATTCACTCGAAGAAATTATCCCACTCGCCCTTCGGGCTCGGGGGCTAAACTTTCTTCTCTTGAATAAACATTCATGTATCTCACTTGGTGTATAAATTAATTTATTATAAACTAAAGTAGTGATTGGATAAATAAAAAACTTTGTACAATGTTTACTTTAGAGAACTGTAAAGTAGTATCAGTTTACAGAATCTACATTTAGTTTATGCAAATGAAAATGTGGATGAAGAAATTATTTTTTAATAAGCAAATTGATTGCTGTATGAATGTTTGAATACATATATTTACAGCAAATAACTCGTTCACGGTTTCATAAAATAAAAAAATTTTACTTAAAAGATTCAATCGCAATATGCTTTTCTTTTAACAAATTTTGTAAAAATATACTTAACCAATTAGTTATAATTATTAGCTTAATGTACTGATATGTAACATTTGCTGTTATTATTTATACTATTACTTACTATATTATTAATTATTAGGTACTTATAACTAAGTAAGTAAAACGATTCAAGAAAAGTAAGTCTACGCAATTTTCCAAGGAAAATTGCACACACGATTGACAAGATAAACGTGTAGTTTTATTATAAAAACTAACAAGTACTTAAAAGTAGACGTAAACAACATAAACTTTTAAAAGTTAGATCACTTTCAAGACGTAGGTGTTATGAGAACTTTTACTTTTGTCTATATTTAACTAAAGTAACTGTAATGTATTCAGAATAAAAAGCAAATAATTATCCTCTACTTTATTGACACATTTATTCAATGTGTTTTTCCAATTGCAATTAAAACAAGCCAACTATGTATTTCTCATAGAGCTTAAGACAATGAAAAAAATCTCGGAGTATTTGTGTCAAACTAAAATAGTGGGTCACTATAACTCCTACAAAAGAGTCCATACTAAACTAGCTCTGCCCTTGAACAAAAAATAATAAAAATTTTCACCGTTTAACTACAGGCTGTCCACAAAGTCACAAACTGCAATTTAATTAATTTTAATTAATTAGTTTTCTTCGTAAAAATTTAGGGAGTGTCTATTCGTACGCTACCGGTCCACCGGTGCACCGGTGCACCGGTGACTCGGGTAACATCGGCTACCGATGCGCACTAGTGGCACCGGTCCTCGGCACCGGCGCACCGGTGGTACCGGTAGCATCGGTGGCACCGGCGCACTGATGGTACCGGTAGCATCGGTGGCACCGGCGCACCGGTGGTACCGGTAGCATCAGTGGCACCGGCGCACCGGTGGTACCGGTAGTATCAGTGGCACCGGCGCACCGGTGGTACCGGTAGTATCAGTGGCACCGGCGCACCGGTGGTACCGGTAGTATCAGTGGCACCAGCGCACCGGTCATCAGCACCGGCGCACCGGTGGTACCGGTAACATCGGTGGCACCGGCGCACCGGTAGTACCGATGGCACCGGTAGCACCGACGTACCGGTGGCACCGGAAGCACCGGTACGCCGGAGTTACAATTTTTCAGCATCTAACAAATTGCAAAAGTTATAAACAAATGAAGATGAAAAAAAAGGTATTTAGTTTTTCGCTAATATTTCAAAAACTATTAATAATTAAGAAATTTAAAAAAAAGATTCTTAAAGAGGAGGAAATTTCCAATAATAGTATTAAAACCTTAAGACGATCCTCTACCGCGCCAGAAAACAGCCTAAAACATGGATTTCGCGCGCCAGTCCACAGCGTTTATTGTTTTGTTAAATATAATAATCTAAAGATGTTGTTGAAGATAAAAGCGCATGCCTTTCAATGCAGAAATTGTTTTACAAATATTGCAGTTTTTTTAACAATTATGGATGCCAAAATTATTTTTCCCCTCAAACATAAATTATTTTTTATTTTTATGTTTAACAAATCAATGTTTTTGACAGTAAGTATAAACAATTAATTTATTTTAAAGACACAGCGGAGAAAATTTGCAAAAATTCGAGTAAAATTAAAAAATTTGATCGGAAAATCTATTTAGGTACTTTTAAACAATATCATCAAAAACTTTTTTGGAAGATATTTTATCACTGAACAAAATAACACAGTATTTGTATTTTTTAACTAATTAAGCCATATCAACAATAGTTACAAACTTGGTTAATAACTCATTTAAAAGTCCAATCAATCCTATATACAAACGACTTAAATGTTCATTTTCGTATCTCGAATAGTTTAAAAGTTATAGCAGTTTTCTTGAAAAATCAAGTGCTTCTTTTATAGCACGTAATTTTTTAAAGTACAATATAAAATTAAAATAAACTTTTTTCGATACTTTGCAATAGATGGTTGTTTTTGTAATTTTATTAGTATCAGGAAAAAAATATAATGAGATTTGCAATTTGTTTATAACAAATTGTTAACTTAATAAACAATGAAATTATCAACAAAAAAATTTTGGTTGTTCTATTGAAAAGTGCCAATTATGATTTTTAAAGATAAAGTAATTTCCTAACTTATTATTTAAACAATGGAAATATGGAAAAAACGATTTTAAACAATAAAAACATTTTTTTAAGAAAACTTATTTTTCTTAAAAATCATTATTTTATCAAGACAACAAAATGGTAAAAAAAAATTTCATAAGTATGAAACGAATCCATTTGTTTATAAACAATTTGTAAACAAATGAGATAAAAAAATCCTTAGGTACGTTATGTAACGTCATTGTTAGTTGCGAAAACAGTAATAATCTAACGTTAGTTTAAGAAAAAAAATTTTCAATATTTAATTTTTTGTTGACTTGCAAAAATTATAATAAACAAAATATTGAAATTTTAAAAACTTTCATGACGTGATATTGTTAAGTATATATAAAAGAAGGGCTCCAAGAAGCGAAAAATTTTAATCCGATTATTTAAACATTTTTTGTTGTCTTCAATGACAACGAAGGTCCGACAAAATATTGTTAATTAACAATTGTATAACTTTTCGAAAAATTAACTAAATTCTTTGAAATGTTGAAAATACACCATAATTTTTTCAAATTTTTAAATTGATATTTGATACTGTAAAAAAATTATTTTACATGATGTACCTACTCGCTTTAGAGACGGCGCACGCACACCTCACCGGCCGCTTGGAGCTCTATTTTCAGCGTTAAATTACTATCATAAATAATGAAAGTAGAGTTCCGGGAGTTAGGACTTTTTTATTGGAAATTTCCTCATCTTTAAGAATCTTGTTTTTAAATTTCTTAATTATTAATAGTTTTTGAAATATTAGCGAAAAACGAAATACCTTTTTTTCTTCATCTTTATTAGTTTATAACTTTTGCAATTTGTTAGATGTTGAAAAATGGTAGCACCGGTGTATCGGTGCTATCTACCGGTGCCACCGGTATTACCGGTTCGCCGGTGCCACCGGTATTACCGGTGCGCCGGTGCCACCAGTACTACCGGTGCGCCGGTGCCACCAGTACTACCGGTGCGCCGGTGCCCCGGTGCTGCTCGTGCAACGGTGCCACCGGTGCGCCGGTGCCGATGACCGGTGCTACCGGTACGCCGGTGCCACCGGTGCGTCGGTGCTGATGACCGGTGCTCCGGTGCTGCCCGTGCGACGGTGCCACCGGTGCTGCCCGTGCGACGGTGCCACCGGTGCGCCGGTGCCGATGACCGGTGCCCCGGTGCTACCGGTGTGCCAGTGCCACTGGTGAGCATTGGTAGCCGATGTTACCCGAGTCACCGGTGCACCGGTGCACCGGTGGACCGGTAGCGTACGAATAGACACTCCCAAAAATTTAAATCAGTAAAAAAATCATTTAAAAATCATTATCAAAAACTTTTCATTTTTAATCTTACTAGGTATATGATTTTGGCTTTTTTTGGTTAGGTACTTATTTCGTTCCTATTCAAAAAATGTTAGAAGTTAAATTTCTTCTTTAAAAGTAAGGGATGCGAACAGGGGAGAGTTGGGGACTTTTGATATGTTGTTTAAGACATCAAATAGAACATGTATACAAATTTTTTGTTTCACCGAATTCCTAGAATACTCCCGATTTTACTTTTTTTACATTCCATTCTTTTCCCCACTTCTAGGGCTACCTGAAACCAGCCCGAAACTCGTACTTTGCCGCAACCTAGCTATACAATGTCATTTTGAAGTTGAAAAATACTGTACAAGTGTTTTCGTTGCGAGTAAACTGCCAGATTATTATTGACTTCAGGATAATATTTTTATAAACATTTATTAGAGAAAGAATGAATCTACACTGTAAAAAATTGATGTAATTTTACTATGATTTTCATTGTAAGTATTACAATATTTTTTAGGAATTATACAAATTTATGTAATATTACTGAAAATTATATTAATTATGTGGTATTACTTAAAATGATGTAAAGTCACATTATTATAGTAAAAAATACAGAAAAAAAATAATTTTACGTAAATTTGCACTGTTTATATGGCAAAAATACATAAAATGGAGTAAAAATTACACTTAAATGTTGATAATTATGTAATATTACATCACCTTTTGCTTTTTCATTTTTTACATCATTTAATATGAATTTCACATAACATTATGTAAATTTTCAATAATTATGTGATAAAATTACCTACAGTTATGTAAAACTACAATAATTTATTAATTTATTATGTCATATTACAGAAAAATTTGTTTTTTGATTTTTTAATGTAAAATTGCAATAATCATTGGATAAAATTACTTTTAAAAAAAGTAAAATTACAATCAATTATTAATTTCCTGTAATTTTACATCACATTTCAATTTTTTTATTTTGTTACATTTGTTCAAAATTTTGTAAATGTAAATTTCACATTGTTTAATGTAAATTTTTAATAATTGTGTGATTTATTTACCTACAATAGTAAAATTGGATAAATTATGCAATATTACACTTTAATTTGTTTCATTTTCTCACATGTTCAGGTAAATTTTAAATTCGCTATGTAAATTTTTACAATTATTAGTATGTATTATTTAAGAGAACCTGTACTTTTTGCCCAATCTTTATTCTTACGACCGCAAAAATTAAACTTACGGAAGCTATTGCCATTTTAACAATTAACCTGAATTTGCAAATAAATGAATTATTATTATTTATTATATAATTCAAATGTGTTGTAATACATAACAAAATTTCTCGTAATTTTCTTATTTTTAAAATTTATTTGTTTGTATCATTAGAGGATAAAGTTAATTTTGAATTTTAAAAAACTGTAATAAACACTGAGAGAAGTATTAATTAATTGTTGTATCAAATTTTATTTGTCATATTTAATCATTTTATTTAAAATATTTGTTAGTGTAATATAATAAAGTAATATGATAATTTGGTAAAAAGGTACTGACAAAAACCACAAAATAAAATTTTTAATAATATCTTTCAAACATACTAATTAGATTGATTGAATAAGAATCGAATATTCAATGGGTCAATCACTATACGCAGTTCGCCTTTCATATTGTTATGGGATTAAATTAAACATTATTCACAATGTACGCCTTTATTATTAAAATAACAAACACCAAGTCGCCTTGTTTTATAATACACCGATGAGAGTAGAATAATCGCCACTGTTATCAGATTACTTTCGTAACACTAGTTTTCAATTTATTTTACAAACAATTTTCGTCTAACAAAAATATTTCTATTTGAAAAAGCGCGGGGTCACACCATCTCCATCTAGCGTGAACAGAGAAGAATAATCTTTATGTTGAAGGTTTGAGCAGTCGAAATCAAATATAATCTGCTAAACTCAGCTGTCTTTTTTGTGTTTGTATAATTTTTGTACGAAGCATTATGTAGTGTGTTTCAGTTTATTTATTAGCATTTGTTTTGAAAAGAAACTACTTGGTAAGAACAATTCTAATTAATTCGTAATAATTGTACAGGTTTGTGAGGTTATGTATTTTCTTGTAAACAGCCAAGCTGATGTATTTATGGCAAGTAATAGTAACAATTCTTGAATAATGTTTAATTAATCAGTCTTGTACATGATTATGTATTATTAATAATGATTTTGTACGTTACATATTATCGTGTATAATTACATTCAATCAAGAACGACTGTAATTTTACATTACAACTAAGTAAAATAACATATTTAAATGTAATGTTGCGCAAGCGTTGCACTGAAAGATTAATAAATTTCTTTGCTATTTCGTAGCTTTAATCTATACAATGTCAACGTTTAAGTGCAACATGTGTTCCGAAAATTTTAAAAGTTTAAAACCATACAATTATCATTTGTATTTGCACAGAAATATCTCAAAAGGCCAATTTCTTTGTCTTTTCACTAACTGCCATCAAAAGTTTCGTAAATATGCGAATTTTAAAATGCATCTTTTTAGAAAACACAAGAAAGATAATAATACAGCTCGTAAAACAGTGAATACAGTGAAGTGTAAAATACAAAATTATGCACAAAATATTTTCCCAAAAAATATTATCCACCACATACTTAATCATTTCAAGACAACTAATCAAGAAAGTGTTATGCCCATTTGATAACTGCGCAAAAATAACATTTAGGTACTACTATTACACAGTTCCAAACACATTTTTATCGCAAACATCATTCTGGAGTTAAAATTAATTATCAAAATCAAAGCACACTTCAAAAAATTGAACTATATAAGATTTATATAAACACGATAAATTTGACTACATTTGTGCTAACATACATAAGTTAAACAATTATGAACTTGTGCTACATTATAAAACAAAATGTTCAAATTTATTTTCTTTCAAGCAGGCCCCTTTTGATTTTTTATAAATAATGCAGTATGTATTTCTCCAAGTGGTCTCCAATATTTATTTACTATTTTAAATGTTTCAGAAAATGCCTAAGTTATTGTTCAAAGTTTGGAATAATACATGAGTAAAAAAACATTTTTGGTTTTGGAAGAATCCGGTGATATTTACGAAAAATTAATTTTAGAAGGTTGGTATGAAATAAGTTATCTTAAACACAGAAAATAAATTCAAATTTTTATATTCTAGCATCAATTAAACTCGAAATAAATGCAACATACTTAGTTCTTGAATCGGATGGCACACCGACGTCTACAAATGAAAATGCCTGGTATCAAATGAATATTCCGTGGCAAAAATTTCCCGTAAGTACCTTAAAAGCGTGCGAAGAAGAAACTATAAGTAAACAAACAGTGGCAGAAATTGTTCTCGTCGTAGTTCAAAAAAATGAGAGAAATTAACACATTTCTGACGACAAAATCTATTAAAATAGTACCTACTTAAAAGAATTTGCGACAAATATCCCGCCTTTAAAGATAAGGACGACGATGGCGTTATTATTGGTGATGGAACTCACAGCCTATTTTCTAAAATTCAGGACCGTAATAATTACATGAATAGACCACACAAAACTAGATCGTTAGTAAGCAGTTTAAAAGTACCGCCGAAAAAACTAAAAGTAATTGTCTAATTCAAGAGCTGGTTGTTCAAACTGGCAACCAAATGATGAAATAACTCCTGAAGATCTTCAAGAAATGAAGAATAACCTAAAGAACAGGACATGGGAAACTGAAGATTCAGTGTATATATTGTTAAACAATACGTTTCCACAACAGAGATATTTTAATGAGGACGCAAATAATTTCATTAAAAAATTTGAGGTAAGTATTAAGCGTTTAATCAGAATAACTTAGAATTTATATTTATAATTTTTTTAGCCTAGAACCCCGCTGACAAATATTAAGGCTGCCGTGATACAAGATAATTTAATTCCATAAAAATAACGAAATATCTTCATACTATAGCTATTTTTTGTTAGAATATTAATCAGTTGTTAACGTTTTTTTTTTGTAATTTAAAACCAATGTTACAAGTACATACATTTTGCATTAATTCTTTCCTTTGGATACTATTAAATTTGAGATGACTATATTAATGTTATAATATTTACTTATTGATCAATATTATATCGTATACAAAAAATATTTTTATTATCTTATTAATTTGTACTTGTATGTTACTTCAAAATATTGGTGCATAGTTGTTCCGGCCACTACTGCATTTTTAAACGAATTAGAATATTATAATAATAGTTATATTTTTGCAGATCCAAATTCCGACAAAAACATTTATTATACCACAATAGAAAATAAAATAATAAATGATGGCACCAACAACTTTTTGAATGCCCTACAAATTACATTTGCACTCTATTTTAATTTAAATATGGAAACAGTTTTGCTGTGTTTTGGAAGTATTTACTGAAGATTCATCCAGAAGCTGGAAGTCGATCCAAAAAAGTATACCTAAATAAGGTAGTAGCTTTTATGACTAAATTACAAAAATTCAGAGTGGCTGATGAATATAATCAGAATCGGCACCGCTATCACCACCACCAGCTTCGATGCCGCTACAAAGGCTTTGTCAACAAACACCATCCCCCAGCACTGCTACCAGTACTACCACAGTATGAAAATTAATTTTTGTTTTACTACTATTATTTAATGTGTGCCAGAATGATTATTTATTTTTTAGTATACAATATAATGAGACATTATATTTTGTTTTATTGAACATGCGGAAAATTGATTTAAAAAGTTGTAAATAAGTTACTTATAGCATTAATCCTTTGTAAACAAAATGCTTCTTATCCAGTGATCGATGAATACGTAATACATTGTTATAATTACGCAATTGTTTGACATTTTTAACACAATATATTTACAGTTTTTGTCTGTTTTGCCAATTTAAAAAATAACATTTTATTCCGAATTCCGTACATTGCACATTTAAATTATATTCCACGTATATGTAATAATAATGTCAAGAATAATGTTTATTATAATACTTTTTATAAAAGTATAATTTGTTTTGACTTTTATAAATAAATATTTATAAAATATTTAAGCACAATTTTTTTATTAAAACCTACATGCATTTTACGTTTATATGTAAACGTGCAATATAGTATGTAATTTATACATACAATGTGTAAATTTGTACAATTCAAAATGTACTTATTTACATTTCTAACTTTATGTTTTACAGTTACAAATGTAAGGTTTTACATTTTCAAATGTATTATTACACTTATAACTAAATATTTTACAGTCGTAAATGTAAAATTTATATTTTGAAATTTGTACATTACATATTCAAATTTAATTTTACATATGAAATCGTAATTCTACATTTATGAAAAATAAAATCTACAATTTTTAAATGTAATTTTAATGTAAAATATAATTAGTTTACACATCAAAATGGAAATATAAATTTTGTTGTGTAACACTTTACAAATTAATATGTAAATATTTACACTTTTATTATCATAAAAAATGTGAAAATACACTTATATGGAAAATTTACAAACGATAAATTCAATATGTAATTTTACATTTGAATGTAAGTTTACAACGATTATTGTTGGTTACAAATTAGCCAACGATTTTTGTTGTAAATTTACACAAAAATTTTTTACAGTGTACATAGTGCCATTTTAAAAATTACTTCGTATAATGAGATATAACCGTGTAAAGTTTGCATAAAATAGGATTTTTTTTTAATTTTTAGGAATTTTTATATTCATGTACAATTTTTTAATCAAAATTTTAAAAAGGCACATCTATAGATTCATTCTTTCTCTATTAAATCTTTCTTGAAATACAATTTTACCATTCTTGTACTGGCCACAAAACACTCGCTACGTTAGTACATTTTATGCTGGATTAGGTACCTAATAGACGGGCCTCTTCGCACATGTTGAGTTAAGGCCCTGGTATTCCTACTATAAAAGTGTCGTTCCTACTTTACTAATAACTTAATTCAGGTGCACTTTAGAGAAAAAATGTATTTACAAAAAATGTCTATAATTTTATGCTTAACATCGGATTGATTCAAAAATTTCAAAATTCTCAAAAAAACAAATTTCAAAATTTGATTTTTTTAAATTAGAAATTGGGAATAGTTTTTGAAAAAATATTGACAATCGGATGTTAAGATACTAATTTTTTGAAAAAGATATTTCAATCGTAGCATGAGTTATTAATAAAGTACGATTTTTAATGGTTTTCTAGACTTTCCTTATTCAAAACAAGTGCGGAAAATTAGAAATGACAATTCATGTAGCTATAGTATACTGTTACAAAATTTGGTTCAAAAGAAATCAAAATGTACGAGTAATTAATTTAATAAGTAACTACTACACGCTAAGTATACTGGCTCCTTAAAACCTAGATTGACTAGCATAGAAAAGATTGAAGATAGAGTCTTTGCAACCACCCTGTGCAGTTTGAATTAATCTCGAAGGTCAAAACCAATCTATTGTTATTAACTATTCAATCTCGATAGTTATTGATAACCCCATTGTAATCAGTAGACAATATGACTTATGACACGCGGTATTTGTCCTAGTTTGGAGGTAAGGTAAAAATGCTGACGGATGTCAGATGAAAGAAAAGAAAAGTGTAAAGACTTCGCGACTTTGGCTTTGTGTGAAACTGAAACTGAAAGTGCCCTCACCGCCTCACACCTCAATGCTCTACACAGGTGACTTGATGCTGATTCCAGGTGTGCGATAATTCGCTTCAGGGAGAGAAGAAAGTTGAGGATGACTAAGTGGACACTAGATGGAAATCAGTGGTCAACAACATTTATTAATATGTTACTTGCATGATCCTTTTTTATTAAATATTTTTTTCGTTGATCGTTTATTAATGAGTATCATTAATGTAAAAAATCATACATTAATAACCCCTATTAATGCATGGTTTTTATTAATCAACGATTTTTACCTCCCGCTTACCTGTGAGGGGAATTGGAATCATGCAAAAAATCGGGTAGTAAATTTTTAGTTGGTGAGCACGAATTAGGGTCCTTACAACTCATTTTTGATTGTTTCACGATGATGTCTGTATGTATGTGTGTGTATGAATGTGGTCAAGGCCGGGCTGTAGGTCGGATAACTCAAATACGAATTACCCAAAAAATTTGGTATTTTACATTTGTATACAAATTGGAAGAGCTCATTAGATTTTGGTACAAATATCTTCACCGATAGTGATATTTTTTGAAGAGTAAAAAGTTTAATTGCCAAAAAATTAAATAAATTTTGATAAAGATATTATTTAATTGTAATAAGAATAAGAGGAAAAGCAGATATTTGCAATTTACGTTATAAAAAAATTATCTTTATCTGGTAGTCACATTTAAAAATTAAATTTTTCAGGTAAAACTTTGAAATCTTGTAATCCACAATCGATTGATTTTTGTTTCTGCGTAAAAAATATTGATAGGTGAGGCGGGTGACACGTTCGCACTAACGTCATATAAGTCATAAGTAAGATAATTAAATGTACGAGTAGTAATTGAACGGAGGATGGCTTCAACACAGCAGAGTTTTCCTGTGAATGAATCTTTTTATTCCGGTGATGCAAATTTCTGTGTTTGAATATTTTAGATTTTTATTTGCATATTTTAAATGGGCACCGGATTGTACGTATACATTTCTGTTTAAAGTCTAGATAAGGCGGAAGGTTGTGTGATGGCCACGTCAGATTTTTTATTTTAAATTAAACTTTTGCCACTGAGATAGTACGCTTTAACTGCGTAGCCACGCTGTTAATTATAAACTAAATGGTAGACCACGCTGATAATGTCGAGTCGGTTATCTTCCTCCCCACCACCTTTCTACGAGCTCTAAGTCCCACATCAAATATTTCCGTTTGACTGGCGAACCCTGTATATTTGCCAATGAGATTATAAGACGATGATCATCTAAAATATTGAGAAGCGCTGTTTGATCTGTCGATAGTCCACATCGTCCGCGATCGGAAAATGAGAGTTCCACGCCTTCTGTTTTGCCTGTAACAAGTTTGGGAATTCCACTTGTTAGGTTTGCTTCACTTGTATGGGTTGGGCAACTCTATATACATGTCGATAGCTCTAGATTGTTGATTCTAAATTCTAGTTCCGAATTTTGATGTATTAGGGCAGTAGGAAGTAGATTTATTATTAGAGATTACTGGTCGAAGATTAAAGTGACATTGTGCACTTTCAAATAGTTTCATTTCCGCCAAGAGCTGATTTAGGTAACGTTGTGTAATTTGTTACAGTAGTTTATTCTTTTTGTCTTATTCGGCACTATACAGAATATTAGCTAATTCAAATCTTTTCAATAAATACAATTTAATATTGTGTCTTATATCCAATATCTTAGATAAATAAGGTTTTACGTCCTAAAACTATTTATATTTGAGATTGAAGGTATAATTAAAGTAATTCAAAACGAAAATATGGAATTTTTTACCATCGCTAAATGATTCAAATTAAAATCAAACAAAATGCGAAATTCTAGAATATCTATATATCGGTATCATGAATAGGATAAAAGTTAAAGTTTTATGTTTACTTCAGACAATACACAAACAAGATAGAAATACAATAAGTTATTCAAAATAATAAAAAGAATGAACCCGTAATGTCGTAATCGTACATTACTTTCCTTCTTCTTACCAAGTTGAATTATTTAATTTTTCTTCATGCAGGTACCTATAATGCTTAGGGAAAAATAAATTAAAACATTGGTTCATTTTTTGTCTTAAATTATTTGACAATATCAGAGTACTTAAGGTCGCGCTTGAAACCATTTCCAGACAGTCATTTTTATGCACTTTAGCTGCATAACTTTCTGCAAATAGGCACAAGCAATATGAATAAATAATATATCAATAGAATCATTAGAGTTTCTATATTGCCTTATGCTAAATAAGAATACCTGAAAATAAATATAATTTGCAGTAGAAATGAAAGAAGAGAGAACAAAATTCAACAAATTGCAATGAATATTATACAAAATGAGCTATTACCTAAGATTATTACAGACATAATTTTTAGATTAAGGCAATTAGGAATACATATATTTTCATTGTGTAATATAATTTTCATTGTAGGTTACATCGTTTATCCGAAATTTATGCAGATAGCTTGTGCAAAATGCGCCATGTAAAAGTTTTAAAGTGTCGCTGACGTGGCACTCTAGTATAGTTATAGTTACAGAAAAAAAACATTTAAAAATAATCATATTGTGACCTATAATAAGATTTTGACAATTATCGGGTTAAAAACATTACCATTACAGACTTCGTGTTACGGTTTTTTCATTTTTAAGCGCGCCCTTAAAATAAATAATTGATAAAGCTATTTGTCTATTTGTCTATGAGAGACACTTTGTGGCCATAATAGTAGCCAATTGAAGTAATATTTATGAATTGCAAAATTGTCAGTGTTTCGATGGTCAAACGTGCCAGTTAATTATTATAACATGTTTCGTTAGGTTTCCGTTAAAATATACAGACCACATAGTGGCACGTTCTATCACCAGCTGAAGTTTAATCCACCTAATGTGGAAGAGCCCTATAAGAATATTTATTTAAAGCAACAATAAATTGTGATTATAGGTAAATAATAGTTAATGGTTTATTAATTTTGTTAAGATTGTAGTAACGTTTTGAACGTGACACCATTAAATATTATGGTTCCAATTTAAACTTTTATCACACATAAGAACATAAATTCACACGCTTAAAGTTATCTAACAAATTGTGATAGAGAATTATTATTATATCCTGTAATTAATAAAGCTTAAATCTAAGTGCAAATTATAATATTATAAATTTAGTTTTACACTGATCTGAACAAAATTTATTACAGTATTAATTAAAAAATGTAAGTAGAGCAATAGATAAATGCTAATTTATAGAACAATTTTCATACAGGTGCAACAGTGCAAAATAAAGTATTATCCACAAAAACGAATTCATTGAAATACGATTATTCACATTAATCACATTATGAAATAATCTTTTCAATCTAATCATAAATCATAGAAATTTCAATTTGACTCTCGCCTTAAGCTAATTAAATCAATGACAAAGTCCTATAATTATTATGTATTTATAGTTGCAAATAAACGAGTTCACTTTCAGTTTTTCGTGGTTTTTCTATGACTCATGTTCAAATTAATTAATAACTCTCATACTCACAGAATAGTGTAACATGTCAAACCTGAAATTTTGCCATTTATAGTTGTGGCTAATTATGATTACTTTTTAGTTTTATAAAATTTCCACTCACAGCCATGAGTACCCGTGAGATACGGCTGGTAACTGCACACACAGATTAATCTTTAAAATGTAATTTTCTTGACTCTGGCTTTTAATTTTATTAAAAAAAAATCTGACGTGGACACCACATGACTTCCTTGTACGCCTATTAAACTGTTCATACTTTTCTTAATAACTAAAATGTAGAATAATATATAAGTAATAAGTACTACTACTACTACTGCTACTATACTCACTAATATATTTTAGTCATTTTATTTAAACTGCAGAAGAAGATATAAAGCCTATTTTACTATTGTCACTGTCGTGTCATAATCATTTAAATTTTACGTAGTAACAAATGTTAATCGATCATGGACTACCAGATACCGAAATACTAAATTATAAATATACTTTAATTATTCTTACATGATACCAGATACAAAAATATTTATAAAATGCCGATTGTAGGTAATAATCACATAATCTTTCATTTAAAATAAAAAAAATTGTCATAAATTAAATATTTATAGAAATATTTGAAAAAAGTACTACTTCCGGTTTGTACATTGAAACCAAAAATAGGAGGTGCACAACTAGATGCTATAACAGTCCTAAATACAAAATTTCAACTTTCTACGTCTAACCGTATTTGAGTTATGCGACACACATACGTACATACGTCCGTACGTACAGACGTCACGACGAAACTAGTCATAATGGATTCAGAAAAGGTCAAAACGGATATTTCCGTAAAAATCTGACAACCGAAATTTTTCGCGATTACAATACTTACTTTACTCCGTGTACAAGGAAGTAAAAATTACTGGAAATTCAGTCAACTTTATTTGCTTTATTTCAACCTCAACCGGTTTCACACCCCACCTGGGTCATCATCAGGAGGTCCAATTAAAATACAGAAAATTTATAAAAAACTGAAAAATTACGAAAAATCACAATTGAAAACTTACGTGAAAGTCAAAACATTTTTTGTATAGTGTAACATATTAAAATTAACATTAACACAAATTAATAATAAATAATTTAAAATCAATAAAAATGTGACATACACAGCACACAACATGGAAGAACTGACTTAAGTCATATTATTAATTACATCAAGGTCACAATAATTACTAGAAATTTTACACATGTTACTTAAACACTTAAACTACGTATCACAGAAAAATGACTAGAAACGTTATCACTACTCATACAAAGAAAGCTAGAAATGAGTAAACTACTTAATTTTTGAATTTGATTTCAAAATATGATTGTGTTACTCAAATTCATTGTATCTGTTTTTAAGTTTACTTAAAACAAAGTTGACTGAATTTCCAGTATAATTGTTTTTTTTATAAAATAACAAGTTGGGTAAAAGACGTAATAGATAACATCGAAATTTGTTTTCTTATCCAACTAGTAACAAAACAAAATTGGAAATGTCCAGTTTAAAGTTAGTGACCTAAATATTTTCTCACCGGCATGTCAAACTGATCTAACGCGGATATACGTATCTGATATTTGATTTTGTAATGTCAAGCTGCAATTAGTAATGCTTGTTGAGATAATATTTCACGAATTTTAATTAGTACAAGCGTATGGCAAAATTATTTTAGCAATCACGAAATATTTAAAACTTAATATTGACAAATTTGAGCAAACATATTTATTTAAATCATTTGCTAATAAGAAAATATTAATGACATTAAGTCATATTCTGAAGTAAACGGGTTATGTTGCATTCAGAGATATTTAATTATAATTAACAATCATTTTCAGAATGTGAAAAATAATTAATGTCTTAATTTCGTAGCTGTAAATGCTAGTTATTTTATGGTGATCAAAAACTATGTTTTGTTTGTAATTGATAACCTGATAACTTTAATTTAAAATAAAAAATATGTCTTAATTTTAATAATTCAATAAATACATTATTAGATGTGAATTTATGTATGTAGGTGTGGTATACAGAGTGTATCATAACTTCGAGTACATACGTTAAAGGTATATGTTGTTTGATATTCTGATTACGAATCAAAAATAATTTTTTTTAAATTCGAAAAATTAAGGGTAGTTTACCTGCAGCATTTTTGTAGTACTGCACTGGATTCGTTTTCCTATTAAACACAAACAAGAGAAATAGGTAATCAAACATCTTAAATTACATAATACTAGTAAAATGAACATACAAAATTTAATTATTTTTAATAAAACAATAATTACTTCAGCCAGTGGCAGTGGCAATGAAAATTTTTTGACTGGAAACATGAAAATTAATTCTGCGATTTAAAAAAAATTCTTTTTGATTTGTAATCAGCATATCAAACTACATATATCCTTAACGTATGTACCTGAAGTTATGAAACACCGTATATTAGATGTTTAAATCAAAAATATCCAAATTTCTATATTTATATAAATATCACATTTTCAATCATTGGTACAAACCATAACATATATAAGTATTTAGTAAAAAGATGCGATACTAACACTGTGTCAGTACCAATTGATTTCGATTTCAAAACCTTTACATAAAATTTTTTATCCTGTTAATTTGAATATTCTGCAACTATTTCAACCACACCAGTTAAACATTGCTAAGAATGTAAACAAACACAAATTATCACACTTGATTATCTCTCACAATTATATATTTAAAATTTATTTGAAACATGATATATGTAATATGTTAAATAAGTACCAACCCCTGGTATAAGACGTACTCTTTGTAACCAGTAAATAAATAATAATAATATAAGTATTTAGTTTTATGCCTGTTTTACCTGATTCAATTTATTGATCAATAAATTGACTAAGTTTTGTTTTAAATTTATTGTTGTGTGTAATACGAAAATTTCATCAATTTTTACTTCACCAATCAATAATTAATTCATTTATTGACGAAATAGAACGTGTTCTTTTGGGAAATTCTAGGTTTTCATAGTTTTGTCGTTGTATATTAATAACTAGCTGCAATAAATTTCTTTCAATCATTCCCTCTTAGATAAAATGAACATGCTACACTTGTACACAACTAAAAATACAAACTAGTATAAAATTACGCAAATTATACTACTTTGACATTTGAATAAATGGTACTACATTTTGTTCTCGCTAATGTGTCCAAACTAGAATTGCAGAATTTCTTTATCCGATAAAAATGAAACAAAGTCCATAAATTAAAAATAATTGTCAGTAAATATTGAAAAGTAAATACAATTTTAATTAACAATATTTCGTGGGAAAAAAATTCTGACTTTATAAGTTGGTAAATGTAGTAGATTCGTCGGTATTTAATACAAGCTAAAGCTGGGCTCAAACAAAAGAATAGCAACCGTATTTCAACCAGTTTCATTAGCAAATTTATGTTATTTTATTATTATATTTCACTTTCTTGTTTAATATTTATGTAATATTTTATTTTTTATTACTATAAAAACAGAATAATAATAAGCAATAATAAATATATACATATTTTCATATAATATTGTTATTAAAGAATTAGAAATTCTTCTTTTCCAAGACTCGTCGAAGATTCAATTTCGCGGCGCCGCTATTTGACAGCCAATGGGCTACTTGCATGGTGGTAATGAAAATCAGATTTGAGATTAGGCCTAAAAGATTGATAAAAATACAAATTTTATTTAAAGAAAATTATATTCTTTTTAATAAATTGAGAAAGAAATTTTGCTGTGACGTCATTATTTTGTATAGGAGATTCTACGCACGTCACATCACTTAGTATTCAATTTTGATTAATTAATTTTAGGCATAATGATAAAAATTTTGTGAAAATAAAAAATACGGGTTCCAAGAATTTATCTCTTCTTCAAAAATATTTAATTTAAAAAAATCATGCCCAAGTAGCCCATTCTCACTAGGATTATTTTTTGCAAAATTCAGAAGCTTAAGCGGTCTACGTTTCTTCCGAATTCCTAGAATGCTCTCGATTTTACTTTTATTTATATTCCACTCTTTTCCTCCCTACTTCGGATGCCAGAAACCAGCCCGAAACTTGTACTTTGCCGCATCCTAGCTATACAATGTCATTTTGAAGTTGAAAAATACTGTAAAAGTGATTTCGTTGCGAGTAAACTGTCAGATTATTATTGACTTCAGGATAATGTTTTTATAAATATTTAATAGAGAAAGAATTGATTTACAGATGTGCCTTTTTATAATTTAAAAAATTAATTTGTATCATGAGATATAACCGTGTAAAGTTTGCATAAATTGGATTTTATTTTAATTTTTTTTTATAATCATGTACAATTTTTTAATCAAAATTTTAAAAGGCACATCTGTAGAAATAAAATTTTAGCATTCTTGTACTGGCCACAAAACACTGGCTACGTTAGTTCATTTTGTGGTATTATAAAATTTGTAACAGACATTTAACATGATTGTAGATAGTAGATTTGTATGTAGGTATGTATGTTATTAAGAACCATGAAAATACAATTACAAATTCCGATGTATAAACACAATAGGCACTCCAAAAATTTGATTATGCGAACCGCCAAACAGTAATCGTGAAATCAAATGTATGTGTATAGTAAATAGTTCAATAGTGCCTGCCTGCTATTTAATATAACAATGATAGTAAATATTCAAGTAATATTAGGTTAAGTAACAGTTGCTCAATCACAATAAAGTGCTTAATATATTTTCACACCTACTTGTCTCCGCTCAGGTCGTACTTATTCTATAAACGGCTTAACATGACGTAACTTTCAAACTATACATGCCAGGTTTCAATTGCTGCTGCATTATCCGCTTATGATATTTGTTTCACGCTCAACAACGGTAATATGAATTAATTGTTAATCATAAATACACAGTAGTTGCAATGCTGTATCACTTATTATTATACGATTACTATCGATAACTCAAACATCGGTGAAACTACAACCTCTCGCCGCATCTAGAAAACTGAGTTATAAACATAAATGTACGTACAATCCGGTGCCCATTGCAAGAATTTTAGATTTGGTATAATAGCAAACGCAGGAAGATTTATACATATGGGAAGGTGCTAAATAAGGTCGAATGAACTAAATAAACAACCCAGAAGAACCATTCTTGACTCTCACATACTTGGTGAATGAATGTTTTGATATGCTTTTGATGCCTGATTTCATTTTTAAATTTCCATCTTCTAGTGTTTTTCTTTTCCTGTTTGAATAGGCTAGATTTGTACTCTTCTGTGTTGAAACCATCCTCCGTTCAATTACTACAACATTTGTGTCGTTTGTGTCAACGTGTCACCTATCAATTTTTTTACGCAGAAACAAAAATCAACCGATCATGGATTATAAGATTTTAACGTTTTATTTGATAAATTTTATTTTTTCAAAATCGGCATGAAAATCGTCATTTACAGACTAATTTGCGGCATGAAAGTCAGATTTTCATGACTAGGCATGAAAATAAAATTTTCATGCCTAGTCATTTTTACTTTCAACTTTGTTTACTTGTCATGACAACTTTTTCTAAAATTTGTGACAGCTCTGATGATTTGTCACAGCTCTGATGATTTATGCAAACCTAATTTTTTTTATAATTTTAAGCTTAATTGCCGATTTAAAAAAAATAGAATACATCACGCGTCATAAAAATGTCTTTGCTTGACTCGGAGGCTTTGAAGAAATGCTCGGACGCTGCGCATCCTCGCATTCTTCAAACGCCTCCTCGTCTGCAATGAAACATTTTCATGACTTGTAATGTAATATACTATTTTTTATAATTTTACTACAGTTCTTAAATGCTACCAGATAAAGACAATTTTTTTTATAACGTAAGTTGCAAATAACTTTAAAATTAAATACTATATTTTTATCCAAATTTATCGAAATTCTTGACAATTAATCTTTTCATTCTTTAAAAAATATCTCTTCCGGTAAAGATATTAGTACCAATATCTAATGAGCTCTTCCAATTTGTATACAAATGTAAAATACCAAATATTAACATTTTTGTGTAATTCTTATTTGTTTTATCCGACAAACAGAAATCCGGCCTTGACCACATCCACACACGCATACATTTATCAGAAATGAGTTGTAAGGGCCTTAATTCGTGCTCATCCACTTAAAACTCACAACCCGGAACCCGAGTTTTAGCACGATTGCAATACCTCCCTTACAGGTAAGCGAGAGGTAAAAATTGTTGTTTTCCCAATAAGTTGCGAAGTTGATGCACATTCGGGCTCGTTTTATAGCATTTTCCATGAATTGTCTCCTTTAAAGATGGACTGTTCGTATAGAGAGACCCATGACTTAAAAAAACCCCGAAAAAAGAAGTTTGGAACAGTCATATTGGGCGATCTCGCGGGTCAGTGCAAATCGCCAAAACGAGAGATCCTTTGTTGAGTCTAGTAGCAAAAATGTTATGAGGTAGTAATGTTTAAAAGACATGGCGCAGTGACTGAAAAATTTAATTGAAGAATAATACTGCCTGTTGAGTACATAGTAAAAAAATTTTTTTTTGGGAAAATACCTTTTTTTTCATTTCCCAGGGATCACTTTCCCTGGCCCCCCTACCTATGGCCATGATTAAGTATAATATTTTGGGTCCGGTAAAGACACATTTTATATTAAGAATGTACTGTAACGAAATGCTGCAGAATTTTATAATGGTCTCTTTTGGATAAAAGAAGTGACTGTAAGATTCTCATTTCGTTAGGGATTTTGCCATGAAATGTTAAATAGTTTGAATGTATATAATAAAGGAGCTCTTGTACCAGCGTTGACTGATGTATTGAACCTTCAGGAGGTTTACATCTACCAATGACATAAATCAAATAATTTATCAGTGAGTTACTGTAGCTTGAATACGAAATGAATGCAAAATGAAATGATCGAATAAGAGTGTCGAATATAGAAGAAATATTTTTTCATTACGTAATAATGTTAATTAAATAATTAAAAAATCGATTGTCCAAAATATTTGTTTTGTATCTATAGATACATAAACTTGAAAAAGTCTAATTGTGAATAGAAACTTAAACTAATTTCAACGGATTATTTTTTAAATGGAAGATGAAAGATAAGATATTATAAATATGGGAATTTTGGTAAGTGTATTTATATATTAATTATCTATCCGAGTAGGTACCTATACCATATTTTTTGAAAATTGAAATTAATATTTATTTATTTCTCTCTCTTCGTCTATGATTTTTTCAAGGAGATATCCATGTTATTCTGTCAAGTGCTTGTTCTTAGATTTTCTCTAATACCTTTTTGCCATAGTTTCTCCTAGGCCTTCCTAGGTTCTTCTTTCCTGTAGTTTGTGTTTCAAAAACAGTTTTCAGGATTTTGTTTTCCTTCATACGGGTAAGGTGTCAACCATCTCATTTGGGATTGCGTTACGTAGTGGTTTAGAGATGCAGTTTGGAGCCTGTCTCTTATGGTTTGGTTTCTTACTCCGTCCAATTTGGATTTCTGCGCAACTTTCCTGAGGTTTGTTGCTTATTTGCGTGTCCTTGTGTTAGAGACCATGACCATGTGTCACCGTTGGTACCCAAATTAATCGGTACACTGCCATTTTAGTATTCTGTGTGACTTCTTTCTTGTCTAAAAAACTATCTTTGATTGCATAGCATACGTTTGATCTAGCGGATATTCTACTGTTAATTTCTGAGTCGAGTTTAGCATCCTCTTGGCTACAGGACCCTAAATATTTGAATGATTGGACTTGTTCTAGCTCGTTACCTTCTATTTCTATTTTGTGCTTTTCTTGGTTCTGGCTACAATCATTGTATTCGTTTTGTGTTTGTTTATGTTCATGCTTCTTCTCTTGGCTTCTGTGAACCAAATATTTATATTATAAATAACGGTTTTTCCGTAATATTGGATGATTTCTGTTGTACTTTTGACTATAATTGTATAATTATTTTAATGTGTTTAATTTCAAAAATCTTTAATGATTGCACTACAAATTGTGATAAATAAGTAATCCCAACTCCTGAGGAGGGCTCATGTGGGGCCGAAACAGATAGAGTGGTGTAAAATATATATTTTTTGACTGCAACCCATTTACTTCAATCCTTTTAATAAATCTTCCAGTCAAGTGAATTCCAACTTCATTTATATTGTGTTGGAGGTCTTCCTCGTTGTTTGCTAGGATAACAACATCATCTGCGAATGCCATATGCGACAATTTAGTTTCTTGTAATTTCCTAAAGCCTAAGTCGAGCCTAAGTGAAACTTTTCTGTTTTTGTTGGCACTTTTTAATTATTTCATCCATAACTATAATAAAGAGCAGAGGGCTTACGATGCAGCCTTACCTAACTCCCGTATAAGTTTTGAATTCTTGGGATTTTTTATTACTTCTGACATAGTTTCTTGTATTTTTATATAGACTATGAATAGCTCCTATAAGGTTATTGTGTACTTTGTATTTTTCCAAAGCTTGCCAGACTATATGCCTGGGCACTCGGTCAAAAGCCTTTTCGAAAACTACAAAGACCAGATGTAATACTTTTCCATATTCTGTAGTTTTCTCCGATATTAGAGAAGATTAGATCTTGTGTGCTTCTACCTTGCCGATTATAATATTTTGTGTGCGGTAAGGACACATTTTGTATTAAGGATGTGTTGTTACGAAAGGCAGCAGAATTTTATAATGATATATTTTGGATGTGACTTGAGCGAATTTGTCTACGTACGATTCTGTTACGTTAAGCCCTATTCGCACGGCGATCTTTGGAGATTCTACGGAGATTAAGAATCCCGGAAAAGAAGAAGTTTTTTTTCTTTCTAGTGAGAATTATTTGTTAAATTGCGGTGTCGCTAAATTGAGTCTTCAATGAGTCTTGGAAAA
Organism: Agonum fuliginosum; assembly: GCA_947534325.1. NCBI lineage: Eukaryota > Metazoa > Arthropoda > Insecta > Coleoptera > Carabidae > Agonum > Agonum fuliginosum. The sequence goes on from OX384043.1 coordinate 20,790,073, forward strand.
GAAGAATTTACAATTTGTTGATTGCTTCAAAACCACGGAATTATCACTAGAAAGAAAAAAACTTCATTTCCAGGATTCTGAATCTCCGTAGAATCTCCAAAGATCGCCGTGCGAACAGGGCTTTAGGGATTTTGCCATGAAATGTTAAATAATTTGAATGTATACTATAATAAAGGAGCTCTTATACCAGCGTTGATTGATGTATTGAACCTTCAGGAGGTTTACATCTACCAATGACATAAATCAAATAATTTATCAGTCAGTTACCGTAGCTTGAATACGAAATGAATGCAAAATAAACTGATATCGAATAACAGTGTCGAATATAGAAAAAATATTTTTTCATTACGTAATAATGTTAATTAAATAATTTAAATATCCATTGTCCAAAATATTTGTTTTGTATCTATAGATACATAACGTTAAAAAGCGAATTGCGAATAGTGCGTGCAAAAATTAATTCATAAACTAATTGAAATTGATTATAATTTGAAATGGAAGAAGAAAGCTGAGACGTAAAAATGGGAATTTTGGTAAGTGTATTAATGTATTAATTACCTATCCGAGTAGGTATACTTCATTTTTTAAAAATTGAAATTCATTTTATTTAAATATTGAAATTATGATGAAAGAATCAATACAGCATATTGTGATTATTTTGTTTGACTGAACGGTTGTTTTGTTAGGAGCAGATTATTAATTTATAGAATGACAGTGGTGTGAAATAGATTTGTGAAATGTATTCGTAGCTGGTGAATCTATTCATATTTTTTGTATGAACTTATTGTTGAGGAAGGTTGTAGTTCATTGATAATGTTAAACATTTGAGATTAATTGTTAATATTTTAGAGATGCATAGACTGAATGTTATGTATCAGTTGATATTGCGATATCTAAGCGAAAGCGTAAAGTTTTCAGATTGATAGAATGAGGAAAGGAAAATTACTGAGAATCATTTAACTTGTGAAGGGTTTATTTCAATTCCTTAGGTTCGGTTCGCGGTTCACTGTGTTTTAAAGGGTTGAGTTTTGTTCCGGTTTTTATATTTCTTCTTGAAATGAACCAATGACATAAATCAAATAATTTATCAATCAGTTACTGTAGCTTGAATACGAAATGTATGCAAAATGAAATGATCGAATAAGAGTCGAATATAGAAGAAATATTTTTTCATTACGTAATAATGTTATTTAAATAATTAAAAAATCCATTGTCCAAAATATTTGTTTTGTATCTATAGATACACAAAGTTAAAAAGCGAATTGCAAATAGTGCGTGCAAAAATTTATTCTTAAACTAATTGAAATCGATTATAATTTGAAATGGAAGAACAAAGCTGATACGTAAAAATGGGAATTTTGGTAAGTGTATTAATATATACTCGTATATCCGAGTATACTACATTTTTTGAAAATTGAAATTCATTTTATTTTAATATTTAAACTATTATGAAATGGATCAATAGAGGATATTGTGATCATTTTGTTTGACTGAACGATTGTTTTGTTAGGAGTAGATTATTAATTTATAGAATGACAGTGGTATGTAAAATATATCCGTAGCTGGTGAATTTATTCATATTTTTTGTATAAGGACTTATTGCTGAGGAAGGTTTTAGTAGTTTTATTTGTGCTATATTCTTCAGTGTTCATTGATATAATGTTTACACTTGGTGAATGAGATTAATTGTCAATATTTTAGAGATGCATAGACTGAATGTTATGTATCAGTTGATGTTGCGATATTTAAGCGAAAGAGTAAAGTTTTCAGATTGATAGAATGAGGAAAGGAAAATTACTGGGATTCATTTAACTTGTGAAGGGTTTATTTCAATTCCTTAGGTTCGGTTCGCGGTTCACTGTGTTTTAAAGGGTTCAGTTTTGTTCCGGTATTTATATTTCTTCTTGAAATGAACCGGTTACCGGTTTTCTATAAAGCAGTTCAAGTTCCGGTTTCGGTTCAATGATAATATTAAATAACAAGAAATTAATTTTAAGAAATCGTTCTAGTTTTGGACTAACATATAACAAATTTCTTAAAAAATTAAAAACTTGGTTTAAGTTAAGCCAAATTATTTTTAACGGTTCGGTTTTCGGTTTGGTTCGCGGTTCGCTAAAATAATGCGATTTGTTCTGGTTTTCTTTCCTGTCTCTGGCTGTAACAAAATTATTGTGTCTTCTTTAGAGAGGAATGATTGATAAGTTTGAATTGTTAGTGTTTGAGAGAGATTAAAAGTATAGTAATATTGGTAGTATGTTGTTCTTTCATGACAATATAACCTGAGAGATTGAAAAAGAATGTCTGCTAGTTGTAAGATTAGAGATGCTTATTTGACTTGAATATAATAAAGTGCCTACTAGTGCCTATTGATGAAAATTAAATGAATTAGATTTCGAATCAGAGAATGAAATAAATTTGAGTAGATAGTAGCGTTAATTGATATTTTGCACCAAGGAATGAGTACCTATATTATATATATATATATATATATATATATATATATATATATATATATATATATATATATATATATATATAGTATATATGAGCATATTTATAATTAAAAAAGCCACAAGTTATAAAAACTTAGTTTATTGCAAATACTCTAAATGCATTGAGCGCAAGATATGATAGTTAGTAGTGTTCTCGTTTACATGTTTTTAAGAGCATGGTTAAAATAGATCGTCTATTTATAGTTGGCGTAGGAACAGAGTTCATTTATCTGTGACGTTGTGTTCCAACGTCATAATGCATAGATAACCAGCTGATAATGAACTTTGACTAGTATACAAATTCGATTTTATTTCTTTGCGATTGTGGAAAATTGATCAATTATTCATTACGATAAATTTTGCAAAGTAAACATTTGTTTCTTTATGTATTTAACTCTAAACATAAATAAAAGCAATGTACGTTTTTGTTTGCCCTCTATAAGTATTACTTATAATATTCTTTGACTAACAGAAAATAAATTGATGAAATAATCGTATCCAGATGTTGATATGTATTCAAAGGATCGTCGGATGATGGATGATAAAAAAGAATCAATAAATTACTCCTAGACGCAGACGTTTCTGTTAATATTTAACCATTCTCAATTCTACAATTACACAAATACACATGTAAATATACAATCACAAACAAAAATTATTTTCACAGTTTACCTACCTCAGAAGTTTTTTAAATTACAATTAAAATTAATTTAATTGAAATTTTAAAAACTTCTGAGGTAAACTTTGAATATATTTTTTGTTTGTGATTGTATATTTACCTATTATTTTAACAGATGAAATTATAAATATGCCTTAAGTTTTTTCAGTATTTATATTTTAAAACAAATTTTTCCGCAATTTGAGTATGTCGAAATCTGCTACAGTTTACGTGTTTGTCAATTTTTCGTCCAACTCCAATTATAAATAATTAATTCATTTCTAATATGTGTTTATGCAATAACAGTCAACAGGTGTGGTGTTTTGTATATTGTATACACTTTAGATCAGAGATCATTATGTTCACAAATTAATAGCCAATTTTCTATAGCCGTCAGAGTTCAATAATGTATTGTTAAACGATAGTTGTTGATAGATTTTTACGCGATCCATTGTTGATTAGTAGAATGGTTATTTTTATATAGGTTAAATGATATTAATATTATTGTTAATATTGTGTCATGATTTATTGTTTCTATTTACTAACATAAACACATAATAACTGTATCAATTTCAAATTGCCTTTAAAAGATTGAAATGATATTTTACTGAATTGAAAAATAAATAAGTATAATAATAATAATATCTAAGTATCACGCCTCTTACCCAACGTGGATGTGGCAGCCATTATTAAAATAGAAAATAATAAAATATACCTAATGTTTGAAAATATTAATTTAATGTAAGATTTTGAATTAAATGATGTAAGTATAGGTCAGGTTGTCAGGTACAATAATTAGTATTGCGTTACAAAAATAGATGACAAAACGTTTTCTTAATAAATTTAGAGGTCAAACTAGTTAAAGATATTTCAAGTTGAAAAACAAAAGTGATGTTATAATTATTCTCATTCCTTCATTCATTGTTTTCCAAAAATTGAAAAGATAAAAGTTATTTTTATAAATTATTTCTACATCATAACATGTTAAACTTTTATCTACAAACACTTCACTAAAATAAATATGATAAAAATTACGTCATGTTTATGTCTTTAAATAATTGTAAAACATTGCGCAATAATTAGAATATCAAATCAAAAATATTTTTATATTATGGCCGTTCTATTTTTGATGCAATTTTTTAATCCGGGTGCATTACACTATAGATATTTATTTTACAGATCCTGGTTTAAAATATAAATCCAATTTAAATTTTTCATTATTTAATTTGAACAAATTTTGCTCATCAACTTAAATCTGCAAAAGTAGGCAAATTTTTATTTCAATATGTTAATTTTTAATTATTAAAATTTTGAAACACTGTTATCGTTACGAAGTAAAATTACGTAGGTATCTAATTCTAATGTTAAATTTTATCTTGGTGAGACTTAAAGATACAATTTAGATCAGTGAATTTAATAAGAAACCCGAAACTATTTGAGATTATGTAAAAATCTGCAGTAAAATGTAATAGTCAACAGCATGTCAAAAAGGTGCTTAATCTGACAAATTTTGAATAATTAATTAATTAGTAAAGCTTTGATGTTGGTTTACTTTCACTTTTTCAACATTTCTTCTGATTACAATCGAAATATCTGAACAAAACATAAAATATTTCAAAATTAACATTATTTTAAAAGCTTATTTCTCTTAAAAATACAATTTACAATGATTTATTAGCCAATTACTAACTGCTATTTTAATTAGTAAGAACAGTAACAGTTCAACTTTAATAATCAGATATGCACGGCATGATTAGCATCTTGTGACATGTATTTTTAACTTGGTATAATTTTTTTGACACGCGAGACAAGCAAAAACTGTCCATTAATATTTGAAGAAATATTCAGCTGTAAAATTAGTTGACAAATATCAGTTTTATTAGATTACATTCAATTTGACCTTATTATTTTCTAGCCTGTATTGTTGCGATTCAAAATTGAAAGTTAAAATATTCTAAATTGATCATTTAAAGATAAATATAAATGTTACAGAATTTATAGTGAAATGTAGTAATTTACGTTTTTGATAAAGATAAAAATAGAATGGAGTGTCTTAGTATATAACATTGAGACAAGAAAAATATCCTAATGAGAATAATTGTAAATTTCACATGCAAATTCATTTTATAATTCATAATCACTTAAATAGAGATTATATTTATATGAATTTATATTACTGGAAAAAAAACTATCGCATTTTTGTATAAAAAACATCTAAAAGATAAACTGAATAATATTTTATTAATTTAAAGAGGATATATCTTTTAATTGTAAATGATTTTATGGTATATATTTTGAATACAGGTGTTATTATTATTAATATCGTAAGTTTGTAATAAAATATTTTAAATAATTGCGCGCCATGCATCCACGCGCATATTTTAGTTCATGTACGGATCAAAAGAGGCGCTTGTGCATGACGTATCGACATTGCCTGACATTATAATTTTATGCCCTGTTCACACGTTGCTACTTTGAAGACACATTCGTGCTACTGTAGCAAGAAAAAATCTGAGTCGCTTGTCAAATAGCAGCGCTGCTAATTTGTAGCATCAAAGTATCAAGAACTACTCGTTGATAATTTCACATCGTTGATCGTTGTGTGTGTAGATAGCGATTTTTTGCGGTAATTGTTTCGATTTGAATTTCTTTTCATGCTACAGTAGCACGTATGCGTCTTCAAAGTAGCAACGTGTGAACAGGGCATTAGAAAAATGCAAATTTATAATTTAATAACAAAGCAAGAACTAATAAACAATAATATTTACTCAAAACATAATCGCATTGACTGTCCTGAAATTAATAAACAAAACATGTTTACATTTAATGTCAAAAACGTCGTTTTGGTTATACTGATTTCAGTGAATCTTGATAATACTTTTGGTACAATCTTCGTTTAAAACAAAATTTTGTGTTAAAGCAATCAATATTACATAAAAAGACTTTGATAAAGTCAAAATTAAATGCGCGCGCACTCCAATCTATTTCAATGTAACTTCCACGATCAGAAGCAACACCGGTCGCGTACAGAAAACGTCTGCATTGTGATACTTCGAAATTTTAGCAACTTTTTAACCGTTCCTTTGCAACCATGGCGTACTGTATGCGAGTTTTGCATCGCCAGGTAATTAATTAATAATTATAGTATAATTAAGACATTATTTTTAACAGTTGTCACATTGGTTAGAACTCACAAAACTTGGTTAACTTTTTAAACGTAATATTAGGACAACCTTGCTTTAATTAATTCAAAAAGTCACGCGGTTTTTAAACAATTTAATTAAAATTTAGATCTTAATTATGTAACATATTTGTTTGAATGTGATATGAGATTCCACTTGTTTTTGGCTGTCTACCAAGCTCAAGGGTCAATCTGTCTAACCTGAAAAGATTCTAATTTTATTGTTAGTGATCCCTTTTAAGCTAAATTCAAATCTACCCAATAAGTATAAGTGGTTGCTGAAGCAATCAACGACTTAAAAATTCTTTTCCTGGACTCATAAGATTCTGATTAGCAGCGCTATAATTTGACAGACAATTCTCACTAGGATTATTGTTCTCAAAATTCAGAAGCATGAAACAATCTTAAAGATTTCTTGTGTGAATAATTTAAAAGAGAAAATAAATTCGTTTTACTTATAGATTATTTGTGTATGTACTAAAATTTATTTGGATTGTTATGCGTGTTACTATATGAATTTTAACAATGAATATTTTTTTAGGGTTCGAAGGCAACCAACTTCCTGAATGAAGCAAAATGCTTCCATACGTCACCTCTATCTGCTGCTGCCGCAAGAGTTGCGATGAGCAAATTCGATTCACATAATTACTTACCCTACGAGAAACTGCAAGAAACCCTCGATGTTGTCAAGAAGCGTTTGAACCGTCCCCTAACATTGTCAGAGAAAGTATTATACTCCCACATTGATGACGCGCGAGGCCAGGTATATAATTTAATTTAACAAAGTTAAAATAATCACTTTAATTTTCATTGCCAGTTGTACCGCTAGATTTTTAAAACAGTGCTCAAATAATTAAAAGATTAATTTAAACAATTCGTTCCAGTTTTAGACTAAAATTTAAGAAACAAAAAACCCGTTAATTTTCAATCAATTAAATATGTAAGTTTATACCAATCTCGGCATAATTTGAATAACATGTGAAAAAATAATTGGCCAGATCAAAATCAAAATCTCGTACTGTCAAGAGAAGTGTAAAACCATATCAAATTAAAATTCTGCTTAAAATTTGAGTAGCTGCACTTGCACAACAAACTTAACTTCTATTTTTATTTACTTCTAATTTGTTTATTTAAATAAAGCTTAAAATGAAAAATTCGTAACCCAACTGACCATTAGCAATGAATGAATTTCTCAAATTCTTTAGCTACGTAAAATATAGCGAGTCTATCTCTATCTACACACCTATTACGTATCTCACACCCCATTTTTACAGCTCCTTTGTAAATGCGTATTAGTAATAATGAGCATAATATTTATATTTATTTGTTAAATTAGCTTTATTTTGATACGCAGATTTAAACAGAAATAACATTGATGAAGCGATGTTTTTCTTATCGCATCACATAACATTTTTTTGCGTTTTGTAGTCGTAAATTCCATTGTACTGTTGTACATGCTACGCTAGTCAGTAATTAGTTTTAGGTTACATAATGCTTATTTTTTAACGAATTATGCTAAATAAAATAAAATTGTAGAAATCATATTTACAATATTTATCAAATGCTGTTTACCACAGTACAGATGATTTTCAGGGTGTCTACCGACCTTGACTTCCTAGAATACCTGAAAAAATCCTTGAATTAAAAAATAGTCTTTAAAAATTAAATTATTATTTTTATTCAATTTTGACGTTTCACATCATGAGAAGCATAAGAAAGGTATTAAGTTCTTTATTTAGTTTAGTTCAATTAATTTTATACAAAATCCTGTCCTGGAATACCTGAAAAAATCCTTTAATTTCATTTTCAATATTCAGTAGACACCCTGATTTTGTTCATTTGATAATGAAAACTAAAAACCACATAAAAGTCTAAAATAACTGATTAGAAATACAAGCACTACAAAAATCTCCAATAAAAATTAATTTGAATTCATGATTGCAAATTGCAAGTAACTGTACAATTTTTTAATGTTACATATTTTCATACGATTTTTTCTTTAATTGAAAATAATTCGTAATCTTCGAGTAATCTTATTATAAACAGACCTAGGTAAGCTACTGATACTTTTGTACGCTCGAGTACGCTCAAAATGACGTCAAAAAAGTATTTAAAATAACGTTTAAAAGACATAAAAATGTCATTTAAAAAGTCGTAAATTTGTTCTACGCTAAGACGTATCCTGCACGATTGATCGACGTAAATTAGTACGTCATTATGACGTCGATTTTAGGTCGCTGTATTACTAAATTTAGGAATAAATTTAGAAATTTGAAAATATGAGAGAGCGTGAGAGAGTAATATTTTAATTTGTGATACACTGGCATGTAATCACGGTTTTTGTAGAAATACTTTACTTTCTTCGACAAAATATTTTCAATACGCGTTATACACACTATTTTTTCTACTCCTGTAAAACAAGGAAGTTAAAAATACAAAAATAACCATTAATTTTTGACATGTGCTGTCAAAATTTTAAATTTTTGTGAAATATCAATGTTGCTGCGAAAACAATGGACATTCAAAAAAAGCAAAACTGTGTTGCAAAGTGCCGATAAGTGTGCAACAAAGTACTTTGTCACACACTTAGGTACTTTGCAACACACTTAGGTACTTTGCAACACACTTGCGACAAACAGCTGCTTTCAACATTAAAAACAATGTAGAAACATGAACTTTCAGAAGCAGGCGTAGAAAACGATTTAATTTTTTATATCACAGTCGAATGATGCAACAATTGCAGTTGGATATCAAATTAAATGGATTTTTTAAATCGATTAAAAATCAGTTTTTGTGAAATATTTAAAAAAATCGATTTTAAAAAAATCCATATTTACTTGTCGATTCGGTAAAGCGATTTTGAATAAAACAATGTATTTTGAAAAAATTGATTATTTTTCTTTATTCGTCACCCGTAGCTACTATTTATTTTAAAATGTAGCTAACGTACAGAATTCTTAAACAAATAAGCTACGTAGCTACTGCCCAGTTTTATTTATTTTTCTGGAACAAACAACATTTCAAAATCCTTTCTTTCTGTAGGAAGTCGAACGCGGCACCTCCTACCTACGTCTACGCCCTGACCGCGTCGCTATGCAAGATGCCACCGCACAGATGGCCATGTTACAATTCATCTCCAGTGGCTTGAAGCGTGTCGCAGTTCCCAGCACAATCCACTGTGATCATTTGATTGAAGCCCAAGTCGGCGGAGCCGCAGATTTGAAGCGTGCTGAAGATTTGAACAGAGAAGTCTATAGCTTCCTCAAGACTGCTGGTGCTAAGTATGGAGTTGGATTCTGGAAACCTGGATCCGGTATCATCCATCAGATCATTCTTGAAAACTACGCTTTCCCTGGTAAGAACCATAATGCCCCACATTAAAAAAAACATACAATTATTGTTTGCATCGTTCATATTATTTATCAATTTGATTCATTCATGCATTCAGTCAATCCACTTATATATTAGTCGTCTACATTAGAGCAAGATCCCAGGACCACCAGCCCTTACTTATTTTCTCAGAAACCAAATGTATGGGATTAAGTAGTGTAAGTATGTACAGGGTGATCAAAACCAAGTGATAATCAAGTGATCTGGGTAGTGCTCAATTTTTACTCCACGGAAAAAATTATTAGCATTAGCTGTCAATCCAGTGGCATGTATTTTCATGTCAACATGTCATTTTATTTGTAAGTTGTAAATGTGTTTATATTAAGTTTACCACCCGAAATGGTTTTGACAGGCGAACACTATAAGTTTATTATCGAACCATATATTCGATCAGGGGTACTTAAATACTTACTAAAATAAAATAATTATTATCCTAATTCGCACGCCCATGAACTTGGATATTAAACTTTTCTTCCTTGAAATCAAGTTTTGATGTCATTTAGGAAAATTGCGGGTCACGTGACTATCAGATTGTTTTGATAACTCTGTACTTTGAGTGTATGCGTACTTGCAAGCTTGGGCCGACGGCCAATTAACAGATATCCGGTGCTAAAGGTAAGTAAAAATAGTATTCACATTTCTTAAAGTTTCAGTGCTGATTTTTACGTATGTTTTAGAGAATATAATTAAAAATTAATAATCAATACTGCTAGACACTTTCCATCGGCGGTAACTGTTACCAGATACTTTAAAGCACACGTTTGACATAAAAACTGTCATACATACATTTCAATAATCAAAGTTGCTTGAAAACAAACAAGCTAAGTCAATTATGTCTGTTATTCTATTATGTCAAACGTGTGCTTTAAAGTGTCTGGTAAAAGTTACCGCCGATGGAATGTGTCTGGCAGTATTGATTATTAATTTTTAAATATATTCTCTAAAACATACGTAAAATCAGCACTGAAACTTTAAGAAATGTGAATACTATTTTTACTTACCTTTAGCACCGGATATCTGTTAATTGGCCGTCGGCCCAAGCTTGCAAGTACGCATACACTCAAAGTATATACTTACACTACTTAATCCCATACATTTGGTTTCTGAGAAAATAAGTAAGGTCTGGGGGTCCTGGGATCTTGGACTAATAGTCTAGTCGTTAATTATTGTACACATACATAATTGTCTCAGATATTTGTGTTCAAGGTCAAATACCTTTAAATTGAATTTTCAGTGATTAAAACAGCAATTCTCGAGAACTAGAAAATTCTAATCTTGTCTAGAATCCATTGGATTTAGAAAACGTTTGTAAAGGAATATTGAAATCTAAAAAAAAGTGTTGAAATTTTCCTAGCTATTGTGAAACAATGGTTTAGAAATAATTTTTGCTTAACATCTCGCTGTAGGCTTAGAAATTAGAAATGATCCAAACATCCCGAACACGCCGCTGCGTGCAGTTTGTGGGACCACCACAAGGGGGCCGACTGAGAGGGGTACACTATATTCATCGTATTGGATTGATCTGTCACTCGAGTGGAACACGTGAGAATCTGGCACATGCGTAATGAAAGCAGCCATGATTTTTCTAGATTTGAATATTCCTTTACATTAAATATCTGTATCCACTGGATTCTTGATATGAATTTTCTTTTTTTGTTTCTTTGGTATATCAGTTTTCTTTAGCATTAAGTTCGCTCGTTTTATGATTAGGTAAAAGTTTTCTCTCCATTGAATTTTCTTGTTATATTCTTGTGTTAAAGACGTTCCCTTATCCCAGACATTTTTGTTCAACGTCAAATACCTTCAAATTGAATTTTAAGAGATTTAAAACAGTTCTTACGAGTAAAATAATTTAAAACTAAGAACGTTTACACTTTTCATTTTATATTAAACATTCACAAATTCTTATGATGAGTTTAAATAATTTTAGTTGACAAAATAATATTTTAGAGTTTTTGGAAAGAGAGGGTAAATCGCCAGTGGTATTTACAAATCCTTTCATTTGATATTCATTCCACATGCCCAAACCACCGTAACATACTTTATTTCTTCTTTTGTTAGTTATTCTTTTTACGATTTATACACCAATTAACTTCACATTCCCTTGTTATACGCATAAATCGTAGTTACGCCTCGTTTGTGCTTGTGCAACCACCTCTAATCGCATCTAGTATTATCTTCAATATATCAATGGAGCCACAAGTACTCCATTATACGAGCGTCCTCTACATATTTTGTATTAAACACATTTACTTTTTTCAATTTCCCTATTTGCTGAAAGCGGATAAAACATTACAATAATGTTTTTCCTTCTAGGATTGTTGATGATCGGCACCGACTCTCACACCCCGAACGGCGGCGGTCTAGGCGGCCTATGTATTGGTGTAGGTGGCGCTGACGCCGTCGACGTAATGGCCGACATCCCTTGGGAACTGAAATGCCCGAATGTCATCGGCGTGAAACTAACCGGCAAGTTATCCGGCTGGACCTCTCCCAAGGACATCATCCTGAAGGTAGCTGACATCTTGACCGTCAAAGGCGGCACCGGAGCCATCGTCGAGTACTTCGGCCCAGGCGTCGATAGCATCTCCTGCACTGGAATGGCCACCATCTGCAACATGGGGGCCGAGATTGGAGCCACTACATCCTTGTTCCCCTTCAACAATAGAATGAGCGATTATTTGGCTGCTACTGGAAGAGGCAACATTGCCGACAATGCAAAGAAGTTCTCTAAGTCTCTCCTTACCGCCGACCCTGGTGCTAAATATGATAAAATCATCGAGCTCGATCTGAATACATTGGAGCCCCACATCAACGGACCGTTCACGCCCGATTTGGCCCACCCGATCGATAAAGTTGCTGCAGCTGCGAGGAAGAACAACTGGCCAATGAATATCAAGGTCGGCCTGATTGGTTCCTGCACTAACAGCTCCTACGAAGACATGGGTCGCTGCGCCAGCATCGTCAAAGAAGCGATGAAACATGGATTGAAGTCCAAGATCCCCTTCAACGTTACCCCCGGGTCAGAACAGATCAGAGCTACGATTGAACGTGATGGAATCGCGAAGATCTTGAGAGATTTTGGAGGAACTGTTCTAGCTAACGCATGTGGTCCTTGTATTGGACAATGGGATCGTAAAGACGTGAAAAAGGGTGATAAGAATACGATTGTCACTTCGTATAACAGGAACTTCACTGGAAGAAACGACGCTAATCCTGCTACTCACTGCTTTGTGACTTCTCCTGAGATTGTTACCGTTCTCAGTATCGCTGGAACACTCGACTTTGATCCTCGCAGGGATGAGCTTACTGGTGAGTAATTTTGGTATTATAAAATGCCTTCCATACTGCTCAAACAGATACATCTTATTTTTAATGCTGAGAGTAATATCGTAAATTTTTCAATTTTATTTATTATTATTCACCAAATCATGATTATGCAATGTCTTATTTTAACATTATACTTCAAACTTAGTTATTCACGATCGCAAAGAAGCGATATGACATCTGTTGACTACATTTTGCATTACTGTATGAAGGCATATCTTGTCAAAATAACATTAGTAGCATAATGACATTTTATGTTTGAAATAAGTTTTGCAAATAATGGAAACGGTAAAACGTGGAAAAGCAATATAGTATGCTGTGTGTAGGAATGTCATTCCCGTATGGGAAGAGAGCAACATTTAAGTTTCCACTTTTTTCCTAAAAAGGTAAAAATATGGTTACTATAACCTCAAACGCTGGCGTACAACAAACAATCGACCGATTTAAAGCATGATAATATGTTGTGAGATCTGGATAAAATATATCAAAACATATGAGAATATGCTCATGACATTTTAAAGAGAGTGATAATATTTTAATGGGTAATATTATTTAATATTCAAATCAAATTTATTATTTTCATTTATGTTATGAGAAATTCCTTCACAACAACGGCATTTAAAAAAGAATGCTGTCCCGTCGTTACATTTACTTGTAGTTAGTCATTGTACTAAATATAAAACAAAATCACGAAAATGCCTGAACAGGGTAAATAAAATTGTTGAAGTCGTACATGAAGATACGTCGAGTGAAATATATTCGTAAGTTAGGTATATATGTAATAGTACCTTCAATAATGTTTCGAGAATGATATGTGGCATCCAGGAAGACAAATATTTGTACGATACGCAGCTTCATTTTCACAAAATTATTGAGAGATCGTAATTACTACCGTTGTACCGTACCCAACATGCCTTCATAGGTCCGCCATATTGATAACGCTCGCAGCGTCACCATCGGTCATTTCAGTTGTGAATAGTTATGATTTTAATATTCTCAACTTGGCATTAAACGACAAATACTTGCAGAATAGTTTAAGATCGACTTAAAATCGACGTCATTTGACGTCGTTTTGAAGTCAAATTTAGCCATAAAATAGATCAGTTTAATACTAAAATTTCATGTCATTTTTACGTCACTCCTAAGTTAAATTTGACAGTCGTAGAAATCTTAAAATTAATTAATTAATAATGGCACCTTTTGGTAGATCATCAGGCCCGGTTTTTCAATTTGATGTTTAACTTGTAGTTCAGTAACTATTAGGTATATTTAAGCAGTAGTTAATTATTAGTTAAATGTTGTGTTTATGTTTATCAATACATTTGAAAGTGTTAGTTACGTAATCAATTTTTTTATTATATTTATAATGTTGGTAGTTATTTTGAACAGTGCACATTACTTCTGCTGTCAATTGCACGTAATCTGACATAATCTAACCCAACCTTACTTTTCTGTTTTGTTTTTGATAAATTCAATGACGTTTAAGTAATATTTTATTCTCGATTTTATTGTAATTAAAATGGGAACCCTAAAGTAGATAAAATAAAGTAGAAAATTAGTAATATTACAGAACAAGAATTACTAATGCAATTATTGATAAAAGGCACAAAAACGTTTTAGAAAATAATATAAGTGGCTAAATTACTTGGAACTCAACAAATTTTTGGTAGTCACAAATAGAAAAATAATTTTATAGCCGAAGAAAATGGGAGTCTTCACTGGAGAAAGCCAAAATCTCGTGAATATCTTGTAGATCCTATTTCTAAAAGTGATATATTTGCTCTTGATCAATTTTCGTGCGTCTTATTTAAATATCATGATCGATATGCATCAAAATCCAAATTGAATATTATAGAAAATTGACATACTTCATGAAACAATATAATTATATTATGTCAGATCGGATAACTACAACTTAACTAATAGAATAGGTAGTAGTTACCGAAATCTACAGATTACCATCATTTTGTTGGTTAACTATCACTTATAAAACGGAAAAAATATATAACTATTAGTTAACTGTTAGTTTAATTTTAACTATCAATGATAAAACCGGACATGGTCTATGTTATTTGGCTTTTAATTGAACTAGTCGCAGTAGCAGAGTGCGAAGATTTTTGTTTAATTTGTTTCTTGTCTATACTTGATTTCTAAGCTAAATGGACCTATCAGCGGGCAAACTCGCTACAGTCACTGACAACAGCTGACGAAACAAGATGGAGAACATTCGTTTGTTTACATCATTACAAAGTTTGTGTTATGTAAAACTGGTGTTACATCAGACAGTCAAAAACGATCAGTTGGATCAGTTTTAGCATTCCAACTTCAGATTGCTCCGTTTTGTTTAGAAATGAAGTATAGTACGTTTTATAACGAGTATCGAAAGTGAGAAATAGATTGACGAACGAGGTACAACCGAGTGAGACAATACACGAGCAATACGATATTACTTTCGATTCTCATAATATATCACTTATTACACAAATTTGGTAATACAATTTACATCAATATGACCATATTGGTGTCAAGGAAGATCTAACTTAATTGACAAAAGCAATTTGATACAATATTATTAGGTTATTAGTAGAAGAATAATTTCAAATTAAAAATTACGTTTTTACCATAAGAAAGCATTAGCGTCCAAGAGTAGCACTCACTAGCTTCGATTGGCTCATTATAACCATGCGCATTTAATAATGAATATGGTCTATTCCTCTGTTAGGCTCCGACGGCAAGAAATTCAAGCTCTCCAACCCGTTCGCCGCGGAACTTCCATCCCAAGGCTTCGACCCCGGTGTAGACACCTACCAAGCGCCCCCATCTGATGGTTCCGGCGTCACCATTGATGTAGACCCGAACTCAAATCGTCTACAGCTCCTCGAACCTTTTGATACCTGGACCGGCAAAGACATGGAAGATATGACGATTCTCATCAAAGTGAAAGGAAAGTGCACCACTGACCACATCAGCGCGGCTGGACCGTGGCTTAAGTACAGAGGTCATTTGGACAACATCTCCAACAACATGTTTATTGGGTGAGCGAGTTTTATGTTTAAATAGACTTGTTTAATATTGAAAATCAACGTCATTTTTACGTCACTCCGGAGTTAAATTTGACGGTCGCATACAACTTGAAAATATTCTTATAACGACGTCATCTTTTCATCGATCGTTAAATCTGTGTTACTGTAAAATGTCTTCTTTCTTCTATTTGCTGAGTTAATAAATTAATCTATCAAATATTTGATTCGAATCATTTGCCATAGACGAATATTACTAGCTATAATTTTTTATAATCTAATCTTTTCTACGTAAGGGAATTAATAAAATCACAGTTTGAAGTTTCTTATAATTATAATACATGAAATATACAGGGTGTCTATTTAACTCGGGCCACTATTGGTAATTCCTAAACTAGAACAGATACGACTTCAGTTAAATTAGACAAAAGTTACCTTATCAGAAGGCCATTCCAGTGATGTTTTTGTTTATCCAAAAATATGCACAGGTAACTAGATAGAGCAAAAACTTTAATTTTTTTAAATGGCAATCACAGTTAGCTATGGCATCATTAAAAGGAGTATTTTTTTCTCTTTTCAACTGTATGTAAAATTTCATCATTTATTTTTTAAATAAATGTTTTATTTACACAAAACATAATATACTTAATTCTAATGGCACTTATTAAAGTAGGTTTTGATAAGAACAATTTAAAACGATTTATATTGTTTTAAACATTTTTCTCGTATTGCTGTCAGTTTTTATATTGTTAAAAGTAGTTTTTAGTACTGTTGTCATATTAAATTGTTTTTATCAAGGCCTACTTTAATAAGTGCCATTAGAATTAAGTGTATTTGGTTTTGTGTAAATAAAACATTAATTTAAAAAATAAATAATGTAAATTACATACAGTTGAAAAGAGAAAAAAATACTCCTTTTAATGATGCCATAGCTAACTGTGATTGCCATTTAAAAAAATAAAAGTTTTTACTCTATCTAGTTACCTGTGCATATTTTTGGATAAACAAAAACATCACTGGAATGGCCTTCTGATAAGGTAACTTTTGTCTAATTTAACCGAAGTCGTATCTGTTCTAGTTTAGGAATTACCAATAGTGGCCCGAGTTATATAGACACCCTATATATATTTTAAAAGTTTCTAAATTGGACCAGATAAAATGTAAAACGGCAATCCAATATATTAAATCGCGTATATCTCTTAATCAAATGAACATAAAATAAAATCTTTCTTTCATACGTACATACATTATACCGGGTGTAACACCATACATGTATACATAGGCGATTAGCATTGCATTTCTCATTTATGCAGTTTCCTGCTCCCCATTTCCACGTAGGAAAATGGTAAATGTGTCAATCGAAAGGTAAAATTATTTCACACCAGATGCAATTTGTAATTTCGTTCTAAATTTCTTTTAAAGAACAATATTAGGAATTTTAAATTCGATATTTTCAAATCGAATCTTTCATTGCTGTGGTTACTTGGTACAACATTTTGAAATTTTGACGGAGGTGTCAGATTTGTTTTGTGTTTAGTTCTATTTCCTAATAAAGATATTATTAGCATGTAGATTCACCTTTACAATTATTCAAAAGTAAATTTACCAGTACTATTTTGCACCGCAACACTTGTCGTAGATTCAAATCGCCGAACATACGTTTGTACTGTTTTGACGCTCGCAATAGGCCTATTAGGAAATTGCACAGCAAATAAATCGCGAACTCTGCGTAAACTATTTCTATTATAAAACGTTTTTATGATAAAAAACACATTCATCGTTTGAATACATTTTTTAATTAAACATAAAACAAATCTGACACCTCCTTCAAAATTTGAAAATATGTTGTACCAAGTAACCATAGAAATGTAAGATTCGATTTGAAAATATCGAATTTAAAATTCGTAATATTGTTCTTTAAAAGAAATTTAGAACGAAATTACAAATTGCATCTGGTGTGAAATAATTTTACCTTTCGATTGACACCTTTACCTTACCATTTTCCTACGTAGAAATGGGGAGCAGGAATCTGTGTAAATGTGAAATGCAATGATAATCGCCTATGTATACATGTATGGTGATACACCCGGTATATTACGCTGTTTATCCAAATGGCAGCTTCACATGTTGTATCTACTTGAAATCTGTTATATAGAATAAACAGTATTATTTTTTAAATTTGGCTGTAGTTACTTAGCTACCTATTAATGATAAAAAAAATGTATTTATAATTTATGATCTCAAAATTCAGTCGAACTGTTTTAGTGAAACTATTTTTTCTCCACAGTGCAGTAAACTCAGAAAACAATGAGATGAACAAGATCCGCAACCAGATCACCGGCGAATGGGGCGGAGTCCCCGATGTCGCCCGCGACTACAAAGCCAGGGGAGTGAACTGGGTGGCCATTGGTGACGAGAACTACGGAGAAGGTTCGTCCCGCGAGCACGCTGCGCTGGAACCACGTCACCTCGGCGGTAGAGCCATCATCGTCAAATCCTTCGCTAGAATCCACGAGACCAACCTCAAGAAACAGGGGCTCTTGCCCTTAACGTTCGCCAACCCCTCTGACTACGACAAGATCAAACCCGACGACAAGATTAGCTTGAAGGGACTCAAGAACTTGGCACCCGGAAAACAGGTAGGATACTCAGATTATGAAAATAGGGAATTTACCACGAAGTATAATATAAACACAGGAGTACTCCGTATCTTACCAATACTGTATATTCGTGGCTTTTCTTGTCTTTGTGTGAGACAGAAAGATCACTACTGAGCTCGTGCGTTACCGTTGTTTATCGTCACAGAATGCATGCTCCGAGCTGGCCCGTATTTTCTCTCTCGATGAAAGGTAAACAGAAAGGCCACACTTCATCCGCCGTATTGTCCACTCCCGTCATTATACTTCGTGGGAATTTACATTTTAAGCAATGTGACAATATTGATATTAAAAATAAGGTTACTATAACAACCACAATCTGATTGGCTTAAAAGTGCGGAATAATGGTCATAATTCTTTACATTTTAATAATGAACCGTCTTACCTGTCTAAGAACGTATAATGCGCATAAATCTCAACTTTCTTAAAATTAATTTAGAACATGGCATCATACTCATAGAAAAAGAAATAGATTATTTTATCAACTATAATGATATTTTGATAATAATATGACCTGTCTTTTGTTTAGGTGGATTGCGAAATCAAACACAAGGACGGAAAAGTAGACAAGATCAAGTTGAACCACACATTGAACTCGCAGCAGATAGAATGGTTCAAAGCTGGTAGCGCCCTGAACCGTATGAAACAGATGGCCAAATAAATTTGGAGTGACTTATTTTATGGTATTATTATTTAAATTTTAATTAAATATGTAAATTGTGTAGTGCTATGATGAGTAAATTTATGTGTACAGTAGTTTATATTGTATTTTGTAAACAAATACTAAAATTCTGATAAAATTTTATTTTTGATCTATAGTGAATTTTTAAATAAAGCCTTGTTAATTTAAAATGTTAAAAATATTGTACAGAGTGTCTGTCTATATTTGTACCAGCAATTTTAGATATCAATTATACATCGTACAGATATAGACAAACAACTTGTAGCTAGTTTTTGTTGTCTTACTTTTAAACTTTTAAATAAATTGTCAGATGACCATAAAACACTGAAGTATTTGCTATTCTTCAGACACACACATCGCCGAAATACGTTGAGGCGGTTCTATGGAAGGCGTGGGTATAAATGAGAATGGAATCTCAATTACTGGAAGGCTTTAAAACTTCTGTAAGTAAACATTTTAATTATCTTCTTCATATTTGGCCGATATTTAGCTTTATATCTTTGATGGTTGAAAATGTCGACTTAAAAATTAAAATATTGGATATTTTATAGCAGCCCAGTTTGGTTTAAATTCAAAATATACATTGTACTTGGCCATATTTGCTGCACAGTTAAACATAACGATTTGAAAGAAGAATTAAACTAGATAATTGGCTTAAATTCATTTATTAGTTACATTTAAAGTGATCCGACGTTTCGGCCATTCTTTGTGGCCATTTTCAAGGCTAGAAGTGAATACAGAGTTAAATACTGAACACACAAACTTGTGTGATGAAATTTATCAACATGTCAGTATGTTGGTGAATTAAAACGATTTGAAATTCAAGCACTATATTTAAATTGACTCTAGTCAGCCTTACATGATACATTTGAATGACAAAGACAATAATTATCACGTAATTACTATTTTTAAGTAGTTAATATTAATAGCATTATGTACCTATTTCTAGTTATTTAGTGTCTGATTTGTGGCGCCCTCAATAAAGTATCTTAGAACTATTTTTCCTATAGATGAAACAAAAATAAATTTTTGAATTCTGATTGAATAACGTACTGCTCTGCTTATTTTATTTTAGTAACTTACATTTGTATGTTTGTTCTACAGCAATGTTATTTTAAAACTTGAACTTATTCTTAAATAAAAGTAACACAATTATGATTCCATCCATTATTTTCCTTTAATGCATTAAATGTTTTAAATATACAGAATGTTTCATAACTTCGAGTACATACGTTAATAGTATATTATGTTGTTTGATATGCTGATTACGAATCTTAAACAATTTTTTTTTAAATTCGAAAAATTAAGGGTTGTTTGCCTAAAACATTTTTTGTAGTGCTGCTCTGGATTCGTTTTCCTATTAAATACAAACAATTGAAGTAGGTAATGAACATCTGAAATTACATAATACTAGTAAAATACTAAAATAACAAACGAAATTTAATTATTTTTAATGAAACAATAATTACTACACCCAGTGGCAGTGGCAACGAAAAAATTTGGACTGGGAAACATGGAAAATAATTTTGCGATTTAAAAAAAATTCTTTTTGATTCGTAATCAGCATATCAAACAACATAAACCATAACGTATGTACCTGAAGTTATGAAACTCCCTGTATGTATACAAAAATGAGATTTTAACAAATCTTAGTAATTTTTATAGTAAATATAATACAAATTGTACATGTATGTAGGTATGTAACTCTAGATACTGTGAGAGATAAATACATAATAAAACTAATATTACAAAATGTATTATTTTAAACGAATTTGAAAGCAAATCTAATTTATTAAAATTGCAATATTTGCATTAATTTCATTTTTACTTCTGTGCGTTGGACGACTGCATAAGAGTGAAAAAAGAAAATGACATTCGCAAAACCTGAAAGAAAATAAATTAATTTCTACGATTTCTAAAATAATGTAGCCTAATTTAAGCATTCAATCGATTTTAAATGTATCTCATTCATAAAGATCAGCTAGTTCCTAATCTAAATATTTCATACCGAAACAAAGCTTTGCAAATCTAGGTCAATCATTCCTCCAGCTTTGAAGGATCTTGTATTTTGGGCTCTTTGCGTTATCATAAGAACAGCTAGCCGAAGATCTTTCTGGTTACTTTCGTACCAGGAGCAAGTTTGGATTGCTTCGGATACGCTGTCCATCTAAAAACCATTGCAAATTTTATTACTTATTTTTAAATTATAAATATAAATCTAACCCACTGAAAATAATGCAGGCTGGCTCAAGACGGGTTCACCAAATAGCAGGTGTCATATTAAGATAGTGTTGGTGGATAACAAAAATATTTTAAATGATAATATACTAAATAAATTCATTATTATTGTGAATGCAGAAATGTTGAACGTTATTCTCATAATTTTGCAGTTAATTTATATAATGTTTCTTTCTTTATATTATTATTAAATTAGATTTGTATTATTAACCTTTAAAAATATTAAAACAAAGAGCATAATATCCTCTGGTTATCGTAATGGAATGTTATTACGTCTTGTTTATGTTTAATATTTATAAATTGAGAATGAATTATTGTATTTTGTATTAGTTAGTCTTCTATACAATTTGGTACATTATATCGAACAGTAAAATGTTATAATAGTTATTTACTTTACAAGTGGGCAAAGTAAGGAATTACCCACGAGGGAAATCTTAACTCACGAGGCCGAAGGCTGTGTGAAATAATTTTCTCGAGTGGATCATTCCTTTTTGCCCACGTGTGAAGTATAACGTTTTATCCAACACCTCTTAATAACTTCTTAAATTAATATTTTAAAAATATTAAGTTTCAACCTAAAACATCGTTTCTATGGTGACTTCCAACAAGCAAAGTAACAATTTATCCACAAGTGGGTATAATTTTGATCAAAGCCACTTGTGGGTAATTTTTTACTTTGCTTGTTTAAAATCACCATAGTTATGATGCTTTTATTTAGAGGTGTTGGATAAACAATATAAATTCACGCTACTTATACTATTTTCGACATTAGTATATAACTAAATCAATTTTACTAAAGAATTTAGGCGTTTCAATATTTTTACTATTTTTATATTGATTTTTGAAAGTTATTATATTCCTAGTTTCACCTTGAATTTAACTATTTATTTTGTACACAAAAATCAACGAAATTCGCAGCGCTAGTTTGCAGGTTTATGCTGGATAATTTAGCAAGACTGTTGTTTCTTGTTTGTAGAGTCTGCAGTATTGCAGTTGTAAATATGATTTTGTGTAGTGAACAAGTGAAATGATGCGATGAATTATTGTGTTTTAAGTAAATTGTGCTCTAGTTTTAAATGAAAAATGTGTGGTGAGTTTTTATTATGTTATTGGTAATAGTTATTTATTTTACAAGTGGTCAAAGTAAGAAATTACCCACGATGGAAATCTTAACTCACGAGGCCGAAGGCTGAGTGAGATCATTTTCTCGAGTGGGTCATTCCTTTTCGCCCATGTACGAAGTATATCGTTTTATCCAACACCTCTTAATAACTGCTTAAATATTTTAAAAATATTAAGTTTCAACCTAAAACATCGTTTCTATGGTGACTTCCAACAAGCAAAGTAACAATTTACCCACAAATGAGTATAATTTTGATCAAAGCCACTTGTGGGTAATTTTTTACTTTGTTTGTTTAAAATCACCATAGTCATGATGCTTTTATTAATAAGAGGTGTTGGATCATTGTTGGATAAAATATGTTACTGTTTTGCTTGTAAACCATAATTTTAAATACAGTATTATAAGATCAATTTTAAGAACAATCTTTAAATTTTATTTTATTAAGTAGTTATAAAAATTTGCAAATAGATTGGTACCTACTACATAAATATGGAGTTCTACTTATATCTATATTATAAGCAAACAATTATTAAGGACATATTTTATACCACTTATAAAATATAGGCAGAATCAAATTAATTGCAACGTATGTTAAATGTACAATTTTTGTGTCTGGATAAATAGGAATTCGTAATTTAATAATTCAAATCAATTTATGAACAATAGAAATCACTGTTCTGGTGTTGTGTAATGATGAAGTATTATAATATGATATTATTTTCGGACTGACCTGAGATTTAATTGTGGTCCCTGTAAAACAGTAAATAAAAATCTGTATGACACCAGCAACAGCAAACAGTCCACATCGGGCTGTGAATACTACATCTAATGTTCTGAAAATTGTATATTATATATTAATACTTCAAAACAAATAATACTTAACTATTTACTCTTGGCTTGTCGTCAAATAAATTGCCATGCATACGCATAACATACTGCTTAGAAACTGGTTCAAAAGGAGGATTGAAAATATTGCCCGTAGCTGTTTTATAAATCTAGAATCAAACATAAATAGAAACTGATATTTAATTATATTTGTAGTAGGTATTATATTAGTAACCAAAATAATTAAAACAATAATTTCTTCTCTCGAAAATCATAGATAAACTTCATTTTAGAGAAAATTGTGCAAATAGTTGTTAATGTAACAAGTATGCAAATAGAGTTTTAGAGGACGGATCTATTTAGGAACGAGGCGAGTCTTCAAATTAGGTGAGTCCTCTAAAACTCAGTTTGTGTACGTGTCACATACAAAAATTTTTTGTATGTGCTCTTCAAATTTGTTTAGTACCTAACTATACGAAATTATTCTAAAATATAAGGCTCATAAAAGGTACATTACAGGTCTCTTCTGGTCAATTGTCCTACCGCCACAACCTTTGATTACAAATGTATTTTTTAAATTATAAAGTAGGTAAATTTATGAAAAAAAAACCCTGTGAAGGTGGCAATAAAATTTTGTTTGCGACATGCTTGCAAATAATCTTTACTGGACTCACTTGGATTGAGGAGTTTCGCTCCTTCGTTGCTCGCTCCCCTAACTTTCCAGCTCGCCCGTAAAGATTAATTTACTATGCCACGTAAATAACTATTACAGGACTGAATCCGATAAAATATTATATTGCGGACCAAAATCAGTTTACAAAGTAGGTAACATATTAGAGAGCATAATTTTTTTATTGGAATTTATTAATCTAGTGTCATCTTAATAATAAGATTAATTATAATCTCATATTACTTCAATTATTGTACTGCCTCTAGTAGTAGAAAATATCGCCGTAGACGATTTGTTTTGTTTTAATGTATATGCCAACTATTTATACGAAAACTTATTAAATTTTGATAGTCCGGTGAACGTTATGGCCAGTATGACTCACTCTAGTATAAAGTTGTGATGCTCCACATAAACAGGAATCATCTCCTTGCAGGTGCCGGGTTCGAGTCTCGTCATGGCACTCTTCAGCAGGACGAGTTGGCCTGCTGCGCCTGCGCACAGCGCTAGGAACATCCCGTCGAATCCCACAACGAAGCAGATGATAATGTAAAGGTAGGCGACAGCTATCACATACGCTATCTCGTAGAACGGGGACTGGGAGAGGTCTATAAAGTTGTACATTACTATTGGGAGTTGGCGGTCTTCGTTTGTCACTGGAATAGAGATCCAGTTTTAACTCTAAATCAACTTAGAAAAGCATTGTAATCTGATGACGCTACGTAGTTGCACCAGTAGAATTGAAATTTCAACTAAAGAAATTGATATTTGTTGTTATATTTATTAAATGTAGGAAATAGAAAATTATTATGTAAATTATGACTTAAGCGGCTCGTCTACGTTTTTGCCGAACTCCTAGAATACTCTCGATTTTATTATAGTTTTCATTCCACTCTTTTCTCCGCTACTAGGACTGCCTGAAACTCGTACTTTGCCGCATCCTAGCTATGCAATGTCATTTTGAAGTCGAAAAATACTGTAAAAGTGTTTTCGTTGCGAGTAAACTGCCAGATTATTATTGACTTAAGGGTAATGTTTTTATAAACATTTAATAGAGAAAGAATGGATCTACAGATGTGCCTTTTTCAAATTTTAAAAATTAATTTCTATCATGAGATATAGGAACCGTGTAAAGTTTGCATAAAATAGGAATTTTTTTGAATTTTTCGGAATTTTTATATTCATGTACAATTTTTTAATCAAAAGTTTAAAAAGGCACATCTGTAGATTCATTCTTTCTCTATTAAATCCTTGATGAAATACAATTTTAACCATTTTTGTACTGGTCACAAAACACACTCGCTACGTTAGTACATTTTATGCTGGATTTTAGGTAGTAGACGGGCCTCTTATGTCATCAGAATAGAATATCAAGAATGTTGTTCTTAGGTGGATCGAGGTTTATTACATTTTGTATGTTAGGGAGCAGTAGAAGCATTTTCAGTTTTATTGGGTAGTTTTTTCAAACTATAAACAATCCAGTATTGCAGATTGTGGTCACCACCTGATCATCAATGGTTTGGTTATAAGAACAAACAATTATTCTTAAAATTCAACTTAATTTGTAACATTTAAATTTATTAGGTACTACAGTTTAAATTTTAAATCAAAGTTGGGTCATTGCCACTCTTGAATTATAAGTTTTTGCGATTTTCTGTTTTATACAATATATTAGTACTAGAAAAACATAGTTTGATCCTTTATCTATCTTATGAAATTTAATTAATGTTGAAATAATATTTTTAAATAAAAATATAAGAACTATACTCAAATAAAAATGATTTTTATTAAATATTAATGTATTTGATTAAAGTGTTACATAAGATTTTTATGCTTACCTAAGAGCATGATTAAAGGTCTAACAGCCATAAGTGATTCAGCAACTGCTGAGCAAAGAAAAAATACTTGGAACCCTCTTTTCACAGCTGTAAAGGCCCAAGTTAATTGATTTTCTATTTCTATTCCCTCTATATCAATAGACCAAAACTGTTTCTGATGTTCAACTAATTTTTGAAATGTTCTTTGATACCATTTGTAAACGACCAGTTTCACAATCCATTGATGTGATGGCCCACCTACTTCTAGGGCTCCCGCCCAGGTTTCTGGGCCCTGAGAAAAACAAATTAGTTAATAATTCCAATTTTTGAAACCACTAGATTATTGATTGTGAAATGATAAGAATAGTAAATTTATGAAACTGTTTGGTTCCAATCCTGAAAACTAAAGTTGCGAATTTGGCAAACTATAAATATGCCATTAAAACATATATATGCAGTTTTGAATAAGCCCGTATAACATAGTTTATTTACTATTGATATTCTAAATAATTATTCTGCATCAAAATAATTAAACATAAAGTAATATCTAAAACTCAAATCAAAAGTTGGAACAATTATTTGAATTTAAAAATATAAGAAACAAAATGTTATTTAATAACATTTCTCAATATAAAAAATATTCAGATAAAATAACAAAATAACGTATCGTGAAAGTGTGCAAACAATAATCTTAAATTTAGTTTTAAGACATTTATGTTTACGTTTAAGAAAGTTAAAATTCATATAACTAAATACGAGCATTTACACTTCCCACTTCCAAGCACAGTGAATGCTCATATTTAGTTAGATGTATTTAAACTTTCTTAAACGTAAACATAAATCTAAACCTTAGAACTAAATGCTTATATGCTTCATACAAATTGAAAAACAAACTCAGTTAGTTGATTTACAACTAAAAATAAATTTTAATACAGACCTGGTAATGCAGAATCGGCTCTAAAAGGCACAATATAAAGCACCCAGTAACAATTAAAAAATCTAATATGGTCCATGCAAACGGACTTCCGAAAATATTTTGCCCAGCAAAATATAACAACTTAAAAGGTAAAAATGTCAGGTTAAAATTTTTTCTACTCTTTTCAATCATCTTTAGTTCTGTTTGTTCAGAAGGTTTTACTTTTACTTCAACAGAGTTTTATTTATTCAAAAATTAATTTAAAATAATAGCCAAACTTTTCTCATTACAATATAGATTATCAGTTAATGAAAGAACTTTAAGGATGATTCACAATATTCAATATTGAATTGTACAAATAACTGAAAAATTAGTTTTATCTTAGGTAGTTTGTGTTAGGCAGTTTCATTTACGTAATTATTGAAATATTTATTCTGACTGTTTTATATAAGAAACAAGAGTGTTTTTTGCACAGTATAACTTATAATTTTCTTTTCAATTCTAAAATACTTAGATAATTATTGTTCTATTTGATAGACGCTCGAACATATCATGTCAAATAAAACAGAAATAAATACTAGGTATTAATAAGTACCTACCTGTTTATGAAAAATTATTTATTGATGATCTGAAAATGGATTGTTTGAATTATTTTTAAATGTGTTGAAAATAGTATAGGTACGCGTAGAGTACCTAAATAGACTAAGAGTACAGACAAGGCACTGGTAACTTTCTATTGGTAGTCCAAATCGTGTTTGCATTTGTTTTTCAGCTTACTTAACTCTCAGAATTTAATATTTTTATGTCAATATTTAGTTACATATTGTTTTCTAATGTTGCTGTTTGGTTACTATTTTATAAATTATTTAAGTGATTGACGTTGTCAAAAATGACGGTATGATATTTTACCTGTGGAACTAAATAATTGCGCTCTGGTAATCATAATTAATTATTTAAAACTATGTAGATATATTTTCTATCAATATTTTAAAGTTTAAACCGTCTTAGGAATAAATTTTTAATTTTCTATGTCATCTTGACAGAGCTGTATATTTGTATACATCATAAATACAGTTACAAGTGAAAACAAAAGCTAAACCATTTTGGACTCCTTGTCCGTACTCTTAGTCTATTTAGGTACTCTAGGTACGCGTAGGTAACAATAATAATTGATTGATGATAATTTTCAGTTTATTTTTATTTATTTATTTCTGCATACTATTTAGCTAATGTGGTGAACTAAAGTAAGATTACTACTAATTTATATAATCATTTTAAAATTTTCTCCTTTTGCTCGTCTTCCATTTCTACTTGACTCATCAAAGTGTAGAACGAAAATGATGACTGCAAAATCTGTGATAAACAAATAGATTTAATTCGTGAATAAAATTAATTTTTTACTCTTACCGAAACTAAAGTCATAACATTTATATCAAACAGTCCCCCTGCTCTAAGACTCTGAGCTTTTTGGGACCTCATAATGACCATGTGACTAGCAAATCTTATTTTTTTACGAGATGTTAGTTCCCATCCTGACATGTACATTGAATCAGCAACTTGGAGGCACTAAAATTTAACAATTGAAATTTAATTTATTATAATATTTAGCAGGGAGCCGAACCGGAGCTGAACCCGAACCTGAAAACCTAAATTAACCGAAAAAATTGAAAAACCTGAAACCGAACCCGAACCTTTATTTTAAATTTTAAAAGAGTTGAACCCGAATTCGAACCATAATTTTTTAACCGGTTACCTAAAATACATATGTGTTTTCATTTTTTATATATGTTTTCCATTATGATTCGCATTCAGAAACTTAAAAATTAAAATATGGTGCTACCTTAACCATCTACCAGAATTTTATTTTACTTTCAATTCCAATTTTCATGTTGTTATATTGCCAACACTGAGAAACTGCCATGTTTTGACAGGGAAACAAACAAATGTATGTGGCACCTGAATTGTACGATTTAGCCCAAGTTGCGTTGCCTGTATCAAGTGTTGAACGACTGTTTTCTTCATTAAAATTTATTTTGTCTCCTCAGCGATATAATTTAAAAGAAGACATATTGTTAATATGTAATAATAATTATTTTTGTATTAATAATTAATATTAGTCCAGTCATCAGAACGAAAAAAAGGGGTTTACCTAGAAAGTATTCCGAACTTAATGAAATTTTGACACGTCATTTAGGGGTACTCTGGGGTGTCGAATCTGAGTTTTCGACCTCGAGGACCTTGTGCTAACTTGGGGAGGAGGAAAAAACCACAATTTTTATGACCTCTTTTCGGTTTTTCGCCTATAACTCAAAAACTATGGGTCCTACTTTTTATTGGGTCAAAAAATACGTTTGACCAGTCTAATTTAATGTTCTTTCCAAAAATGAAAAAAAAAGTTCGTAGGACCCATAGTTTTTGAGTTATATGCGAAAAACCGAAAAAAGGTAATAAAAATCGTGGTTTTTTCCCCCTCCCCAAGTTAGCACAAGGTCCCCGAGGTCGAAAACTCAGATTCGACACCCCAGAGTACCCCTAAATGACGTGTCAAAATTTCATTACGTTCCAGGTAAAAGTGGCTGCCGACTGGACTATATAGGTACCGTCAAATGGGGTTACTTTGAACAGTTTGATTATATTTATATTATATATTATATTCATATTTTTGTTGTCGTTGCATTTATTTCATTGAAAAAAAAAATTGCCTAACAGGTTAGACTATGAAGAAGAAAGCTGTGTTGTCAAAACGTCACATTTTATTACCTGTCATTATATAAAAAAATAAATGTTAATTTTCAAAGTTACCCCGGGTTTGGGGTAACTTTGAACAACGCATAAAATGTCATATATATACTTTCCTGTATCAAATATGTTCAAAATTACCCCACCACGTGAAAGATGGGAAAAAAGTAAGTAAGATAAGTGGTTTAGTTTTACATTTTGGACATCGGGAAATAATTTTTTAACAATAAATTTTCTTTTGTATAATTTGTATAGGTTCTATCACCTAATTTTCTTGAATACACACGCATATTCACAATTCATATAAAACATTATATACTAGGTACCGAACAGACGAATATCTAGCACTAAACTAAAAAAATCTGACGTGGACACCACATGACTTTCTTGTACGCCTTGTGTGTTCATACTTTTCTTAATAACTAAAATGTAGAATAATATAAAAAATTCTTTTAACTTATTATACTAGTATACTCACAAGTCACAAATATATTTTAGTCATTTTATTTAAACTGCAGAAGAAGATATAAAGCATATTTTACTATTGAACGCCTGTCTCTCGGTACCTATTGTATCAAAAAATACGTTTGACTAGTCAAATTTAAAGGAAATTTAATGTTATTTCCAAAAATGAAAAAAAAAATGTTCGTAGGACCCATAGTTTTTGAGTTATATGCGAAAAACCGAAAAAAGGTAATAAAAATCGTGGTTTTTCCCCCTCCCCAAGTTAGCACAAGGTCCTCGAGGTCGAAAACTCAGATTCGACACCCCAGAGTACCCCTAAATGACATGTCAAAATTTCATTACGTTCCAGGTAAAAGTGGTATATAGGTACCTACCTAATTCATAAAATTTTCTGCTAAAAATATTTTTTAACCCGAACCCGAACCTGTATTAACCGTTATATTAAATGGTTAACCGGAGCAAAATTTTTTGGGGTCTGAAATTCGGAGCGGTATCCCTTAACCTTTATATTTTTGGTGGAGCTGAAACTGAACCCGAACCTTAAAACAATAAGGTTCGACTCCCTGAATTATTTAGTGCAACAGCCCTTGAAGTGTTAAGGCAGCACATATTATAGTAGGTATCCATTTTACAATCAATTCGTGTAATCTTTGGACATTATGAACTTTACTCTATGAGCTGCATAAGCAACATCGAATAGATAATAGATTTCTGTGCAACCAGGACTACAGGTGCGAAAACAATGATACTATCAGATCGTTGCAATGTAACGATAGTACTGTGTATAGTATCGATAGTTTCCCGAAGAAAAGTTTATCGATAGTTAAACGATAGTCGATAATAAAACAATTTATCAATAATTAAAGGATTTTGTATCTATATTTTAAACGATATTTTATTGACATACAAACTATACTAAATTCCACAATACTTTTCATTTAAGGGGCTTTTATCACAGTAAAAAAGTATTTAACAAATTACTCCCAACCTATTAATCCTATAAATCTAAAAAAAATACCGTATAAAGATAAAGGCAGTAAAAATCTAGCTACGTTGTCGAATTTTTAAAATTGTTATTATTATTTATAAACAATTAAATAACAATAATTCTGAGAAAAACTCTTCGTAAGTTTGATTGCATTGTAAATTTAAATGTTTATATCACATTATTATATAAAATTTTCAAATAGTAGTCGAGTAATTTGTTAAATAAATTTAAAAATTGCATGCGCGCTAGCCAATCAAATTGAGTATTTTCTAAACAAGAATGGAGCGAAACATAGCAATTAGATAAATAGAGACAACATGTGCTCATAAAACATAGGCTGTCAGCGCGGATACCTGAAATAACGAGGATTTGTGATCTAACAGCGCTGAGCGATAAAACCCCCTTAAGGGACACACATGACCATGTGGATTCGTGTATCCTGATTGGCTCTCAAACGTATGCATAACGCTATGATTGGTTTACGACTTGAGCACGTGCACGTGCTCGAGAAACTAATCACGACTCCTGTCCCTTTAATGAAAAGTCTCGTGGAATTTAGTATAGATAGATTATCATTTAGCAAAACGACTGTTTATCGTTTATAAAAAGATTATTTAATTTAAATTTCATACAATTTTCCTATTTCGACTAATCTCGACATATACTTTTTAGTGACTTTTAAAATATGACATGTTAATGATGTCCATAATGGTTTGATAATAACTCTCTAAACAGAAACTATCGGATGAGAAATAACTGTCGTTTAACTCAAACTATTAATTAATTATGACTATCGATAGTTTGTTATTGCCAGTATCGAACTATCGATAGTTTCTTATACGATAATTTTCCCACCTCGAACCAGGAACCAGGACGAGCAAGTCAATTTGAATATCTGAGTGAAATAAAATTTGATGATAATTTTGGAATTATTATTGTCTCGAGAAAGCAGTATAAACGAATGTAGAAATTCAAATTACCTACATACTAAATGTTTCAAGAAAATTTCATAAGCAATTATTAAAACTATTTCTCAATCAAATCACCTACCTATAATTATTATGATTTGATTGAAAAATAGTTTTTAATAATTATTGGCTTGACTAAAGTTACCAGAATTTTGAAAACAGTATTTTAAAAAATAGTTATTTTTGAAGCTCATTTATCGAGATTAAAATATAATAAACAATTTATTTTTTCATGGATGTTTTTAAACAGATACAATTAAAAAATTCATGGATTATTTTTACTTACTATTTCGGTAAGTACTGTGCCACCAATACAATAAATTGCCATTTCTAAGATAAATGTTGCCAAAATGAAACTGGATCTTATTTGGGACGAAATTTCTGCACTGTAATAAAAATTATAATTTATTTATAATTTTAACATGTGTATATATTTTATTTATACTAAGAAACATTCAATGTTTTGCTTTAAAGAAATATATGATACGAGTATTATTTATTTATACCTACCTAGGTGCAGAAATAATGTAGATACCCATACAAACCGATGCCGTATTTCCCAAAAACTGATTGAACAACTGAACTGAATACAACTTATTAAGTTCTTCCAAAAAACTTTAAAAAAAAAACAATATTAAATAATACTTTAAAATTTTTCCAGAAAACTCACTCAAAAATAACATTATGATGATCAACATATTCTTTAATTTTCTTATAGCATTCTTCTTCCTGTGTTTTATTTTTTATTTCTCCTATATTTAGAGATTTAAACCCATGTTTTAACATGATAACTTGACACAAAATATTAAACACAAAAACTGCAAATAGGCCATCTACTGCTAAAAATATGGGCACGCCGTACACAAAATCAAATATGTGAAAACTGTAGATAAGCAGATAGTACGGGGTTATGCTCACATCGATGACGTTGATGCTTGCGAGAGGGTAGCGCCTTTTTTCTAAAAATGTGGAAACATTAATCAATTTTTAAATTGGTTTATAACCAACAGCATAATTGGAACTCGTTTTCAAATTGATTCGATGCAAGCTTTTATTTGCACTAGTTTAAGCCCGTTTTACATTACACTAAATCTTGAACAAGATCTTGTTCAATTTTTGATACAATCTAAATTGTGTAGTATCATACCGCAAATTGTGTGAAATGTTGCATTGCTTCGTAAATTGTCTGAAAAAATAGATACGCGCGGCTGTCAAATTATTATTATATTCGAACTGCGCAGAATCACAAACTAAATATTGTAGGTAGGTATATAAAATTGTCTCAGTATCACCTCAGTATAAAACAGAATTCATTTAAAACAAAGCAATTTATTGCTCAAGATATTGTTCAATTTGTTGTGCAATTTCTTGTTCAATATTTAGCGTAGTGTAAAACGGCCATAAGTTATACCTTCATCTCTGGTTCTGCAAAAATTATACAAATTTTTTCAATTGTATTATCAAATTAAAGCTCCCTAGGAAAAATAATAGTGGATTATATTAAACTTACCCAGAAATATAGGTCTTGAACAAATAATAATTCCACAGCAGCACATAGTGTAACAATAAATTTTGTAGTTGAATCTAAGAAAATTACAATATTTTAAAAGTCTTATCTTTATATCTTGACCAAATTTGTCTATTGGCCAAAATTTTTCCTCCATTAATTTAAGTAAGTTGCGAATTATTCCGATGGATAAACTGTTGATCACTATTTTACTTAGGAGCTAAAATATAAAAAATAAACACTTGGGTTAAGATTTTTAAGTTTTTAATCTAAATTAACAGCACATTATAATACTAAATTTACAATATATGAAACATTTAACTTTGATAATTATTATGAATTTTTAGATCATTTAAACAACTTGTCGTTTTCGAAAAAGAAGTCAAAAGCCGCATGCTCAGCTCGGAATTTGGTGAAATTTGACGAAATTTGTGAAGTCTGTTATATGGCATTGTATACTTGCGTTCAGAACACCAAATTTCAGTGGTGTGAACGCAATTACACATTGCCATATGACAGACTTCGCAAATTCACCAAAATTCGGCAAAAACGGCTTAATATTGGTGCTTGCAGAAAGTCGATTAAAACAATTCTTATGAAGCGAATTCCAAATCAGTATTATTTCTAATAATATTAGCTTCTAAAAGTTTATTTCAATCTTATAAAACTATTTTTTAAACTAAATAGTTTTCCTTTCTACCTGGTAATTAGGTCCACAAGATTCAAAAACGTCTGCCAAAGCATTTAAATCAAAATCATCAGAAAACATAATCATAAACCCAAGTAAACCCACTGTAAGTATGATCAAAAACGCTAACACAATGTATAAATTATATAAAAATTTCATGGATGTTTTTAAATTGAACCCAAGAAACTTCCAGATTTTTTCCACAGTATCCAGCATTAGTATTTCATACATTTTTGTAGAAATGTTTCTTGAAAAATGGTAAAGATTAATCTGTTTATTGAGTAATTGTTCTGTTCTTTTATAATCTTTTGTGTAATAAATATTTAGATTACTCATAATTGATTATGTGAGAAAAGTGCATCTTTATATTTTTTAAAATATTTAATAACCAATTAGACGAAAGCTTAGAGACATATGTTGCTTTCAG
Organism: Agonum fuliginosum; assembly: GCA_947534325.1. Classification (NCBI taxonomy): domain Eukaryota; kingdom Metazoa; phylum Arthropoda; class Insecta; order Coleoptera; family Carabidae; genus Agonum; species Agonum fuliginosum. Next base: position 20,824,848 of record OX384043.1, read on the forward strand.
TATATTTTATTAATTGTCAATTAATATTTAGTTCTCAGTAATTTGAATGTTGTTTAACATGGAAAATTTTAGCTAAGATCATTTTAATTTAAAGTTCTAAACAACTTGAATGTAGATTGCGAAACTAAAAATTGTATTATCCTATTTGTATCAGTATCAGTTAAATTAAATAATATTAAAATCTGTTAAACTGTAAATTGAATTTTTGTTGAATGTAGACAATCATTATTTGATTAAAATAGACCGGGAGCTCATGACAGGTGATGGTCTCCGATTTCATACAGCATGCCTTTTGGAGGATAGAATATTGACCCTATCACAACAAAGAAAAGCGGGTATTAAGAGGAATTCCCACTCCACTACCTTATTTTTGCGGGACGGGTCGGATGTGTGAGGGGTAACGCTGTAGGCATGACCAAATGTGAACGGTAGTAGCCTAGCTGTACCACGTGATATGCTTGGTATACTCAGAACAGTAAATATTCTTACTGCAGTAGCTTACATAACTTTTCACCGTAATAGATCCAAAGACTCGTATCATTCACGTATATTATATTGAAATATATTCTTATAGGAAATTATCCGCCTGATTTAAGAATGGTTTATAAAACATGGTTTCGTATTAGACATTATACTGATATTTAGTTATGAATATTAAAGGGGCACACTGGATAAAAATCATTTTTAAATTTGTATACAGAGAAATTGGACAAAAAATTAGAATATTTATGTTGTTTAGAGAATCTGTTTATCATCATTTATAGTTATCGAGTTATTTAGCGTTAAAGTTTAAATAAGCAAGTTTAATACTTACTGCTTCTTTTTATTGTTTTGAATTTTTATAAAACTATTTTATTAATTAAATAATAACATCTAAAATATAGTACAATATTTTAACTCAATGTATACATTTTATTACCTACTAGGTACTGTAAGTATTATGAAATTTGCACGGAATTTCAAAATTTGGTGTAAAACAAAACACTCTTATTTTAGTGCGTTTTTGGCAGTAAAACAAATTTATTTAAAAAATTGTACATTTTTCTTCCAGCAATTTTTTAAGTTTAACAAGTCATAGCTTTGGTATTATACAAGGAATTTAAATATTTTATTGTTTTACATTCACTGAAGTTTTTTCTAGACATAAAAGTGCAAAAAGTTTATTGAAAGCTGTTAACATTTATTTTAATAAATAAATATATATCTATCGAAAGTTGAATCCATTTCTGAGTTATAGATCATTTTCATTTCGGTGACAACACACAGCGCTCGGGCTCGACAATGCTTTCATTGTTGTGCTTTTGGCGATTTACTACAATATTAATTCAAAAATATAATGAAACTGGGCCCAGAAGGATCATAATATTATTTTAATTATTATTTAGACAATTATTTTAGACACCGATATGATTATCAATCATGAAGAGTACATTTCATTAGGAGGCGAGAAACAAGGCTTTTCCCGGGCGAGCGTGACAATTTCCCGTGTGAGGCGCAGCCGAACGCGGGAAGTCATGCGAGAACGAGAAAAGCAGTTTCTGCCGTGTAATGAACGATACTTTTCATTATATCTTCCTGAAAAACGGCGATAAAACACAATTTATAAAAATTATGCTTTGTTACTCATAGCAAACGCTATTTAGAATGTTTTTGAGGTTTCCATAGCGACGCTTGTTTTTGGAATTATTTATCGAGTTTTACGTTGACAGATGGATAAAATATTTCAATTCTGGAAGGTAAATTATCTACTGAAAGATTGCATATTTATAATAATACTAATTGTACAATAAACATTAGATTTAGTGGCGATAGTTAAAAATAAAGATATGTAAGATAAAAAAGAAAAAAAGTTTCCGAACATAGTATGTTAAAATTTTCATTCAGCGACATCTCTACCTATTAAATTTAGGGCAAAAATTGTAGTGAAGAAAAATGATTTAAAAAAACTAGGTACATCCATCGTGAATTAAGTTTATTGTTAAATAGTTTTTTATGTGTGTTACACAATTTAAAACAATTATCAGAGTGCCAATAGGCCAATACATCTAAATAGTAATAGTAGGTTAGGTAGTAATGAAAAAAAAATTAACATAAATAAATCTAAATTATTTTTAACTTTTCTTTTTTCTTGCTTCCGTTATATATTCTGGATCTCTAATTTCCATATTTCTGCTGTGTCTCGAATCCACGAGCTCTGGTAAAATGCAGTCATTATAAAAGTGTACTAATTTATCTTGCATATTCTCTGCCCAAAATTTATCATCTCTGTGTATCATTTCCGTTTTTATTATTTCATCAGTTGCAGTCCAAACCGCCAAAATACATTTATCACGACCTGTAATTCTTAGTTGTCCCTGAATCTGATAAAACCAACTATTATGTTTATTGATACTTATTTTATTGGAATTATTATTCTTTTTCCAAATTTGAACTTTCTTATTTGCAATTAACTCTTCTAATCTTAAATTTTGAGGATTGAAGGGACACTTAATTTCTATTATCGTATCATCACCTACTAAACCATCTGGGCTAGCTCCAAGAAATGGAAATTCTTTATCAATGAACATGCCACAGGGTGCAATTTGTATTTTTAACTGTTCTTCTAGCTTTTCTTTAGCTACAGGCTCAAAGGTTATACCATGGTGAATAGCTGGAACATGCGAAATCTGTGATCCGTATAATAAATTTTTCACTAAATTAATACAGCTTGTTGTTTCTCGCCGAATACACACTTTAAAAAAATTAGAAGCAGTAAGAAGTTTTCTTCTTTCTTCTAACCAGTAGCTACTTCCAGACTGTAAAATTGTATTTCTTTCAAATTGTTGCCGTTGTTCTTCGGTGGCCATAAGATTTTTCAGAAAATTTTGTTTTTCTCTTTCAAATTCGTCTTTTTCCATATCTGGTTCTTGACATCTTGTCCCGTAATCTTCGTCTTCAGCATTGCTTGTTTTAATTTTTTGTTTTTTATTATTTTGTCGAAAAGTTAAAGATCTTTTAGCTCTCTGTTGTCTGTTGATTTCAAATTTTGATTTAATTTTAGTTGGACTTATACCGGTAAGAGTTTTATGAAACGTGTAGTGAGCTCGTCTTTTAGAATTAAATGATACGACTGCAGCATAACACCTAGATTGATAGGATTTACCTTTTGAGAAATTTATTCTTTTTCCGCCAATAAACTTTGTAATAACAGAGTGGAATTGTTCAACAATATTGCTGTCAAAATTGTAAATTAAACTGCGAGCGTGTCGCGATACCGATTTAATAATAATATTAATTCTATTATATAATTCTGGGCAATTTTTTAACTGTAAAAATTTATTTTCTGTTGGTATATTTTCTTTATTACAATAATAGGAATCACAGTTTGAATGTTCTCCAAAAACATGTTTTATACTATTTTCTATATCATTTTTCAAAAATTCAATTTTTTGGGTAAGTGGCAATTGGCTTGATTTTCTAAAATTAACTGCACTTGTAATGGCTCTTCGTAACCGTAACACTCTTCCATTTAATAATCTTCTCAAATTAAGTGGAAACCTAGTATCAGAACTGACATATTTTAATTTATTACAATAATTTCTTAAAACATGATTACGGCATTCTATTTTTTCCACGGTGGTGTCTTTATATGGTTTGGAATCTAAAATTTTTTTGTAGGTACTGCTATCTCCATCCGCTATAAATTTTGTATATTTAATCCCATGCATAGCAATACTGCTTTTAAAACCCTCCAGTATTATATTTGACTCCATGCTTGTTGAAGTACCCTCAAAGTTTTTAGAACATACATGTTCTTTAACTTGAATATTATTGTGTTTTGCATTAATACATATAGCACAATATTTATTTTTTATTCCAACATATAGGACTTCCCCAAATTGATGTCCAATAATAGCCGCTGCACCTGATAACGCATTGTAATTAGTTTTATAACTGCGTTTAGACCAGCAGCCATCTGCCACAACAGTGATACAAGGAATCCCGTTTGCATCCACATTTCCATTTGTAATAGCATACTCGGCTTCTCTTTTCCCAGCTTCTACCATTTTATTATATGCAGCTATTTCCCATGTATCTGACACAATTTTATGATATTTTGAATAAGTTTTTTCATTCATACACGGAATTTCCATCACACAAAAAAACTCTTCTAAATTAAAATAACCCGAGCCAATACTCATAATACCCTCAACGGCAGCTGTATTTATGCCAACAATTTCTGTAGCAGAACCAGTAGAACTTATTGTTTCATTAGTAGATATTTTAAAACTTACATTGCACATATTACATTTTAGTACAAGTATCGAATTTAACCCTTGTAAAATTTCCTTCTCTATAATAATGTTATTAAAATTACATCCATATCGTTCATTATGGTTACTTATACATTTCAGCGACTCGAAAAAGTGACTAATTTGAACAATGCGTCTTCCAATTAAATTATCGTTTGAAGATTTGGGCATACATTCACTTCTCGCATCAGTTACATTATCCTATAATAAATATATTCTGTGTAAATAACATCGATTTAATAAAATATGAAATAGTTACCGCAGGTAATAAATTAGTACTTTCATTTATAACACAACTAGAACTCGGTATTGAAAAAATATTATCAATATTGTTATCAATTATCGGTGGGGAACTAAAGAAACATAAGTAATTATTTTTTCTATTATAATATTTTATTGTTTGTAAATTAGACTTACATTTCTCGCTCGCTGGATTGTTCTAATTTCTCTTCACACTTCATATTGACGGATGATACATTATTTAATGTAAGTTTTCTAGAAATATTAACTTTAATTATTTAATTTTATTCTACTTCATTATTATGTTATTAATTACCTGTTAAAATTTTGAATATTTATAGGTTTTTTTCTTTTAGCTGATAAAAATAAACTACCTTTCTTACTTCTCCGATTATCCATTTTATGATAAATAAATTAATTTTGTAAAAAAAAGCAAACTAATAGGTATTAATAAAATAACTAGATTATTGACACTAGCGCGAACCGCGAAGTACAACTTCAAGTCTGGGAAAGAGAGCAAGAGAGGCATACATGAAAAACAAGGAAAACTACTCTACCCTCTGCTGTTCTCCAGAATATTTGCTTAAATTTAATGTAATTTTCTTACTTTTCGAATTACCCTGTGAATTTCATAAATGCTTTTTATTATTTGTTATTTTATAAATGGAGTTAATTATCAACAATGCAACAATGAACTATAAACGTCATATGCGGTATATCTACTTTTGTCAAACTTTTAATAATTATTATTTCTATAATAAGTAATATAAATAAACAGTATACTTTTATTTTCCATATTTAATGCATTAATATAATTATTGTTACAAACAAAATTTCTAATAATTTATTATTTTCAAATAATTTACCAATTTCTAGTAAAATTTATCATAGAGACTGTACTTCTTTGAAAAAAGGTGGAGTTCAACTATAGTTACACTTACCTCCGCACGGTGGCAGCTTTATCACTACAAAAATTTAGCTGAAATAGAAGAAAAAGTATGGTTTGTTTTATACCAAATTTTGCAATTTCGTGCAAATTTTATAAATAATACTGACACTACATTGAAGTAGAAGGTTCACATTTAATTTCTATTGTTTTAAAATTTTAATTTAAGGCTAAATAAAATATCTACAATGAGTTAAAATATGCTATATTTTGGACGTTATTATTTAATTAATAACAATTTAAAAAAAAAATTCAAAACAATAGAAAGTAGCAGTAAGCATTAAAATTGCTTATTTCAAAAAAAAATTAATATTGCTTATATAGGAAACTAGTTATCAGTATAATACGAAACCATGTTTTATACACCACTGGGAATTCCTCTTAAACCCTCGATTAAGGTGGTTGGCTTCTAGGCGTTAAAATGGTGAAAAGTATGTTTAGTTTTCCCATTAAAATTGAAGTAAGAATTGAAATTTTCGAATTAACTAAGATATTTTTGAAAAGTTTGCTCTAATGCCAGTTTTTTTAAAGTTTTTTCTTCAATTATTTTATGTGCATGGCTAAACATGTCCAATTTTGTGAATATTTCATGTGTATTTTAATACAATCCTACAGAAAAATTCAAAAAAGTGGCATTAGAGCAAAAAGAAGGAAACTTCAAGCTTTTAGAAAACGTCTTATTTGTTTAAAAAATCTTATTTTTTAAACCAATTTTATGGGGAAAACTGCATGTTGTTTTTCGCTATATTTTGACGACTTGTGTTGATCCATTTTAAATTTAATTTTCTGTAATACAAAATTCAAAAAGTGTTCAATTAATTTATTCAGATATATAATTCAAATATTTGTTTATTAAAAAATAATAAATATTTATTTATTTAGCAAAACCTATAATTTGACTGCGCAACCGCCTTTCCGGTCATTGCATTTCCATTTTAATAACATAAATCGTTATCAAAATGATGATCAGAAAAGCGGTGTTTTATATTGTTTTTTGGCAGAAAATAACAGTTAATGACATTTCAGTAACGTCAAAAATTTAATTTTTTTTATAGAATGTTTTTTCATTTTATTCGTAAAACTTTTATTAAATCTTTATTTAATATACAAAGAACAGTAAATATAAAGCAAAATGCCTTCATTTGTACCAGGTTCGTAATAACATAAATAAATAATTTTTTATCACGCTTTTTCCCAAGTTTGGGTATGGCATCCTTACAGATCATTTAAATGTAGTATGCATATAGTAGCTATGTATCCAACTGCCATTGGCATTAATGAATAGAAATTTTTCCGATTTATATCATCTGGATTCATAGGCCCATAGGGCGACTATGTGGGGGCTTCAGTACTCGAGCCCTCACAGAAAAATTTTCGTCGGGACTATACCACACGAACATTTGACACATGCATATTTTATTTATTTCTGCACATACAATGGTAAAATATACTGTTATTTCTTTCTGAAAATTTGGTTTTAATATATTTGATTTTTTATAAAAAAAATTCGCCTCAGACGCATTTTCTTATTACATTTTTTATAATAACATCCCTGAAAATATTTTCTGATCCACTCCTGGTACACGATTATAAAAGTATATAACTTTTAACTTTTCAATTCTTACTAAAGCCCCCGCAAACGGATTCTCAAAAGTCTGAGCATATGTCTGGATTTGAATGAGAATTAACCACAGACTAAAAAATATTTTTAGTTAAATTGACCTTAATATCATATACTTATATTTGGTGTAATCTTCTGCTTATAGGTCAAAAAATCGTCAAAAACATAGCAATTTATTGATATTTTATTGAACGTTTCGAACCTGGCACATGGTTTATCTTCAGCTACAAATCAAAATAGGAACGATCATACATTTGGTTATTTGGTCATTGTAACCATGATCGTTCTTATTTTGACCTATAAGCAGAAGATTACACCAGATATATAGACTAAATAAATAATATATGATACAGAGGGCATGTTTGATGAGCAAGGGACGTTGCGCCATGAGACGGAAAGGTTATACACTAAAAAACGCGCGAGGGCCATCTTGGTTCGCCCCATATTTAAAATTTGAATGCATACAAATACGTTTCTTGCTGTCCTATTGGCAAACCAAACGCCGCACTCGTTACCATTGTTTAAAATATTAATCAAGATTAATACTTTAGAGTTTAATAAAACTTAATACTCAAATGTCAAATCTTATACGAGGCGAACCAAGATAGCGACTGCTAAATTAAAGTGACTGCACGCCGATTTGAAACATGCCCTCTGTAAATATAGTTCCTGTGTGGGATTAACCAACCAAGGTGACAGCATCTTTGGATAATTTTCAAGCAATAAATTTTAATTTGCTAATTTACCATGTACCTACTATACATGTTAAGGATTTCTAGAACTTTTCGAACAATATTGCCATTTTAGCTAGTGATTCTATAAGTTGTAACGGGTGTCTCAATAAGAGTGCACTTTTTCATTTTAACACCTATTTTTTGAGAGAGTTGGGATTTTTTAATTGGATTGTAAAGAAGATATGTTCCGATTAAGTATGGAATAAAATATCCGTCAAATGCCCCCCATGGCTCTGATGACAGGCCATTAATCTTTTCATGACATTTTTAATGACTTTTTCACAGAGATGTGGCTGTATCTCACCGATGACGCGTTGGATCTCGGATTTGAGCTCAGGAATTGTTTCTGGTATATTCACATAAACCCGAGATTTCACAAAACCCCAAAGAAATAAATCGCACGGCGTTAAATCGCATGATCTTGGTGGATAGTTGACATCAGAATTTCTTGAGATAATTCGTTCTGGAAATCGTTATTGCAATAAATTGTTTCATGCGCGGTGTGGCAGGTGGCGCCGTCTTGCTGAAACCACATGTCGTCCAGATCCATTCTGTCCAGTTTAGGCCACAAGAACTCTGTTATCATGTTCCTGCCAAAAGTCATGGAAAATTTCATGAAAGAAGTAATGGCCAGTCATCACAGCCGTGGGGGCCATTTGACGGATATTTTATTACATACTTAAGAGGACATAATTCCACTCGAAAAATAGACTATTTTTCTGGAACAAATCCTGACTGCATGGTACAACATATAGTATTAATTTTTTTACTATTATATGCATAAGAGATTAAAATAGTCCGCTAACTCCAAATTATTCATTTTTCAATGTTGGCAAAATGTTTAATTGCATTAAAAAATACAAATCTTTGACAATAAATTAAGTATATAAAAAACCTAAATATTGATATATTACTGAGATAGCGGACTGTACACAACCTTTATTTAGAAGTACCTATACAAAATTTCAAGCTCGTAAGTTTGTTTTTGCGGCTGTATTTTGTTCCAGAAAATGATCACTTTTGAACAAATTTTGCCTATTTTACGGCGTAATGCCTCGTTTTCATGTATCCGGAATCCGCAGATTTCTTGCGGAATAAAATGGCCGCCACGAATTCAGTCAGTAGTTAAATTATTTTTAACTTTCTGCGGAACTCCGCAAGCTCCGCAAGTTTTGACGTTTAAACTGTCAGTTGTTATAACTTCAAATATATATTTATTTATGTTGAATATGGAGATGGAATTCGTGGCGGCCATTTTATTCCGCAAGAAATCTGCGGATTCCGGATACATGAAAACGAGGCATAACTCATGATAGTGTCACAAAAGGGCGGGGTTTTAACTTGTGTTTATCTCTGACGTAAATTTCTGACCGTTTTGGTAGGAGGGGAGTGGGGTAAACTGAATTTGTCAAAATGAAAATTCGGGATTCATGTTAGGAATAATATCCTCTTAATCGGAACATGTCTTCTTTACAATCCAATAAAAAAATCACAACTCCTCAAAAACTACGTGTTTTTATTTTAAAATGGAAAAGTGCACTCTTATTGAGACACCCATTATATACATTAAAAATAATGAAAATAAATGTACCAATAAATATTTAAAAAATACGATAACATTTTTGATATACATTCCCTAGTTCCCCGCTTTTCGCGAAAAAATGGTTTCCCGATGCTGAGTTCATCGAACAGTTCGGTGGTCGTGTTATGTGGCCAGACGAACACACAGTATGGGCACCGATATCTTGGAACGCTAAATGTATCCCAAAGGAAAAGAAAGTCAAGAACATGATTCTTAATTTTGGTCCCGCGCATCCTGCTGCGCATGGTGTACTTAGACTCGTGTTGGAACTCGAGGGAGAGGTTGTTGTTAGGGCCGATCCACACATAGGTAAAAGAAAATTAATGTATTATAATGTAAATAATTATTTTTATAAGTTGCATAACAGCATAAAGCAGTTGTAGACAGGATAATATCATAATAACTTTGAGTACATATTATATTACTTACAAAACCTACAGTAAATTTATATGTACATCGATTATTCATCTATTTATAATGTTTGCAATATTTTTAAAGCTTAAATGATCTTTATAATATATTTGTATTGCTTCTATATCTTATGTTTCTAAATTGGTATGACAGTCAAATCAGCAACTATTAATTGACATATATAAATTATTTACTTTATTAAGAGTACACAGTTTGATAAACTATATGCTAATTGGATAAAAAATAATTTTTGGAAAATTTTAAACGTAAATTTCAATGTAGATATCTTAACTAGGAGAATATTTTTCATGACACTGAAATGATAATGTATTATTTTCACATAATTTCCAATAATATTAGAATTGTTTTTAATTCGTAATCAGCATATTAAACTGTACGAGTATAATTAAGTATACCCTTATCGTATGTACCTACTCGCCGTTATACAGGGTGGTTTTGAAGTTAATGTCATAAATTTAAGGGTACCTACCTAAGTAGTATGACATGTGTAGATTACGAACAGAAAGAATTTTTTTTTAATTCGAAACAATAAGGATAATTTACCTGCAGTATTTTTTGTAGTACTGCACTGGATTCGTTTTCCTGTTAAACGCAAACAATAGAAGTAGGTAATCAACATCTTGAATTACATAATACTAGTAAAAGAAACAAAACAAAAATTAATAATTTTTAATGAAACAATAATTACTCCACCCAGTGGCAACGAAAAATGTTTGACTGCGGGAAACATGGAAATTAATTTTGCGATTTTGCTGTAAATTTAGCAATCAGTTTTTACTTTGACTCGTGTATCTTTCTATTGTCTTAAGGCATTAAATTTGTGGTTTTATTCCTTTATTTTTTGAGTAAAAGATAAATGATACCACATAAATAATTTCTAATGATCAAATTATATGAAGGTACGATTGTTTTTCTTTTAATCGTATGTAAATTGGCGATAAAATAATAACGATAACTTGACTCTCTGACTCACAATATGATCTCTCAAAGTAGATATAATTATACTTTACAATTCTACGTGATTAATTTTTAATACAATCGTTCCACTTATGATGCAATCCATTATAAATTACATTCTGGTACTCAACGATAAATACAGTCTATTATCATCTAATTATTATTGAATCACTAAGTTGCTACATGCAACAACATATTATTTTATTCAAATGGATTTTTTCACTTGATCGTTGAGCAGAAGAGTAAAATAGTGAAGTATTTTTATAATAGTACGTAGTACTGAACTATGGTTCTTGTACAGGGTTACTGCATAGAGGAACTGAAAAACTAATTGAATATAAAACCTACACCCAAGCGATACCGTATTTTGATAGATTGGATTATATGTCTATGCTGGTTAATGAACATTGCTATTGTATGGCCATTGAGAAATTGTTAAATATTGAACCCCCTTGCAGAGCTAAGTATATAAGAAGTGAGTAATAAAAATAATTTTAACAATAACTTTAAGCTGAAAACTTTGGGCATTACCTACTTAGTTGTAACGGTTATGGTTGTGCAGATAATTCGTTAAAATTTAGTAAGACATTACTTTTCTTTTAAAAATTCCCAATTTGTCAATTTGCGGCAGCAAGAAGTCGTTGGCCATGGCTCTGTAGCGCTCACGTCTGCTACTGTCCCGTGTTGAGCCAGTCCCCTCCAGGCAACTGTTTAAACGCCGCAGTGTTTGTCCAGTTAATACCAGGGAATTGGCGACGAAATTTACCACCGACCGATTATTTGCCATAAACATTTTGACACAATTATTCCGCGTTCTTGAGGAGTATAGCGATTCATGTCTAGGTGTATTTTATATCTGTTTGCTTCACTAATGTGAAAGTCGCGATGACATGAGACGCCAATTGCACAAATAAAATCATCAACCTATACGTGGTGTAAAACTGGTGTTACATCAGCCAATCAAAAACGATCAGTTTTAGTATTCCAACTTCAGATTGCTCCGTTTAGTTAAGAAATCAACTATAGTGGAAAAGAGATAAACATAATTAGGCAGACGTAACACCAACGAATGAACAAGCATACATGTGACAAAGAGAGATATACATAATGCCTGTTAAATAATATTAGTTCATGTTGAAAAGGATATTGTGGCACCAAAGATAACACTCTCTTTATTTAATCACCAATTACTTTAATTATCTTGTGATTACAAAAACAAATACCTCATGCGACAGGAGCACGGCTTCTCTTACAACAAACGAACAACTACGACTGTCAACTGTCAACCAAACCACTTCCGCTTCCACAACCCGTCAAAACATAGTTTCGGAATGACAGTCAGATGTCACCATCGTTTTTACCGCTAAATTCAAATACGAAATGCAATGCACAAATCACTTATTCAACAGTTCAGAACCTAATGACGTACCGGTCACCACATCGCGGACAAACTATATCTGTGCTTCTACTGATGCTTCTCCTCGTAGCCCTCTTCTTAGAGATAACCCGCACGCTGAACCACATCCTGGCGATCTCGAGCAACGCGCTGGACTGCGGGGCCATGACGCCGCTGTTCTGGATGTTCGAGGAGCGCGAGAAGCTCATGGAGATCATGGAGCGCGTCAGCGGCGCCCGCATGCACTCCAACTACTTCAGAGTCGGCGGCGTGCACCAGGACATGCCGCTGGGGCTGATGGACGACATCTACGACTTCTACATCCGGTTCGGGGAGAGGATAGATGAGGTCGAGGATGTGATCACCAATAACCGGATCTGGAAGGAGAGAACTGTCGGTAGATACGAGGGCTGATCAAAAAGTTCCGGGACTTTTTGAATTGCGCGCCAACGGATCGTCGGAAAGCAGTACGGTTGGCAGCATTAATTTTGTAACTCTTCTTGAACAGGATTTTTTTGTAGAACAGTAGAACCTTCTTTGTTGAGAAGTAACAGTCGTTTTTGTGAAACATGTTTTTCGTGTTTGGCGATTCTTCTTTAATTTTGTCAATTTCAAAAATGGTTAATCGACGATTTGATCGCATGAGAACGTTTACTCTGGCAACATGATCGTCGTCAGTCGAAGTTGATGAGCGTCCTGAACGAAGATTGTGTTCTGACGATGTCCGGCTTTCATTCAATTTCTTGAACTACTCATGAAATCATGATCGACTCAGACATTCATCCCCAATAGCGTCTTGCAATATCCAAAAGTTTCTATAAAAGTTGTATCCAACTTCACACAAACGCGTCACTCTTCTTTTTGATTAATTTGACCCACATTTGACCAAAGATCACAAAATCACCAAACACGAAAAACATGTTTCACAAAAACGACTGTTACTACTTCTCAACAAAGAAGGTTTTACTGTTTTACAAAAAATTCCTGTTCAAGAAGAGTTACGAAAACTAATGCTGCCAACCGTACAGCTTTCCGACGATCCGTTGGCGCGCAATTCAAAAAGTCCCGGAACTTTTCAGCCTCGTAAATAGGGAAAATCATATTTATTTAGTTTACGAAGTTAAGTTTATTTTGCTGGTACCCCAGTAATATGAAATACCAAAAACAATGTTGTATCGACGTCATAAAGTTCGTCTCTGACCGTCTTGAAGACGTCTCAGCGAGTGTAATGTTAGGTATTATCGTAAATAATACTATTAATTAATTATTATTAGATAATCTTCATTAGTGAAGTACTTTACAATCAACATAACACATGTGTCACTTCTGGCTCTTCGGCAACACTAGGTACTCGTGGAGCCATCTATCGTTGGCTCACACACATCCTGTGACATCTCCCTTTTTACAATTTTAAGATACAAAATCTCTAAATCTAACAGGTGCTCTAACTACTCTACCAGACTTAGTATAATTAAACTTCTGAGTATTTACAGTAGTTTCAGTCTTATTGTTAACAGATTTATCAATCTCTGGAACCGTTACAAATGCATCATCATTGATCAGTCGTTGTAACAGGATGTGTGTGCTACCGGCTGTGTAACGTCTTTAATCGACGTCATGTTTACATAATGAAGATGACATCTTAATCTAATGATAATATGACGATTCTTGCAATTTAATTAAAAAATATAAAATGACTTATTTGATATTTTTAATATAATTTTCTTCGTTTGTATTAGAAGTAGAATCTTTAGAACTAACCTAACCTAACCGCTCGGCCAATCTGACAAAGTGAATAGTATTAGTAGTATTAATTTAGTAGTAATAAATAATATAGATTGTCTTAGATTCGGTATATTAGATACATGGAGTGTATTTAGATATGAATATTTAACTGGGCAAAATTTTAAAAATGCTTTGATCAGGATTTTTACCCTACAAACAAAAGAGATGTCAAGAGAGTCAATATAATATTAAGAAAAGCGATGAAAATTTATCTGGTAGAAAAAAATATTGAAAGAAAATGTGCACATTATTTTCGATCATTATCCAAATAATTTTGTATTAGCTAATTTCGAATCAGACCATTTGCAAAATTGTAATACAACTTGACACTATTAACTCAGTTTATACAATTACGTCCATAAAAGGAGTTTATATAAACATAGATTCTACATCCCTACAACGGCAAAATACGACGTCAGATTATGACTTATATTACGATTTAATTACGACGTCCAAACGTGATGGTAAAATTAAGTCTATGGTAGACGTCTATATAAACATAGATTCTACGTCTGCACGACGTCAAAATATAACGTTAAAATATGACTAAAATAAAACGTCGATTTTTGGTATACGGTCAGTCTATGTTACTTTGGTAACCATTCAACAGGATTTACTTCCAATTATAGAATGGCAGATGTTTTTATAGTGAAATCCAACCACTTTGTCTGATTCTTGATACAGTCGCAGTCTCAATCCGTGCGACTTCCTTTGAATTTCAAAGCGGAAACGGAAAGATTCTTTTTGCAACCAGGGCCTCTATTTTGTAACTAGAAAGCGAGATCGAATCCGAATTCAATATGTCGGAATATGGTTCACTGATAATTTCTCGATGTACTTCAAGAAAAATATTCCAGTAGAATACGTATTCGTGCGAATAGCATTTTTGTATAGAATTTGTTGAAATGGCGACTGCAAAGTCTTTTACAAAGTGGTTGGGATTTTCTTATTCTGTAAGAATTGAAGTCGTTCTCGCTTTCTAGTTACAAAATAAACGTCCTGGACTTTATTTCAAACGATCAAGTGGCCAGCTTGTGTTCGCACGAGAATTCTTTGAAGATTCTACCAAGATTCTGAATCCTGAAAAAGAACAAGTTTTCTTCTTTGTAGTGAGAACTACCTGTTAAATTTCGGTGCCGCTAAATTGAATCTTCAATGAGTCTTGGAAAAGAAGAATTTATAATTTATTTATAGCTTCAAAACCATGAATATTTTGTTCAAGATTCAGAATCTTGAGCCTTCATCTTTTCCAGGATTCAGAATCTTGGTAGATTCTTCAAAGAATCCTCATGCGAACAGGACTTAATGAATGTTGAATTTCTTCTTATGTTTCTTTATTATTTTTACCATACCGTCCTAATATATTCTTATTATAAGGTATTGGAACGATATCGGCGCACGATGCGATCAACTATGGTTTTAGTGGTATAATGCTTAGAGGATCTGGTATAAAATGGGATCTTCGTAAAACGCAACCATACGAAGTTTACGATGAACTCGAATTTGACGTTCCTATAGGAACAAATGGAGATGTATACGATCGGTATTAAAAACAATTCAAAATGGTCACAAATTGCAAACGTATACTTCCCCGACACCCCGACTATAACTTGCTTTCGTAAAGGCTTCAATTTTATGCTATATTCAGCAAAATTTAAATGAATTTATCTTTCTTCCGGAACTATTTAAGTTGATACCAACTTCGGCATAATTTGAATAACATGTGAAGAAACAACTGTGTTTTTGATTCTTCGACTAGATTTTTTCCCAGAGAGCTTTAATTTGATAATATACTTAAAATCATTTGAATAATGTTTGGAGAAACGATTGAAAATCACATAAATGTTGTTTTTTACATGTTTACTAAATTTATATCCCCGAGAGCTTTGACATCAAACACCAAAGAAAAAAATTAACGATCGCTTAAATATTATTTTTATTTTTCTACAAAAATTCTTTTCCCGAGAACTTTAATTTAATACCACACACGATAGTATTTTAATAAAAATAAAAAGTCAGTTTTTGGCTCAAGATCTTATATATAAAATTCCAGTCCAAAATGCCAACGCGTTTTTAAATTATCCAACAAACAGACAGACCGACAGACACACAGGCCGAGTTTTCTTAAAATCGTGATTTTTGGGTTAAGTAGTGTTTAAATCGTGAAGATTCATCAATATCTCGAACTACTTAAAAATCACGATTACATACTTCCCCTATTAGCGGTCTGGGAAGTAAATAGGTGGTTCATGACTATCCATAATCAAATCTATATCATACTATTTAAACGAATTATTTTTTAATCTTAGATATTTTTATTAATTTGCTCATCCGATCTCTTTGGTCAGATGGTCTGTTTAGAGGGCTTGGCAGATCATCTCCCAGAAAGAAAAAAAATATTATTGCTCATCCAAATCCAAGACTTTGTTACCATTTTTATGTCTTATACGAGGGATATCCAGAAAGTAAGGTGAAGGTGACAAGTGCTCTGAAGGGTGCAGGGCATTTTTTATTTCAAAGGTTGGCACACCTGCGTGGAGGGGACTTCGTAACGGTCAAACCGAGCCCTGGCCCAATTCAATCCGTAGAGAAATGTCATCACTTTGCGTCAAGAATCCGCGGCCGAAATCCATCGTCAACGTTTACAAGTGGGTTAGGTTGTCTAAAGAAGGTCCCACTAACACTCAGGACGAAGAAAGGAGTGAGGCCATCGGCCGCGGACTCTTGACGCAAAGTGAGGAACCGTGGCCGACGGTCTCACTCATTTCTTCGTCATGAGTGTTAGTGGGACCTTCTTGTAAACGTGCTGACATGACATTACCTCAGGCTCCTAGGTTTCCACAAGTTGACGATGGATTTCGGCCGCGAATTCTTGACGCAAAGTGAGGAAATTGATGACCGAGGAGATGGAGCGAACGGCCTCTGCGAAGGTTGACGAAAGCTCCTGTGACGACATTTCGGATTGAATTGGGCCAGGGCTCGGTTTGGCCCTTACGAAGCCCCCTTCGCGCAAGTGCGCCAACCTTTGAAAAAAAATCCCTGCACCCTTCAGAGTACTTGTCACCTTACTTTCTGGATATGCCTCGTAGTTCCCAAAATGTTTGTTTAAAGATCATGCCTTTTAGATATCTATGTCGTGTACAAGAAATGAGACAATGTTTGCGACTAGTTGATCAATGCTTAAATAATATGCCTGAAGGTGAAGTTAAAGTTGATGACAATAAAATTTCAAACCCTAAGCGAAAGGAAATGAAGGTAAATTTATTTAAGTACCTACATCACATCCGTAACAAAATTACGGATTTCTTTTACAATCCTCCAAATTCCAGACGTCAATGGAGTCCTTGATCCACCACTTTAAATATTTCTCCCAGGGGATACACGTGCCCCCTGGGTGCACATACACAGCTGTGGAAGCCCCTAAAGGTGAATTTGGCGTCTGGTTAGTGAGTAACGGTTCCTCAAAACCATACAGATGCCATATCAAGGCACCAGCTTACGCACATTTGGCTGGGTTGGACAAACTGGGAAAGGGACAGTTCTTGGCGGACCTGGTCGCCATTATTGGGAATCTGGACATTGTGTTTGGGGAGATTGATAGATAAATGAAATTTGAAAAAGATGTATTAAATATATTTATACATTAAAACTAATGAACGATATTAAAATTGTCTTTTTGTAATAAAGTTGTATATTATTGAACACAAATAATATTTAAATGACTTTGTTTTCTGAAAACAATTAATATTCTTCATGTACAACTGTTTCTTCTTCATGTGTTTCTTCTGTTTCTTCCTCTTCTTCGTCAAATACATCTTCTTCGGTATCAGCATCCTAAAACACACAAATATTACCTACTACTTTTTCTCTTTACACCACGATCAACATAATTTGCAGCTATTTTACAGAAAGGTGGACATTTTTCCATGTTTTTATGATGGTATATCAAATCAATTATATTTTATGAATTGTAAGTAATAAAATAAAATCAAAAGATTTATTCACAGGATAATTCAAATGTAGAATTTTTTATTCGGCTTAAAAAGTATGTGGTACTCAAGGAATGGTACTAGAAGGTTGATCATAAACTTTTAGTTCTAGATAAATAACTAATAATAATCAAAATAACAAAACTTTTATATAATAATTATTATACAAGTAAAATATTCAAAGACTTGTATTGTAAAAAATCTGACGTGGACACCACATGAATTCCTTGTTTGTTCATACTTTTCTTAATAACTAAAATGTAGAATAATATAAAAAATTCTTTTAACTTACTATACTAGTATACTCACAAATATATTTTAGTCATTTTATTTAAACTGCAGAAGAAGATAGAAAGCATATTTTACTATTGTCACTGTCATGTCAAACATTTAAATTTTACGTAGTAACAAATGTTAATCGATCATGAACTACAAGATACCGAAATACTAAATTATAAATATATACTTTAGTTATTCTTAAATGATACCAGATACAAAAATATTTATAAAATACCGATTGTAGGTAATAATCACATAATCTTTCATTTAAAATAAAAAAATTTGTCTTAAATTAAATATTTATCGAAATTTTTTTTAAATTTACTACTTCCGGTTTGTAGATTGAAACCAAAAATAGGAGGTGCACAACTAGATGCTACAACAGTCCTAAATACAAAATTTCAACTTTCTACGTTTAACCGTATTTGAGTTATGCGACACACATACGTCCGTACATACGTACGTACATACGTACGTACAGACGTCACGTCGAAACTAGTCATAATGGATTCAGAAAAGGTCAAAACGGATATTTCCGTCAAAATCTGAGAACCGAAATTTTTCGCGATTACAATACTTCCTTACTTCGTACAAGGAAGTAAAAAGGAGCACAAATCAAAATGATCATAATCATCCTACCTGATACTGTTGGTATTCAGAAACCAAATCATTCATATTGCTCTCAGCTTCAGTGAATTCCATTTCGTCCATTCCTTCTCCAGTGTACCAATGCAAGAAAGCCTTTCTTCTGAACATGGCAGTAAACTGTTCACTGATTCTCTTGAATATTTCTTGAATAGCTGTCGTGTTTCCAATAAATGTACCAGACATCTTTAGATTTGGTGGAGGAATGTCGCAAACCGCTGTCTTGATGTTGTTAGGAATCCACTCCACGAAGTATGGAGCGTTTTTGTTTTGGATTGATAGCATTTGTTCGTCGACTTCCTTCATTGACATCGGACCCCTAAATACAAATCAAATGTAAATACCTGTTTTATTAGTTTTCATGTGATTTATAATTTAAATGCGACCTGAGCAAATTTTAATTTTTAGATAAGTTAAGGTATGAACGTATGGACGTGTAGTCAATGCAAGATTCTATAAAAAATTATCAGTTTGATTCTTTTAACTTCAATATTATCCCGGATATTTTTTTTAAAAGGTTTTTACTACCAACTTCAATAAAACTGTAATACAATTCTCATTTTTGGAATCATATTAGAAACAATATAAAATATTTCTTGATGAGTACCTAGGTAGGTAGTTAAATAATGTATTATGGCTTAAATTCAATAAAGATTAACTTTCGTTAGTTAGTTACAGTTAGTTAGTCAGGAATGCAGTCTGAATAAATTTATTTTTCTAAATCACCGACGTTTCGGCACACTCTTGTGCCATCTTCAGGGTTACTAAAAGGACATACACAGTAGTGAAGTAAAAATCCAAAAAGATTACCTATACAAAAATTGGTCGTACTTACATTAGACAGGTTTGATATAAGAACAAAATACTTACATTGGAGTTAAATTAAAAGTATCTACATATTTTTTTTTCTCCTTGGAATGAACCGGTCACCGGTTTTCAAAAAAGTGGTTCAAGTTCCGGTTTCGGCTTAATGATTTATGAAATAATAAGCAATTAATTACAAAAATTCATTCCAGTTTTGGACTAAAAATTTAAAAAAAACAAAACTTGATTTAATAGTTTTCATAAAAATTTAATGAAACGACAAAAAGAACGTTAAATTTTCCATTACCTAATGCTTTAAACCGTTCCAAACCAGTTCGCGGTCATCGGATCGGTTTTGGTTATGGGTTTGTCAAATTGTTTTTAACGGTTCGATTTGATTCGCGATTCGCTAAAATAGGTACAGTTCGTTCCGGTTTTCGTTCCTGTTCCGGTTCGGTTCGAATCCATGCTTATATTCTACTTTGATTGATTACGAAATAAATAGTTATTGTGCCTTTTTAAAATATCTACATTTAAAATTTAAAAACTCAGTAATAACTCAAATACACTTATAGCAGTTGCTCTGCTTCCACTTAAATTTTCTTCTTCTTTAAATAAACAATATTGAATCAAAATCAAATTGTAAAAGTAAAGTGGAAGCCAACACCAACCAAGTCCACCTACCTGAAGATGGTAGCCACCGTGAGATACCTTCCCCTCCTGGGGTCGCAAGCAGTCATCATGTTCTTGGCGTCGAACATTTGCTGCGTGATCTCGGAGATGTTGATGGCCCGGTAGGCTTGAACTCCTCGCGCTGTTAGAGGAGCGAACCCAGGCACGAAGAAGTGCAGACGAGGGAAGGGAACCATGTTTACAGCTAGCTTGCGGAGGTCGGCGTTCAGCTGGCCTGGGAAACGCAGGCAGGTGGTGACACCTGACATGGTTTGCTGGAGGAGATTGTGGAGATTGTTTAGTTTTAATTTAGTTTAAGCTGTTTGAACTTGTCAATTCAGTAGGAAAATGTACAACATTAGTTTTTAACTCCAAGTCAAAGACCAGAATATTGCAAGCTACAGTTTCAGGCATTAATTAGTGCATATTTTAGTGCAGCAATAAATTTTTTTGTATTACTATTATTTAGCTGGAAAGTTGAGCTTTCGAACTATACCATCTTTGACTAAGCCTTTGGCTGAGGATTTAGTCAAACAAATATATTTATCATGACAAAATTATATAGGATTTATGTATCTATGTTAAAACTACTATTTTATATAAGTAACCAACCTTCCTACTTCAATTGCTGCGGAGTAATTATTAATTTTTAAGAAGTAAAGAAATGAATGCTAATATTGTTGTTTATACTTACTGAGACTAAATGGTTCAAGTCGAAATAACTAGGAGTGGCCATCTTCAGGGTTCGGAAACAAATGTCATACAAAGCTTCATTGTCAATACAATGTGTTTGGTCACTGGCTTCGATTAGTTGGTGAACTGATAGAGTTGCGTTGTAAGGTTCCAAGACTACTTCTGATACCTACGAATAATGAAAATTTTCACAGTTCAATTTTATGCATCTTCTTCAATCAAAATTGTGGCGAATTGTGTCGAAAACTACTTCACTGATTTCCATGAAATTTGAAACTTTAAAATTCAATATAGGCCAATATTATTTAGTTCCGATATCTTAAAACAGCGAGATTTATCGGCAATAGCTTCAGTAGAAATGATGAAGAACAATATGGACGGTTATTGAAATTTGAATGATATAGATATTACTATAGATACCTACTTAATTTAAAATAAATACCTACTATACTTTTGAAACTACTATTTTGAAATAAAATTGCGGTATTAGAAACTCGGGTTTATGAATTTGACAAATAATATACGGGTAGAATCAAAATGGTATTTGCGGGTGAACTAATGTGTGACGAGAACAAACTGGCATAGATAATTTGAATCTAACAAAACTCCATTGTATCTTCATCCGGATTAAAATATTGTTTACTTACTTATTTTATAAATTTGGACGAGTCGTAAATATCAATTGTAACAGTAAATTTCAAGTTAAAATATAGCTATAAATATAACAAGAATATTATGCGATTTATAATACCGAGGATGTTACTAAGCGACGAGGTGAAACCGAGTCTCTTTGAACATCCAAGGGGGTTTAAATCGCATACATTCGCGTTATATTCAAAATCGTATCATTAACGACAGCGATGTTAAAACAAATCAACAATTTTATATGTCAATTAGTTGACAGTTTGCATATTATGGAAGGTTTTGATGTTATTATGGTTGTATCTAACGTATTAAGTCCGTAACTAATGAATTATAAGTAACTAACGTATTATGTTGTTATTATCAAAAAATGCTGCATGTTATAAGGTAATAACAGTTGATGATACGATTAAATATATAATAATATTGCGCCTTACGTTTAACAAAAAAGTCTCACCTTTGGCGACGGCACAATACTAAACGTGTTCATGATCCTATCCGGGTACTCCTCCCGGATCTTGCACATGATGAGCGTGCCCATGCCGGAGCCAGTGCCTCCGCCGAGGGAGTGCGCCATCTGGAAGCCCTGGATGCAGTCGCAGTTCTCCACCTCCTTGCGCACCACGTCCAGCACCTGCTCCACCAGCTCAGCCCCCTCCGTGTAGTGCCCCTTCGCCCAGTTGTTGCCCGCGCCTGACTGCCCGAACACGAAGTTGTCCGGCCGGAAGAGGGCGCCTATTTGGCTTGAGCGGACGGTGTCCATTGTGCCTGAGGAGATTTTTATTGAGTTTAATTGTCTTCTGACATTGGGCGAGATTCAGACCTTGTTACAACCACTAGCCGGTGTCCGATAGCTCTGTGGTTGCCAAGTTAATTGTATCCCAACTTAAATTGGTGAAGCGATTAGATACCGATACATCACAGCTAGTGATACCGCCGAGATGAGAAATTTCTCGTCTCATTCTCGTCTCGTCTCGAAATTCTAAGACAAGGACTAGGTAATAAATTTCTCGTCTCATTCTTGTCTCGTCTCGAAATTCTGAGACAAGAACTAATAAATGTCTCGTCTTGGATTTTCGAGATGAGGCGAGAATTCAAAACTACGAGACGATAAATAGTTCTCGAGAAATCTAGAATTCTCGAAAATAAAACTTTGAAAAAACTTCGTAGAATTTTGTTGTTGTTGTATTCTTTAATTTATATTATGTAGTAATCGTCGTGATTTGTAAAATTGTAAGAATAAAATTAATGGTCAAAAATTCAAGTGTGCTAGTAAAACCATTATGCCATTATCGTGTGTCTGTTTGCTTGAGTACGTTAGTACTATATACTTGCTCGAAGTCTGTGTTGCTATAAAGTCTAGATCTCTAGCTGTCTAGAAGATAAACACTGAAACGAGTAACACGTGCCGGAAATTGCCATCTTTCCTTCTACCAGACGCGAGTTTTTTAAAATTTATTTATTTTTGCAAAAACATATAATAATTCGCTGGCAAAAATTTATTGTGGTAAGATATAGAAATCATATTTATTTACATAAATATAAATTTTCATTTCAATTAAGTTTCTCTTAAGCCTTGTTCACATAGCTTATGTCATGTCATGTCTGTGTCATGCCATTATGTTATGTTATTTCTATTGACATAGACATTTTCAGGCTTGGTCACATAGCTTATGTCATGTCATGTCTGTGTTCATATCATTATATACACATTTTGTGTAAAGTATCACAACGGAGAAAATTAATTTGGAGTCGCAGGCATTTACTAATGGAAAATAAGATAAATTTGTATTAGTAAATTTACAAGAAACATTTTAATAAAATTGGGAACGGTATATTTTAAATTGTACTTACATTTTATTGCTTTTATTATTTTATTATCTTCATAATCAGGTTTTATTTTATCATACAAGCTTTATTCTTAACTTATTGGTAAGTTTTTATCTATATTAATAATAAATGTGTAATTTTGACAGATATAGACATAGACATATAGCAGTGAAAGTTGAGTTCAAATCAACTGTTATGTTATGTCAAAAAAAATAACATACGAGACATACCCTATGTGAACCACTTCATTAGTTTACCGTGTGCTCAACATATTGACATGACACAGACATGACATGACATAAGCTATGTGAACCAAGCCTTATATAAGACAGATTTTCTTGCCTTGGCTCGTATTGTAAATTGTGTAATCTGTACACTGGCATTTTATTGCTCTCATTATTAACTCGTTTGTTAATAATATAATATTTTATACTTAATTATAATAGAATTTTTATTATTACAATATTTTTAACAAAAAAATATAAAATACCATTCGAAAATGTATCGCACATTCAAAAAGAGTTTTAAAAATATTTCTTAGATTAGATTAAATGGCTTTTGTAAATTTTTCAATAATTTATCTGCTAACGGTTTTGTTAAGCGTATCGTCTAGGTTTTTTTCGAATTCCTAGAATACTATCTATTTTACTTTTTTTTCTATTCCACTCTTTTCTTCACTACTACGAACTACGACTGCCTAAAACCAGCCCGAAACTCGTACTTTACCGCATCCTAGCAATGCAATGTCATTTTGAAGTTGAAAAATACTGTAAAAGTGTTTTCGTTGCAAGTAAACTGTAAGTTTATTATTGACATCAAAGTAATGTTTTAGAAACATTTAATAGAGATGAATGGATCTATAGATGTGCCTTTTTAAAATTTTAAAATAAATTTCTATCAGGAGATAAAATCGTGTAAAGTTTACATAAATTGAATTTTTCGGAATTTGTATACCTAATCATGTACAATTTTTTTAATTAAAATTTTAAAAAGGCACAACTGTTAATTGATCCTTTAAGTATAATCCTTTTGAAATATTTACCATTCTTGTACTGGCCACAAAACACTCGCTACGTTAGTACGTTTTGTGCTGGATTAAAACAAAACTTAGTTTTTATCTTACTATAATGTTAGAATTCAGACATATTTTTAAAACTTTCGTAAAATCATGGTACACACACACATTAGGTATAGCAAGTATTTAAATAAGTTTCAGAAATCTAATTGAATAGTTTACCTGGTTCCAAATCGACCAGGACAGCTCTAGGTACATATTTAGCATTATTAGCTTCAGTGTAGTAAACGTTGATCCTTTCTAATTGATTGTCGTTGTCTCCTACATATTGTCCAGTTGAATTAATTCCATGTTCCAATGATATCAGTTCCCAGAACTGAAAGAAAAGCAGACATATCTAAATTAAAATTGAAATTAAAATTGTACAATTTTTTTGAAAATGCTCTTGTAGGTAAGTAGGTAAATACATACCTAATACAGAATGCGGCACAAAGGACGGATGGTTTTTAAAAAATCATAAAATCGATAATTTTTACTCAAAAACAAATTTATTTACGGATTCCGGTTCGCAATGAAATAGCATTTGTGAAAATGAAGCGTGGAAAATCACATCAGTCATGTGGTGACCGTTTTTGACGATGCATTGCTGGAGGCGTTCTTGTAAGTTAGCGTAGACTGTCTCCAACATCGCTTCCTCAACTTGGGCGACTTCCACGCGAATTGCCTCCTTCAACTCGTCCAGGACTTGTGTACGACGGGTATAGAGATTTTGTTAAATAGTTAACTCATTGACTGATAATTTATGTAAAACTCGCATTTTTAGTAATTTTTAGAAATTATTTAACAAAATACGGCAAGATTTTTTTGTAAATTTCATTCTATAGCCATGTAAGCACAACCTATAAGTACATCATTATAAAATATGAGGTCATTGATTTCAAAACCAAAGTTACAAAATGATTTATTGTAACAGACTTTTTTGCTTTGCATTTGATAGCAAGAGATGGGCCTTAATATTAAATATTTTAAAATTGAACTTTTAGAGATGTGCACAAGCACAACTAAAACAAGCCCCGAACTCAAAAACGGTCACCACATAACTGATGTGAATTTTCACACTTAATTGTCACAAATGCTATTTAATTGCGAATCCGAATCCGTAAATAAATGTGTTTTTGAGTTAAAATTACCGATTTCATGATTTTTTTAAAACCATCCGTCCTTTGTGCCGCATCCTGTATAATACCTAATTAACAGTTTATTTGTTCGTCAAGAAAACATTGTACCTAACTATTTTGTATACAAAAGAGTTTATATAATTTAATCACATGTAAATATTGCACTAACTTTTATGATAAACCTACAAATTTAGTTATCTATTTCCTTGTATAAACAAATTGCAAACGTTGATAAAACGCATAGCACCTGCATGGCAATTTATTATATCTCGACTGAACTAATCAATCAATTTGAAGCCGCGTTTTATAACAATCCATAGATTTATTTAATTAAAGCAATATCTGGAGCTCAATAATCTTGATAAATACGTGCACGAATAAACATTAATTTGATATATAAATATCAGTAGGTATTAACACATCAATTTAAAAATGAACTTTGCACTACTAAAGTATTTATGCCGAAATCTTTTTCTTAAAAACGTAGCAATATTTTTTGTTGAAATATTACGATTTTGGATAAGCCGGTAAATAATATTTTTTCTCTGACGTTAAACTTACGCACTTACGCACTCGTGTACTTAATTTTTTTGTATAATCTGTAATCTTTGCTAAATAATATTATAATATTGGTCAAAATATTGTGTTTTTACTTACTTTTGAACTGATCTGATTTCCGCATTGACCGGCTTGAATATGCACTATTTCTCTCATTGTTACTACTACCAGGTGACGCCTAAAATGATGTGTAACCAAAGATTACATTATGTGTAACTTTACCTGTTATCAGTATTTCATGCATAGATAACGTCAAAAATTGTATTTTATCTCAAAATGAACTATTTCCGACGTTCTGACTCATTATTTCAATTTAGTAGAGATTTTCAAAATAATTATTAATTGTAAAAATTTAATAATAGTATATGTTCATCACGTGTTATAGCTACGATTACTTACTTATACAGGGTGTTTCTATACCTCTGCACGAAACTTTAAAGAAAGAATTTTTTTTTCAAAATTCGCAAAAATAAGGGTAGTGAAAATTTTAGTGGCACTGGTTTGAGAAAGTCCATTCAATTGTTTATTTATTAGGTAATTATTACGTAAGTATTTGTAAATAGTATTACAGCATTATTTAAAATTATAATTTAATTTTATAAATAACAAATAAACAGTTAAATAGACGTTCAAACTAGTAGCACTTCTCCCCTAACAATAAAACACATTATATTAGAACGTACCCAACCCCAACACACACAAATAAAACAAAAATATAAAATACCCAACACACTAAATCAAGCACTATCAAACAAACAAGATACAGACGAAAACCTACTAAAATTCATAAAAGACATTCAATTATCAAACAAAATATAAATAAATTAATACCTATGTTAAAACCTAATGTATCGGTCCTAATAGCCTACGATGCTGAAGGACCTTAATGGTATAATAAAAAAAAACTAGTAGCACTAATATTTTCACTATTCTGATTTTTGCGAATTTTGAAAAAAAATAATTCTGTGATCAGTAGGTATATCAAAATATATAACCTATTATAGTTTCGTGCAGAGGTATAGAAACAGCCTGTATATGATAAATTTCATGTTAGATCACAAAATATTGGTTACTGGTTTAGTTTAATCAAACGATAATATCTATAGCTCAAAAATAAATTAAGTAGTTAGGTACCTACTGCATTTTCTATAAGAAATATTTTTGGACATAACTATTGGTATAAATATTTAATAAAAACAAAGTTTATTTCCGAATCAATTAATAGATATTTATACACCAAGTGAGAAACATTCGTATCTCACGTGGTTTATACAATATTTTATTCAGTTTTGACGAAATTATTTCAAATATATGAATTATAAATTTATTTTGACATAACAAAAAAAAAACTAATCAAAGTAATCGTTAGTGGCAAGTTGTCATAGTTTTTATGCATTTTTGACGTATTAATAACAGTTTAAAACGTCAGAGTGATTTAAAAATGTGTTGAGTGATTAAAAAAAAATTAATTCACTTGTGAATAAACATTTATTTAAAGTTGTTGCTATGGAGTTAATAAAAGCAGTTTATAACGTCAAAATTGAATAAAATAAATTAAATGTTCTCCAAGGTTACTATCTGAAATCAAATTTTTGTTTGTTTTTCATTACCGGTCCTTATATCCCTTTGTTAGTTTTAATTTTCTATATTTCTTTCTGTGTTATATAAGGTAAGTGTGTACAATATCGCCATGCTAAGCTTTAATAATTTTTTTGAAAGATTTAACATACCTACTTCAAAATAAAAGTTACTCACATGAAAGACTAGCGCACACTGTGTAGTCATTATATGAATTGGATAGAACATATTTTTAACGCTTAAGCCGGGTTTATGCAGCATCATCACAGTCACTATCATAGTCACAGTCTTAGTCTTAAGAAATAAAACTTGTTTCTTTAATACACCTGTTTATGCAGCATTGTCATAGTCACAGTCATAGTCATTATGATAACCAATTGGCTAGTTTCAATTCTTAAAACTAAGACTGTGACTATCATGATGCTGCATAATCCCGGCTTTTCACATTTTATTATTACATTTCTAAAAATATGCAAGTTGGCGATATTGCCAACAGGAAGTTTGCAATAAGCGTCTTAATTTTATTACAATCTGAAATTTTTATTTTAAATTATACTCGAATTTTGATGATGCATTTCTCCAATTCAGTTTGCACTTTTAATAATAGGAAGGTAGTAGAAGAAGCAAAACTGAGTGTTTAATAGATATTTATACACCAAGTGAGATACATGAATGTTTATTCAAGAGAAGAAAGTTTAGCCCCCGAGCCCGAAGGGCGAGTGGGATAATTTCTTCGAGTGAATAAACATTCGTATCTCACGTGGTTTATACAATATTTTATTCAATTTTGACGAAATTATTTCAAATATATGAATTATAAATTTATTTTGACATAACAAAACAAAATAATCAAAGTAGTCGTTAGTGGCAAGTTGTCATTGTTTTTATGCATTTTTGACGTAATAATAACAGTTTAAAACATCAGAGTGATTTAAAAATGTGTTGAGTGATTTAAAAAAAATTTAATTCACTTGTGAATAAACTTTTATTTAAAGTTGTTGCTATGGAGTTAATAATAACTGTTTAAAACGTCAAAATTGAATAAATGGTATTTATTTAAAAAATCGTTTGTGACGATCGATTTCGCCTATGTAGGCATCCTCATATCGCAGCTGAAACATTGTTTTTACAATTTATTTATTTATTTATTTATTTATTTATTTGAATACACCATCCAACAGGATAACTCCCAATAAGAGGATGGGAAGAAACACAGAAAGACAAAAAAGTAAAAAATATGTACAGAGATATAACAAAGTGACTTAAATTTTAGCAATAATAGCATAGAACATCTTTGGTTTAAATTGAAAAACATCAACAGTTGAATAACGTAAGTTATAAGTATGGCACATTCTATATATTGGTGACACGAAAAGAATATTGGAGCGAGCTGTGGGAAGATAGAAGGTATTACTGGAACGAGTACATACAGTAGGAGCGTGGAAATTTATTACACTGAGACAAAAGGGATCATCAATATCACCACATAACAGCTTGCTGAGATAGAGGGCTGAGTTAAGTTCACGTCGTTCGAGGAGACTAGGCATTTGGAACATTTCAAGTAAAATTAAGTAAGATATTGAACTATCATAAACATTGTTAATACGAAAATAAATGTAACGTAAAAATTTTTTCTGAATCTTTTCAATGTGATCTTGATGACATTCATGTATAGGATTCCATATAATAGAACAATAATCTAGTTTAGATCGAACAAAAGTATAATAGAGAATAAAGATAGAAGATATATCGGTGAAAAGGCGAGTATTACGAATTATGAACCCAAGCATACGTACAGATTCATTGTATATGTTGTTGATATGTTGATTAAAAGTCAATTTGGGATCGAAAGTAACACCTAGATCTTTAATTGAACTCAAACGGTTTAATATGATATTATCAATTCTATAATCAAATGTGAGAGGTATAGATTTTTTTGTAAAGGTCATAACGTTACATTTAAGGCTAGTTGTGTTTATATAAATTCATTGCGATTTTGTTTAATATTTACAATTTTATAGATCTGTAGCAACTACAGATTTTCACAGAATACCAGTATAAGTCAAATTCCTACAGCACTGAAAAAAACTTCTAATTTTTTTAAAACAATTTTTTTTATAAAAAGTGTAGCCCACTTTTATTTTTTACTGACTCGCCCATGGCCAACCTGAAAAATACTAGTTACGTCCCTGGATAAATAAGTTAGAGATTTCAGTAGTCAACTCGCTTACGGTTTTAATTAGTTTTGAATCATCATAGTGTTTCATTATTTTTTTATTTATTAAATCAAAACGTACCTTTACCCATTGAATCACTCAAAGGTAGATAATTCCAGATCCAGATTGCATTTTAATTAAATACTAGTATTCTGCCCTCCTTAGGAAGAAGGTCCTATCTGCATATTTTGAGATTTTGTAATCTGCATAAATTATTACAAATATATACCAAAATACAATGTCCAGCTGCCCTAAGAAAATGTAGAGTTTATTATTATTAGTATTATATTTATATAAAGCAATTTTAATAGTAAAAATCCGCATAGTTGTTTCCACAAAAATATTATATAAAATAATAGCTAAAACAAAATTTTTGCAGATAGGACCTTTTTCCTAAGGACGGCAATATTATTTGATTAAAAAACAATGTGACGTATTTATCTATTTATTAATAAACTATTTCATTATATTTGTATACGTGCGTATAACAAAAATTTCAAGTCTTTATCAAATTTATGTTATTTTATTGAAAAACTGGATTGCAAAAGATATGACCCTAAATTAAATCATAAACTGACATGGGTCAATGATTTCAACAGCTCGGGTGTCAATATTATCGCTATGCTGACACCCAACAGTAAGTTTTATCATCACTAATGTATATTTTTAATCTTTCACAATGTACATATCTTATTTTTTATTCCATTTATATACATTCTTTTAAAAAACGTTATAGTTTAAAGTTATTTAATATCTTACGAGTACATTCTTGATTATTCTATTATACTTACGAGGTATTATGTCAGATGTCAGAGGGCATTAGTCGATTATTAAAGTACTTTACTAATATTGGCATAATAACTATTTTTTTTCTACAAGATGAATAACATATGAACAGGTATCCACAAAAATGGGTTAAAATTATAGAGTTGGCATTTGGAAAATTTCCAAAAAAGTAATATCCCCAAAAAGAAAATTCAACGGTAAAGTTCACAATTTTGAAACTTCCCCATAAAACATATTGAAAATTGCATGACACAAATACCAGCCAATGGATGAATTGATTACAAAAATAGTAACCATGGTTATATAAAAATTTTCTCGAAATTTTTTTACTAGTAGCTTGAGTAACTTAACTGAAATTAATAAGAGAAAACTTTACCGTCATCTGTCACTTTGACATTAAATTAAAAATTGGTTAAATTGTTATTTTGAGTATAAATAAGCAATTAATAAGGTAAATAATACATATTTATTAATGTTAAATACTTTAGTAAATATTTAAAGTTTCTATTCTAAAAAGAATTCAAAAATAGAGCGGCGGTGTCATTGCGATTTTCTTACCGAATATGCACTAGTGCATTCATTCATGTCCAGGAAATTTTTTATCGTGCATTCCAACAACGTAATTTGCTCTCGTGTACCACTCGACTTAATTAAGACGTTGTTGGAAAGCACTCAAAAAAATTTCCGGAAAGAATTAATGCAAATGTGATATTATAAGTGAAAATATTCCGAAAATTTTCTGTTTATTATTTATTATTATTATTGTTTATTATTTCGCGGCTTATATTTTCAATTTAGCCTCACTTGTGCACACATATTTTTTGTCTGATTTGTTTACTATTATTATTACATCATTCTTCAATATAAATTGCGGTCTCTTAACATCAATAATGCTGAGATAATCGTCAAGCTTACGGATATATTTTAAGAAAATTAACAACGAAGGTAAAATCTGTCATACTAAATGCATTTACTTCCAAAAATTGTATGTACTGAACGCAACAAAATCCTTTTTTAAATCATTATTATCTTTTATCAAACGAGTACTATTTGGTATCAAATGAAACCACAGAGCAAAAGCAACACAAAAATAAATAAAAAATTGTATGGGAAAGTATGCGAAATTTTCTGGAAATAATGGTGCGGAAAATTTCCCATTTCAAAATTACCGGAAATTTGACAATTCTAGTTAAAATTGTACAGCCATTTTTATTTCACTAATAAACTAGGTATTTATATAAATATTTATTTATATCACTCTTCTTATAAAAAATTATTAAAAATAAATTTGCAATGTCACTTTCTTCTGATGTTTGCTTCCAAAAGTCAAAATCACCTGATAAATTTGCATAAATATCGCATTGAAAAACTGGATTTAGAATATTAACAAAACTGGTATAACTTAAATATCAAAATTAGGTTTATTGTTACTATGAGGATATAGGAAGAAACCATTACGAGGACAAACTGATCTTAGTTTATAAATACACACAACATGTATTTTTTCAAGTTCCTTTGAGCAATTATTGTAATGACTTTCTTACATGATTGATAAGTATAAAGAAAATATTTTGTTCGAAGAACCAGTTGCTTCAGAATTTTAATGATATGTAAACTGTTTTTAGTAAATATGTTTTTGATTTTCTTCAAGTGTTGGGATTTGAAAACGGGCAAGTTTGTTTCATCACGCACTTTATTTGTTTATCTTATACTGATATTTTTAAGTCATCTTCCGATTGTTGTTTCAGAAACTTATGATATACAGGGTGTTTCATAACTTCTGGTACATACGTTAAGGGTATACCTATGTAGTTTGATATGCTGATTACGAATCAAATATAATTTTTTTTAAATCGCAAAATTAATTTTCATGTTTCCCAGTCAATTTTTACCTCTCGCCTAGAGAGGTATAGGGATCGTGAAAAAATTCGATGTCGAGATTTTTGTCAATAAGCACGTTTTAACACCTTTAGAACCTATTTTGACTATTTTCACGATGATGTCTGTGTGTGTGTGTGTATATATGTGCGCCTACTATGCTCTTTCATTCTGATTCATTATCTTAAATTCTACTGAACATAAAATTCTAATATTTTGCATTATACATTTGTATATGTTAATGAAGAGCTGATAAGATTTTGGTAAAAATCTGCCAACCGGAAATGGTATTTTCTTGAAGAATTTTAACATTTTTTGCAAAAAATATAGGAAATACTGCGATAGTTACAATTTGTCATGCGACATTTGAAAGAACAAATTACCTTTTACAATATTTATTTAACATCGTTTCTATATCTCTTACCAATAAAGGAAAATTATTTTTCATAAATTTGTAATTTTACCTACCACGATTTGTAAATCATAATATAGGAAAATATTTTAAAAACAAAAATGAAAATGTCAATGTGACAGGTGGACAGACGTATACACAGTTTCTGAAATTTTTGTGGCACTATTTTGAAAGAAATGTATAAATATTATTGACTGGGTTTGAAACTAGTACCTATAGAAACCGAAATTTAATAAATGAGAAACTGACTGAATTCCAATAATTTTTTATTTTTCCATTAAACTTATCTTGTCAAGAAGCATCATGGATCATGGATTCATTATTAACTGGACATAATGTACCTACTTAATAAGGTAATAATAAAGTAAAAATTGTATCTACAAAGAGCGAATTTGATTTAAAGTCAATCGGAATCGGTACTTTGCTTGAAGAACTAAGTATAAAATATTTTGCAAAAAGTAGCCTATAACTGAAACCAAATTCACATATTACAGTGTCAAGGCGAGAGGTCGTGTGCTGGCCACATCAGATTTTTTTTATTTATTTTACTAGTATTATGTAATTTAAGATGTTTGATTACCTATTTCTCTTGTGTGTTTAATAGGAAAACGAATCCAGTGCATTACTACAAAAAAATGCTGCTGGTAAACTACCCTTAATTTTTCGAATTTAAAAAAAAATATTTTTGATTTGTAATCAGAATATCAAACAACATTATTATACCTTTTACGTATGTACTCGAAGTTATGATACCACCTGTATAAATAGTTCTAAAATTTTAAAACTGATACTTCATTTAGCTTTATGCCATCTCCTAATGGTTTAAATTGAATTATAAAACAAAAAACAATTAATTATAAAATAAGTTTTTATAATGGAAAGTACCCTTACATGAAGATGCAAATTTATGACTCTGAGCGTTTTATAAGAATTAATCCAAACGAGTAATAACCATTAAACGAATAGATTGTTTTAATTCATTGGCAATTAATTACATTTGATTGATTATTATAAAATTTCTATTCTAATTTATATTATAATAATTAGAGTGCGGATTATATGCAGGCAAATATGATCAAAATATACATGCAATATGCATTGAAATATGGCCGAAATATGTTCAATATATGCACAAAATTAAATAAATATGCAATATTTTACAAACATAATTTTATTCATTTTTACTAATAATTTATTTTTATGAAACAGAAAATCTACATTTTGTCAACAATGCACAAGAATATCATATAAAATAAACAAAACAACCTATAACTTCTGCAATAAACGTAAAAATTACTATAGGTGGTATCAATTTTTTTTAAAAATTGAAATTTTGGTTTAAAATGTACAAAATATGCAGTTATATGCACAAAATTTTAAAATATGTAAAAAAATATTGAAATATGCAAAATATGCAAAAAAATTAGACCATATTTTAATCTATTTTTGTATGATATGCAAACATTTGTAAAAAAATACCAATATGCGCTATAATACAATATTACGCAAATGCATATAATCAGCACTCTATTTTCTATTATAATAAAAGTAGGTATGAAAGAATTTTGAATATTTTAAAATGTGATGTGATGCTGCCACACCCCCAAGTCAGGTGATAAATACTTATTTTATTTGTTTATAATAAACATATAAATTATGAATTAATTAAACCTCTTTATTTTTATTATGTAAATAAAGTAGTCGATATCTCTTGTACATTGATCAGATGAACTTCACGGTCGCCCAGATTTAAGAAGGCGCCTGTGACTTTTCGCGAACAGTAGTAAACTCGCCTCAGATCTTGATGCAGCCGATTCGATTACAAAAAACGATTTTGAGCGATTTTCTAAGAAGTAATCAGTGTTTTCTAAGTAAAGATGTACGCCAAACCCAGAGATATTGTTGTGGAACTCAATGACGTGGATAGCAATAGGAAGGGGTTGTCCGAGTCACCTCCAGACGATGTCGTAAGTCATTTAAAAAAATATTTTGTATATTGCATATTATTTTCGTCCCAATAGGGTACTTTACCATTAGCAATTAGCATTCCGGTTAATTATATTGAAAGGAGACCGCAAAAATGAGTTATTGCCATGAAAAAAGTTTTCAAAAAGTTCTTTAAATATTTGAGATTTTACGTACCGATACATCTACGTCCGTGTATTCTTACTTACAGTAATAAAGAAACTAACAAATTGTATTTTATATTTTGTAATATTTAGAAACAATTTTACATGAGTACATTTTAATTCCAGTCCCATAGTTTGAGTTTGAGAAGATTTTCAGCTATAGATCTACGTCACACAAACTTTAAAAATTAATTACAGCTTTATTAAGAACAATGAAGGCTTGTCAGTACTCTCATTCGCTTTCAAATAACATAAAGTTTCAATAAAAAAACTTTTAAAAAAATGGTAAACTACCCTATTCAGGCAGAAAAAAATTTCTTTCAATTTCCTTGATAGAAATCTTCAAATAAACAATTTCTAATTTCTCTCACAAATTTATCTGTAGATTCGCTTCGCTTTTAAAATTCTAAGCCCACTGAAATTATACGCAGAAAATTTGAACTGCTTTAGGTACTTGGTTTTGCTAGCAATTAAGAATAAGTATAGTTATTTTTTGTGTAACAAATAACAATAAGAGGAAAATGTAATACCTATAGTATTCCTCGAACGGGCAGTATTGAATAAGATAATGACAAATTTTTCCTATAATAATTATTATTTAAATATCTTCGGAAACTAATTAAAATATAACATGGATGTGAATTTGTGATCAGAAATTCGTTTCGTTAATAATTGTTCCCTTGCTCATTAGTTGGTATTTGTAGGGAAATTTATATTTATCTTGAGAATTATAAGAAAACTTCTTTGTACCGTTTCCGTATAAATGACTGATGTCGATCAGTAGCCGTGAGAGATTAAAGTTATACGAGTATTTTCTTTAGTCTGTGAAAAAGAAGAGGGGATAATAAAACAATGTAATATGTAATTGAAAATAATGTTTTTCAAGAATGAGGAACTAAGAACTAACACGATTTATCCTTATTGTTTATATTTCTGGAACAATAAATAAAATTTAAATGGTTGCGACCTTTAGTAGCATTATTTGCACTATTTGCAAAGCCCTTTTTATAATTCTATGAAATTTCGGAAACTAAGTTATTTCGATAGGTACGTTTGGATTATGCAGAATATTTCTCAATATTTGCGCATTTTGTAAATAAACATAGCAATTTTTATAGGAATGCATAAATTAAATACCAACAAGTATGTTGTTATTTATTACAATTCATAAATACGCCCATTTATTATAAGTATTTGTAAACAATTTTTTAAACGTAGAATAATGAATAGGTATAACTGATCTATTTATAAATTAATATTTAATTATTTATTAAAAATCTACAATAATGTTGATAAATACATTTTTTCCCATATTGGGTAAATTCCTGATCCTGACCTAGACAATTCCATCTTCCAAGTGTATAACAAGTTGCACGTGTCAACTTACATAGAAGGATATGGCGATGAAAAAAATTATTTCTGGTTTCTGTAGACACAAGACACATTCTTGCTTATTTAGTCTTTCACAAGGACCTCACCGTTCAACTTTAACCAGTTCTTTAATCAATTCATTAAATATAGGAAATAAAAATAAAAATATATCTCATAATATTTACATATTTTTAAGATAAACACTTGAATACCTATATTTCGTTCTTTGTTATACAGAATTTATTTTTCACTAACAGTACCTACAATTTTATTTTTGAATACAGGGTGCTTCAAAATTATTGATGTTCTAGATTACTGATTAAAATTGAATGCAGTGTTACAAAACTTTAATTAAATAAAATAAATTTTAATGTTTCCTAGGCCGCGCGGACTAACGTGCCGAAACTCACTGTGGTCCGAGCGGCTGGCGAGGTCGTGGGTTCGAATCCCACTGAAGAGCATGGACGTTGTGATGACATTTAAATCGTATAATATGTTAATCTGATTGAATCTAATACATTGTTTCTGGCTGATAGGCACACAACAAAGCCATGGGGGTTTCCCCTTTTTAAAAAATCCGAATTTTTATTCATTACTGTATCCTATTAGACCAGTGGCACGAAAAATGTTTGCTCCAAGTAATGTGCAATTATTTTTGTGAATTTTGAAAAAATTATTTTTCCGTTGTAATCAGTTATATGAAATATTATATCAATAGTTTTGTAGCATCCTGTATAACAGTGCACAAATAAATATTGTTTTCTTATTTAATAAAATTTTTAATTGCAAACGGAAAAAATTTAATGCACTAATTTAATTATACTTTGCCGAAAATTAAATAGTAGAACCCTGAAGGTTATGGTTACACTAGTTTCACTCAACCGATAAAATAAAACCAGTTATCTGGTATTACTTTTTACGATAATTTTTCGCTTGCGGTAAGAACATTCCAAAAAAGAGTCTGATGAAATATGTGCAATGATTACAATGATACCTATACAGTACACGAGCGGCGAAACTATTAAATCATAATTGGGGCAGACAGAATTTTTAATTTTTACCTGTGATCTGGGAAAACCCGTAAACCAAAACAAAACCAGAATCCAGAATGTTTTGATGAATAATTTATGTACTCTTGCATTTCTTAGAAATATGGAGTAATGGGACATAAAAAATTAAGAAAAATTAATAATATAGTAAAAAGTGATCATAAAAACAGACGGATGTTATAATTGGATCAATCGAATTACTTTACTACAGGAAAAACCAGTAGCTCAGATTCTTACTATTCATTCAAGTTTCCAGGGTTTTTCATCTTATCAAATAATAACAAAGCATCAAAGTTTATTCAAATTAGATAATAATTTTCGTCAGTTTACCGCTAAATATCATTTTATTTTAAGATTTAGGAGTTAATTAATATGTAGGTAATTACATAAATCTATTGGTGGAATTCTGTGCAAATCTGTAAATTTTACAAATTTGTACATCTTTAAATATTGAACAAAATCACATCAATATTTGTTGACAAATATAAAAATGTTCATATGCTTATAAATTTCATTGCGATTTTGTTTAATATTTACAGTTTTATAGATCTGTACCAACTACAGATTTTCACCGAATCCTACTATAAATCTCATGAAAATCTGTAAAGTCGTTCGCTGAAGAACTTGCTGTCATTTTCATTTCAAATGGTTCTATAAAATGTTGTTTAGGCTATTTTAACCTTACTACAATAATCTTATTATTCTAACGAAAATTGACATCTTAGTTATTACAATAGTTATTATTCGTTAATACAGGATGATTCACAACTTCGTGCATATATTTTAATGGCATAGTGCTCAACTTACTTACAAAGAAACTGAAAGAATTTTTTCAAAATTCGCAATTTTGGTTTCCACAGATTTTTTAGTCAACCGTTTCAAATGGAATTTCATAAATTTACTATTCTTGGCATTGTACAATTAATTAAAATTTTATTTTATTCCTCATAGTTAATCAGATATCCATTTACAATCAACAATCCAGTGGTTTCAAAAATGTGTGCTTGCGAAAATTGACCTTAAATTTGCGAATTTAAAAAAATTATTTTTGCTCCATAATAAATATGCACGAAGTTGTGAATCACCCTGTATAAATTTAAATTCTTATATATTTCTGTATTATTTTTTCAATAGGGTACTTTACCATAGTAGCAAATTAGCAATTCAGTCAATTATATTGATAGGAGACCAAAAAAATGAATTATTTCCATGAAAAAAAAAATCAAAAAGTTAATAGTTCTTTAAATATTTGAGATTTTACGTATCGATACATCTACGTCACAGTAATGCATTTTCGTGTGTATTCTTACTTTCAGTAATAAAGAAACTACCAAATTGTATTTTATATTTTGTAACATTTAGAAACAGTTGATTTTACATGAGTACATTTTAATTCCAGCCCCATGGTTTGATTAAATCTTCAGCTATACATCTACGTCACAAAAACTTTAGAAATTAATTACAGCTTTATTAAGAACAATTAAGACTTATCAGTACTCTCAATCGCTTTCAAATAACATGAAGTTTCAATAAAAAACTTTTTTTTAAAATGGCAAACTACCCTATTCTACCTTTATTTAAAATTTAAAAATTCTGCATAATTTTATCTGTCAAATATAGAAAAGTCAATCAAATTTATTATGTAACATAATAAACAGGAAATATTTAATTAATAATCAACCATCATTATGTTTTGTCAAAATCTTGCATCCTTTTTAACAAATACCTCTAGACGAAAAAAATTGTCGCCGCTACTGGCAAAACTAAACTGTAATTAAAAGGGAAACGATAG
This sequence comes from Agonum fuliginosum, assembly GCA_947534325.1. Classification (NCBI taxonomy): domain Eukaryota; kingdom Metazoa; phylum Arthropoda; class Insecta; order Coleoptera; family Carabidae; genus Agonum; species Agonum fuliginosum. The sequence continues at coordinate 20,864,349 of OX384043.1, forward strand.
CCATTCACGCTCGGCAAAATTATCGTAATTTCCTCGAGTTTTTACGGTAATTCATACCAACAGATGTTTTGTTTGTAAACGTATTTTCCGATTAAAATGTAGCAGAAATTCTTTTACGTCACTAGAAGGTTACCCGAAGTATATATGACTTGAAGAGACTCAATTTTAAAACAGTTCTTTATTTGATTTCTTTGATAGATCATCCTTGATTTACAATACATTGATATAGTTTCGTAAAAGTGAAAAGACTTTGTTATTAGTTTTATAGTTTTAATTTATATAGTTTATAATATTTATTTTAATTTATTTTATTTAAATTTAAAGTAGTTCTAAACATGGGGATGTATAAAAGAGAAGTTGAAATTGATACCGAAATTGATGTAAGTAAAATAAACTTTTAAGATACTAGGGAGTTATGATCGAAAAGATAAGATACGAGGCGCGTGCTTTAGTTTCTCAAGGAAGTAATATAATATTAAAATACATGTTGTTAATACATAATTTTATTCAACATTATATTAAATTATTACTCTATATGCCATCCTTAGTTAATTATTATTTGAAGAATTTAAAAGAAAACTCAGTTTTTACAGAGATATTTTGACATATTTTTTAATTTATAGATTGAATAATTAGAATGCTAAGTTATTTTTGCATTAATTGAATTTACACAATAAATAATAAGTACCTACAGTTTTTCAATTACTTGAATTATTTTACAATTAAAAGTTCAAAGTTCTGTATAAAATGTGTAAATTATTTGAGAGAATTTCGACACATCTCTCTCTTTTGGTATTAGGAAATAAATCATTTAAAATCATCGTCATATTTTATCGCCTTCGTCACATATATTACAAAATATCAATGTTTTCGTAATCAAATCATAATTACAACATAATTTAGTTTAAAAACAGAGCAAGTTTTATCAAAATTAAAGTGTGAAGTAATAACATAAATGGTGTGAAAATATGAAATAAAATATAAACAATATAAGAGATAACATATTAAAAATAATGCAGTGTCATTATTTCTTCATTAAATTTGGCTTTGCAAAAACCAATCTGTTTAGATTAAATATTGTTGTTTAATAATTACTATTTTTAATTATTATAATAACAATTTTAAAATATTGACATAATTAATACATTTTTAATTTATATGAATAATAAAAAATGTGTTTGTTTTTTTAAATAATTATGATTTTATAAATTAAAAAATAACTTAACGGAATAGAGATAGTTGTTTGCCAAATTATTATCTTAAATATACTTTAGTATTTTTATTTGAATGCTTTTAATTTATGCGAGTAGATTGAAATAATTTATCAGAAGTTACGTACTTATATTAATTTAAGACTTAGTTCTGTCAATATCTTATTTAATCTAATCTATGGTTTTTAAAATTGGTGCCCTTCCTTCTTCAGGTTTACTAGTGAATACGATATTATTTTTATTCACTCTCGTAATGCTATTTATAAATAAGGAGAACTAAACTTATTTGTTGCTAACAATCGAAGTAAAACTTGGTAGTTATTATGAAACTAATTTAGATTCCGGCTCTTTTCGTGTGTCAAATATAGGCTAAAATTTCTTTCGAGAATATTAATACAAGTTTTATAAATTATTAATTCTTAGCACTTTGTATTTACCTTTATTATATTTGCATACATATTATTTAAAATCACATTATATTTTATTTAACTTTAAATAATCCCTTAATGATTGACAAATAGTTTATTAAAATACGTTATTTTATTTTATTTTATTTACTTTAAGTGCCTCCTGACAATGGACGAGATTCTAACCCTCTCGCTCAAGTCCTTTTTACAACCACAAGCCGGTGCCTGATTGCTTTGTGGATGCCAAGTAAATGGGGGTTTCCACGATTTTTTGATTTTTTATATATTAATCTATACATTAAAATATTAGACCCGTATTTTTTCTTTTTGCCAAAAAGTTGCTAATAAGCCAGAAAAAAAAAGTTTAAAAAATAGGTGCCGCGAAAAACGATGCCGTGTATGACGGTGTGACGTCACCGGCCATAAGAATATACGTTCACCGCGCTGACAAGGACCGAATACGATACGTAGATCCTACTTTATTTCAACACAGGTCCGTCGTCCATTCCGTAGTCAAAACTACAAATTACGATCTTACATGAACAAATCTACTCACGGTTTGGTTTCAATGTTGGCTACGTCGCACATGGCGCATTTTAATGCACTTTTCAAAAGAATTACATTTTCATTTCGATACAATCTATCAAAATTAACAATTATTATCGCTTTCCTAAACTTATATATGCTGAAAATTGATATCCAATAAGTATTTCTTTAAAAGTCGTATAGGCTTAGAAACCCCCATTGTATCCCACCTTGGAATGGTGACGAGATCTCTCTGTAACCAGAGCCAAGCACTCTATTCTTTGTCTCGTAATTTGGAGAAGCACCTATAAAAGTCCAATATAAAAAGGGAAAATAAATTGAAGTATAGTTTGGCGGCAAATTTGAATCACTTACAAATCAATGTAATATTTGAATTACAAATCAAATAAAAACGTTTTTTGAGCGGAGAAATTTCATTTTAGTACTTGTTCCTGGTTTATCCATTGTTAACCTTAACACCTTGTTACTTAATACAATTTACACGCAGATATTCTAACCTATAAAAGAACTGTCACATTTTATAAACACTGGAGCTAATTTACTGAGTGTAAATATGGCTCAAAATTAGCAATCTGATTGGTTAGAAAAACGCGGCAAATTTAATAATCTTCCTCTTCCAGCCGTTGCTGATGAAAGGCGGCAACTACATCAAGGAGGGCCGCGACTCAGCCAAGTCCACGTGCCTGGTGTTCTCTCCCAAGTCCAGCAACGAGGCGGGCATGCTGGCGCGCACTCTGAAGACGTTCGCCGCGCACCACGTGGACCTCATCCACATCGAGTCGCGCTCCAGCCACCGCAGCCACGACCACTACGAGTTCATGGTCGAGTGCGCGCCATCGGGAGACCTGGGGGCTTGTATAGGGGAGCTCAGGGATCAGTGTGATTACTTTAATATTATCTCGAGGAATTATAGAGATAATAAAGGTGAGGGAAAAGATTTATCATGATTTAGGAGTGATTCTTTTAATAATGCCCATGTCACACCGGCGTGGCACGAAGCACGGTGCTCGATGTGGCATTTTGCTTCATTCAAAGCTGTCAAAAGGGTGTCACACCGGTATAGCAAAATGCCATACGAAAATTTGTATATTACTTCGTACTTTGAAGGTTTTTGAAAATTATTTTTGACAGCTGAGAATTAAAATTCATCAATTCTTTGTGTTTATTAAATCAATAATTAGTTCATATATTGACAAAGGCTTAAAGGGTTATATTCTTATTATCTAATTACTTACTGTTACTATTTATCAATTATTCACCAAAAGTCAAAAATTATATTGAGGACTCACTGTGAAATTAGCAACAAATTTCCATAATGCCAAAATGCTCGATGGAATAGCGGCGATAAAATTTTTACGTTATTCATTTGTTCCATCGAAGACCGTGCCATGCCGGTGTGACATGGCCATATTAATGTAATGAAAACTTCTTGACTGGATGATGAGATAAGGAAGGAAAAATCAATTACTGGAAGTCAGTCACAAAATTTTAAGGGATTATTTCCACTCCAACCAGTTTCTACCCCATATGGGTCATCTTCAGGGAGTGAAAGTCATAACAAATAATGTATACACTGTTATTTGTTATGACTTTCACTCCCTGAAGATGACCCATGTGGGGTAGAAACCGGTTGGAGTTGAAATAAACCCTTCCAATTTTGTCACTGACTTCCAGTAATTGATTTTTCCTTCCTTATCTTTTAATAATGTATCACGCTTTTTACCCAATTTTGGATTGGCAGCAGCTTCAAATATTGTTAGTTATTGGGTCATGATACACCGCGACTACTAGTGATATACTACAGTTACCTATAGTCATGTTACGCATTCCATTACATTATTTTAATAATTATTATTGCTGTACATTACTTACGACTATGATCAATATAACTAATAACTTGAGTGATCATGTGATCAATGATCATAAATAATTGACCATGCCGCTTCGTTCTGATTTTGTTTTTGCCGCCTCAATGTACTTATTGCATAGTGAACTCATTATCCTAATCTAAAACTGTCAAGAAATTAGAGTTATATATAGTAGGTATATAACATGCTGATAATTCCAATTTTATCGTAATGGCACTACATAAAATGTTTCATAATTTCGAGTACCTACATTATGTTAAAGGTATGTTGTTTGATGTGCTGATTAAGAATCAAAAAGAATTTTTTTTAAATTCGAAAAATTGAGGGTAGTTTACCTGCAGCATTTTTGTAGTACTGCACTGAATTCGTTTTCCTATTCAACACAAATAATAAAAGTTGGTAATCAACATCTTAAATTACATAATACTCGTACTAGTAAAACAAACAAACAAAATTTGATAATTTTTAATGAAATAATAATTACTCCACCCAGTGGCAGTGGCAACAAAATTTTTTACTGGGAAACATGGAAATTAATTTTGAGACTTAAAAAAAATTCTTTGTGATTTGTAATCAGCATATCAAACAACATATACTTACCTACCTGTAACGTATGTACCTGAAGTTATGAAACATTCTGTATAATAACTTTTGTAAGTCACGTGACGGCCAATCATTCATGCTCACTTTGTTGAAGATGTACTGTGCCAATGAAAGTTCATTTAATAAGACTTTTATTGTTTATTATTCTAATTTATCTATTTGCGATGACCATTATTAAATAATATTAATCACTCAGATTAAAAATTGACTTGGTATTTAGTGTATTTTTTAAGTCCTGTAGCTGGCATTTTTTACAATGACAAACATATCTTTTGTAATTCAATATTAAATTATTTAATAGCTTCATAAAATCGTAATTATTTGAGCGTAAATTTGTTAATTAGTGTAATGAATTATGTGAGTGAAATCGAAACAAACATAATAAGAATAATTAATATTATTTTTAGTTTTGTAATACAATCGAACATTGATAGTCATTTAGTGTAGCATCAACAGACACTACAAGTTCTTTTGGCATAAATAATGTTTTTTGCTGTTTAAAAAAAAGGTGAAATTAATTAACAATAATCTACTATGTAATGAAATAAACAAATACGAATACTTGAAAACAAAAAATTATCAGTAAATAAAAACACAAAGGAGTGCGTACACATGGTGAAACAAGTACCTATATCCCACCTATATCTAACCTGTGTAGGCTCTTTTGATATGTGGTGTAAACGGGTCTGGACCTAGAATAGGTCAGATATGGGTCTGGCCTATGTCAGGTTTCCCGGTGTAAACTAGTTAATAATCCCTCTCTTGCAGACACTGTGCCATGGTTCCCCCGCCGTATCCGCGACCTGGACCGCTTCGCGAACCAGATCCTCAGCTACGGGGCCGAGCTGGACTCAGACCACCCGGGCTTCACGGACGAGGTCTACCGGAAGCGGAGGAAGTACTTCGCAGACATCGCGTACAACCACCGCCACGGGAACCCCCTCCCTCACGTGGAGTACACCCAGGAGGAGACAGACACCTGGGGCGCCGTCTTCAGGCAGCTCACCAAGCTGTACCCCACCCACGCCTGCAAGGAACACAACCATGTGTTCCCCCTCCTGGTGGAGAACTGCGGGTATAGGGAGGATAATATCCCGCAGTTGGAGGATATTAGCAACTTCCTCAAAGGTGAGGGTTTAAATATTTTATTGATTCAGTCCTTCGACCATTCAATGTTGTACTAGAGTAAAATTAAGATATCTAGGACCCTGAGCTGCGCGAGAAGGCGGAGCTTGTCTTGAACTGTTCGTTTTACAAACGTGGAGCTAGCGAGTATATGCTGCGCTGCACTTCACTTAATTTTCAAAAAAAAAAACTAAAATATAACTCTATTACAATCAATTACAAAATTCACAGCGTTACACGAAGTAAAACACTACGAACGTCAACATGAGAATAACAGATATTGAATCTGATGTTCTGTAAAACAGACAGTAGCGTAGTTTTCTCTTGATTATCATCTATGCCTGTCGTTCTAAGACAAGAATTCGTACTTCGCGCAGGGTTCTCCTTAGAAGTACGGAAGCTTTGAGTAGCAGATGTAGGCGGGGAAAGGAGGGAAATAACTGTGTGAGTGTTGCACATTGCTGACTTCTGTTATTATTGTGTTTGTTGTCACAGCCGATTTCCATTGATGTGCTTGGTTTTATTAATAATTCGAAGGTTGCTTAACTGATTGCAAGTATTTTGAGATAGTTTTTTAAAATTTGTAGTGATTGTGAGTAAACAACCTTAATTACGCAAACACCAACGCTCTATACAGTGATATAACTCTTCTCCCTGCTTCGGTAGTTCTTGGCTTCACAACAAAAGCTTACGTAATTTGTCTATATCTATATATGGTCGAAGATTCAGCCAAAGCAGTCCAACCACTAGCTGGTGCCCGATACGATAGCTTTGTGGTTGTCAAGTTAAATGTACCTATCCCAACTTGAATTGCTAACAAGAGTAGATACCGTGAAAATTTCACACCTGACAGATTCGTACCCACGATCTCTGTAACCAGAGCCAAGCACTCTACCACTGTGCTCTCTCGCATCTCGCTGTACTATAGTCTAGTTTTCAAACTGGTAGGAGTAAAAACAAGTTTTGTTTCAATTTTATTCAGGTCCAGGTCATAAGCTCAATTCGTGCAACGATCTTAGAAATTCAAAACGGGAACGGAGAGATTATATTTGCAAATAGGGCTACTTACTTACTTACTACATTTAAGACGAGAAAGTGGTCAGCTTGAAGCGAGTGTGATTTAATTCAGTTCTTCCAATTCTGCAATTTATTTTATTTTGCACACCTCCATAAATCCTCCTATATATTTTTCTTTAAAATGTTTGTAATTTTGTTCTATCGTTTTGTGCCAATGTCATATCCACGCCTCACATCCAAATTGACAACTTGACGAACTGTGCTTTTATATATTTTCAGCTTAGTTTTCTTTGATCTTTGGTATGATGAGTTGATTTTCAAATATGTTAGCGTAGCAAGTACGATTTCCTTGCATTATTCTTTCTTGGATGATTGATTTTATGTCTTAATTATTTGTTATTTATTCCCAATTATGAAGAAATATCTTATTATCTATCTATGTTAAAAAATACATAAAATATATATTTTCGTCCCCTGGTTCAAGTGTTTCGGTCGGTAATTTGTGATTGGGCCGGCCACTTGATCGCCTTAACTGTAGTCCTAGTTGACTTAGAATCTTTCCGATACCGCTTTGAATTTATTCGAAGGTCGTCGCACAGATTAAGATTTGACTGCTCTCGTTCATTCCAAGTTGGGATACAATTAATTTGGCAACCACATAGCTATCAGGCACCGGCTAGTGGTTGTAACAAAGGCTTGCGCGAGAGGGTTAGATGGAATAACAGCTGTCCCATTATCTATCAATAAAATAAAAATATGTATTAAGAGGCAACAATTAATTTCATTCTTTTCAGATTGCACCGGCTTCACCCTCCGCCCAGTAGCAGGCCTGCTATCATCCCGGGACTTCCTAGCCGGTCTGGCATTCCGTGTCTTCCACAGCACCCAGTACATCAGACACAGCAGTCGACCTCTGTACACTCCTGAGCCCGATGTCTGCCACGAACTCCTGGGCCATGTGCCTCTGTTCGCTGATCCCGCCTTCGCTCAGTTCTCACAGGAAATAGGACTCGCTAGCCTTGGTGCACCTGATGACTACATTGAGAAGCTTGCCACTGTAAGTAGAATTCAACATTAACGTGAGCTAGGTTGATAACCGATTGGGAATGACGTTTACAATGGCTCGTCAAAACGTCTTAAATCGGGAATGGGTTCAATACCAGAAAATACAAAACTTGTACTCATACACAGGAAAATACAGCATGGCTATTAAATAACGAGACTGTGCGCGCAGAAGGTGTCCTACAGGACAGGGTAGGAGGGGGAAACGAATGCGGCGTTGGATAGCTGGAAATGCCTATTATTCCGGTACGAAAATACGTTTTTGTCGCTGTAGTAGTATTTTTTCTATAAAGGTTAGAAACGAACGTGTTTTCTTCTCGTGCCTATTTTCGCTTCACCTCTTCCATCGACTCGAACCGGGTTCCTTTTAAGGTAGACTTGATCTTCGGAAATAGAAAATAGTCACAGGGTGCTAAATCAGGCTAGTTCGAGCACTGGAGTACCTCTAGCGGCTAAATAACGTTTCACAGACAGCGCGTTGTGGGCAGATGCGTTGTCCTGGTGTAAAATCCATTGTTATAATATACATTGTTATCGGCACGAAAAGAAAACACGTTCGTTTCTAACTTTTATAGAAAAAATAATACTACAGCGACAAAAACGTGTTTTCGTACCGTAATAGTAGACACATCCAGCTATCCAATGCTGCAATCGTTTCCCCCTCCTAACCCTCTAGGGCACCATCTGGGCGCACAGTCACGAAATTTAATAGCCAGACCTCGTATTTTAAACACTTCAAACGGATGCATAGTAGCATAGTATTACATTACAGAAGTTTCGATTGATATATATGATACACTTATTTACAGTTACATTTTAGCAATATGAATGAATATGAAGGCTAAATAAGTAGCCGAAACGTCGACTGTATGAATAAATAACAAAATATACAACAATTGTGACTGGTGTACCCATTATTCGACCTTCCAACAACGATAAAATTAAAATTCTTCTTCTTTTGCAGTGTTTCTGGTTCACCGTAGAATTCGGCCTCTGTCGCCAAGACGGCCAACTGAAAGCCTATGGTGCCGGTCTCCTTTCTTCTTATGGAGAACTTAAATACTCCCTTAGTGATAAACCTGAATTAAGGCCGTTTGAACCTGCCAAAACAGCCTTACAGAAATACCCCATCACAGAATACCAGCCTATTTACTACATTGCTGAAAGCTTTGAAGATGCGAAGGAGAAGATGATGTAAGTAGTGTTTCATAAAGAAAAGATAGAATTTTATTTAATCCGTTTTGTATTCCTTTTCGTATTTTAAACTACAAAATTATTGTGAGAAAAATTTAAAGGTTCTTATCGAGTGAACGGTAAGATGTACGGAATTGGTCATTTCACACTAGAATACATTGCTCTAAATTTTAAACAGTGTCAAAATTTTGAAGACCTTCAAGTAGGGTCTATTTTTCTATCACGAAAACGGTAAGTTATGCGAGGTTGGTCTTTTTGCTTTTGGTTTTCTTTATTTGTTTACCAGTATTTTTTATGATATACAAATATCTTCAGACTATGTGTAATGTAAATTGTATACACAAATTTACATGGTTTCATTAAAGTATAGTACTAAGAATCAAAATTTAGCAATTTCTACATTCTTGTTCATATAGGTATGAATATGAACAAAATAGTGGAATGTCTTAATAAATTGTTTCGAAGTATTTACTTTAGTTCTTTCATTAAACCATGTAACTTAATTTTTTATACATTCTTTAATTTCGTTTCTCATGCGATACAATTTCTATAATTTTGGCATTGATCATATAAGTCTATATCAATAATAGTAAATATTTTTGTAACAAAACAGCGATTAGATAAAAATAAACCCAACTTTAATATTAGATTGAAATTGTAATGAGTCTTTTTTGCTGCTGTAGTACCTAAAGGTAGATTTATGTAAAGCTGTAACCTTTGCATTTCTCTTTGCATCTGTGCCATTCATTACTAATATAAACTCTTTTGATACAGCATTGGCCTTAATCCTTAGTTAAAAAATTTGAAAAATTCTCATATTTTAGGGTATTGGCATCATGTATATGTTAAGGTAAATGCAAAGGTTACAGCCGTACATAAACCAGCCCTAACTTAAACATTTACGCAGCATAATGTTCACATTTAAAGTAATTTCAATTTAAGTTTATTTCAACTCTTTAGGTACTTTAAGGCTAAATATAGTTGGATACACTTTCCTTCTGATAATCAATTTAAAAATAATTATTTATGTTTTTGTTATTATTTTTAGCAAATATGCCCACACCATCCCACGTTCATTTGGGGTCCGTTATAACGCCTACACACAAAGTATTGACATCTTGGATTCCAAACCACAAATTGAGGATTTAGTCCGGAATGTGAATGTTGAAATTCAGATTCTTTTGGACGCCCTCACCAAATTGTAAAGCTCCTAGGATAGTAGTTTGTATTTTTGTATATTATGTTTGAAAGATATTTCCATATAATAAGATTGGATTATTTTATAATTAATTAAGAATTTTAAGTTTAAAATATACCAAATTTATTTTGGGAAGTTGAAATGAATTAAATTTTTTAATGGATAAAGGATTTTTTCTATTTTGCGTTGGTAACAAAGTTGTTACAACATCAAAAATAATTCAATAGAACAAAAGTCAACTGAAGACTTAAAACCCTTTAAAAGATATAATTGATTGCAACTTTCCTATTTTAGATTTACTTTAGTAGGTATTATTTGTTAATGATTAATAAAATAATATTAAATATAAAATCTTGACGATTTATTCCACATGCTTAGGAACTTCTTATATGTTATGTTATAGTCTACATTTATTGATAATTTTATTACACATATTGCAATTTGTTACTTTAATTGCTCGGTTAATTTGCATTAAAACACCAAATTTTGTGGCCTAAACTCTCATTCACTTAAACATTTAGTTTTAAGGTTTTTTACGTTTTAGAAACTAAATACGAGCATTCACAGTGCTTGAAAGTGGAACGTGTGTAGTGTAATAATATATTGTCAAGTTGGTAACACGACATGTGAACTCAGTTGTAGTTGACTAGCAATATGTCAGACTGGTTCGACTCATCATTCTACTAATAAATATCTATTATTAAATATTTAATGTAGTTTATTAATTACCGACACATCATGGCGCAGTCGCTATAAAAGTTAATAGTTAAAAGAGAACAGTGTATTTTCTATAAGTCGGTGAAAATTTAGATCGTTTTGAATCTGAAAAATTTAATTACTGAAAAATAAGCACGTGTTCGACATTGTTGTAAAAGTAGTAAAAGTGTTCGAACAAAGAAAAATGAGTAATTTTATACCTCCAACGTCATTAGACCTGGAAAATGGCAATATTAGCGAAAATTGGAGAAAATTCAAGAAAGCCTACAAAATTTATATGTCTGCAGCCGCATACGATACTACGAGTGAAGAAAGGCAAATCGCTATTTTATTAAATTTGATTGGGCAAAAAGCGAGAGACGTTCACGATACATTTACCTATGCCAAAGCAGGAGATGAGAAGAAGATTTCTAATGTATTAGAAGCGTTTGAAGCGTATTGCATTCCGAAGAAAAATCTGCTTCATGCAAGGTGGATATTAAAAATGAGAACACAGAAAGATGGTGAACCGTTCGATAGCTTCGTGACGGATTGTAAAACATTAATCCAAGATTGTGAGTACACCGATCCGAATGAAATCTTAAGAGACAAAATCATACTTGATTCCAATGACTATGAAACTATGGACAGTATTCTCAAGAATAGTAAATTGCCAAATTTAGAAGAAGTTATCAAAAAATTTCGAGTTGCTGAAATAATTCGAAAACAGACGCAAGATATACATGGAAAAGAAGATATCAACGTGGTAAGACGTACAAGTAACACAAATAATAATTGGAAAGTTTCAGCAAAGGAGTCGAAGAAGAATGTGGAAGAAAAGAAGCAGTTTCAATCGAAAAAGGATGATCGAGGACAGGCTCAAAGAGGCGACAAGCAGAATGGAGAAGAAAATTGGACTTGCAAACGATGTGGAAATAAACACGCGAAATTCAAATGTCCAGCCATGGGGAAGCAGTGTAATAACTGTAAGAAATTCAATCATTATGCTAAAATGTGTAGAAATTCCCGCAATTTTTCAAATGTTGTTCAAGATAAGACTGATAGTGATAATATGTTAGATGATTCATATTACTGTGATAATATAACTAAGGCTAAGATAAATTCAATTTCTTGGAACAAAACGTTAACTGTTGAAAATTCAGATATTACATTTAAGCTAGATTCGGGTTCAGATGTTAATATTATTCCGAGTAATATATTTAAACAAATTGAAGGTGCTTCTGACCACAAGATTAATGTTAATGAAAGTAAAATGAAACTAGAAGCTTATGGTGGTACAGAAATTAAACAATATGGTAGCGTTAATTTAACAGTAAAGTTTGACAATAAATGCACAAATGAAAAATTTATCATTGCAAAGAATAATTCGATCCCAATATTAGGATTAAATACTTGCATTAAATTAAATTTACTTAGTAAAAATGTTGATCATGTTCAACAAGTTAATAGCAAGGAAACTGTAGTAAATAAGTACAAAGATATCTTTCAAGGCATTGGGTGTTTTCCTAATGAGTATAATATTGAGATCAAAGATAATGCCAATCCTGTTTCATTACCTCCGTATAGAATTCCAATCAAATTACAAGAAAAATTGAAAAATGAATTAGACAGGTTATGTGAATTAAACATAATAGAAAAGTTTGAAAAACCAACCGCCTGGGCTAGTAGATTAACTATAGTTGAAAAATCTGATGGTTCTCTTAGATTATGTCTAGACCCTAAACATTTGAATGAAAATTTAAAAGACGAGCATTTCGAAATTCCTACGTTAGCTGAATTAAAATCTAAAATAGGTAATGCTAAATATTTCAGTTGCCTAGATTTGAAGGAAGGATTTTGGCAGGTGAAGTTGAGCAATGAAAGTATTAAATATTGTGTCTTTTCAACAATGTTTGGTACGTATGCGTTTAAAAGATTACCGTTTGGTTTAAAGATTTCTGCGCAAGTTTTTCAAAAATTCAACACTGAAATATTTGGGCATATTCCCAATACATTTATTTATATAGACGACATATTAATTTATGCAGAAACTGAACAGGAACATGACAGAATATTAAAGCTAGTTTTAGACAGGGCTCTAGAAATGAATGTAAAATTCAATGTAAAAAAGTTTCAGTATAGAAAACAAGAAATCAGATATTTAGGCCATATTTTTAAGAATGGTACAGTTGAATTGGATCCAAACAGAGTTAAAGCAATTATTGATTATGACACGCCAAAAGATAGGAAAAACTTAGAAATTTTTTTGGGTTTCATAAATTATTTACGTGATTTTATTCCAAAATTATCCGAACTATCCAGTGATTTAAGAAATTTACTTAAAAAAGATATTGAATTTGTATGGTTAAAAAGTCATACCGAATGTTTTAATCAAATTAAAAATGTAATTGCAGAAGCCAAATCGTTGCAAAATTTTGATAGAAACAAAGATATCACAATTCAAACTGATAGCAGTAAAAATGCAATAGGATGTGTATTATTACAAGATAAGAAACCAGTATGTTATGCATCAAAAAGTCTATCAGCTAATGAAGTAAAATTCGCACAAATTGAAAAAGAGTTTTTAGCAGTATTATTTGCTTGTCAGCGTTTCCATTACTATATTTACGGGCAAAAAGTGAAAATACAAACTGACCATAAACCGCTTATTGGCATCATGAACAAAGAGTTAAATAAAATTTCTTCAAATAGACTTCAGAAAATAAAATTTAAACTTAGTGTGTATGATATTGAGTTAATTTACACTCCCGGTAAAAAAATGTTGATAGCTGATGCACTTAGCAGAGCTAGTTCAAAAGCTGAAGAAACAGAGATAGATCATGATTTGAACGGAGTTATACACACTGTAAATGTAAGTTCAAATATTCTACAAAAGATAAAGACAGAGACTGAAAAAGACGAAGTTTTGATCAAATTAGTAATGTTATGTAAAGAAGGATGGCCGAATTCGAAAACAAGAGTGCCTGAAAATCTACGTTTTTATTTTAAATATCGTAATGAAATTTTTTTAAATGATGGTATTTTATATTTAAATGAGAAAATCATAATTCCAAAACCGTTGCAAAATTATATTATAAATAAAGTGCACGAAGCACATTTAGGGATTGTTAAAACTAAAGCTAGAGCAAAATCTTTATTTTACTTTATTGGAATGGACAACCAAATCGAACAAGTAATTGCTAATTGTACGATTTGTCAAAAATTCAGAAACCAAAATTCATTTGAACCAATGTTAATACGCGAAATACCGAAATTACCATTCGAAATCGTTGCATGTGATATAGCAGAATATGCAAATAAAAATTATCTGGTGTTAGCTGATTATTATTCGCACTGGGTTGAGCTAAGAATGTTACAAGATAAAACAGCAGAATCAGTAATCAATGTATTGAAGGAAATTTTTTCAACTCATGGCGTACCAAACAAATTAGTTAGCGACAATATGCCATTTAATTCATTAAAATTTAGAAATTTTTCTAACGAATGGAATTTTGAAATATCAACATCTAGTCCTAGATATCCCAGAAGTAATGGTTTTAGTGAACGATATGTTGGTATATGTAAAAAGTTTTTAAAGAAAGCACAGGAAGGTAATCTAGATATCAATAATATACTAATGGAATACAGAAATTCACCTATATTAGGTAGTAATATAACACCCGCTATGTTATTATTTAATAGAAGAGTAAAAACTAAACTACCAATTTCTTATGACTTGTTAAAACCGAAAGTTATTCCAAATTTTGAATCTTATTTATATAAGAAAAAATTAGAATCTAAAACAGATCATGATAAAACTACTCGAATTAGGAACTATGAACCTAAGATACACGATTTTGTGATGTATAGAGATATGGAGAAAAACTATTGGAAACCAGCTCAAATTGTGAACTTTAGTAATACACCGAGGTCAATAATTATCAAAGATTTACAAAACAATAAAGAACTAAGACGTAACACTCATGACATAAACTTTTCAAAGTATTATGACTTTCACAATTTGAAAAGGTGTAATAATGATGTAAATAACGATCAGAACTATGTTAATAATAATCCATTGAATACAATGGAATCCCCTAAGAAAGAGTGTAAAGAAATGAATAATACTAATTTAAATGTTAACCAAGATGTAATGCAGGATAATATCCCTAATCAGAGATATATTACAAGATCTGGAAGAATTGTGAATCCTATCTGTAAGATGAACTTGTAAAGCCATTTTTAAGATATGTTTTCATTTAGAGCTTTGGTGATGTTATTATTGTTTGAAAGGGAGATGTAGTGTAATAATATATTGTCAAGTTGGTAACACGACATGTGAACTCAGTTGTAGTTGACTAGCAATATGTCAGACTGGTTCGACTCATCATTCTACTAATAAATATCTATTATTAAATATTTAATGTAGTTTATTAATTACCGACACATCAACGTGTGAATACTCATATCTAATAGTTACATGAATTTAAATTTTCTGAAATGAAAACATAAGTGTAAATCTTAAATTTAAAGGCTTATGTGAATGAAGGCTTTAAGTTTAGCCAGAAATTAAACATTTATGGAGTACATATCAGAGTGTCGACAAGTCATAGTTCCGACAAGCCACAGCATCTAAAAGTCATAGTGTATAAATGTCATAGCATCGACAATTACCCCCACTCCTGAGTTCATAGCGTTTAACTGTTAAACAGTCATAGCGTATAAATGTCATAGTGCCGACACTTACCCCCACTCCTGAGTTCATAGCGTATAACAGTTTTAAAAGTCATAGCGTATAAATGTCATAGAATCGAGTAAATGCCACACCACCGGAAACCACAGCTTATAAAAACCATACCGCCTAATAATCACACGTCCGAAAAACCACAGCGTATAAAAGTTCCCCCACCACAATGCAATGTCCAGCTACCCATATACCAATTTTCACACTTCGATTTGCACATTTGTACCCAAACTAATCAATACTAACAAAACCCTAATTGAGTCCAACAGATCTCCGTTTTTTTTAAATAAACTAATCAATACTAACAAAACCCTAATTGACTCCAACAGAACTCCGTTTTTTTTAAAATAAACTAATCAATACTAACAAAACCCTAATTGAGTTCAACAGAACTCCGCTTTTTTTAAAAATAAACTAATCAATACTAACAAAACCCTAATTGAGTCCAACAGAACTCCGTTTTTTGCCATAAAACTTATCAATACTAACAAAACCCTTATTGAGTTCAACAGAACTTAAGTTAAGTAGGAGAAAATTATACGCTGTGGACATTGTGGTGGGGGAACTTTTATACGCTGTGGTTTTTCGGACGTGTGGTTATTAGGAGGTATGGTGTCGATTCTATGACATTTATACGCTATGACTTTTAAAACTGTTATACGCTATGAACTCAGGAGTGGGGGTAAGTGTCGGTACTATGACATTTATACGCTATGACTGTTTAACAGTTAAACGATATGAACTCAGAAGTGGGGGTAATTGTCGATGCTATGACATTTATACGCTATGACTTTTAGATGCTGTGGCTTGTCGGAACTATGACTTGTCGACACTGTGGAATGTTCCCCATTTATGTGACGGGAACAAATATTTTAAAACTTTACTAGCCTATAATTTTAAAAGGCGTACATAAATCGACCTAACAAGGTCACCGTTTAATTCCTTGGACATTTTTCTACTAGGAAAAATTGTATGGGTCCTGGTTTAGCCACAAATTAAACATTTATGTGACGGGAACAAATCGAAAAAGTATTTTTTAACTTTACTAGCCTGTAGTTTTCAAAACCGTGCACAAATCGACCTAAAAGGTCACCATTCGATTTCTTGGACTTATCCTACTAGGAATTTTTTTTTAAACATTTGTGTGAAGGGAACAAGTTTATAAAAATATTTTTTTACTTTACTTAACTTGTAGTTCTAAAAGGTGTGTACAAAAATCGAATTATTGGACTTTTTTATACCAGGAAATATTTTCTTTAAAATTTTATAGGCCTTTGTTTAGTCAGAAATTAAATGTTTATGTTTACTACCCTGTAGCTTATAAAGTAATACACCAATTGATCTAAAAAGATCACCATTTGATTCCTTGGACTTTTTCAATTAGGAAACAATTTTTAAAATTTTATTGGCTCTAGTTTAGCCACAAATAATTTTTTTCTAAAGTGAAATTTATTTTTTTATTTCACCAAATTCAACAACAATAATTTTCATTGTTGGTTTTCTATTTAGGACACTTACGATTTTATCGGGGGAAGATTGATCTTCATTGCAATTAACAAAAACGTAACACTAGAATCAGGTAAATGTAGAGTGGTCCTTTTCAGTTCAGTAGAAGAAAATTTATACTTTGTAGAAAGAGTCAAATCAGGAACTAAGTTCACTTTTACTGTTTCTTTTACTTGTGATGCTAGTAAAGGAATTTCGATTTCTCGATTAATTAACAAACAACTTAATTAAATCAAAATTAATTTAATTATCAGATCTAACGTTTAAAGTTACATTGTATAAAATGATTTCGTGGTGAACTGTGCTATCGAACAGTAAAATATTAGTATAGTGATATTATTAGCTCAATTTACAAAGGTTTTAAAGTGTTTCTGAAATGTTTTGTTGTAATCTCTCTAGTATAATAAATTGTTCTCTTATTGTTTAAGATTATTTGTCGACTGGTGGACGTTCTCAAAAGTGCATTGGTGTGAATTGCATTCTTGGAGATCCACTACAGATGTTTAGAGGCTTGATGTACTGGCATCATCTTCAAGAAGCTGAAAGATCTAGTGTATATTTGAACAGAAAAGGCAAGTGTTATAATATAAATTAAATTGCATGATATTTTATAGTACTTTATTTATTTATTCGTTTGTATACAAGTAACATCCTGGTTTGTTTTCAGATTGTTACAGATTCTATAGAAGAACTAGTATCATTGTTGAAGATTATTGTCGACTTGTGGACGTCCTCAGAAATGAATTGGTTTATCTGCTGTGTACACTGCATTCTTGGAGGTACACTACAGATGTTGAGAGTCTTGGTGTACTGAGATCATCTTCAAGAGGCTGAAACCTAGTGTATATTTAAACAGAAGGTAAGAGTTATATAAAGTACTTAAATTGCATGCTATTTATATAGTAGCTTATTTATTTATGAGTATCTTATGGTTTTTTTTCGGATTGTTACAGATTCTATAGCTATTGAAGATCTTTAGTATCATTGTTGAACGAGTTGTTGAAGATTATTTGTCGATTTGTGGATGTGTTAAGCAGGAGTGAATTGGTTCATCTGCTGTCTTCTGCATTTATGGAAGTCATCTACAGATGTTTGGAGTCTTTGTACAGTTCTTGGTGGACCTGGACAGCATCTTCAAGAAGCTGAATGATCTAGTTATTTTTATAATGAAGGTTGGTGTAATATAGATTTATTTGAATTTTATTTATAGTAGTTTATTTACGAGTTTGTACACAAATATCTTATATGGTTTGTTTTCGCATTGTTACAGATTCTATGGATATTGAAGATCTCTATAGTATCATTGTTGAAGATTATTTTTCGACGATGTGTTAAGAAGGATTTGGAATCTAATCTAGTCTATGGAAGTCATCTACAGATATTTTACAGCTTTTGATAGACCTGGACAGCATCTTCAAGAAGCAGAAAGACCTAGATATCTTTATAATGAAGGTTTTTTTTATTTATGAGTTTGTATACAAGTATCTTATGGTTTGTTTTTGGATTGTTACAGATTCTATGGAAATTAAAGATCTCTCTAGTATTATAGTTGAAGATTATTTGTCGATGTGTTAAGAAGTAAATTGGTTCATCTTACAGCTTACAGAAACCTTCAAAAACGTCAATGCATCTGCTGTCAAATCTGTAAGTCCTACAGTTTTTTTTATTTCCGAAATTGAACTTTAAGATCACTGGAAATCTTAGTTTATGTCTGGTTGAAGAATTAATTTGTTTGTGTTTTCCAGAACTGGAAATCTTTCTGTCATCTTCTGTGGATCTGACAGCATCATCACAGCTTCCACATAACGTAGAAGCATCTTCTACAGTTCTTCAAACACCTAGTGAATCTTAAAACCGTATTTAAAAGTTTACGGCCTTCAGAAATAATATATTGTCCTTGTAATACAATAAATAAATAATAAATTTATATGTAAATATTGTTGCACGGTATTGTTTATACTATATATTATTGTTAATTAATAATTGTTACTCTATCATTGTTATATTGTATTACGTAGGTAACAGTTAATATATTTGGTTGTGTTATTATTATGTTAGTTAATTAATTATATTATTGTTGTAATTTTGTTGTTAATTGTTGTAAAATATTATTTGTTTTGTATGTTCTGTTACACATTAAGTATTAGTTTTATTATTTATTGTTGCAGATCAACAATTTAAATATATTTTGTTCTAATTGTTCTTCCAGTGAATTGTTTATATTACTTATTGTTGTTATTTTATTAACAACTGCATTACATTGTTGTAAATATTGTTTAAATAGTTATTGTTTCATCAGTTTTCTTATATTTCCGTGTGTTTGTTAATTTGTGTAATAAAACAATAATAATTTTAGGTATTTATAAATATTGTATAATGTATGTATAACAAATAGGTGCTCAATAATCAATAAAATACTTTTAAATTAGTTGAATTCTTTCTATTTTGGCTATCTATCCCTCTAGGCTATCTCAAAGACGAGCTTTAAATGAATTAAATTATTTTTATTTTGCAGTAAATACCCTTATTATATCATTAAATTATAAGTTTCAACCCTCCTATTATTTTTAAGGGCTGAAAATATTCAAAACGAGCTATGTGGCGCCATCTCTTATCGAGTTGCTACAACTGTTGAAACCTACACACAAATTTTGCTAGAAAAAGTGCACCTATGCTAGGAAAATATTAAAATGCTTATAACTCGAAATCTAAGCGTTGTACGACAAAACTGAGTGTAAATTTGGATTCAGCGGGTCCAAATTGAGGGGGTAGACTACCCCTCTTTATCCTGCTACCCTTAGTTTACGAGTTATAAGCATTTTAAAATTTTCCTAGCGTAATTGTAATTTTGCTACCATAATCGTCAAAAAAATTGACACTACGCTAGGAAAATTTTAAATGGCTTATAACTCGAAATCTAAGGGTTGTACAACAAAACCGGGGGCATATTTAGATACAGCAGGTCCAAATTGAGGGAATAAACTACCCCTCTTTATCCTACTACCCTTAGTTTACGAGAAATAAGCACTTTAAAATTTTCCTAGCGTAGTTGTAATTTTGCTTCAAAAATCCATGTTTACCGATAAAAAATTGCAACTACGCTAGGAAATTTTTAAAATGCTTTTATCTCGAAAATTAAGGGTTGCACGACAAATTGGGTTACATATTTGGATTCAGCAGGTCCTAATTAGGTGTATATGATACAAACCACCCTTGAAATCAACGAAATTTTGGTCGATTTTGGTGAAACTTTGCCGACTTTAAATAATTATTATCTCGTAAACTAAAGGGCTAAGGGCAAAAAGTTAAATACAAACGATGCGTAACTTTTCATCCTCTATCTGCCTGTCTATAGATAAGGCCGTTTTGGCCGATTTTTAATTATTTTTTTGGTCTCCCACCATTCATGTTCTCCTGATACAAATTTGGTGATTTTCGTTCGATTCAAATTTGCAATTGAGTTAGGGTGAAAATTTAAAAACGCGATTACGTAAAAACTAAGGGTTGGGGAGTGATTTACGGGTCATATTCGTACTCTACGCGTTGAAATACACCAGTATGCATATTGCCACCCCTAAAAGTTCATTAGCACCTGAGATATTCAACCCTTATTTGTATCTCCGGTACTAAGGGTCGTATCGAAAAAATTTATTCTGCAGTCGATAGGGGATGAAAAACGGAGCATATTTTACATTTAACTTTTTCCTCTACGACCCTTAGTTTAAGGGTTAATAACTATGTTTAGACGACTTTTTCACCACTTTGATTGTTAATATCCCTTAAACTAAGGGTCGTAGAAGAAAAGCTTAAATGTAAAAGGTGCTCAGTTTTTCTTCCCCTACCGACTGCAATGTAGATTTTTTCGATACGGCCCTTAGGACCGGAGATACAAATAAGGGTTGAATATCTCCGGTGCTAATTAACTTTTAGGGGTGGCAATATGCATACTGGTGTATTTCAACGCGTAGAGTACGAATATGACCCGTAAATCACTCCCCAACCCTTAGTTTTTACGTAATCGCGTTTTTAAATTTTCACCCTCACTCAATTGCAAATATGAGTCGAACAAAAATCACCAAGTTTGTATTAGGAGAACATGAATGGTGGGAGACCAACAAATTAATTAAAAATCGGCCATAACGGCCTTATCTATAGACAGACAGATACATAATGAAAAGTTACGCAACCTTTGTATTTAACTTTTGGTCCTTAGCCCTTTAGTTTACGAGGTTATAATTATTTAATGTCAACAAAATTTCACCAAAATCGACTAAAAATACATTGATTTCATGGATTGTTTATATCGTATATCCCTAATTAGGACCCGCTGAATCTAAATCTATCCTCAGAATCACATAATCACTTACCGTTTTGATATATTTATATATAAAAATTAGTTATGTGTATCTATGTTTATTTACCCTTTTCTACATAAATTAACCCTTATTTTTAATCAATTAAATTTTTACACAGGGTAGTTTTTAATTTTCGTAATTTCTCGTGAACGGTAAGTAATTATATAATTCTGAGGCCATATTTGGAATCAGCGGACCTTAATTTACCGATTTCAATACCAAGAACCCTTGAAATATATGAAACAAGCCCTTATTTTAAGGGAAAATTGTTAGAATTTTCAAACCCTCATAACTCGCTTGGAATTGATTTTTTCGCAATTCTGAGAAAATTTTCCGCCCCCCCTAATTCAACCCCCCCGGTACTTCTATGCCCTCTATACATGGCCAAAGTATCAAAGGGCTAAGGGCAAAAATAAGGGTTTCAATTTTTTGAGCGATCGAAAATTCATTTTAAAATCGCCAATCGAGGTATCATTTTAAAAAATTTTTAAATCAATAAATCATGTATTATGAGCCTGTCAAATGAATAAATATTGCTATTTAACAGTGTATCTATGTTTATTTACCCTTTTCTACATAAATTAACCCTTATTTTTAATCAATTAAATTTTTACACAGGGTAGTTTTTAATTTTCGTAATTTCTCGTGAACGGTAAGTAATTATATAATTCTGAGGCCATATTTGGAATCAGCGGACCTTAATTTACCGATTTCAATACCAAGAACCCTTGAAATATATGAAACAAGCCCTTATTTTAAGGGAAAATTGTTAGAATTTTCAAACCCTCATAACTCGCTTGGAATTGATTTTTTCGCAATTCTGAGAAAATTTTCCGCCCCCCCTAATTCAACCCCCCGGTACTTCTATGCCCTCTATACATGGCCAAAGTATCAAAGGGCTAAGGGCAAAAATAAGGGTTTCAATTTTTTGAGCGATCGAAAATTCATTTTAAAATCGCCAATCGAGGTATCATTTAAAAAAAAATTTAAATCAATAAATCATGTACTATGAGCCTGTCAAATGAATAAATATTGCTATTTAACAGTGTATCTATGTTTATTTACCCTTTTCTACATAAATTAACCCTTATTTTTAATCAATTAAATTTTTACACAGGGTAGTTTTTAATTTTCGTAATTTCTCGTGAACGGTAAGTAATTATATAATTCTGAGGCCATATTTGGAATCAGCGGACCTTAATTTACCGATTTCAATACCAAGAACCCTTGAAATATATGAAACAAGCCCTTATTTTAAGGGAAAATTGTTAGAATTTTCAAACCCTCATAACTCGCTTGGAATTGATTTTTTCGCAATTCTGAGAAAATTTTCCGCCCCCCCTAATTCAACCCCCCCGGTACTTCTATGCCCTCTATACATGGCCAAAGTATCAAAGGGCTAAGGGCAAAAATAAGGGTTTCAATTTTTTGAGCGATCGAAAATTCATTTTAAAATCGCCAATCGAGGTATCATTTAAAAAAAATTTTAAATCAATAAATCATGTACTATGAGCCTGTCAAATGAATAAATATTGCTATTTAACAGTGTATCTATGTTTATTTACCCTTTTCTACATAAATTAACCCTTATTTTTAATCAATTAAATTTTTACACAGGGTAGTTTTTAATTTTCGTAATTTCTCGTGAACGGTAAGTAATTATATAATTCTGAGGCCATATTTGGAATCAGCGGACCTTAATTTACCGATTTCAATACCAAGAACCCTTGAAATATATGAAACAAGCCCTTATTTTAAGGGAAAATTGTTAGAATTTTCAAACCCTCATAACTCGCTTGGAATTGATTTTTTCGCAATTCTGAGAAAATTTTCCGCCCCCCCTAATTCAACCCCCCCGGTACTTCTATGCCCTCTATACATGGCCAAAGTATCAAAGGGCTTAGGGCAAAAATAAGGGTTTCAATTTTTTGAGCGATCGAAAATTCATTTTAAAATCGCCAATCGAGGTATCATTTTAAAAAATTTTTAAATCAATAAATCATGTATTATGAGCCTGTCAAATGAATAAATATTGCTATTTAACAGTGTATCTATGTTTATTTACCCTTTTCTACATAAATTAACCCTTATTTTTAATCAATTAAATTTTTACACAGGGTAGTTTTTAATTTTCGTAATTTCTCGTGAACGGTAAGTAATTATATAATTCTGAAGCCATATTTGGAATCAGCGGACCTTAATTTACCGATTTCAATACCAAGAACCCTTGAAATATATGAAACAAGCCCTTATTTTAAGGGAAAATTGTTAGAATTTTCAAACCCTCATAACTCGCTTGGAATTGATTTTTTCGCAATTCTGAGAAAATTTTCCGCCCCCCCTAATTCAACCCCCCCGGTACTTCTATGCCCTCTATACATGGCCAAAGTATCAAAGGGCTAAGGGCAAAAATAAGGGTTTCAATTTTTTGAGCGATCGAAAATTCATTTTAAAATCGCCAATCGAGGTATCATTTAAAAAAAATTTTAAATCAATAAATCATGTACTATGAGCCTGTCAAATGAATAAATATTGCTATTTAACAGTGTATCTATGTTTATTTACCCTTTTCTACATAAATTAACCCTTATTTTTAATCAATTAAATTTTTACACAGGGTAGTTTTTAATTTTCGTAATTTCTCGTGAACGGTAAGTAATTATATAATTCTGAGGCCATATTTGGAATCAGCGGACCTTAATTTACCGATTTCAATACCAAGAACCCTTGAAATATATGAAACAAGCCCTTATTTTAAGGGAAAATTGTTAGAATTTTCAAACCCTCATAACTCGCTTGGAATTGATTTTTTCGCAATTCTGAGAAAATTTTCCGCCCCCCCTAATTCAACCCCCCGGTACTTCTATGCCCTCTATACATGGCCAAAGTATCAAAGGGCTAAGGGCAAAAATAAGGGTTTCAATTTTTGAGCGATCGAAAATTCATTTTAAAATCGCCAATCGAGGTATCATTTAAAAAAAATTTTAAATCAATAAATCATGTACTATGAGCCTGTCAAATGAATAAATATTGCTATTTAACAGTGTATCTATGTTTATTTACCCTTTTCTACATAAATTAACCCTTATTTTTAATCAATTAAATTTTTACACAGGGTAGTTTTTAATTTTCGTAATTTCTCGTGAACGGTAAGTAATTATATAATTCTGAGGCCATATTTGGAATCAGCGGACCTTAATTAACCGATTTCAATGCCAAGAACCCTTGAAATATATGAAACAAGCCCTTATTTTAAGGGAAAATTGTTAGAATTTTCAAACCCTCATAACTCGCTTGGAATTGATTTTTTCGCAATTCTGAGAAAATTTTCCGCCCCCCCTAATTCAACCCCCCGGTACTTCTATGCCCTCTATACATGGCCAAAGTATCAAAGGGCTAAGGGCAAAAATAAGGGTTTCAATTTTTTGAGCGATCGAAAATTCATTTTAAAATCGCCAATCGAGGTATCATTTAAAAAAAATTTTAAATCAATAAATCATGTACTATGAGCCTGTCAAATGAATAAATATTGCTATTTAACAGTGTATCTATGTTTATTTACCCTTTTCTACATAAATTAACCCTTATTTTTAATCAATTAAATTTTTACACAGGGTAGTTTTTAATTTTCGTAATTTCTCGTGAACGGTAAGTAATTATATAATTCTGAGGCCATATTTGGAATCAGCGGACCTTAATTTACCGATTTCAATACCAAGAACCCTTGAAATATATGAAACAAGCCCTTATTTTAAGGGAAAATTGTTAGAATTTTCAAACCCTCATAACTCGCTTGGAATTGATTTTTTCGCAATTCTGAGAAAATTTTCCGCCCCCCCTAATTCAACCCCCCCGGTACTTCTATGCCCTCTATACATGGCCAAAGTATCAAAGGGCTTAGGGCAAAAATAAGGGTTTCAATTTTTTGAGCGATCGAAAATTCATTTTAAAATCGCCAATCGAGGTATCATTTTTTTGACGATATACTTCGATTTTTGAAGCAAAATTACAACTACGCTAGGAAAATTTTAAAATGCTTATAGCTCGTAAACTAA
Source organism: Agonum fuliginosum (assembly GCA_947534325.1). NCBI lineage: Eukaryota > Metazoa > Arthropoda > Insecta > Coleoptera > Carabidae > Agonum > Agonum fuliginosum. The sequence goes on from OX384043.1 coordinate 20,889,936, forward strand.
GGGTAGTAGGACAAAGAGGGGTAGTCTAATCCCTTAATTCGAACTTGCTGAATCCAAATCTGCACCCCATTTTGTCGTGCAACCCTTAGTTTTCGAGTTATTTGCAGTTTAATATTTTCCTAGCGTAGTTGCAACTTTGATTTATTTTCTGAACCACTCAACAAAAACTTTTGTGACGCTTGGACCGATTTTGGACTGATTTTACCCCTAATTTATACTCTACCCCCTAATTCGAACCCGCTGAATCCAAATATGTACCCCATTTAGTTATTCAACCCTTAGTTTAAGATTATATTGTACATTTAAATAACTGCCACCAACAGATGGCAGCACAATCTCGTTTGGAGCTTATATAAACCTAAATAAGGGTGTTTATGTTAAAAATGTTTTAAGTTAATTTATTTATAAGATTGTGTATTGTATTGAAGTATTTCATTAAATAAATCATAAAATTTATACTTACTATTTATTATTTCGTATCCTAGTACATTTTTAGGTTTAAGGCCGTGTACTCTCACCGTAGAAGTCCTGTAAGGGTTTAGGAAGTGCCTAAGAAATAAAATTAGTGCAATGATGTAAGCATACTATTTGTTTTTATTAATAATATATACAGCTATTTCATCTCGATTATTTAATTATATCATATAAAAACATAGGTCTATTAATAAATACAATAAATAGCAGACATTTCTTCATTGAAGGCCAGTGGTCAATTGAAGAATGGTAAGTAGGGTCTCCTCCTAAGAAGATAACCGCTTCCACGGGTCGAAAACCTAAACACACAAATAAATAATTAATATATGCCGCAAACTACGCTAGGAAAATTTTAAAACGCATATAACTTGAAAAATAAGGGTTGTACGACAAAACTGAGGGCATATTTGGATTCAGCAGGTCCTAATTGAAGGGGTAGACTACCCCTCTTTATCCTGCTACCCTTAGCTTTCGAGTTATTAGCATTTTAAAATTTTCCTAGCGTAGTTGTAATTTTGCTAGCATAATCTTCAAAAAATTTGACACTACGCTAGTAAAATTTTAAAATGCTTATAACTCGAAAACTAAGGGTAGCAGGATAAAGAAGGGTAGTCCACCCTCTCAATTAGAACCTGCCGAATCCGAATCCAAATATGCCCTCAGTTTTGTCGTACAACCCTTATTTTTACTTTTTAAATGTCAATATTTATATTAAAATAAGCACCACCAATAGATGGCAGCACCAAGCTTGTTTGTAGGTTTATAATAAATAGGTTTAAATAAAACATATTTTAAAGATTGTACAACAATATAATTAATTTATTTATAAGAATAATACATTGTATAAGTATTTTATGAAATAAAACATATAATTTTATACAAATTGTTTAGTTTTTGGACATCGTTAATGTACAGGTTCCTGGGACTTGGTTCTCAACATAAGTAAAAGACTTCCAGTTGTCTGCGAAGATTCCAGAAGATTTACTTCGGTTCCTATAACAAACAAACACAAACATATTAGTCTTAAGAAGACAAACTAATTAGTTATCGTTAATCTTAAAAACATATTGTTGTTGAAATAAACTTCCAGAACATTTTTTGGGTAAAAATTAAAATTTTATAAAAACGCGGATTATTCTAAGTAAATTTCGAAGAATCCAATGCCGCAAACCGCGCTTTGATAAGTCTTTTAGTTTTCGAGATATGAGCATGCAAAGTTTTGGGCCGAAATCGAAAAAAAAACTAAGGTTAACCACTTAAGTACTTTTTTGGGTGGTATTTAAAAAGTAGCGGATTATACGAAATAAATTACGAGAAATCCAATGTCGCAATCCGAACTTTGAACTTTGTCTTTTAGTTCTCGAGTTATGAGCTTGTAAAGTTTTGTTCTGATTTTAAGAAAAAAGGAAGGTTAACCACTTAGTACTTTTTTGAGTGAAAATTATTTTTTTTCTAAAATGTAGCAGGTTATAAGTACTACCTAAGTAAATTACGAGGAATCCAATGCCGCAAAAAAGTACTATAAGAAAAAGCATGTAAGACAAAAAATAAATCCTTAAATTCTAAATTATAATTATAATATCAATGCTAACAACTAATCAATAATTACATTAAAAGAGTCTTTGAAACATTTTTATTAATAATAGTAATAATAATACATGATTTGTAAGACTATTTACAATTTGTTTGGGAATGAGTGAGCTTATCTTGAATTGTCATATTGCTCGTAGTAAGGCTTATTACTGTACCTGAAACATTTCGAGTCATTTCCAGAGATTTGATCCGATTTCTGATACTGTAGGGCTAGTTCACAATTGGCCGCTCTGTCTTAAACATCGAGGAAACAACCGAAGCATCCAAAATTAAGAGGCTCATCTGTGGTAAAATTAATAACTCACAGCCTGTATTTTATTTTACATTAAATAGTGCTTCTAGGAAAACATTCCATCATATTCCCATATTTTTATTTGTTTTTAAGTAATAGTTATCAGTAAAAATGTGGATAATTTCCTTGATCTTCTCGACAAAGAACGACCAACTTAGGCTGTGTTCGTTACGAGACCAGGGAAAAAATGTATGACACAAAACAAGAGGATTTGTAACACTCGTTCTATTTTAAAATTTCTATCAGTGCATGGAAAATACGGTTGTTGCTTTTTAAAATACGATCAACATTTTCAGTAGTAAATACAAATAACAAAACTTACTTTATAAAATGAGTATAATGCAAATATAAATGTTTATAATCTTAACAGTAAATGAAACAAGAAGAATAATCAGGAAGCCATGCAATTTCATAGGTTTCCTGAGGTTTTTACTTTTCACGGCAGTTAGTTAACAAATTATTGGTTATCAAGATAAACTAAAATATGAAGAAGCAAACTAGAAACAATTTGTTAACTATTCACCGTTTAAACCTGTGACAAATATATAATTTTATCTTGAAAACTATCATAATATTCCCTTTAAAACATTTGGTTATCATTCCAAATACAAACTTAGCTATTTCAACTTAATACTTTCTAAATTTTAAAGTATTAGTTTTGTAGAATATTACAATAGTTTCAGCCGATACAAAATAGTAACAATAAGTTGGTCTCAACTAAACATAAAACTAGTATTCTGAAATATTCATAACAGAGAGGAAACTATAGTTGTAGCTGCAAGACCGGTATAGTAATTTTCCTTTTATTTCGCACTGAATTTGTTATTATTATAAATAAATTGTGTTATTTGTAATTTACTAACACAGCCACAAATAGCAAAAATGAAACATTTTAAATGTACCAGATCGTGATTATTTGCTTTCTTTGGATCAGATATTTAACGTCACTAATATGAATACATTTTCTCGTAAAGAATGGATCTAGACATAAGTCAAGATTTTTTGCTTAAGTCTGTTCACTTCCAACATACTTAGCATTCACGTTCACGTCCAATTACGTCTCAATTCCAAAATTTTGTTCACGTTCACGTTGGGTCACTCAGTGCGCACTCACCTAGCGCCCACCTCTACTACAAAGTACAAGCAGCAGCCTATGTATGTAAAGGTATACCTTGCAAACATCGTTCGCCCAAAATAGCAGCTGAACTACACCACCCTCTCTCTTACAAACATTCCAGACTCCTCAAAAACGTTATCTATTCACAGAGCATTCACAGTGAACACAACTGGGGCTCGTATAAAAATCGGGATGTGTGCGGCGCGTCTCATAAAAAAGAAACTCCATTACCGTTTGTAATCACTGAATATCTCACTGAATCACTTTGTACACGTAGTGTTTAGTAGCGCGACACCAACCGCTCGGACTTTCTGCAGCAGCATGCTCTGCAGATGCACACGACGCAGATCAAGGCGAAGATGCTCGCCGTGGTGGCGCCGAGGATGATGCCCAGCCAGTTGGGGTCGGAGGTTATCTCGTGGGAACACAGCTCCGGGGATTCGTCGCTGAACATCGTCCCTGGAAAACATAGTTCATGTTTTAAACAATAATAGTTTGTTTACCTAGTACCTAATCAGAATCTTTATTTGGTTCACCTATTGTAATTAGGCAGGATGAATTTTAAGTTAATACTCGTATAGTGGATTATTCTAAACTTCGAAAAAAGTTTGTTCAAAGTACAAACTTTGAACAAACTAGAAAAAACAATTAGATTAGATCTGATGTTTCAAGAAAGAAGAAGTATCAATATTCTTATTTCAAGTACGATAGATTTAGTAAGTTTGAAGTGAAGAGTCAGTTCAGCTGCGCTAAACTAATTACACAATTTGACCAAGTACCGTTTGTTATATTGAATATATGCCACACCATAACCATATATAAGTAACGACAACGACAAATAGAACACTGAACACGAAGAACTGTCAAAACAAATTATTCATTAATGGCCAGTTGCACCGCTTCCACTTAAATTTTAAGTTTTCCTTAAATTAACAATATCGAATCAAAATCAAACTGTCAAACGTAGAGATAACAATGCGGTCATGAGTTCGATTCGATATTTTTCATTTAAGTGGACGCGGTGCAAATAGCCAGGGTTGCAAGCATCAGTATGAGAAAATTCCTGACTAAAAGTTAAGGTGAAGTCGACGGTGTGGTTACCGACATTTGCAGTTTTGCAAATATTTCAGTTGGAAAGCTAAATCAACTACTGCAACTGATTCATTAGATTTTCTCACTTTCGGAGCATCTTTTGAACATGGGCAGGTTAACATTTGTAAAGTATTGTGGGTACTGTTAGGGAACTCACATTTTCGCCACCTCGCAAACGCGTTCCCTAACAGTGCCCACAATACTTTACAAATGTTATTATTATCAAAACCGAGTATGTGAGACTCAAGAATGTTACTGAATTGTTTATTTAGTTCAGTTGTTCAACATAATTTGTGTATCCTCTGGTGTTGAGAAGAAACAAACTAGTTTACTAGATTTGCATCTTCTGCTGTTGCATTTTTATGTTTGAATATTCTAAATATATATTTTCTTGCGTTGAATGGACACTCATCTTGAGATTGTCTTGAAGGAGTTGATTTAAATAAATGAAAGATCTAATATATCTACTATTTCTCTACTGAATGAAATAAAATTTAAATACTTCTTGCTCGCTCCAGTAAAAAATTGTGTACAAATAACTGTTAACTTACCAACTTTCGTGGTGACATTCGGACAATTAACAACCCCATTGCAGACCAACCTGGCCGGTATGCACAATCCAGCATCGCCAGGGCAAGCGAACTCACAGCCCTCCATGGAGTCACTGGCCATGCCTCCCTCCGTGAGCCGGGAGGTCATGAGGCTGCCGTCGGGGTTCCTCGGCAGGTGGAAGAGTTCGGTCCACGCGATCTTGAACGCAGCGCGGGTCGGTGACGTCGACCCTACAAACTGGATCGTCACGCTCGGGTCTCCGTCGTCCGGGGAGAGTTCCGCTGCTGACAGGATGGGAAGTTCCTTCGCGAACGACACGTTCTCTGAACACACTGACAGGTAGGCGTCCACGCGACCGCGGATGAAGATGTCGATGGAACCTTCGTCGCAGTGCCTACAATGAGGAATATAATGAGGAGACTAATCAATAAAGAAGAGATTGTTTAAGGTGATCCTCTACCCATGGCAGAAACAGTCAAAGACATTGATTCCGCATGTTATCCTGTAGTGTTTATTGTTTTGTTAAACATAAAAATAACTAATTATTTTTGTTAGAGGAGAAAATAGTATATTATATATTAAAGAAGTAAAGTGCATGATTTATTCCTGAGGGTGAAGTTTATTTCACGAGCCGAAGGTAAGGGAAATAATCACCTGAGAGTTTAAAGCTACTTTAGTCCTGTGGTATATACCTACGCTATTTTTTGCACTTCACCCTCAAACGAATACAAAATAGTTTAAAAGAATACACATTTTGCAATTTTGACAGTAAACTATGACAAATAATATTTATATTGTTACCATGGATAGTCTGTAACTAATAACACGTATTTACTTGACAACGGGATTAAATAATTCAATTCCTTGACAACGGGATTAAATGTGAAAAATAATCCATTGGGATCAAATTAAGAAGCTTAGTCCCTAAAAATAAAGACTAAAGAAAAGTTTTAGTCCCGTAAGTGCAAAAAATAATTTTGGAACCCATATTTGTAAAACACTGCAATGTTTGTTAAAAAGAGGGTTTTCGCGCGCCACTGTTTTTATTATCTTAAAATATTTTAATATGTAGGTAGTCAACAAAGCTTGGATCTGCGAAATAACCGATCGAATTTTTTAAATTCGTTTTAAAATAAAAAATATTTGTGTTCAAAAAATATCAAAAATTGTCAAAATTCAAATTAACATTATTTTAATTTTAAAGCAAAATTTTAAAATTCTGCCACGACCATTTTGTAGATTGTACTTTTATCTTCTATAATATCTTTAGATTATTATATTTAACAAAACAATAAACGCTGTGGAGTGGCGCGCGAAATCCATATTTTTGGCTGTTTTCTGGCACAGTAGAGGATCGTCTTAAGACTGAAATAGTAGAATGCTCGCAATCAGAGAAAGGAAACTGACAGCTACCACGCTAGCCTCCGTTTTTGTAGGTGGTATCTATAGATTTTACGTACTTTGTATATGTATGTCAGCAGTGTGTTTGCTGGGTATATTCGAAATATATTTGAAACATTCCTACTTTTTTGAATTGGACTCTTTTAAACAAATATTTTATTTTTTCGCTAGTCCTTTTTCTGATTGATACGTATAAAATGAAACAGTATATTTTACAAAATAATAAGGTTCAATAAATCACAAAGACCACGAAGGATAAGACACGTATAGGGAATGAAGAAAAATATAAATTTAAGACTGTATTAAAAAGTAGGCTGTATACAACTAGGAAAAGAGAAAGACCAAGGAACAAGATGAAAAGACCAAGTATTGAACGACATACAATGAATGAAGTTTTAAAAAAATGAATGGAGAGAATAATGCATAGAGTTGAATAGAGGCAAATGATTTAAGGACTTGAAAGCACATATGGAGTAGTAGTGCTATAGATTAAATAAGATGCTGTCATGTGCTTTATTTTTTGATGTAATAGTTATGGCACCTTCTTTAGGAGATGAGACTAAATATTATGTTTAAATGGAGCAATAACTAAGTGCCTAACTTGACCGAGGCTGTATAGAACTAGAGAAAAAGAAAATATGTTACTTCTAAACAATTATATATGTCATTATCTGTAAGACCTATTTAATTTAGTTCTCATCTCCTGAAGAAGTGGCGTAAAAACGAGTTGACAAATAAATTATCATCTCTTGTCTGCATCCCAAATTTTTTTAATCCATAGTAAAGTCTACGTATGCATGCATAATCTTAAAAACATATAGATTTAAACAACCTTTCAGAACTTATAGTACAAAAACATGATTTACATCTAGAAAAAATATTGTACTGCTTTATTTTATGAGCACTTATTATAACTTCTACCTTTGAGATTCACTGCTTCGTTGTGAACGTACTCTAACAGGTAAAATGAAAAAGTGATATAATTCTTTTTGCTGTGGGTGCAAAAGACTTCAGGTGTTAAAATAATAAATAGAAACAAGTCAAAAAAAGTATATAAATTTATATTATGGATGGTATCTTACCTTGAAGCAAATTTGATTCGATCAAAATGTAGCCATAAATCTCGTTCTCGATTTACTTTGATTTCCCAAATACATCTAATTTGTTTAGGTGGTTCCACGTATCCTAAAACAAATATAAAAGAAAATTAATGTTTGTACTGAATCTGGCAAATTAATTCGTCTTGCGGTAGTCAGAATCTCAATTCCTGCGACGACCTTTGAAAGAGAGATTTTGTTTGCAACCAGGACTACATTTAAGACGAGCAAGTGGTCAGCTTAAAGCATCCGAGTGCGATTTAATTGCAAGATGTTTTTACAATTTAACGACAATTGCACACTGCCGACCGAGAGACTTGAACCATGGAACTCCAGGTTCGTACGTCATCACATGCAGAGAGCTGGGAACAGTACTGCCTCGACTAGTTACAAAATCGGGAACCCGTATTAAGGAGGTCGATATGATCATATATTAAAATGATGATGAGAGACTTAAATTTATACATTGCATTTATTACACTATTGAGATTCTAATTTATTTTTTAAATTTTCGTCTATCCGGCTTTTGACTAAATAAATGTTGAAATTACTCTCGTTTTACATGGACTCTTATGGCAATTCACTAAATTATTGTTTTGCATGGTTTAAACTATGGGATAAAATTATGAAAAATTCATAGAACTTGTATTAATATTTCCTATAAAGCTGTAAAATTAAGTTCGTAAAGATTTTGTGTACTTTTTCTAAACCATTTGTAGGTAGGTACGTTATTGAAAAAATATGTAAGCATGTCAAGCATTTTTTGATTAATTAATTAGTAATTATTGTAAAACTATATCACCGGAACGCGCGTTGAGCGAATTTTGTTTTACATTATCAAAAACATTTTTATTTTCATATTCGTCCCAAGGCTAATGTCTGGTTATGCCACTGCAGGTGATCCTCTAGCATGCTCAGAAAACAGTCAAAAACTGCTGGGATCTGCGAAATAAATGATTGAATTTCTCAAATTCGTTTTAAAATAGAAGATATTTGTGTTTAAAATTTGCAAAAACTAGCATCATTCAAATCAACATATTTCGATTTTAAAGCAAAATTTTCAAATTCAGCTTCGACCATTTTGAAGATTGTACTTTATCCAGAATATTATATTTAACACAATGCCTACCCTAAAATTTTACAGCGTTACAGAGGTGTACGCCGTCCACCTTTACTTTAGTTATAAATGAAATACATGATGTTTTTACATAATGAGAGTATTAGAAAAGGATGTCATAATGCCTCTAGTTTTTGATTTTTTGTCTTTGAAAAGAAAAATTTAAAAAGCACGAAGCCTGCAGCTAACCTGCCTTTTTCGAATAATTTTTGTTTTACTTAATTTCTTTAAAAAATACAGAAGTTATTATGGGAATACTGGAGCCATGTTTACAGTATTTTGCAATTTCAAAATGACATTGCATAGCTAGGATGCGGCAAAGTACGAGTTTCGGGCTGGATTCGGGCAGCCGTAGTAGTGGAGAAGAGAGTGAATTAGAAAAAAAAGTAATATCGAGAGTATTTTAGGATTTAGAAAAATAGATAGACGAGCCCCTTAAGATACAAGCGCTTTTAAATTAAATAAAAATAAATACTCACCAAGAGCTTCATAGTACGGATAATGAATCTCCCCATCCGTAATCGGCTGTATGATCGGGGGCCCACAAAGCGGCCCATGCACAAACTCATACTTGGCCTCAAACAGCGCAGCATTGTGTTTGAAGTAGCTGCTAGCTGCATGTCCACTGTCCACGATCAGCTGCATGTTCAGCTGCTCTCCCCTGCTGACCACAGTCGTGGTGAAGTGCTTGTTACAGAGGCAGTTGGTTGTCCCGGTCTTGATAGCGGTGTGCAAGGGTATCGGCTGTTGGGAGGAGTTGGCACCCGGGGGCAGAGGTTCCCAGATCACGAGCTTGTCGACGCGGTCTTCCAGGCAGTTGGAGCATGGGCCTGGGTTGTACGGGTGGTCCTGGAAAGAAAACTTTTTATAAGGTGGAACGACATTTACAGGAGACGATACTATTGGTGGCGATATATTAACGTGATTAATAATATATTATGCGACGAGTTTATAATAATAGCTATTAATACGCGAGTTGCGAGTATGAAATTTACGATACGAGTGTTATAATTATTATAAAGGAGAAGATACAATGAGGGTTTAACACGACTTTTTGGTATTTTCATGTTAATCTATACAATATAATATTAGACCAGTATTTTTTCTTTTTGCCACAAAGTTTCTAATAAGCCAGAAAAAGTTTAAAAAAATGTGTGCCGCGAAAAAGGATGCCGTATGTGACGGTGTGACGTCATACGCACTGAGGACAGAATACGATACGTAGGTCTTATTTTAACACAGGTCCGTCGTCCATTCCGTAGTCAAAACGACAAAAAACGATCTTACACGAACAAATCTACTCACGGTTTGGTTTTGAATGTTGTTTACGTCACACATGGCACATTTTAATGCACGTTTCGAAAGAGTTTCATGTTCATTTCGATAAATAGGTAATAAATCTATAAAAATTAACAATTATTTTCACTTTCCTATAACTTATATATAATGTTGAAAATAGATATCCAATAAGTATTTCTTTAAAACCCGTAGGCTTGCAAACCCCCATTGGTGGCGATATAAGTTAGATATTTTAACGTGATTAATAATATATTAGGCATCGAGTTTATAATGATAGCTATTAATACGCAAGTATGAAATTTATGATACGAGCCATGGCGAGTGTCGTAATTAATTCATACGAGTGTCTATATCGAAATGAGTGTCATTAAATTACAGATGACAGATATAAAATAACGAAATTATAGCATGGTACCTAGTAGAAAAATATAATATTTTTACTCTGTTCCTGCAAGTAACAGCGTTGGAGAAGTAATTTTGAATATATTATTATGAAAGTAGGACTTGAAATGTTAAAGTGTTGAAACTGTTTGAATATTTTTACTATAAATAATTTAAGGAATCTTTTATTTCTACAATGTACTTCCGTTAACATCATACATACAAGGTATCTAGCAAACTTTTATATTTCTACATATTTGGGTTGCATGTCCAACAAATATTAATATAAATAATATTTGCCGATGAGGAGAGACTGACAATACTGACACTGTAAGGAGATGCTAATATTGTATTGTATTTTTAATTAATTTATTAATTTGTTAATTTTCTTGGTAATCATTCAACCACGATGTACGGATTGAGACTGCGCTAAGACGAATATAACAACATCTACCATTCTGTTATTTGAAATAACACCTGTTGAATGGTTACCATCAAAATAAAATATAATAAAAATAAACAGGATTGAATTCAAATGACAAAATGCGGTAGTAATACTTGTTATTAGCTGGAACGCTAGATGGACCGTTGAGCTAATAACTGACAATAATTATTATTAATATAATAATTTAATAAACCTACAGTGCTCATCCAAATATTGAAAAATTTCGTTTTTATATCTGTTAATTTAATTTTAGTAAACTGGACAATCTTTACTGATTGGTACATACATGCATACTTGTACGATAACACCTTAAATACTAATTAAATTATAACAAAATAAATAGGTAATTAAAAATTATTTAAAAACACTTGTCCAGTTTCAAAAAATTTTGTTGACAAGTTATTAAATAATTTTTAATTATTTATTTTATTATTTAACCAGTTTCACCAAGTGTATCGCACTATTTTGTGATTTTACTAATAAAATTCATTAAGAAACTCTGACTGTTTTATTTTACAACAATCCGGAACATTGTGTACATTTCGATGACTTTTTACACTTGATCTGATGAAAAATATATTGTTTTAAAAGGATTATAACTATAAATTTCTATTGTAAATACTCAAGTTTCTCTCACCTTAAAATTGATGTTCTGTATTGTCAAAATCACTCTGGCGAACAACCTTTTATCTGTGACGAATCTGTACAAACAGTGAACATCCTGTGTTGCTGATGTCTGTTTGTACACTAACGTATTCAGCGGCGAGCGGAGCCAACCCTTTGGTGACTTCCAAGACGTGAAGATTTCGTCGCATGCTGTGTTTTGTATTGCCTCTCCTAAGTGCGTGTTGTTGAAGAAGTCGTAGTGAGCCCAGTAATACAATGACGATCTGGAAAGAGAAAAATTAGGAAAGATTGTTAAATAATTGCACTCTTAATGTATCATTATGTTATTATTTTTGTTAAGGCTCCTTTCGAATGAGGGTGTAGTAGTTACTTATTAAATTCATAACTCGCCCATTTCGATTGCCATATCAACCAAATTTTGGTAACAGATACTAGCTATATGTATTGTCTTTTTCGATTTTCCGGACTTGTTTTGAACAATGGAAAGCCTGGAAAACCATCAAAATTCGTAGTTAACCAATAACTCTTTTGTCAATTGGAATATTTTTTTCAAGAAAATTACACTTTATCTGCTATAGTGTCTCAACAGCGGTACATCGTTATTTTTTCAAGAAACATCCCTCATTTTAAATAAAAAAATTATCAAATTTTGGATTTTCATTTTTTTCGAATATTTTGAAAATTTAAAAATGTACCGCTGTTAAGTACAATATTATAAAGGATTTTTGTAAATAATTTTTTTCTCTAAATGATACATTTGTGTGATTTATAGAAGAATAAGTATTGAGATCTATAGAATAACTTTTAAAGATGTTTATAAGTTTAAAAAAATGATAACTTTCGGATAACATAAACTGCGACAAAAGAAATCACAAAGATATTTTAAATATTTCATTTTGTAATAGAACAGCGATATCGCATATAAGATAAAGTGATTTAAAAGATAACTTTAGGATTTACTTTGTGCTATGTGGGTATTTTAATGGCCTTTAGTGCTCAACTCATTTATCACGGAATTGAAAGACTTTTTCAAAATTCAATATTTTAGTTTTCACATGTTTTCTAATAAAACAGTTTTGGGTCACTGTTTTTAAATGAAATATTGTAAAACTATTCTTGCCATTGCATAATTAATTTTATTCTATTCGTAGTATATCAGATATCCATTCGAGGTCGTGGGTTCGAATCCTACTGAAGAGCATGGACATTGTGATTGTCTAAAAAATTTGAAAATCTTATGATCTTCATGCCAGCCACATTGTACGGCTTAGTTGGTTTATTATCTTATAACTATGTGTTTTCGTATATCTACTTTTGTAAATTTATTGTATTATTTTATTGTTGTTGGTGTTTTAAATTTTTGACTATATTAGTCCTGAGGAAGGCCTCAGCAAGGCCGAAACGTCGACATAATATAAACAAAATTAAAGAATTTTGACTGAAAATCTAGCGATCCTGTTTTTATTCATCTTCCTGTACCAGTCACGATTACAACTTATCATAAATAATTACAATGTGTCCTGGCCGTCCTGGCTAATAGAAAATGTTCCTGAAGTCATAGGGGGTGTTCCTTAAATACAATCAACAATATTGTGGTTTCTAAAATGTGCATCTTGCGAAAACAGCCCATAAAATTACGAATTTAACCAAATTACATAGGTACCTACCACTTTTTAAAATCATAATTGTAGTTATATTTATCAGAAAAAATAAGTTATTTTTAAACCATTTGTACAAGAATAGATGAATCTAATAAAAAACAACAAAACAGAAGTCAGAAGTCATTTGCTGTATTTTTACCGATTTTCGATGCTCTGAATAAAGGCTATTCTTGCACACAACGCCTTTGTCAACACTAACTCTCTCGATATCGATCAAGCTCAGTGTGAAGTCCAATCGGTGCCAGAATGTCTCTGTTCAGATTTCAATCCAGCGACTGTACTAATCACTGTCTACACAAGAACTACAACAATGTACAAGGCGAACAAGGACTGCACGTCATGTCGTTGTCACTGTGCAGTCTCCTGCCGGCGAGTGCAGGAGCAGGAGCAGGAGCAGGACAATAACAAAGCCAGGACAACAACACGTGTATAGCTTAGCTGCTAATACGGATATTATTAGCAGCAGGCTGAAATGGACAATACAGTCAACAGCAAATTGAATATTGATGGAGATGGGGGAATTTCATAGTGGGCGAGAGATTAGATTCATTTTAATCTTCAAAAACAGTTACACAACAAGTTTAGAAAAGTTATTTTTTGCGAGCGTAGCGTAGCGTAGCGTATTTTGTACACTATTTTTCGTATTTTGTTGAGAAATAAATAAAATAAACTTGACAGTTAGGTACATTAAATTTAATAATAACAACTTTAACATTCAGTTGGTATAGTTAACGTTAGTGATTTGACATAATATGCATTTTTTCACTTGTAGCGTTTACAATATCGAAATTAGCTCCACGTTGCGCTGCGCTAATTAAAGTTAGCGCAAGGATTTGCAAACTCCAAATCTATAGTCAGTAATTAATGATTTTCTGTAGGAATAGCCAATCAGAATCTAGAACGGGAATTAATTCTGATGTTTGACGTGTAAGATGATATTAATATTTTTAAATTCGGGATCACCTTTGTCATAGATACATTTACAATTTTACACCATATTTATAAATGCTTTTTCAGCCATTTATAGATAAAGATTATTATGAAAGGCAACTTTAAGTAAACCAAACATAAAATACTTCTGACGCTAATTTCTAAACTGGTTTGTTTTACTAGGCTAACTACAACATTAATTTTGTAATTGTGAACGACAGTAGCCAAAACTAACTAATAAACTATAACTACTAACTATACCTACTGACTATAACTACTAATTTCGTATTGTGAATGAAGCTTTAGAATCCCTAGAGTTGTGTGTCGAACTTGACTATGTTTAATATTGTAATTAAATTAAGCTAGATTCACACCTACCCAATTACAAATATAAGTGGCTAAATTAACCAATAGCGCTCAACGTTTGCAATTATAATTGAAATTGGAATTTTGTTGAAGCGTTGGTTGGTTAATTTAGCACTTATACTTATAATTGGGTAGGTATGAATGTAGCTTTACAGTATTTTAATTAAAAAATAAACTTACCCGCTGTAGCTTCCTGTCTTGCTCTCAAATCTCACAAACAGAGCATTTCCAGTAGACACAAAATCGTGCTTCTCCATCGCTTTGGAAAAAGTATCGCAAAATGTTTTGATTATCCTGGAATCGTCAGGCCAGGATGCATCATAGAGTGTTAGTGATTCTCCACAATCGCCGTCCATTGGTTGAATTGGAGACTCTATCCGGTTAATCCGAAAACTGAAAAGAAAAAGAGGATGTAAATAATTATTTTCTAACGCAGTATTATTTCAAAATTTAACCTGCAACAAATTAGATATCATGGAATTTGAAATTAAACAGATAACTTGAAGGTGGAAAACTTCAAAAATGTTTCATTTAAATGATAGAGTTCATGCTTCTTAATGTTAAACCAGAAATGATGTTCTCAATTTCGATATATTCAATACATGACTTACATTAAAACATTTTAAATATAGACAGAAGTGAAATGCAATCATAATAATGCACTTTATTAGGAGAGTAATATACCTATTGCTTATAAAAGCTTACACAAATAGGTTCACACAAGGATCCTTATAGAGATTCTTTCATGTTTCTGAATAAAAAAATTCTTGTGAGAATTGTCTGTTAAATAGCAGCGCCGCTAAATATAATCTTCAATGAGTCTTAGAAAAGAAGAATTTCTAATTCATTGATAGCTCCAAAATAGTAATTTTATTTTATTCCACAATTTAGATTTAGAAGCATGAAAGAATTCTTTCTTGAAATATTCCTGAAAGTGTTATAATTATTTTTCTGTTTTCTGTGCATATTTTAATAGCATATAATGCTCAACTCTCTCATAACGAAATTGAATTTTTTTCCAAAATTCTCAGTTTTAGTTGTCAGATATCTATTCATCCAATCAACAATCTACAGTGGTTTCAAAAATGGACTGTTTGCGAAAACTGCCATTATGCACAATAGTTATTTGTATAAAAAGTTTTGAAAATATATAAACTTGAACGATTGCAACCCTCCCTTCGCTCGGGCTGCAATTTTCGTTCGCGTTCGACAAAATATTTTCAATACGTGTTATACACACTATTTTTTCTACTCCTGCAAAACAAGGAAGTTAAAAAATACAAAATAACCATTAATTTTTGACATTTACTGTGAAATATCAATGTTGTTGCGAAAACAATGGACATTCAAAAAAAGCAAAACTGTGTTGCAAAGTGCCCATAAGTGTGCAACAAAGTACTTTGTCACACACTTAGGTACTTTGCAACACACTTAGGTACTTTGCACAAACAGCTGCTTTCAACATTAAAAACAATGTAGAAACATGAACTTTCAGAAGCAGGCGTAGAAAAATATATTTGCATAGACGAAAACGATAAACAATTATTATACCACAATGGTAATATGACGCTAATTCAAGAGCCCAGTATACCGTTCGTATTTTATTTACACAGAATTTAAATTTATTCTTTTTAAAAAGGTATTATGTTTCTTTGAACACCCGGCATGTCACAAGATAATAACTCATAATGAAATTTATGTGAAATTATTGTATTAAGTAATGAATTCTTCTCCGCACACTTTTCGCCAATTTTCTCGCAGTAATTAATTATCTTTGTGATAATAAGCGTCATAAGCGGTGATTAAAATGTAGTAAAAATAATTAAAATTAGACAGAAATAATCATTACCAGCGATGATAAATGACTTCCTTCATACATTAATTTTATAAGAGTTTTATTAAGCGGACAAAAAATTGATTGCAGTGAAGAAACGACATAAGCAAAAACCAGAATCGGCTTTTACTTAGCATTTGTTTATGATTAATGGGCTTGTCACAATGGAGAAGTGTTTCTTTCATTTACATTTCAGTTAGAACGTTATAATCGATAAATAATACACACTGATATAAAATGAAAAATAGTTGTTAACTTGAGCAATCAAGTTTAAATTTTATCCTGAATGTGACATTCAAATTCAGTCATAGATAGGTACCCATATACTCCTATACAGTACAGTCCAGTTTAAAGTGAAAAAATGAACATTCGTTTATAAAAAGTATTAAAAATTACAAGAATTTTGATATGTGTTTTAAATTCCTGTTGCTTTTAGTATACCTACGTGATAATTATTGGTTTTAAAGTTTGTATTTGTGACGTCATTGTGATCGACGTACACTGACATTTTGGCGTTGCATCGCAGGTAGTATTGTTTGTTGATCGTCTAATGTGTGTTTCGTTGTATAGTATGTCCAAAGGTATATCGTTATGGCCCTCACAGCAGGCCTATTGTTAAACATTTAAGCGGATTTAAGCTTGATTTATGGCGTTGAAAGAACAGGCACGTATTAAATATTTTCCAATTTTATTTTATTTAAAAATCTTAATTTTCTCAAGATATGTTCTCACTAATCTTGTTTTTTCTTAATTTGACGAAAAGATCAAATCCCTTATTTGATTTTCGGAATTCATTACTAATAGAAATTTTAAAATGTCTAATGAATTGAAATGAAAAACCAGTGTATTTCAAATTTTGCTAATCCTACCCCTCTCGGCAGGTAGTGCTCCCTGCTGTGTGCGGCATTCCGCAAGCTTAGTAAGTCAAAGCTGTAAAGATATATTTTTGTACAAACTTTATGTGTGTATCTCTTTCATTAAAACTTTATTTTTGTTTAAAATAAGTGTATTTTTTAATTAAAGTACGACGTCATATTGTGACTAACTTTAACGCCAAATAACTACAGGATGTTCCACAACTTAGGACAAACAATTAAAGGGTATACCTATACTGTACGACGTGCTGATCATGAAACAAAAAGATTTTTTTTTTAATTCGCAAAGTTAAGGGTAGGTAGTTTACTTGACTTGTGTACATTTTAAGTATCACTGTTTTGATGGTATATTTGATAATTTGACATTTATTAGTATTAGATATTATTATTACTTTCATTGTAGAAGATTTGAAAAAATTATTAAAAATAACTACCGACCAGTGGCAGAAAAATGTTTGCTTGAAATACGATGCAATTTATGTAACTTTAGATACCGATTCAAGATTAATGATTTATGGGGCCCTGGACAGAAATGATTTTGGGGCCCTCTTCTCCTAGTTTAGGTTATTCGTTTTTTTGCAGGAATTATTTTTGTTATTAAAACATAAACAAAATGTAAAATAAAAAAATATATAAATAACATTACTTATATACATTTGGTAACAAAATAAAAAGTACCTACAAAATAGGGGCGGCGATTTAATTTTTTTGCGTGGTTTAAGGGCAAATCCCTGTGATATATTCAGAGAGGATAATTATAAAAAATGAAAGAAATGCGCCGCAGGCGAAAATTTTGTTTAATTTAAGGTTAAGTATTGGAATCTTAAAATTTAATTTTTTGACATGAAAAACACCATTTACTTCTCTAAGATCGAGTCTCGAGGAATCGCATATTTTGTGTCATGACTTAAAATTAAAAAATTATTATATGATTTTATATGCCTTAGTAATTTTTCATTATATTGAATATAAATCTGTTTTCAGATTTAATTTGCATGGGTGTAGTGCACCCATTAAATAGACTTGCATAGGTACATGAGCCCCGTTAAATCGCCGCCCTTGGGTACATAATAAATCGTCATAATAAAAATAACTCTTACCAATATCGGGACATCGAAAATATTACTCGTACTTGTACTTATCAAAACATTTTCTGGCTTCTATTTATTAAAATACTGACTCAAGAGGTTTTTATCAAAAAAATTTAATAATTCCTAGTTTTTTGCACAATTTAAACTGTATCGTTTCATCTATTATTCCATGAAAAAATACTATATATATACTAAATTCATAATTTGGGAAGAAGTTAAAACTAATTGAAATAATATTATTGTTATATTAAAATTAGTCTTGTTCTTCCGGGGCCCCTGAACGTCGGGGCCCTGGGCAGCTGCCCACAATGCCCATGGGTTAATCCGGCACTGTGCAGCATTCATTATAAGTACATAATATGAAATCGTAATATAATATTTTCTTTTCAGTTGTTAATTCATTAAAAACAATGAATAGTATTCCTCATTTCTCGCTATAAATATCTAGGGAAATATATTTAAATTGACACTAATAAGCCACAAAATCATGTTATTGGACACCGCAAAGATCTCATTAAAAATTAACAGCAGTATATCAGTCCCTGATGTCAATAAAAGTGCTTGTTTTGATAATAAACTCGCATTTTATGTTCAATGGTACAATGATAACACATGATAACATTATTCGTTAAAATGTAACACAATATTCATTGTATTTTTCTACCTGAAAACCTGAACCATGAATAGAAAAGGGAATTATGAAAAATGAAATTTAATACGCCTTGTTAAGATCCTGGACAAGAAGGGTTCTCAGATCTCAAGGCATTTTAACAGCTTACAATAAATGAAGAGTGCTATAGTAGGGGAGACCGGGGTTGGATGTGTATTTTTTAAGAAATTCTGTCCTAACGTTTTATTGGGTAAAACGATTAAAATGAAATTGTAAAGCTGGATTCACATGAATCGTTTACACCGTTCGTTTTGCGGACGTAGCGGCCGCAAAATACGTTGGTATTTCACATGAGACGTCAAAGTTTTCAGAGCTGCACACTACTAGAAATGAAAAATGAAATATAACCAAAATTGTTTGGTTATGTTATATTCAAATGTCACTTGTGTCGTTTGTTATGATCAGTGTGTAAGTAACGATAAGTAATAAAAATAGATAATTTTCCTGAAATTTTAATTACCGAAGTTCAGAAGCATTCCTGTCTCTATACTCCCGGAGATAAGGATTATAAGAATATTACTAGGTTGGTATTACTACAAATCTCCGCATGCTCCGCCACGGAGCATGCGCAAATGGAAATAATAAATATTTCACAACAGACCGTCAAAGCCGTCAAAAGTTGAAATATTTCATTCTCCCCGGCAACGCTCAGACCGTTGAGAACGTTCAGTGTCAACCAATCAGGCTACGGAACGGTTGGAACGGTACGGCGGTAACGGCTCATGTGAATCCAGCTTTATGGTTCAAAAAGTAGTTTGTTGGCTATACAATATTTTTTTTTACGACCACTACGGAAAATTGCACTTTTCCCATGCTTTACATAGCCCGAAAGTTATTCATTTCTCACAGTCGTGGGATAAAATGTGAGAAATTATTTCTCACACAAGTTGCCAACTGTAGGTAATATAATGTTAATTTTTATATATGTTTCTTTAGGTTTATGAATTACAAAATATTATTTGCTAATTACTTAAATGTTTATATAATATAATATAATCTCAATATTTCATACGAATATTATAAATAAACTATAATAATATTTCAAAATATTGAAATCCAACTTTCGCTTTTACATTTTAGAATTTAGCTGTTGGCAAGGTTGTTCTTTTTAAAAAATGAATTATTTATCTTACCAAAGAGTGTGGTCGTAGAAAAAGTATAGTGTGCCACTTGTGCAGAAACACCTATTGCCCACTTGTGTGATTCCACACCTCGTGGGCAATAGGTGCTTTTCTGCACTAGTTGCACAATATACTATATTTCGGGGCTAATGTAATGGTACCTAAGTAGATGAGTTATTTTTTTTTTTAATTTGGCAGGTGTCACAACCAACCCCAGCCTTGGGGTAGGTTTTATATTTTTTCATTTACATTCAACGTCTCCTGTAGTATTTTGTGTAAGTTATTTTATTTTAAAAGGTATTTGTAAATTTTTATATGTTGCGCTTTTCTAATTATATTTTCTTATTGTCTTTGTAGTCTCCCCGGTTTTTACCTTGATAATGATCATTTAAATGATCGAAACCGGTCGGTAAATTTTATATCATTAAAGAACAGTGTGATTAAGACATAAGGATATTTTATTTATCCATTCCTTTCACTCTTTAATTAATATTATCACACTTGGATATACCTACTTTTGAAATATTATAATTTGTTGCTTTATATTTCTCAGCACGAATATATTTTATTCTTAGTTTGGAAAGCACTGTTTGCGCTCTAGTTTTCACCCCCTGATATTGACAAACACATTTTATACAAAATGTTATTCATATATTCGTTTACAACCCCCGTAATACAAGAGTACACATTTATATTTGATTATTTCAACAAAATTGTATTTTCTTTTCCGTGTTTTATATGACAAACAATTTTGTTACATATTTTTCTGCGTGTCGCTTTAACATTTATTTTTAGAAAATTGATTGGTTATGCCGGTGTGCAGAATCTATCATGTATATATTTTCATATTTTATAAATTATAAGTGGTGGAAAATTGAGATCGTATTTGTAAACAAGATTTTAATAAAAATAACATAATATTGCAAGACGTAACAAAATATTTACTAGAATATAAACTGAAAAACTTGAAAATAAGTTTACTTTAAAATGAATATTTCCAAAACAATTTTATAATGTCTGCACCATAGTTCTATCAACTATATTTGAATTATCTTCTTGATGAATTCATCTGTTGCAGTTTGCATATTTATAAATATTAGAAATACAGTGTGTTACAAACTGATATAAATTTTTATTTATTTAATTGGCGAACGATTTCCTTTATATAAACATCATCAGGCTTCAACATCGCCTGTTGCACTGTTGCACTTCCACCTTTTTTACACGTCAATCCACTTTGCTCAAGACTGTTTATCCACGTTCGAATCGCCTTATTCGACGGAACATGCTCATTGCTACGTTGAAATGACGTCTAAAATCTCGCTGCGTTTGCACCAAACTTTCGCCACTGAGAAAGTACGCTTTAACTGCGTAGCCACGCTGTTCACCCGTCCAACTATCTATTATAAACTAAATGGTAGACCACGCTGATAATGTTGAGTCGGTTATTTTCTTCCCCATCCCCATCACTTCCCTACGAGCTCTAAGCCCCACATCAAATATTTCCATTTGACTGGCGAACCCTGTATAAATTTAGGAGTGACATTGTTATCTAAAGCAAGATGTAAGAATTTGATGTGTTGACGAATTTTATGTCTCTTGTTTAAGGTAGCTTGGTTTTTTGTTTGTTTTATTAGGTAGATAAAGTATTAAAAATGTATAAAACTTTTAAAACGTGTTTTAAACACTTGCTTTGTTTTAAACGAGTTTTATACGTTTGTTTAAAATGAAATGTTTCAACGTACCAGCCCTGCTAATTTCCCATTTGAATTTTCAATGATTGAGTAACGCAAATGCAGGTTCATAAATTATTATCATTGTTTACCGCTAGTTAAAATAGATAATTTAGACTCTGAGCTTACATGATAATAGGAAGATATACTATGTAATATCAAAACTTCTATATTATCTCTTTCGTATCACCCCTACGCCCTACATCAAACTATTATATTATTGACAGAAACAAATACACACATGGGCGTCGGCAGGATTTTTTGTAGAGGAGGGAGGGCATCAATAAAAAAATGATTAAGGCCTTTGAAATTATTCTAAAATATAACAAAATTTAGTGATTATAATTAGGTTGAGAATTTTTAGGCACAAAAAAACTAAAAAAGGTAGGGTAAATAGGCAAAAATTATTTAAAATAGGCCACAATTTTTTAAATAGGTAGGCAATAAAAATGCATTCAATGAATATATTTTATTGATGAATATTTTTTCTATGTAGGTATCTATTTGAACATGAATTTATTATTTCGAATTTTAGTAAAAAAAATATTTAAAAGTTAGTTTAAAATACTTACACTGCACTACCACATCTGAATTTTTTTCATCTGTCAATTTGCATTCAAAATAAAATAAAGATGCTATTTAAGGGCAAAAATAGGCTAGAACGAGGCTGGAAAGAAGCCCAAAAATGTATAAAAAGGCAAAATGTGTGAAATTTTACAAAATAAACTAAATAGGCAACATTAAATTAATCTTAAAATAAATATAAATGATAGAAACAAAAATATGTGCTATCAATGATACAAAAATAAAAAATCTGACACCACATGACTTCCTTGTACGCCTTGTGTGTTCATACTTTTCTTAATAACTAAAATGTAGAATAATATAAAAAATTCTTTTAACTTATTATACTAGTATACTCACAAATATATTTTAGTCATTTTATTTAAACTGCAGAAGAAGATATAAAGCATATTTTACTATTGTCACTGTCATGTCATAATCATTTACATTTTACGTAGTAACAAATGTTAATCGATCATGGACTACAAGATAAAGAAATACTAAATTAAAAATATATACTTTAATTATTCCTAAATGATACAAAAATATTTATAAAATACCGATTTTAGGTAATAATCACATAATCTTTCATTTAAAATTAAAAAATTTGTGTTAAATTAAATATTTATCGAAATATTTTTAAAAAGTACTACTTCCGGTTTATAGATTGAAACCAAAAATAGGAGGTGCACAACTAGATGCTATAACAGTCCTAAATACAAAATTTCAACTTTCTACGTCTAACCGTATTTGAGTTATGCGACACACATACGTCCGTACGTACGTACGCACGTACGTACGCACGTACGCACGTACGTACAGACGTCACGACGAAACTAGTCATAATGGATTCAGAAAAGGTCAAAACGGATATTTCCATCAAAATCTGAAAACCGAAATTTTTCGCGATTACAATACTTCCTTATTACTCCGTACAAGGAAGTAAAAAAGTCTAAAAATCCTCGCCTAATTATAAATTGATTCGCGACACCCATGAACACACAATCCTCTTAATCACCAAGATCAAGCCCATTTACATCCATCTAAAAATCACTTACCACATTCAGATCATATCGATGCCATAAATTCTAAATAGTGGGTATAGTGACATCGCTGTCACAGTAATTACAGCGGGTATGAGCCGTTAGCACGCGAGAGACTCCAATACCCAGCACATGTATGCACGGACGTGTGTATGTCCGTCTGAATGTATTGTGGGTGGCATGTGGTTGATAGGCGTAATGGACTAATGGTAGACGCAAGTATTATCTCGTAATGGAGGGTGGAGAGGCAATGCACAGGGGTGTAATCGGGAGATTTAGGAGTTGTTTGCAGACTAATAACTTTGAATAACCAGGATTTCCAATCTCAGATTGATTACAATACGAACTATTTATGGAATAATATCGTTTCGAAATAGTTTATACTTTTTAAAATAATATTCCAAAATAATTTATTCATCACTTTTTAAGAAATTGAAACAACTGGCCCCTGCAGTAATAGTTATTTTTTGTACAAGACGATAAAATTATATTTTATCGACAAAAGAAAAGTGTAAGTTTATCGTCGTGTATAATGTATAAAATTATATTTTTTCTATAGCTGATGTTAAAGAAAACATAAAAACCTAATTTTAAATTAAATTATTATCAAAATGCAATTTCGAAGTTTGTTTGTAATGTTTTTCATCATCCTACTTTCCCCCCAGACGATGCAGAATAGAAATGTGTGAGAAAACGAATTTGAAGAAAAAACATATATATACAAAAATATATTTTTATTTTGTACTTAATGTTAAAAATTGGTTTTATACGTTCATTTTCAGTAGATAAAGTATTACTTTAACATCGAGGGTAGATAAAATAAAATTTGAGTAGATAAAGTAAAATTTGAGTAGATAAAGTAAAATTTGAGTAGATAAAGTAAAATTTGAGTAGATAAAGTAAAATTTGAGTAGATAAAATAAAATTTAAGTAAAATAAGAATATTTTTACACAAATTAACATTAAGTACAAAATAAAATAATATATTGTACACGACGATAAAGAGTCTTTATCGACACGTGAAAGATAGCCCACTCGTTCCTTCGTCACTCGTGAACTAACATCTTTCACTTTTCGATAAATGATCTCTTTATCGTCTTGTATAATAAATTACTATTATTTCACTTTATCTACTCAAATTTTACTTTATCTATCCTTGCGGTTAAAGTGTTACTTTACCTACTCAAAATAGTCGATAAAATAGAACTTTTTTACATCAGCTATGGACGATAGTTACAGTGGCGGATCAAGGTATTTTGTGGCCCTAGGCGCAATACTTTTTAGAGGCCCCTCGACTCCTCGACACTTTTGAAAAAATGATTTTTTTAAAATGAAAAAAAAACAACAAATTTCAAAAAGTTTTTTTTTAAATCATAAAATAAACAATAAATTGCGGGTAAATATGAAACGCGGGACGTATTGAAAATTGGCGGGTTTTTACTGTTGACTGTTGATGCGTACGACGTGACATCTACCGATAGAATTAGAATCAAAATAATTTGACTTTTCGACTAATCAGAAAACTTCAATAAGAATATAAGTGATTAATATGTGTTATTATAGTATTTAGTTGAAGTAAAAACAAATATAACTACAAATTAATTTAAAATACATTTATCATAAAAGTTATTTTTAACACGAAAATTTGACAATTTAAGGTTATGTGTCAAACAGATACGTACACAGTACGTACAGTATATTTTTCTTGTGGTAGGCTTCACGTCATCATTCAAATTCGTATGAATCAAATCAACAGTAGTGGGAGAAAATTTGGGCGTCACGTTTCTGTTCAGCCATACAGATGAAGAGATGTTGCTCTATCGCATTTTATGTCTTTAGTGAGAAAGAGATGCAGTCATTAGACAAACGTTGAATTTTAAGATAAGTGAGGTAGGCACGTGTAGGACGAAGACAGGAAATATGATGTTCGTTAATTCTTAGTTCGGAAAATAATGACGTGAAGCTTACCACAAGAAAAATAAACTGTACACACAATAATTATTGTCCTATGTCCTATCATTAAACAATAAATTCCCGATTGGCTATCGTAAATCTCAATTTAGGCAATTTGGCGAGTTGTTTTGGGTATTTTGGTGATATTCGATATTCTATTCATTTGGTCACGTTCGTAACAGATGAAAGTCATAAATCCTTTTGTATTTGACTTCCTGCTAAGTAGCCACAGAAATGTCAAGTGTTCCAAAACTTTTTTATGCATGTTTCATGTGCAAATACGTCACAAAATACCAGATTTTAACCGGGAATTTTAAAATACAGGTATTTTTGAAGTTTTTGTAGAAACGTTAAACGTTCATTTTAGTAATTAAACGTAAGTGGTAAGTAACTATTTTTTTTGAGGCCCCTGTGTAGATGAGGCCCTAGGCGCGCGACTTTTGCGCCTTATGGATGATCCGCCACTGGATACTTATTTATGTATCTAGTACCGAAAGTACATATTTTCAGTACAAGCATGGATAATTGCAGCCTGAGGCAACACCGAAGTTTGCAATCATGCGAGTGCTGAAAACGCACTTCCTGTACAAGAGCATACAATTTTTTTTTAAAATTGTATTACTCAAGAACATTGACATATTATGCAGTTTTTAAATGACGTAATTTAAATAACAGTATTATGCTGTACGACTATTATAGAATGTTATCATTCTTACATCATTTTCAATTATGGAATGGTTACATTCTATCACTTGTTAAGGAATGGATTCATTCCGTCACTAGTGATGCAATGAAATGTGGCAAGTTATAATAATTTAACTTTATTTAATGTTTTTGGGTGGTGGGTATCTTTAAAATACGTTTAGATTTAATAATTTATTAATTTTATGTAGAATATTATTTTATACATATATTTTTATTTTAATAATTTTAGGTTATGTTTTTTAATGCAATTAAATTTATAGTCGTGAGAAAGTATAGTCAGCAACACGTTTCGAATGGCTACTACGTTCTCGTGAAACCGTGAAACTCGCCTCTGGCTCGTCTCACAAACTTTCCATTCGAGCTGAATATGCTTCATTCCACACTTGTTACAGAATATACTATTCTTTAGCACACTTGCATTCTTTTGCTGTCAACGCTATTGCAAACAGTATTTTTTTATGGTAACCAACCTACAGAATTAACTTCCAATTACAAGATGGTAGATGTTATTATAGTGGAATCCAACCACTCGGACCCAGTGGTATTATTGTCGGTTGTGCTTTGTGCTGGGAATCGAACTGGGGACCGCTAGTATGCTAGGCTCCCTGTACCGCTGAGCTAACCACTGGCCGTAGGTAGGTATTGAGCTATTAAATCAACTAATTTATAGATAAACATCGCTCCTACCTTGGGAAGTACAAGCGGACGATCTCTCCCTTCTCCCCCTGCATGAGGTACGTGCAGGACGTGTGCGGCGGGTACCAGTGCGCCACGCTGAGGAAGATGCCCTCCGAGTCGCCCGACGCCCGCAGGTCCCGTGACGTCAGCAGCCAATCACACGTGCCGTTCCTGCTGCCCGCTGTGTCCACGTGGCCCGGCCAGTTGCCCACGTTGAAGTGGAACCCGGTGTTCAGCAGCGGGCCTAGAAAGAAGGGAGGATGAAGAATACTTTAGTTGATTTCATGCTGGTTCTATCAACATATTTATCACTTCTGTCGACTGGATGAAAATGGTGGAGTTATTTTCAGATATGGGTAGTAGGGTAGTAGTTATTGATTGAACTATCGATCGTATGCTTGAAGTACAGGGTCCGCCAAAGGAACCCGACGATTTTTGGTATTCAACTACAAATTTATGTAACAAGATATTTATTTTCACATACAAGTAATCGATAGTATATTACATGTCATTTTATTTGGAAAATAATTTTGCTTAAATGATGTCCATCACCGCGTACACACTGTTCCAATGTTCCAAGCGGTTTTGCAAATTGATCATTACTCGCTCTAGCATATTCCTAGGAATTGCACTAATTTCATTGCGAATGTTTTCTTTTAATTCCTGAATTGTTTGCGGTCTATTGAAATACACCTTGCTCTTCAGATAACCCCATAGCGGTCAGGTCGGAAGACCGTGCCGGCCAAGGAACATTCCCATTCCGCTAAATTACTGCTGCTTGGCTTGGAACAGTGTGTACGCTGTGATGGACATCATTTAAGCAAAATTATTTTCCAAATAAAATGGCATGTAATATACTATCGATTACTTGTATGTGAAAATAAATATCTTGTTACATAAATTTGTAGTTGAATACCAAAAATCGTCAGGTTCCTTTGGCGGACCATGTATAAAATTAAAAGACATTGTAATATGAATATGTAAGTTATATTGCTATAGCTTTAGCTTTTCATGTGCTTTATGTTTTATATTATATTGTATGTTCCTTACAGAACCCTGAGGATTGAGGAAGGACCCATATGAGGACCGAAATATTGGTTTTATGATTAAATAATGTCAAATATCTGATTATTATTTTATTCCGACCTGTCCGAATCTCTATGAATTTTTTAATTCGGTACCTAGTAGATATTATTAAATATTATCATCGTGTTAAACCCTTATGTGGCGACATAAAATTTGTAGCGTACATGGAGAGAGGTAGTACCCGGGTACCACTTCGTATTTGCGCCTCTCCCCTTTCTGCGGACGAACTAAGTTTACACAATACATACCCTCCAAACCTGTGATATCTGCCAAATTTTGAAAAACAACATTCAATTTTCATCTACTTATACCATTACATTAGCCTCCAAATAAATATCATATCGTTATTTTATTTTATTTTAATGGTAACCAACCTACAGAATTAACTTCCAATTACAGGATGGTAGATGTTATTATAGTGGAATCCAACCACTCGGACCCAGTGGTATTATTGTCGGTTGTGCTGGGAATCGAACTGGGGGCCGCTAGCATGCTAGGCGGACCCTCTACCGCTGAGCCAACATAATCGTTTTACCCAATAGGCCAAAAGCTAGCGGTCAAATTAGTGTGGACATATTATTAGGCATGAAATTGAAGGGCTGTAGCTTTGCATACTTGCTAAAGAAAGAATGTCCAGTCTGCCAGTCCTAAGTGGCCGGATAAGGCATTTCCAAGTGAGAGAAGTAGAATTCATATAAATTATGAGGTCTGGTATTTATACAGGTTAAAATAAACAATATTTCTTATTTATAAAAAATATTGGCAGACTTTTTCCCTTCCTCCAAATCCTCGCCAGAACAACATTAAGTTATACATTACAGATGACACGATGACACTTTAAAACTAAACATTCCTTCTTTAGCAAGTATGCCCCTTCATTTTCACGACTAATAAAATGTCCACACTAATTTGACCGCTAGCTCTCAGTCTGCAATAAAACGTTAGGATAAATTTTCTTTAAAAATATCACAACCAACCCCGATCTCCCCTACATTATCTATTATACGCCTTTTATCCAATTTTAATGTGGCAGGCTCACATATTGTGATATGATGGCTTGTACCTTCGACCATATACAGGGTGTTTCTGTACTTATGGATCAAACTTTAAGTGTTTATGTAACACGTTCTACTGATAACGGAACAAAAATAATTTTTCAGGTTTGTTTAAAGGAAACATGTTGAGTGCCACTGGTATCATAGCTTGGCACTCAACATGTTTTCTTTCAGTAAACCACCCATAATTTTACGAATTAAAAAAAAAAAATTGTTCCGTTATCAGTAGAACGTGTTACATATACCCTTAAAGTTTGATCCATAAGTACAAAAACACCCTGTATATGGTCGAAGGTTTGTACATATTGGTTTTTCATTTAGCTGTTAGTGATATGATACGACATTTAGATATTCAGCTCTTGTAACAAATAAATTGTTTCAGAATAAATGGTAAGACTCAAAGACCGTAAAATGTTTAATCTGTGTAATACAAGTGTATTTTATTTACAGTACAGCAGAAGTAAAGTAATGTTTTTGATGTAGTGAAACAACAGAACAGAATAGAGACATCGAGAACAATGAACAAATTTGTCTTATTGTAATTTTCTTTTAACTTCCTCTCGGAAGCTCTTGGCAAAATTGAAAATTCAAAGTAAACCAAGTCCGCGAATTTAATCTTCTGTAGTTGTACAAACTTCAATAAAAAGATTAGTAAATATTAGCACCTGAGATGAGATTCTGTTATCCTTTAATTTGACGCCATTTAAAAAATTCAACAAGCGTTTCATTTCTGCTCACAAAATTTATACAGCTATGTTAACAAAGTCATTCCGAAGAGGTTTCGGCATAACGAAGTTGCCTTTTTCTCGCGCAATATTAAAAAGTGTCAGAAAATTTTCACCGTAATATTTCATTCTTCATGCATTAGATGGAGATATGCAAATATAACTTAATGATGTTACAGCGCAGTCTGGCCAGGGCCGGCCTTTAAATATTTGTATTTTGAGGGAAAATGCATGATCCTTCATTAAATACAAAATAAATATTTTATCTTTGAAATTGGTTGACGACGGTATTCATAATTCCTTTTCTCTTGTATAAACAATCTCCAAGGTAGACTGAAATACAATATTATGTTGTAAATTAAGCTGTATTGACGTATAACAATTTTCCTACTACAATGCTATAAATAATGTAGTTATTTTGTATCTGTCATCTGCACTTTAATGACACCCATTTTGATATAGATTTTCATTTCGATATAGATTTTATATTTCCATACAGATTGTCATGTAATATTAATCTGTACCGAAATTAATTCATTTCAATACAAATTGTCATTTCGGTACAGATTTTCATTATGCTACATACAAGTAAATTTCATGCAAATGAATTTTTACCTTCCGCTTACCAGTAAAGGAAGGTATTGGAATCATGCTAAAAACCGGGTAGTGAATTTTTAGTGGATGAGCACGATTTAGCGTCCTTACAACTAATTTTTGATAATTTCACGATGATGTCTGTATGTATGTGTGGTCAGGGCCGGATTTCTGGAGGTCGGATAACTCAAATATGAATTACCCAAAAAAGTTGATATTTGGTATTTTACATTTGTATACGAATTGGAAGAGCTCATTAAATTTTGGTACAAATATCTTCACCGGAAGTGATATTTATTCAAGATTAAAAAGATTAATTGTCAAAAATTTCTATAAATTTGGAAAAATATAGTATTTATTTGTAATAAAAATAAGGGAAAAAGTTATTTGCAACTTACGTTATAAAAAATTGTCTTTATCTGGTAGCAGTAAGAACTGTAGTAAAATTTTAAAAATAAATTTATCAAATAAAACGTTGAAATCTTGTATTCCATGATCGGTTGATTTTTGTTTTTGCGTAAAAAATATTGACAGGTGAGACAGGTGACACGTTGGCATAATAACGCCATATAAGTCATAAGTAAGATATTAATGGCCATTTGCACCGCTTCCACTTAAATTTTAAGTGTCACTTAGGAGAAAAATATCGAATCGAACTTATGACAGCAATGTTATTTCTACGTTTGACAATTTGATTTGATTCGATATTGTTCATTTAAGGAAAACTTAAAATTTAAGTGGAAGCGGTGCAACTGGCCATAAATATAGTAACTGAACGGAGGATGGCTTCAACACAGAAGAGTTTTCATGTGAATGAATCTTTTGATTCAGGTGATACTAATTTCTGTATTTGAATATTTTAGAATTTTATTTGTATATTTTAAATGGACACCGGATTTTACGTATACATGTATGTTTATAAGTCTAGATTATATGGCGGGAGGTTGTGTGCTGGCCACATCAGATTTTTTCTTAGCTGAAACGGGATATAGATGGGTTGCAGTCAGTAAATGGGTTTATTTATACACCATCCAAGTGTGCTCATTTACTGACTACAACACATTTAGTTTATTTCCTAAAATTGAAAGAAATGTTTGCGAAAATTTTCTGACAATGTCCATCAGTCCGTCCCTGTATTCGAGCACGAGAAGCTTTCACGCAATTCCGAGACAAGTGACAGTGTACGAGAAGGAAAATAAACAGTTGAAAAGCGAAGAAACGCGGGAAAAACTCTCTTGAAACTTTAATTCTCTAATGTATAACAAGAGAAGGTTGTTAGATTACTCGTGTTCGGCCCAAGAGTCGCTCCGCCCGCCCGCTCCCTCGTGAAAGTACAAGTGAAATGTTTAAGCGCCATTTTCTTTTTAATAATAATGCGGACGGTGAAAAATTATAATTAAGCTCAAGGAAATTTATATAAGAGGTTTAGCTTAGAGTTTTTATTTACCCAAAGCCGGGAATTTTCTTCCTTCTTCGTTATGGTTTATGGTTATTATTTTTAATTTAGATAATGTAATTAAAGTCTTACTTGATGAATAATATAATTTATTAAAATTACACCCGGATAAATGAGAATTAATGATCGTTTTTATTAAGGTATTAAGGAATTTTACTTGCGGAATTACTTTACTCGTATAGAACAACTTAGATGCGTTCTGCAAAATTAATTTCGAAGGAAAGAAAGGTAAATCTTTGAATATTTTTTAAAGAAATACTTTGCAAATTCTTATTTGAATTTGAATACTTTACAGAGATAACCTAGTACAAATCAAGTGTTTAAGTTATGATACATACATACATTACGCAAATTTCCTTTTTTGTTAAATTTTCAGTTCATGCACAAAGAGAGTGTGAACATTTGCACTTCCAACATTCACTGCACTCTTCGAAAATGTCATCTTACAAACAGTAGAATGGCCGTGCAGGAATGTAAATCGAAGACGCAGCATAAGCGTATCGTAATGATTTAAACTTGCATGTTTCCTATCTGTTGCTATGATACCGCGTTATACATCAAAAATAAATGTCAATATATCAAAGTGAAGTGTCATATAGTGCATGTGAATTAACGAAAATGTAAGCAAATATCGAGTTGTAGAAAAAGTATGTAGAAATGCTCTTGCATGCTCATGTTTTTTGCGGAACTCTCCTTCGAGTCGTGCCACAAATAAAACACTCGCAAGTAAGATTCATATTTTAACATTTGATACACTATTCTACACTCAATGTTTCAAAAGCATACTTTCACCATCAATTTTAATATCAGAAACATTGTATTCGCACTTTTGTAGAACATAATAGAATTTGAAACAATTTTCCGAGAAATATTACAGTTAAAAATAAAAGATCTAATCAGTGTTGCATCACGATGAAATTTTTTAGGAAAAAACATTTTACAGGAAGAATTATTTTAGATTAGAAATAAAAAATTACTAATTATTTGAGATAGAGACAAAATAATAGGTAAACCACAGTCTAACTAAATACCTACTATTAAGTAGATATTATTTCATAATATCGACGTTTTGAACTAGACTGAGACCGATTGTGATCTTCTTTATTTACTATGTTTACTATGTGACAATATTATGTGAGATTCATTTGTCCTGAAGAAGGTTTCAATCGCATTATGGATAAATACCCAAAACAGTATCTATATACTGCTGTACCATCAGTATAATTTCTCATTTTTATATTCCACTATCGGTCAAGATTCTCTTCAATAATGTTTCAATGAAATCCAAGCACTCTATGACACACTGTTAGAAAAAAATCTGTAAATTTACATAATTAATTATGGCCACAAAACTGCCAGAGAATATTATGTATTTTTACATTTTACATAATTACAGAAATGGACGTAAAACACTATTCTGTAAAAATACATAGCATATGTATTTATTTTTTTTTACATAAATACGTGTAATCTGAAATATTGTAAAATTACATTTTTATGTATTTTTACATTTTTGTTTTACATTTACGTATGTAATTTTACAATTTAAATTTTACATAAAATTTATTTTACATATCGCTTATGGAATATTACATTTTGAATTTGTATACTATATTATGTAATTTTACATAATTTACGTATTATAATAGTTATACTTACCTACAAAAAATATAAGCTGCTGAAAATAAATTATTGCATGAGAGATTGTGGGCATAAAAATAAATAAAATAAAATACATAGTTATAAATTAAATACCTATATTATAACGTTTATAAATCTTTACAAAAAAATACAAAAGATCAGTCTTTAGACTCTCTCACCAAACAAATTCTGCTTTATAGTTGCTTTATGAGGAAGAGATACTGGTCACTTTTATGCTTATATCTGTTATTCTTTCACGATCCTTTTCTAACAAAGCTTCTTCCTATAAATTAAAAAAAAGTAGTTAAAATTTGTTGCTTAGAATACTAATTTGGTTTGTTTAGTTTACCTCCAGTCGAATAAAAATTATAGTATCATTCTTTTCTTTAAAAATGTTGAATTAGTGGCATTCTGCAACAATAGATATGTATTAAAAATTTCATATTTTATTCCATTAATTATAATGTAACTATATGTAGAACAATCACACATGTATCATGTACATGAAACATTATGTAAAATCACATATATTTAGGTTAAAATTTATATAAAAATATATACAATTATGTAAAATCACATATTTACATTAAAATTTATGTAAAAATGCATAAGATTATGTAAATGATATTTATAAATTAAAATTTGGTTCAATACGAAAAATCATGATGGAAATCGGTATGTGTATAAGTTGATTTGTTAAACTAATTCGAAGTGAACAATAATAATAATACCTAAATTGAACACATTCACTAGAATACTAGCAGTTAGGAATCAATAAACATTAAAAGACAAACTTATTTTATAAAATTAAAGAGCTCTTACCTTTAAATCACTATTTTCTTCTTGTGCACAAGTTAGAATAGGTCGCAACACATTAACAACGACGCAATCATGGCGAAATTCACAGTAGATGGAGGTTGATATGAGCATGCGCATCAATAATACATACTGTTTTATATAATTTTACAGAATCTTCTGTAAAATATGTGTAAAGTTAATAACTCGTTGTATTATTACACAATTATAAACGCAATGCGTGTAAAATATCATAGATTATGTATTATTACAAAAATATGTACGAATATATGCAAATCTTGCATGTAATCTGCAGATTTCCGTAGAAATGCAGAAACTTTTGTAAAATTACAAAAAGGCAGTATATTTCTTGATAATAGTATGTAAGATGTGATTTTAAATAAAATACAATGTAAATTTTCTATGTAAAATTACATTTTTTCTAACAGTGCATTAACTAAACACGATGCTATATTGTGCATGGTTTTATATTAATCGTGGTAAGAGTCATGTTTGTTATGTTTCTTTTAATCGTTTTTACATTTTATTAATAAATAATAAGTTGCAATGTCGAAATTAGTGATAGTGATAGTTGCACTGTAAGTTAAAATAAAAGTTTCAAAAAAATACCACGAATCTGCCATAACTTAAAGCCACATTAACAGTCCGAAATTTGTGAGGTTGTAGAAGGCAATTGGAGTAAATAAAGTAAAATAAACATCTGATTTGTTCTGAAAAGCGTTAGAATATTTTTTGTTTTGATTGTGCTACGACTCAAATTTTGAGTTGTGAACATGAATTTCTTCAAATTTCAATAATACGAATTACACCAAATTTCGGACTGTGAATGCGGCCGAAGTAAAAAAAATATCAAACACAAGCAAACTGTAAATAAATATATACTTTCCCTACATTACCATCGTAGACAACCAGATAATGAGGTTTAACTTGTTCCGAATCATGACCACTTTTTCAGGAACCATAACTAACCACAGATTTACCATTACCAAAACCGCGGTTATTCGCTAATAAGTTACGGAATATACTATGAAATAACGTATTTTGATTTAGTTCAACGTTCAGTCAACAAAAGAAATATTACAGATGCACGAGAATCACATTAACTTTTTTCACTACTTTTCCCCTGCATTAATCCCACATTAAGCAGGTGCGTTACATCTCAAGCACTTATCAGCGCACTGATTCGTGCACTTAGTCGACAGCACTTACCAGCAGGCGACGATACAAACTCCACGAAGAGGTCCTGCGAAGTGCCGATGATTGAGTAGGGGAACTTCCCCATGCCGCAGAACGTCCCGATCACGGCACTCTTCTCGTCCTTGCCGTCGTAGATGCGGATGTAGTCGAATGGGCAGTGCTCTTCCCCTGAAAAGGAGGAGGACATTGTTAGTTGGTTGCTAATGTTTTTAATGTTAAGATGGTCTAATATTCTATTACGATTTTATGTATGTGTACTACTTATTTATTATTTTATTATATTTTGCCCTGTAATTGGACCTCTGTTGAGCAATAAATTTATTATTATTATTATTATTATTATTATTTAGTATTTTGGTATCTTGTAGTCCATGATCGATTAACATTTGTTACTACGTAAAATTAATGGTTATGACCAAGGGTTATGACATGGCAGTACAGTGACAGTGACAATAGTAAACTATCGTTTATATCTTCTTCTGCAATTTAAATAAAATGACTAAAATATATTTGTGAGTAGTACTAGCAATAATAGTAGCTATATATTTGTATAATAAGTAAAAAAAAGTAAGTATGACGGGAAGTCTTGTGCTGGCCACATTAGATTTTTTCTGAACGTTTTAACCTCAGAGTGAAGAACTTACTATACATTATTTCTTGCGTAAATAACTTGGAAGGTTGGAAGCTTATGTTTTTATAAATAGTGACATTTGCTTTACCTTGGTTAATAATAATTTAAATTTTACTATTACTAAGCAAGAGGTACTGAAAATATTTATGTACTAAGAGTGTAAGGAAGCTTTAATGGCTTAAGCCGTGATTTTGAGCCCGAGCGTCAGCCGAGGGATAAAAAGACGTCAAGATCCAAGTTATGAAACACCCTGTATAACATAGGACTCGGTTGTTGTTGCTAAATACGTACATTTTCAAAAATAAAATAATTTTGACAGCTACCATTTAAATTGACCTTATAAATTTTTTGCATTAAATAATTCAATATAGTAATAGATAAAGTGCAGTACTAATCGAACTTTTATTCTCATGAGAAATTCCAATCGTTCAAATTGCCTGTACTTAGCAAGTTTTGTTATTCCATATATTCCAATTCTTCACATATCATCTAAAAATACATTCATAAACAGACATCATTAAATAAATTGCCAAAACGGATTTATGGAAATACTCAAAACATAACATTTCCACAAAAATTTCCCAACCAATTCTTTAATTATTCCTTTACATACTTCTACAAAGTATAAGAAAGCAACACCAACTACTACTCCCTGAAAAATTAATCCCCACATATTCTCTTTCCCATCTTGCATTTTCCCGCCCATTTCCAATTCCGTGTGCCGTTTCCGCGTATGCAACGGCCATCACGCCATCATATAGCGCTAAATGTGTTTGAAACTTGCGACCATAACTGCAAACGACTTGCTGTGTCGGTGTGTTGATATTTTCCTAGGAAATTGGCTTGTTTAAATAAACACAAACCGACACAACTCGTAAAAGTAGATAGGTATATGTCGCCGTTAAAAATGTAATTAGAGTGTAAATTTGACATTGTTGTGGCTGGGAATTTCACTGAGTTTATTACATTCTCAACTTTGTAGTTGTTATATTACAAGTTTATTGTTTAGTTTAAATATCGTTTATGTTATTATTTAAACGTCTAAAGGAAAAGACGTAAGTGATATTACTATACCTCATTTTACGTAAGAAAAAAGCAGATGGCACGGCGAATGCAGTCCGTACTACACTCATACATTTTATTATAGTTCAATTTAATTTAGAGAATAAAGCTGTCACCTATAAAATAATGTAGTATTTTTATGGTTCGATGTAACTATGAAACTCAAAATAAGAAGGTATTAGTAATGTTAACGGAAATGAAATGTTTGCCGGCGTAAATCCTCCTCTCATCTCGATCAATCAGATTCAGTATATTATCGCCCTACCTTATCCAACGCTTTTTTCTTACGTGAAATGAGGTATAGTAGTTTTAAAACGTATTTATATAATAAGAGTCTACATAATATTAATAAAATATTTGTAAATATATGAATTATTAGAGAATATCTTGGTCTTTTCTAGGTTCGCAAGTAGTATTCTTTATTTAGGTAATCCTTAATATACATAATCTAACAGTAATTTACTTTACAAGTGAGCAAAGTAAGGAATTACCCAGGAGGAAAATCTTAACTCACGAGGCCGAAGACTGAGTGAGAAAATTTTCTCGAGTGGGTCATTCCTTTTTGCCCACGTGTAAAGTATAACGTTTTATCCAACACCTCTTAATAACTGTTTAAATATTTAAAAAATCTGACGTGGACACCACATGACTTCCTTGTACGCCTTGTGTGTTCATACTTTTCTTAATAACTAAAATGTAGAATAATATAAAAAATTCTTTTAACTTATTATACTAGTATACTCACAAATATATTTTAGTCATTTTATTTAAACTGCAGAAGAAGATATAAAGCATATTTTACTATTGTCACTGTCATGTCATAATCATTTAAATTTTACGTAGTAACAAATGTTAATCGATCATGGACTACAAGATAAAGAAATACTAAATTAAAAATATATACTTTATTTTGTACTTAATGTTAAAAATTGGTTTTATACGTTCATTTTCAGTAGATAAAGTATTACTTTAACATCGAGGGTAGATAAAATAAAATTTGAGTAGATAAAGTAAAATTTGAGTAGATAAAGTAAAATTTGAGTAGATAAAGTAAAATTTGAGTAGATAAAATAAAATTTAAGTAAAATAAGAATATTTTTACACAAATTAACATTAAGTACAAAATAAAATAATATATTGTACACGACGATAAAGAGTCTTTATCGACACGTGAAAGATAGCCCACTCGTTCCTTCGTCACTCGTGAACTAACATCTTTCACTTTTCGATAAATGATCTCTTTATCGTCTTGTATAATAAATTACTATTAATTATTCCTAAATGATACCAGATACAAAAATATTTATAAAATACCGATTTTAGGTAATAATCACATAATCTTTCATTTAAAATAAAAAAATTTGTGTTAAATTAAATATTTATCGAAATATTTTTAAAAAGTACTACTTCCGGTTTATAGATTGAAACCAAAAATAAGAGGTGCACAACTAGATGCTATAACAGTCCTAAATACAAAATTTCAACTTTCTACGTCTAACCGTATTTGAGTTATGCGACACACATACGTCCGTACGTACGCACGTACGCACGTACGCACGTACGTACAGACGTCACGACGAAACTAGTCATAATGGATTCAGAAAAGGTCAAAACGGATATTTCCATCAAAATCTGAAAACCGAAATTTTTCGCGATTACAATACTTCCTTATTACTCCGTACAAGGAAGTAAAAATATTAAGTTCCAACCTAAAACATTTTTACTATGTCGACTTCTAACATGCAAAGTAACAATTTACCCACTAGTGAGTACAAAGCCATTGGTGGGCAATCTTTTACGATGCTTCTTTAAAATCACCATACTTATGATGCTTTTATTTAGAGGTGTTGCATAACCTTTTTATAGATAGTCATTTTATAAACGCTCCTGGAAATCTGCTAGTATCATACATTCATCTTTCACGCCTTTTACCCAACTTGGGTGTGGCAGACTCACATATTGTGTGTTTTCAGTAGATTAACCGTGAGTATTTAGTATCGAGTTTAAAAAATACTAAAAAAGCGTCAACGATAGTTTTATTAATCAGATTTACTACTAAAAATTTTAGTTGACGGAGCTAATAATGTAATGTTACATGTATGAACATTTGTAGTATAATTTGATAAAATACTAATTTGTAATCTCAATATAATCATTACGTAGTATCTACTTCATTTATTGATATTTTAAATTATTTTATTTATAAACTTCTTCTTGTCGAATTGGGATTTGGCTGTAGGTATTAAGTACCTACACTTATCTTATTCTAAACGATTTAAATTGCATATTTTAAATTGTGTAAACCATGCCTAAGTACCTTTACTTACA
Organism: Agonum fuliginosum; assembly: GCA_947534325.1. Classification (NCBI taxonomy): domain Eukaryota; kingdom Metazoa; phylum Arthropoda; class Insecta; order Coleoptera; family Carabidae; genus Agonum; species Agonum fuliginosum. The sequence continues at coordinate 20,929,238 of OX384043.1, forward strand.
TACAATGCCTTTAATCAACAGAATGACGACTATTGACCATAACAACCGTTAAAATGTAAAAAATTATTCGGGTCACCATATTGAAAGGGCTGTGAACTGGTTCTTTTCCAATATTTTTTCCTTTAACCATATCTATATTTAGTTAAAAATGAATAAATAAAACCTCCCCAAATTGGCAGAGGCAAATGAAACATTGAAATTGATTCAATTGACAGTTATTAAATTTACGCTGGTTCTCGTTCTCGCACAGAAGCCTACAGCATATGAATTTTTTACATAATTAAATATAAATTTGAATTTCATAATATACACTAGGGCGTATTCGTTATTCGTTCAAATAGGAATGGAGTATTTCCACATATTCTCTTTGAATACCAATTTCCATATTTATTTTGAAAATACTGCAGAGAGCACTCTTATCTACTATAATAGAAAAATAATCTAAAAATATTGAAACAAAAAGAAACATTAGATGCCGAAATATTTCCCATTTTTATGGCGTCAAATATCAAATGTGTGTAATAGGTATAAGAAGAGATACTATATTCTTTCTAATTTACCATGACAAATAAATCAAAATCTACAAAATGCTTCGATAACTAATCAAAGATAATTGTGTTTTGAAAGGACTTTACCCTTACATACTTATACCCAATTGGGCTATTTGATACTTGCATGGTATCGAAAATGATATTTCTATTATTATGTTTTTATGTCCCTAAATGTTGGGTTTAAAACATATATAAAATATAAATTTTATTTAAAAAATGTTTTTTTTAGTAAATTGAGAAAGAAAATTGTCTTTGACTTCATTATCTTGAAAAGTAGAAGGGAAGCATATTAAGAATGTAACCTGTGGTTGGCTGTTTTAGCTTCCCGCACACTAGTTGAGTCGTTTCTATGGCTACGGCCATTCAATGGTTCTGCGTTATTCTACGCCACATAGTAATATTCAATTTTTATTTTTATTTTTTGGACTTGTTAATATAAATTTTGTCAAAATAAAGAATATGTGTTCCAAGTTCTGATGTCATCTTTAAGAATACTTAATAAAAAAATTACGCAAGTAGTCCTGTATAATAATTTTACTTATTAGTGATTTATTAGACTGGATTACATAGGTTTGCGTATACATATTTTTTATAATTTGAATATTACAAATTTCAGATTATATTATGCAATTATTGGTAAAGTACGATTGTCGATAGTTTACTAGAATATCCACCATTCAAAATGGTGAGGCGTGCAATAATTTCACCGTTACCAAAATTTGTTTCTTCAAGTACTAGGTAATAAAAATGGACATGTAAATGAAATAATTACAGTAAATAAAAAATATAGGTAAGTAAATTTAAAGAATGCAATAAAAGTAAATGATCAATACTTTTTGCGAAAATTTGAGTCTTGCTACAAATTAAATATTTGCATGCCAGAAACTTGTTAGGCAACAAACAATTTCGTTGAAAATTCTTGCAAATTATTGATCTACATAATTAATATTAGATAATGGAAGACTACGGCGTCTGCATAAGCTTAAACCTAGTTTTATATTCCTCCTTCGTCCGCTGAAAACTAAAGCACGTTAAAATCCAAGTGCAGAGGAAATAATTTAGTAAATATTGTATGAGCTCCGACACATTACATTCCTTCGCCGCACGTGATTCAATTTACAAACCAATACAAGTCGTGAATACAAACGTAATGATGGTAATTGTTCAGTCAATCTAACGATTTAATACGTTGTAGAGAGTGAATAGACGTCTCGAGAGCTTGCGAGCTTTCCTGCAGCTTTGAAGCTTACTTTTCACTGCTGCACACGTTCGGGGAACTTTTCTTTATATAGTTATAGTTATTTCCTCGTTATAGAATATGGGGAGTAGTTACGATGAAGTTTTAGAGCAAGTCTAGTAGTTCATGGAGAATGTTTTAGTTGCTCTTAAGACACTACTGACGATATTGGAATATTTGAAACGTTTGTGTTTTACGGTTACCTACTAAAAAGATGCTTTAGGATTGGCTGTGAAATTTTATTAGTACTATGTTTTATATAATACCCTTGAAGAAACTAGCTTCATTTAAATAAAATTCTTGAGCTAGGGCCGGTTTATGAAATGATATTCAACTGACCAGTTAGCCAACTGCCCGTTAAATTTATTGAAAGATTAAAATTGTTTTGGGTTTCTGCAAACAGGCTCCAGATAAATTATACGGGCGATTCATCGTAACTTACTTATTTCAAAACGCAATAATGTCCATTTTATGAATCAGAAACTTTATATTTTTATTTTATAATGTAGGTACATATCTAAAGTTTTGTTTCACCCAGTTTTCAAAATCATATCAGGTAGGTGACGCCCCCATTGTCTATACACTGAATAAACCGATTTCTGGCGTTTGTCATAGGTAACTTTTTCCAGCGGGTATGTTGGCAATTGCGGCCCGGATGTCGGCCTTTAGGTCTTCTAGGGTCCTTGAACGGTTGATTTCAAAAAACCCCACAAAAATCACAAGGATCCAAATCGGCAGAGCGGGCTGGTCACTCCAAATCGCCTCTTATTGAGATGAGGCGTCCCGGGAAGTGTTCCCTCAAAACAGCCATCGATGGGGTGGGGAACAAAACTTTAAAAGTGCACCTGTCGAATGAGAATGAGATCACTCTCTCCCCACTACGATCCCTACAGCCTGAATGGCACGCATTTTAAAAAAGCAAGTTATGATGAATCATCCTGTACGTCAGATAAATAACTCATGGTTTCATCCTGACTATTCCACTCATATTCTAAACCAACAAAAATTCATAATTTTACCTAGTTACCTTGTTTTATTTTGACAAAACACCCTCACACAAATTTTTTCGCACCTCTCTAGCCAATAATAGACTGCTGTAATTTCGTAACTATGTTAATTTTGATAAGTTAATTTTTTGACGTTTTATTAACTTCCTTAGCAACATATTATTTAATTAGTGTCAAAATTGAGTGTTTCATTCGTGAAATAGTCATCCGAATATCATTCGTAGTTACATTTTGCATTGGCAAAATTTTCATATTGTTTCACGAGAGCTTGTTGCCAATTTATTTCGTGACATTGATTAAAAATCACTCGCTTGACACCTCGTGATGATTGTCACTCAATAAATTGGTAGGCAACAACTCTCGTAACAATCTGAAATTTTTCCAGAAAAATTTAACCACTTATGATAGTATACAGTGTGTTCCACAACCACAACTTAGGACAAAAAATTGAACGGTATTATACTGTACGACGTGCTGATCATGAAACAATTTTTTTTTTAATTCGCAAAGTTAAGATAATAGATAAATAAGAACAATTTATCTAGATAAGATAATATATAAAAATATATTATCTAGATAATCTATCTAGATAAAATTATCTAGATAAGTTACAACACTGACAGTACCCTTGAATTTTTTAAAATAAAGTTTATGTTTATATTTGTTAATAAACAAGAGTTCTAGAATAACAAAACCATTTTCTGTCTCATTGTGGAACACTCTCCCCTACTTTAATTAAAGATTTCTTGTTGATAAGGGGCCCTTAAATTTAACATCCTGTTTACATAAAAAACTTTACGTAGGTACTCCTAATTTTGCCATTTTTAAAATTCTGTTTGATTGAGAATCAGGACATGGAGTATAACCTCAAAGAGTTTGACCTTTTTTAAAAACACCCTACCCCTTGCCTTATGAGATATTACCCACAAACAACATCATCTTCTTAATATCCTTGATAAATAAATAACCATGATATTAATATTTTTAAGCTTTCAAATAAAAAATTCTACCCACATACGACCGCATTTCATTTACCATGCTGCTCATCAAAATAAATGATAAAATATTCTTCAGAACAACCCCCCCCCTCCCTCTGTATTTAATTAGTGTAACCAGCGCAATCTGCAGGGTCGTTAAAGGATTCAACGAATCAAATATTAAAAAGGTAAACAGACTCAATGTTTATTCGGAAACAAAAAGCAAACAGTCCTGCAGGTAATTTTACACAGGTATTTATTCATGTGAAAAGATTATACAAGGCACTGACGCACCAGTGGCGAGGGGAGAATCGAAGGGCCGGCTCCCGAAGGGGGACTTTTTAGTTGCATATTTCGTTAATGAATTAATTCAAGACTTACGGACGCGCTTAAAAGTGAAAACACCGTAACACGAAGTCTGTAATGGTAATGTTTTTAACCCGATAATAGTCAAAATTGTATTACCTATATGTGTAGATCATAATTTGATTTAAAAAACTACTAGTGCCACGTCCGCGACACTTTAAAACTCTTAAATGGCTCATTTTGCACATGCTTTCTGCATAAATTTTGGATAAACAATGTATCCTACAATGAAAATAATATATACATTCCTAATTGCCTTATTCTAAAAATTATGTCTTTAATAATAGTTCATTTTGTATAAAATTCATTGCAATTTGATGAATTTCTCTTTCTTCTTTCACTTCTATTGCAAATTATATTTATTTTCAGGTATTCTTATTTAGCTTAAGGTAATCTAGAAACTCTAATGATTCTATTCATATATTATTTACGCCTATTGCTTGTTCCTATTTGCAGGAATTTATGTAGATAAAGTGCGTAAAAATGACTATCTGAAAACGGTTTCGAGCGTGACTTTAAAGCTCAACAATACTAGTAATTTTAGTTTTTTTTAATAAAAATTTAGTGCTGGCCATCACAAAGTTTGCCGTTATTCTTTTTAAATTTTACTTATTGAATTTTTGTAAATATTACCAGTAGAGAGGTTTTGACTGAAGACTAATACATAACCAAGTAAAATTTGGAATGCGAGTAGTTAAAAACATACAGAAACAAAAAAAATTCGCTCCACCTCGGTATGCTCTGCATCCCACAAAAATTTTCAGTTGAAACTCAAAATTTTCTTGTACTTAACGCATTTTCCTCGAAAATTATCAAAGATTTTGGAAAACGATTTTGACAAAATGAAAGCTCAGGAAATTTGCTATCAAAATGGTCCTTAAAATTTTTTAAATAATCGAATGACTTGAGAATTTTCTGTATATAGTTGGCGCTACACTGAGGTATGTGATATAACTTTGTTAAAGAACATCATTTTGTAAAGATAAAAATTGCATTTTATACGTCAAGGCTTCCACTTTCAGTTGCACTAATAACATTTGAATTTCCGACCTTGTTATACCCAGAAAATTGCTTTTTAAATAATCATAACTCAGTATTAGAAGATGTTCAAAGAATTCTCAATATTTTCAATATCTATGAATGAAATTGTAAATTCGTAGAGGATTATCTTCACCAAATCATCCCCAATCACATGCAACTATTTGGAGGGTTGTGTGTTTTACGTCCGAAAAAGAAAATCAAGAAGTAGAAGTTATGTTAAAAGTTAAGATTGTTACAAATGAACAAACATGGATCAAGTTTATAAAAATTACAGGGTAAAATAAACTTAATTATGCTTATTTTAAGACTGAAGAATGGTAAAATGATACCGACAAATAAACAGAAATGTTCTTTATGTCCTTAGGAATTGTCCGCAATGTGACAGGGGTAGTTAAAGCACGTGGGCGTGCTGACTTAGCCACGGTGAGTTTGTTTCTCTCTAATTGCCCGGCCAACATCAACTCAGCCTTGGAAAAACACACGCTGTTTACAGAACACGGCGAAAAAACCGCTCATTAGGATTTCCTATGTCAACTCATAAATTTTTCAAAAACTCACCGGCTTACATTTAAATTACACGAAAGAAAAATAGAATTATACTTAGTCAAAGCACGGCGATGGCCCGCGCTGGTTTTAATTGAAAGGAGGCTTTTTCTCCCTGCAATTTACTCGAACAATGCCGAGTTTTACGACCGAAAAGCCCATTCAGCGCTAAAAATTGTAGCTGGAATGCAGTTTCAATACAACAATGACAGAATTTAATTCAAGCATTTTCAACAAAACCTTGTTTAGTTTAGTCTGTTTTGTACCGCTGTTCAGCCGGTGTTTGGTTATGTTCTGCTTTTTAATTTTGATGGTTATCATTCAACAGGATTAATTCTCAATTACAGAATGGAAGATATGTTATTATATTTTGTATTATTGTCGGCTGCTAGGATCCAATTGAGGACCCTTAATCTACTAGGCGGTCACTCTACTGTTGTGCTAACCACTGACCGTATTATTAAAGACAACTTAAAAATGATAAGTAAAAATAAAATAATAAGTCATATAATATTTGATAAATTTTTAATGGCATTCGTGACTTACCTACTGAGCATAAAACAAATTTGTAAATTTACGGGCAGTTTTTACAAGGACCATATTTTTGTAACCATTGGATATAGAAGATTGCGTGATGAATATCTGACTTATAGAGAATGCAATACCAGGATCCCGAGTACCGGGATCCCGTACAAAATTTCGTCGGTATTCAATACCGGTATTAAAAAAACTACCCTTATTTATAGGAATTTCTATAAAAATCTTTTTGTTTCGGAATCAGTAGGTACGTTAAACACTACATACCATTTCAATATGTACCTCAAGTTATGGTACAGCATGAATAATAATTGAGAATAAATCCAATTGAATGTTTATCAGCACCCTTATTGATATAACTATAATTTAAAAGGTAGTTTCCTAAAATAATAAAGGCTTAAAAAATCCGAAAGTTTCTTATCAAAATATTTATTTACATAATAAGTGCGAAAATGCGATGCTCTTTACCTTACAACATGAGGTAACGTCAGGGCATGTGTAAAATCGCAACTACTATAGACGTCAACGATGTGTGATTGTTATGTTTACATTTCAGGAGGCCAAAATAACAGTTTTTCAGCGATCAATTCGTCCTACATTTGGTCATATTCTAAATTTTTGGATTTCTCCTAATTACCAAACAACCTATTTTCTCATTCCCCAACATACCTATTAGTTATTTGTGTATTAAGAGCGTAAAGTGACTCTTTATTACTCGCGCACGGTAATTGCAGTGCGAGCCGAAGGCGAGAGCTGCAATAGTGCAAGAGGAACAAATACACTTTACACTCGTAATACACACATAATTTTATCTACGACTAAAATTATTTGTTATAATAATAATAGTATTCAGTTAATTAAATCTGCGTTCAATCAATTTATATTTTATTCGTAACCATGCTGATACCAATAATATCTAAATAAATAAATAATAGTACATTATATTATAAGTGAGTGAAATAAGTCATTATATATGAGTGAGATGATTAACGCGCGAGCGCGTAGCGCGAGTGTGATAATTCTCACGAATATATAATGACATTTCACTCACGTGTGATATACGACGTTTTATCTTACAGTAGCAGCTTATTATATGAAATTAGTTTAAATCTATATTTGAAATATAAAATATACGAAAATGACGTTTAATGAAAAATTACTCAGAGAAGGTCATGCGGTTGCTATAGTTATACTATTTAAAAAATGATTTGTTGATAATTAATTTTGTTATTTTCTTGCGACGTGTGAATTGGATGACAGCTTTGGGTTTATTTCTTGCAAAATAAAAGGATATTTTTTATGATAATGAATATTCACTGTATATACAGTTTTTGAAAGACGAAAAACGGAGTTTTGGAAAATTCTGAAGATGTATTGCTGGCATACTTTTCACAAAAGGTAAATTTTCAACTTTTTCTTTAATTATTGTAGGTATATGGAGTACTATGTAATTGTCTAATTCCAATCTGTGGTAGGTATATTTACAAATAGACAAGGAAATATAAATCATCCTCCTGGTGGCCATAATTCTATGTTGAAAGCTATGTCAAAAAAAACATGTAGAACTCGAAAAATACCTTAAGCTGACTTCCATTTTAAAATGGTTTAAACATCGGATGATGCCTTTTTGTTGATAAAAAAATGTAGCTAATGACCTAACCTATGCATTATAATGTATTTTTGAGATGTAATAGTATATTATATTAAAATAAATAAAATTAATTTTAAAACTGACAGTACTGTGTATAATGAATTATTTTAGTCACTTGTGAATAAGAGTTATTTTTAGTCACTAAAAACAAATGCATAATGTACATCAATATAGCCACTACTGAGGGATAAAAAAATTTGTTTGATTCTGTCATTTTATTTTATTTATAGTAATCAAAAAGTACTATGACAACGCGCAATAAAATGTTTTTGCTTGGTCCTGGCAGTAACAATCAACTTTACGTTGACAATTGAAAGCATAAATATAAACTTTTCATAGTAGTCGTAGATAAATAAAATAAGTTAGTATTCCCGTTCCCAGCTCACATAACTCATTTAATTCATCTTGATATTTACGATTTTAATATCAAGTTAGCGCGGCGTGACTCGTGGCATTTGTTCCTGCCCTGATTCTCGAATTCTCGACATCTGCTCATGAGCGGTACAAATGGCCAGAGCTAAATTGGCCAGAGGCAGAGCCACTCCGCCTCTCACGAACATATTGTGGTTTTACTTAGTTAATTGTGTTGCATCTTGCGTTTAATTAATGTGTTGAAGTTGGCGCTGAAATATTGTGTATGTGTGGGTGTCGCTAACAACTACGAGGACTACTAGGGCTGTGAGGACGTGAGGATATCAGGAGTGGAATGTGCACTGCTACTGATGTTACTGGAATATTATCTGAGTTTTGGTGGAGGTGCTATGGAAGTTTGGTGACGGAAATGGTGCCAAGCGTGTTATAATTATTTTGAATTGTATTTGAAATAGGCTGAGATAAGTAGACATGTAATTTGCACGAATTATAATTTAAAATGTGTAGCTTATTTCGGAGATGGTAAAAAAGTAAACAAATTTGGCATTACCGCTCCAGAGATGAACATGTATCTATTAAAGTAATAGTGAGGAAATAAGTTTTACGTTTGAAATGCCTGGTATAAGTAGAAATATCGTTGCCTTTTTGATATACTACTTCATAACCTAAATTCTTCGTTAAATTGACTTTAAAATTAAATACCTGTCATTTTTATAAAACCGACGATTCCCTTGAAAATTGAATGCAATTTTTTTCTATATTCAATTAATAATGTGTTCGATTTTCGTTAAAATCTGTCGCCTGATTTAGATACACTATTTCTAATCACCTTCCTATGCTTGCAATGTAAAAGAGGTCAACTTTACAGCCATATAATTGCCAAACGAAACTGACAATTTATTGTCCTGAATATTTATTTTAAAGTGTATTATTATCAAATAAATTTCTTATACAAATTTTATTTGTCTACAATCGTTGTACAATATGAACATTGTTATTAAATTTTTAGTTAGGATATGTACAACATTGTCGCACAAGTGCGACAAAGTACTGTTTTATCACACTAGTGCGACAAAAACTATTAAATTTATTGCGTCAAATTGGCCTCAAACTACGATTGTGAACATTTTACTTGAAAAATGTTTGTTTTGTTTATAAACGTTGTCATGATGATCTATAGCCACGATTTAATTGAACTGTTATAAACACGGCAAATAATAATAAAATGTACTACTACATTTCTAAACTGTGCAAATACATTTTTTGCACAGTTATTGGTAAACTGTTCAAAATAGAAAACAATAGCTTTCCGTGCTATTGACAGTTTTAAATGTAAACTTCTTATGATATGTTGCAAAAACAAATTTTTCAAGACAGGAATATATTCCGCAAATTTTGCTTCCATCTATATCCTAAAACTATTCCCATCCCCCTGAATCATTAGGGACTTTTTGCCGTAATAGTTTTCCCTAGTTCTTTTCAGAATGTAGTTCTTTCTTCGCTGTAAGGTCCTCACTAATCAACAGACATTTGTCCGTGAGAATGTCACTGAATTTTTCATCATGTCATTAGTATTAACCGCTTCTCTGAATCCTGGATAAATAGGGACATTGTGGATATGGTTCTGGGAGGGTTGAAGAAAAGACGAAGTGCAGTCTGCAGTCTGGGAAAGTTATTGGATTTTAAATATTTAAAACGATGATGAGTGTTTGTGAGCATTTTCTGCGGCCTATACTTTTATATTAAGAGTTAAATTTAGAAAAAATGCTTATCTGGATTCTTCAACTATTTAATTTAATAAGCTAATAGCGTGTTCCACAACTTCAGGGTATGTTTTCTGTGCCAAAAGCTAGCCTTATCGATGACGTCACGGCAACTATGACTGCGTCTGTCGGAATAAGTTATGGATAAACACAACATAAGATAAATTAGATATAAAACTACACGTAAGCAAAAGATACAAACAATATAATACTTGCTCGTAAAAACTATAATTATAAACTGAATCGTATCATCAACTGTTATTACCTTTTTCCATGCTACATTTATTGATAATTATAAACAGCATAATACGTTAGTTACTTATAATACGTTAGATACTTATAATTCATTAGTTACGGACTTAATACGTTAGATACAACCATAATAACATTAAAACCTTTCATAATTTGCAAACTGTCAACTGATTGACAGATAAAAATGTTGATTTGTTTTAACATCGCCGTCGTTGCTGTTACGATTAAGCTTTGAATATATGCGATTTAAGCCTCCTTGGATGTTCAAAGAGCCTCGGTTTCACCTCGTCGCTTAGCAACATCCTCGGTATTATAAATCGCATAATATTCTTGTTATATTCATAGCTATAATTAAAAAATACTAGAAACCAAAAAATAAAACATATAAACAAGTTAAAATTAAAAGAATAAAACCAAAACACCTTCAAAACACTCATAAATCAAAGTGATTGCTTGTATTACTTTTAGGTTAATCATATTAAAAATTTTAATTAAAACTTTGGTTCTTAAAATGTGTACCTACGTCATTTTGAGTGTGATTTATTTTGCAAATTTTGAAAAATAAATATTGATTCGTGATTAGTATGTCATGTAGTAACCATTTAGACTGAAGTTGTGAAACACCATGTACACGAGTAGGTATTCATTTTTTAGCAATTTGTAAAACCAGTAATTATTATTTGAAATAGATATTAATATATTTTTCTTACACGTACGGTAGAAGTGCCTACTTCTCCCACTCTTTTCAGTTGGAGAACTGCGTGTTTCTCCAGCTGTGGGAGAAGTAGGGGCTCCCACTCGTGTGAATTGGCAACCCCTACTTCTTCCTCTAGTAAAGAAATATACTATTAGTGCAAATGTCAAATGCATCTCACTTAAGCTCATATAAAATTCGATATTTTAAATAAATAGGTAGGTATGTTGGCCAAAAATATAATACATAAAGTGTTCGTTAGGTATTTGTACAATGCTGGTTTTTATTATAGATAGCACTCCGCTTCGCGTCGTACTTTAATATAGAACCTGGCGTTGCAAAATTAATCCTACCGCACTTATAATTTAAATACCTAGCTTTTCAGTTTTCAGCACGGAATGCTGCTGTAAAATATCAATATATTTGTGATAATTTAATTGTAATCTATTAAGTATGAAACCAAATTACATTTCAATTATTTTGAAAGCATTAATTAATCAAATATAAAATAAAATACTACACGAATTTTCAATTATCCAACTAAATTTCATCCCAAATTGACATTAATTCAATTACAGTTTTAATAAAACGCCGACAGAAATTCCAAATTGTCGGCGTTTGAAATTGAAACACACTTTTCAATCACTTGAGAATTTAGCGTTGAGGAAATCTCGAAGTTGCTGAAAGAAAAGGCAGGTTCACATTTCCTCGATAGCAGATTTGCATTGATTTACACGCCGACTTCTTTAGGGATTAAAGTAAGCTGTGATACTTCACTGCGCCATTTTTTCCCTCTAATCCAACCAACAGTTTATTTTTCAAGAAGTGGGAAAGAAGTTTTCGTATGGGTGAACCCGGTGAATTTTAACACTGAATTTTAGCCAAGAAAAATGTCTGCTTAAACACGATATTCTTTAAAAATTTGTCATTTTAGACTTAAAAATACGTCGGCATCATAATAATCAAACTTATGCGTTTTTTAAACACAAAAACTGATTTTTAATGAAATGAATAACATAGGTAACCAATAGACTTTAGAATAATTTTTTAATAGTTTAAAAAAGCCTTTAGCCTTTAGCCTTCTGAGAAATTAATTCTACTTACAAAATATTACAGGATATTTGCATTATTCATCTGTGTAAGTCAAGCACAATATTTTTAAAGCAACACTTTTGTGAAATATAAGATTATCAGCTACAATAACCCAAGGACATTGATAATTACGAAATAATTTTGTGACATTCCGAAAGCACGTTGCTTGGTAACCGCCCGGGCTGTTAACCTAAAAGCAACGTGCTTGAGGTAGCTGTCACAAAATTATAAGTACCTATTTATCAATGGTCGAGGTTTATTCGGACAGAAAATTTTATTAATTGAAGTAGGTATCATTTTCATTACTAAAACGTGCAAATGACATTTTTATTCAATTATTATTATAAACATAAAATTGAACATAAATTATTGTAACCTAGCAACATATTTGACATAAGTGATAATGTCCCATGGGTTGCTATCAGTTAAATGTTGTATTCATTGGTCAATTTCGTAATTCGTACACGAGATCAGAAATGAAAGAATTTCATTGGATATTTAGTTAACCTAAAAATTTTCAACTATAATTATACAAGAGCTTTTTATTTCGCCGGATTTCTGTATTAAAACCTTGTTGCTTAGCAATTTGAAAAGAAAAATTGTTTAATAAAATCACGACGCCGTGATTTTATTTTAAAACAATTTTTCGAGTCAAATTGCTGTCAGATGACAAGGTTAAGATGTCAAACATAAATTGATTTGGAGAAAATAAAATGCTCGAGTGTAATTCAACGAAATAATTTTAACGGCTCCTTTGGTTCTTCTTCACAAATATTCCCCAAATCTAATCATTTCACTGACAAATATTAGAAATATGAAGCAAATGACATTTTAATGTTTTGTTTATTGTTGGTTGGTAAGAAAAAGTTTTATCACTTGCAAAAAGTTACCTTCCTTTTTATCCGCTGTCAAAGCGATAAAATTGTGTTTTGTTTATGGCTTATTTTATACAGGAGTGGAATTATCGACTTCAAAAACAAAGTCATAAAATGACTAATTGAAAATTTATTTTTCATATGAATTTTAAATCAAGAGATGTCAATATTAATAGCATAATTTTATATTATGTGGATAATCCTGTGAAAAGTATCTATACGAGTTTAAAGCGAAACTAATAATATAATCCTTGGGAATCAATTCTGTTAAATAAATTGCACCATTTTAAAAATACTGCAATTATGATTTTTTCTACTCCCATGCTTTAATTTACTTATTAAATATGCATTGTCTGTACTTGAATGACGTTCATTTCGATTCAGATTTTCATTTCGATACAGATTATCATTATGACATGACCAAATTAACCAATAGCAGCACAGCATTTTGTTTAGTAAGCAGTTGACATCACTGCGCCTGCGTGCGTTCCTTTGTTCATGTGTTTTGACAGTTCTTGTTCAGATCTCAAACCAATATAAATGGTGCGACAGCATCAACTAATATTCGTGCACAAGGCCCACGCCACAACTAAACTTTACAAATTGTACGATATTTAACGTAAATATAAATAAATAAAAATATAATTTAAAAATAATAATATATAATTCAACCATGTGTATAATAATACTGTAAATAAATTTCATAATTATAATTTTTTTTTAAATTATAGTTTGGAAGTAGAAAAAATAGTGTATGCAACTCGTGTATAATGGCTATTAATACACTCGTATGAATTACGATAAGCCAGCTATCATTATAAACTCATTGCATAATATACTATTATTGTATTAAGTGTAGTAACAATCATAATATTTTATAGTATAACATCGATTTTAAAATGAATTAGGTAGGTATTTATTTAAGACCTATCCTATAAATTAATATAAATACTTAAATACTACAAATACAAGGTTTATTCTTATTTTACTTGAGATATGAGGGCCTCTGTTCTACGGTTCTCCCAGAGTTCCAGACCCAAACTCATGATATGAACTATGAAGCTTAACCTGCAATAGCGTTTCAGTAAATTTGACACTGAATTGTTGAAAATTACGAACTGAAAATTTGCAGAAAGACTAAAGAATAAGTCAATTGTATCAAACCTGCAATAGCGTTTCAGTAAATCTGACACTGAATTGTTGAAAATTACGAACTGGAATTTTGGAGGAAAACTAAAGAATAAGTCAATTGTATCAAACTACTTTGCTACGACATTAATTTGACAAATACATTTTGCATTTATTCTAGGTTAATCTTTCGAAACAAATAAACAAATTAGATAATTTATGTATACAACACGTACCTTAATCTAGACGTATCTGTGTTTGGTTTGAACATTTTACACTATTTTTATTTCACTGGATCACATTTTCATCGGTTTCATGTTTCACTATCATTTACCACATGGTTCAAATTTCAAAATCAATAACCTCAAATACATGTCGAATTATGCATAAATATTTAATTGTTAAACAGTAAATATTGAGAAACAATAAATTATTTTATATTTGTTTAAGTTGAATTATGATGAAAAATAAAACTAATGATAAATAATATTAATATTTATTACAAGTTGTTTATTGTATCAATAGATGTCGGTTAAGTATTTTGCCTAATTAAACACACAATTCCTTGACTATGAAATGTACTAGATTTAACATGATTCTTTAAGATTCTATACGTGTGTTTTTAGAATGTAGATGAAAATCGTTATAATCTAAGGTTTATGATTGCTCCACCACTAATACAAAAATGTATAAGTACGAGTATTTCCTATTCTTTAATTCAAATGGATATACTTTTATTTTTGACAAATACAGTAACTTTAATAAATTATTTATTTGGGTTTAGTACTGTATTTATTTTATTATTTATTTAGATGTTTCGGAAATAATATGTTTTCCAGCATCAGAGGTAACCAAAAACCAAATGATAATTAAATACAAGGTGTTTAATAATTTCGAATATTTTTTGACAGATGGTTTAACCAATCATATTGTGTAATGATGACGTCAAATGACGTAATGCAACCAATAGAATTGAAAATGTGAAATGATGTAGGTATCTGACAACATAATTATTATGTAGATTAGGTTTTATTTTGTTACGTTAGTTACAAAAAATAAATTAATTTGTCACATGAAACGTCAAAAATGTTTAGCAATACGAGTCGTTTTGGTATTATTTTTAACAAGAAAAATATTCTTCCTAAATACCATTCGAGATAATAATTTTTTGAGATAATTGTTGTCTATACCACGCCAACTTATTGCAATTTCACTCCACAAAACATCACGGAAAATTCCCCTCAACTTCGTTTCGGGAAATTGTCAGATGATGTTTTGTGTCGTGAAATTGTTAGAAATAAGTTGCCGTGGAAACGACAAAACAATTCTCAAAAAATTATCATCTCTTATGGTATTACCCCTGAATATTTTTTGACAGATGGTTTAACCAATCATATTGCGTAATGATGACGTCAAATGACGTAATTTATTTATTTATTTATTTAGTATCCACCCAACAGGACCGAAGTCCCAATTACAGGGGGATTTGAAAATACAATAAGTACAATGAGAGTAGACCTAAAATAACATACATCAAGCATCGAGAAAAACAAGTACAGAAAAAAACTTAATCAGAGAAACAAAATATGAACAAATTTAAAGAAATTATTGAATGTGAACACAATGACATACAAACACTAATTAATTTGGTAACAGAAATACATTTAAATATAATTATTTAGTTACTAAAATTTATAATTAATAATTTTTTAAATTTAACTAATGAATTAGCAAAAATATCCACATCTATAACAATGTCGTTGAAAATTCTACAAAGTTGTCTAATAGGTGACCCATTTTCGTAGTTTGTTCGTGCAATGTTACATTTAAAAAGTTGTTTTGCCCGACTGGACACACGAGGCACATAAATTAGTATATTAGACAACATCAGTGAATCATCGGTAATATTATTTAATAATTTATATAAGTATTGGCAAGACAAAATTTTTCTACGGTTAACTAGAGAAGTCATGTTAAAATTTTTTAATAATTGTTCGTAACAATAATCATGACCGAGATATGTTCTATTAACTTTAAAGTAGCAGTATTTTATAAATTTGCGTTGAATCATCTCAATAGCTTGGCAATACTTTATATAAATTGGATTCCATACTTGAAGTGCATATTCTAATTTAGAACGCACAAACGTACAATACAATGTTTGAAGTGTAGAAACTTTGTTAAAAGAATGAGAATTACGTATAATAAATCCAAGAGTTCTATATGATAAATTTACAATGTTATTTATGTGAGCATTAAATGATAGTTTATTATCAAATAAAACTCCTAGATCACTAAATTGAAAAACTCTGTCTAACATGTGATCTTTCATCAGGTAATGGTAATTTAAGGCAGATTTTTTCACGCAATAGCTCATAATTTTACATTTACTAAGATTAAAATTTAATTTGTTACAATCATCAATTGAGTTAACGACTTTGAAAATTTTGATATCATCCGCATACAGTAATACTTTCGAATGTTCAATACAGTCAACTATGTCATTTATAAATAAGTTGAACAACAAAGGGCCTAAGTTTGAACCTTGAGGTACCCCGGAAGTAGCAACCAATGGAATTGAAAATGTAAAATGATGTATCTGACAACATAATTTTGTAGATTAGGTTTTATTTTGTTACGTCAGAAACAAAAAATTAATTAATTTGTCACAGAAACGTCAAAAATGTTTAGCAAAATTAGTCGTTTTTGTAGTATTTTTAACAAGAAAAATATTCTTCCTAAATACCATTCGAGATAATAATTTTTTGAGAGAATTTTTGTCTATTCCACGGCAACTTATTGCAATTTCACTCCACAAAACATCATCTGACAATTCCCCTCAACTTCGTTTCGGGAAATTGATAGATGATGTTTTGTGTCGTGAAATTGTTAGAAATAAGTTGCCGTGGAAACGACAAAACAATTCTCAAAAAATTATCATCTCTTATGGTATTACCCCTGAGTATACATAAGTAAAAGGGATAATCCAGTTTGATATGCTGATTAGGAATAATTTTTTTTAAAGAAATTCGAAAGATTAAGGGCACTTTATTAACAAATAAAAATAAATTTAGTCAACATCTAAATAAATGGAGATTTATTTATTCATTTACACAACTTTAATTAAATTATCAGAAGTTCTGTAATAAATATGTTATAAATCCAGTGGCACAAGAAATGTTCTGTTAAAACACAATGAAAATAATTTTTCAGAATTTGGGAAAATTTATTTTTGATCCGTAAAAAATTATATTTATTGTCAATGTAGGTACGTTTCACCAGGAATGTTCTTCTGTGCACAATTTTTTTAGTGATTGTAATTTCCACTCCAGCACTGCACTGAAGATGATTCAATAAGAATCGAAACGTTTGCAATATTTAGGAGTATTTGATTTTATTTCAACCCTTATCCATCTTCCGAAGATCCAGTTTTTTCAAAGTATATTTACCATTAACGTACCTATGTTAAGCAACTTAATTTTTTTGAAAATTTCATTTCAATTACTATATACAATAATAATTTTAAAACTTATGAAGTAACAGAGAATAAAATTTAAGCGGCAACCTCAGCAACACATTGATATTTTCAGAATGTCTGATTATTTTAAATAGTTACCTACTCTATTTCATAAAGAATCAGATTGCATGGTTTTTATAAATGCTTTAGTTTCCCATGCACCACCTGATAAAAAAAACAAAATTGTTTGACAAGCCCATTCCGTCGCCGCCAAAACAAAAGCAAAACCCAAACATTCATTAGAACAAAGAAAATTGAATTACTCATTACTCTCATCTGAAACAACTGAACTATGACTTGTATGATACAATCAGCTCGCTTGGCGAAACAAACGAATATCACAAATACACACATCGTTGCACTGAACTCAGACAATCAACCATCAACCCCTCCCCGCCCTTCCCTCATTTAGAGCCATGCAAATCTCGAACGCAGTGAATAAGTTGGTTCGCGTCTTTGCTGACAAGACGGTTTGCGTCTCTGCTAGTATTAATCAAGGCGCATAGCTCTCTAGATGCGGTTCTTTATATGCAATGTATGTCTAATTTAGAAGGGGTTAGAAAGGAACTAATTAACGTGTTTTCGTTGAACAGGGGTTCTTTTATCTAATATAGAGTGCTTCAAAATACTGGAAGGTAATTTGGAATGACGATGCTACAGGGAAGGAGGGATAATTAAAATAGTGCTGCTGCAGCGAAACTACAGATTCTAAATTAAGCTTGCTGCATGATTAGACGTTTGTATAATCAGAATAAAATGAAAAGTCTAGGGCACAAGTAAGGTGCGGATCCAGACTTTCTTGAAGAAATCTTGTTAACGGATAGGGATAGGGTTTTTTTCATTCGTCAAATGTCTTATAATTAGAGTGCGGATTATATGCAGGAAAATGTGATTAAAATATGCATGCAATATGCACTGAAATAAGGCCAAGATATGCTCAATGTCAATATATACACAAAATTAAACAAATATGCAATATTTTACAAATATATGCTGATATGCAACATCATTTTATTCATTTTTACTAATAATTTATTTATATAAATCAGAAAAAAACTACATTTTGTCATTAATGCACAAGAATATCATATGAAATAAACAAACAATATATAACTTCTGGAATACGACTTGTGTACCTACCTTTAGAATAAATGTGAAAATTACTGTAGGTGGTATCAAATTTGAGTGAATATAAATTTTATACATTTGAAATATTTAAAAATTTGAAATTTTGCGTTAAAAGGTACAAAATATGCATTTATAATAAACATATGAAAAAAATTTGATAATATGTAAAAATATTGAAATATGCAAAAAATGTATAATATATTTTGTTCTATTTTTGTATGAAATGCAAACATTTGTGAAAAATACAAATATATAATATGCAAATGCATATAATCCGCACTTTACTTATAATAATTAAAACTTTTCTACACTTTTTTAAGAGATGTGAAGTTTCACGTTTTTTTATTATTTCATGCACAAACATTTTTCTTCAGCCCTTTCAAAGTAAAACTGTTACTTATCTCAAATTTGAATTTTCGGTTATGAAAATCTACATGTTTTACTCTCGTTTAGGTAAATGTAATGTAACCTGTGTCAGCCTGTGTTAAACATTATACCCATTCAAATAAAAAGTCAATACAATATTAATAACTCAATAATTTAGATTTTTCATAATTTATAATAATAAAAGACATATGTGTATAATTTTATATTTTACGTTTCTATTCTTTTGTGAGTTAAATTTAATTTTTTCCACAATATTCTTTAGAAGGGAGGGATATTGACCCCCGTGCACCCCCGGCCCCTGGATCCACGCCTAGTACAAGTATTAAAAAATATAAGATTGTGTAAATTGTAAAAAAGGATGAGATTATTGAACCACAGGGATCTGAATCTATTTTTCTCAACGACCAAATAGTCTAGACACAGTATGCAGGCCAAAGTGTAGGCATGGAGATGAAGCCAACATCATATAGACAAGAAGTGCGCGGGAGGGGTTGAGTTTCCGTCATGAATTATTGCAGGTTGCATAAGATTAAGATATAAGTTTTGATAAATGGCTTTTAAATAATACCTATTAAAATTGATGAAAATGTTACATACATACGTACTCCTTCTGTTATTACTTAATATAATTTACAAATTGCTTCTATTATTTATATTTCTTAAGATAAATGCATCTAAAATCTAGAATTGTAAACGTCAGTTAAAGTAGGCAACGTGCAATGATCCATGGGGGAAACTTGTCCCTCCTTCGACTACACATGATGGCTTCAAGAAATTCCGAGTAAACTTTGTCTAGATTATAATATATATGGTCGAAGATTTTTTCTATCTCGCTAATAATAATGAACAACACACTCACCACTAGAAATGGGGCGCATCGGACAAGTCATGATGTTCTCACAGCGTTGTCCGTCGATGTTGAACTCTTCGTTCTCGATGTACAGCTTGATGAAGGGCAGTCTGGTGTTGAGGTGGTACCGGCAGTGTAGGTTGCGGGGGTAGACTCCAGGGTACGCGGGCGACTGCACGTAGCACGTCTGGAGACGACAGTCTCTGAAGATGCGCTCGCAGTAGGAACTAGAATAGAAGGGGAACATAAATAAATAAAAGAATTTATTAAAATATGGAAATAGAAAGGGACAATAAAAGTAAATAAATGTATGGCAACTCAGTTTTACCTTTTTCTTTTATAATATTATATTTATTTTCCTGCTTACAAAATTCTTTTACTTTATATAGGTAATTTTTTGCGTATTACAATTTTTTAAGATGCTTGAATTTCCTGGGTTTATTTCTATACTACAGAGAAAATACGTTACATTTGAATTTAATTTTACCTTTAATAAAAAATAATTTTCGCCTGAGGTAAATTTCTGGTTTTACTTTCTTTTTTCTACGGCCTTTAGCTCTCGCCTCTATTTCAGATTTCAATGACCCGTCAACTAAAAAGTTTGTTCCCTTCTGATCAGGACCGATTCTGTACTATTGGCCACCCAGGTACGGTTAACAAAGGTAATGGGAGATAATAAGTACAGTAATTTGAAATTGCGCGAGAGCATTCAAGGTCAAAAATATCTCCAAATTGAGAGTAGCATTTAATGAAATTAACGAATACATATCCCATTAAATAAAACAAAATTAAAAGTAGGTATAGGTAATTTAAATTTCGGCCGCCCCAAATTTTGGCCGCCTCCGTGCGGGGGTACGATCTGCATCTACGCCAGAATCGGCCCTGCTCCTGATATAGATCATGCTTGGTGAAAAAATTTCCATTCAGAAAATGTTTCACAGCAATGAACCAGATACCAGAACATGCCTAATTCCTATATTAATAGTATATTGTGTAACTAGGGACGAAAGTAGCGTTTTTTCGACGAGTGCGGAGTTGGCAACACGAGCGAAGGGAGGGCTGCCACCGCACGAGTCGGGAGAACGCACTTTTGTCCCGAGATGCACACGATATTTAATACCTGCACCGAAAAAGAATTAGAAGTTGAAGAAAGGAATGATCCGGATGATTGTAACATTGGAAAAATGTATAATAATTCCCGCATAAAGCGGGAGGAAACGTGTTTTTCCCCTAGGGAGGAAAAGTACTGATAGGTCAGAAATACCTTACTAATCATAAGGACGAAAGTGGTATTTTCGGTGCAGGTATTGAAAAAACGCCATTTAGCTTGAAGTTTTAATCTTTTTGCTCTAATTCCAGGGTGTAACTGTTACCCAACATGTGTAACAAAATTTAAGAGTGGACACATTGATTATGAATCGAAAAGAATTTTGTACCTTGAACTCAAGGTTGTTGTACCTTGGACACATATTTTATTTACTGATATTTATAACTTATAAGTATATAAACTTTGTTAAAATACAATTTTAGCATTCTTGTACTGGCCACAAAACACTCGCTACGTTAGTACGTTTTGTGCTGGATATTAGGAGTTTATCAAATTACTTCCAACCTATTAATCCTATAAATCTAAAAAAATACCGTATAAAGATAAGACAGTAAAAATCTAGCTACATTGTCGAATTTTTTAAATTGTTATTATTATTATTTATAAACAATTAAATAATAATATTTCTGAGAAAACTCTTCGCAACTATGATTGCATTATAAATTTAAATGTTTGTATCACATTATTATATAAAATTTTCAAATAGTAGTCGAGTAATTTGTTAAATAAATTTATAAATTGCATGCGTGCTAGACTATCAAATTGATTATTTTATACACAAGAATGGAGAGAAACATAGTAATTAGATAAATAGAGACAACATGTGCTCATAAAACATAGGCTGTCAGTGCGGGTACCTGAAATAACGGGGATTGTGATATAGTAGCGCTGAGCGATAAAACCCCCTTAAGGTAGGAAATCCGTCGGTCATATAAGCGTGCGTGATTTAGGTGTTAAGTGAAGCCAATGCAGTCAAATAATGAGAAATAATTAATTAATAATCGTAGATTTGGATGAAAAAATCAGATCATAGGTAGGTATCCATTGAATTAAAAAGATAATTGAAATTTAAGTATTAACTGCAATGCAGTAGGTAGTATGACTTAAAAAACATATTTTTTTTGAAACTGGAACCTTTTACATGTGATTTCTCAACAATTATTGCAATGACACATAGTTTTTATCTTTTTTATAAATACCTCAAATATGAAAGAATAACATATTCGTTTTCCAAAGATGTGGTGGGTTGTTATGATATAATATTTTCTAATCGTTTAGTAAAACTATTTCTAACCTCCACGCAATGCATTTTAGCGCGTTTTAGTGTCAACTTTAAATTCAATTATCTTCGTTATTTCAACTGTTACCTATGAATTTTAATTTTTATTCTATGACTTGTGATGAATGCTGCATATTAATTTGAGTCATATTTTGGGTTGCAACAAGGAGAAGACTAGACCTATATCTCCACTCACCCGGCGACGACTTCGCCCCGGCGGTTAGGATACAGCTCAGGGTGCTGCCCGTAGCGCAGGTACACCTCGAGCTGCTGCTCCGCGCGCGTGTCGAAGCTGAAGTACGTCTGGTCGGTGAAGTTGTCTGAGTGGAACAACACCTTCACGAAGCTCGTCTCCGAGATGAACGTCTGCGGCTGCTCGCTCTCGCCGCAGAACATGCCCGGCTCCTTGCGGTTCGACACGTCGGTCTTGGCGTTGCCGTCCACTATCTGCAACAGGGAGATTAGTCAGTTAATACACTCTACAGATTGTCTTTTATTTTAATTACAAATAAGAGGTCTGGCTACTAAATAACGAGACTGCGCGCACTGAAGGTGTCCTAGAAAGGCAGGAGAGGAAACGAATGCAGCGTTAGATAGCTAGAAGCTTCGAGCATAAATACTGACTAGAGAAGTAATTCCCTATACCAATGCATAGCTTGTTGTGATCGGAAGATATGCAGTAGGGGGGACTTGCGGGGCTGGAAGTCGTGGTGTATTGCGGGCAGCGTTTTGCTGTTATTCTTTGTTACTTCTTATCACACATGTCATTTTACTATAACCCTAAGTTCTGCGTTTACTTTGTCACAAGTTTTATGAGGATTTGTGAGTATTATTTTACTTTGTGGAATAATACTAAGAAATTACGCATTCCTCAATACATCACGGCTTCCGACCTCGCAAATCTCCCCTACCGCATATCTTCCGATCACAACAAACGCCGTAAGGCGGCCTCTAGTCAGTATATGCTCGAAGGCTAGAAGTGTCTACTATTCCGGTACGAAAACACGTTTTTTGTCGATGTAGTAGTATTTTTTCTATAAAGGTTAGAAACGAACGTATTTTCTACTCGTGCCGATTTTCGCTTCACCTCTTCCATCGACTCGAACCGGGTTCCTATTACAACAGACTTGATTTTCGAAAATAAAAAATAGTAACAGGGTGCTAAATCAGGCGAGTACGGCGCGTGTTCGAGCACTGGAGTAGCTCTAGTGACAAAAATACGCTTCGCAGACAGCGCGTTTTGGGCAGGTGCAAAATCCATTGTTATAATATACATTGTTATCGGCATGTTCGTTTCTAACTTTTATAGAAGAAATACAACTATAGCGACAAAAACGTGTTTTCGTACCGGAATAGTAGACACTTCCAGCTATCCGACGCTGCATTCGTTTCCCCTCCTGCCTCTCTAAGACGCCTTCTGCGGGCGCAGTCTCGTTTTTTAATAGCCAGACCTCGTATAGTAATGTTCCTATTGTTTCTGTTCTGTGATTGGTTCTAATAAAGTAATAATATTATAGACGGATAAAGTTATATTGAATGTTCATAGTTCACACATAGTTCTTATAAATTAAACAACAACTTTAAAATAAATGTAAAAACTACTGTAGGTAGTATCAAATTTGAGCGATTATTAATTAAATTTTATACATATATTTTTTTTAAAATTGATATTTTGGATTAAAATGTAATGCATTTTTAATATGAAATGCAAACATTTAAAAAAAATACTAATATGCACAATAATACAATATATGCAAATGCACATAATCCGCACTCTAGTAATCACTAACTTCAGTATTTATCAGTCAAACTTACTACAAAAATGGTAAAAATTCTATGGTTGTCAAATTGCATATAAAATTTCGTTTGCAAATGTATCTGGTTAATAAAGAATATGAGTTGTCACAAATTTGAGTTTCAAAAGATAAGTTTTTAAGTGTATAGGTTATAGGTTAGATAGATTCCTAAATGATGATTATTGGATAATATTTTATCTATGTAATTATTCACCGATATTAAATAAAAATACTTTAATGAATACAATTTTTACTGTAAATACAAAAACTATAAAAATATGTATGTTTATTTCAGTGTACAAATATCATAAAGAAATGTTTATGGTGTCTAATTATTAAGCAATTTGAGAAAACCAAGTCATGCAAATACCACATTACGACTTTTCCAACATTTCTGAATTGCTTATCATACATTATATCATCTTATTGATTATCAAATTATCATTACTTTATCTTGATAGGAAACTTCATACATTAATACAACATACATAGTTAATAGTTCTAACTTGTAAGAGGGACATTAAACAAGTTTTTAGCCATTAGTTACATGAAAAACATTATTCTTATGGATTATTGCATATTCATATGCATTTGTTGTTAGGTATTTAATAATCTGCTCAGATTAAGGAATAAGTACATTGTATAGAATTATTATTAGTGAATACAAGACCCGAGTTGTCATGTTAAAATATTTTGGTATTCTTTAGATTATTTTAGGTTTTTGAGTATTTGTTGCAATTTAAACACATATGGGATGACTGAGTGCAAAACGTGACCTACTGTGGTTCTCCTGACAACTCAGATTAGAATGCAATTACACAAGAGCTTTTTATTTCGCCGGATAAATTTCAGTTTGTATTGAAACCTTGTTGCCTAGCAATTTGAAAAGAAAAATTGTTTAATAAAATCACGACACCGTAGGTGGAGTGATTTTATTTTAAAACAGTTTTTCGAGTCAAACTGCTGTCAGGTGACAAGATTGAGATGTCAAACAGAAATTTATTCGGAGGAAATAAAATGCTCAAGTGTAATTCAACGAGATAATTTAACTCCTTTGGTTCTTCTTCACAAATATTCCTAAAATCTAATTATTTCACTGACAAATATTAGAAATATGAAGCAAATGAAGTGTTGTGTTTATTATTTGGTTACTAAGAAAAAGATAAATAAGGTTCTATCACTTGCAAAAAGTTACCTTCCCTTTATCCGCTGTCAAAGCGATAAAATTGTGTTTTGTTTATGACTTATTTTATACAGGAGTGGAATTATAATTAACAAAAATATAAATTCTATTTAAATTTTTAAATTATACCAAATACAGCAAAAGTACAAGTTTTATTTATGTGCATAAATCGCTTTTAATGTCGTGTTTGTCCATTTTAATGAAATAATGCAATTTATCACGAAAAAATTATCAAATGTTAGAAAGACACTTGCCTACTAAAAGGTGAAACAAAAATTTAAACTGTGGCGGTATGATCTGTTCGATAACATAACATATCGAACGGGTTGAACGCATATTTGATATTGTTTATTTACGTAGCTAAGCTAGGTAACTGTATGGAAAATGTTAGTTTTGTATATAGTCGTGGCAAAAATAAATTTCTGTGTCTGAAGATATAACAATCTTATTTACTCATCTCATCGAATGAACAAAGATTTTAACAAACAATTCTATATAGAAATATAATATAGAAGATTAACTAGATTTTTTACATTTAATAAATAAATGTTATTTACTTTACAAGTGGGCAAAGTAAGGAATTACCCACGAGGGAAATCTTAACTCACGAGGCCGAAGGCTGAGTGAGATAATTTTCTCGAGTGGGTCATTCCTTTTTGCCCACGTGTGAAGTATAAAGTTTTATCCAACACCTCTTAATAACTGCTTAAATATTTAAAAAATATTAAGTTTCAACCTAAAACATCGTTTCTATGGTGACTTCCAACATGCAAAGTAACAATTTACCCACAAGTGGGTATAATTTTGATCAAAGCCACTTGTGGGTAATTTTTTACTTTGCTTGTTTAAAATCACCATAGTTATGATGCTTTTATTAAGAGGTGTTGGATAAAATTATTATTCTCGTTGTTTACCCTTGCGATAAAAATTAAGATTACTCACTCATAAGAAACACGCTTTAAACTTTATAAAATTTTAAAACGCCCTAATCTTTATTTGTTTGAGTGTAAATGTAAGGCACACTTCTTGTAATGACTCCGGAACTTTTTCAAACGGCTCCATTAGGTACAATTAAATAATTCTTTTAATGATAATTCACAGCAAAAATAATTCATTTAAAATGTGTTCTCTTACATAAACAGCAAAATTCCATTTCGTACAAAAGGCAAAGGGAGCATCATCTCGCAAACTCAAACGTAACACTTGGTCACGTGGGATGCTATAGATAAAAACTTCTCCTTCATGTCGTCAGATGAAAAATGTTTTTGTCGCTTTTACCTTCTCTCCTTTTGGTTTCTGTCTTTGTTGTTGTTTATTTTGTGTTATCTTGGAAATGTTTTTGTTGTAAAATATGTAAATTTAGATGTAATTTATCATCGTTTTAATAGTAGAGAATTTTTAATGCTGATGATGAAGGAACAGGAACATATTTATAAATATTTTATGGATTTTTGACTGCAAGTATGGCAAAGTAAGTTCGTTCAGGTATAATTTGCTGTTAGATAAGCAATCAAAAATCAGATGTGGCCAGCACAAGACCTACCGCCATACTCTACTGTTTACTGTTTTTACTACACTAATGTAAGTATAGGTACTCACATAATAACATATTTTAGTCATTTAAGGTAAACTGCAGAATACAGAAGAAGATTATGAATGATTATGAACGCCGATGTGTCACTATTATCACTGTCAATAAAATTTTATGTAGTAACAAATGTTTAACAATCATGGACTACAAGATACTGAACAGTGAACACTAAAGTTTCCTACTCTAAATTATAAATAATAAATTTATTTCTAAATAGTACCGATACCATCTATAGAAAAAAATTTAAATACTAATTGTAGATAACAAAAATATAATATTTCATTTAAAATAGAAAAAATTGTGATAAATTAATTATTTATCGAAATATTTAAGCAAAGTACTACTTCCGGCTTGGGGATTGCTTCAAAAAAGTAACTGAGTTTTTAAGATTCGTACTTATTAAAATTTTAAATATGAAATTTGATTGTTAATTTTTTGTATAACTTTTTGAGTTATAGAACCCAGAAAAAATTACATACGACCTAACGAACATTCCTGACTAATGTTTCTGAGAGAATAGAGAAGTTTTCTCTTTCTTCCATCTATAGGCCGGCATTACACTATAAAAGTTCTTTGAGAAGGATTATTTATAAAAGGTGTTTGGCGACAAATGTGACAGTGTAATAACTATACTTTTATAAAAGTTAACCCAACTTATACAAAAGAAGAACTATTATACTATCAAATTCCTCGGCAAATATCTTTTACAAAAGATCCTTGTCAAAGAACTTTTATAGTGTAATGCCGGCCTTAGACCAAAATTCGTAGTGCGCGCAACCGACTCTGCATTTCAATAGTACTATAACTAATTATAAACTTCAAATCAAAACCACTCAGAGATACAGGCAGAGCTTAATGATTAAATATTAAATTAAATTTATATTTGATGCTGATGCAAACAAATAATATGTTCTAGAATTGTTCGGCTAATTAATAATCAAACTACTACATTAAACTAGAAACTATTCTATTATGTAATATTAAATTTTCAATAAACAAGTGTAGGTATACTCCAATATAATTAGTTAACTGATACTAATTCATTAATTACAAATTATGCATTTCAATAATGACTGAAAACATACTTGTTTGAAATTAAATGTATGTAAATGATAAAATTAGCTATTTGGAATAACATAACATTAAAACTGTATTTAGTAATAGGGGATTAACCCATGTTGAGGATTACAAGTATCCGAAAATTATTTCTAAATTTGCCAGGTCGGTGGAATTTGAAACAATAAAGCGGTATGATTGATGAATTTCAGATTACACTGTTGGATTCCAATGAAAATACAATTACGCATAGTTTCCACATTTCCCGGAAAACGGCAAAAATATTCCCGGAATCCCTAAACGAATTATCTACTTCCAGAGAAGATTGTGCAACGAAATTGTTTCTATAGTTTTCATCGGACGAAAACGAAAATCAAATAGCGAATGTAACTATTATAAAATTGCAAAATATTTCTGTACTCCGTTTTCAAAGCCTTAATCACACGGGGATTACCTGAGGAATCCTGGAAAAACTGTCAAAATTCTTTCGATATTTCAGGGATGTAACTAGGATTTTTGTAAGTTGGCCAAGGGTGGGCTAGTAAAAATTTAAGTGGGCTCCACTTTTTATAGTAAAATTTTTGTTTTGAAAATCACAGGAATATTTTCATTGCTCAAGAAATTTGACATAGTTCCCCCTGAAATTAATTTCGTAGAAAAACAGTACCCAGTTAAGAATATGATATCAAATATGTATAAAGATTGTACGAGCAATCAGACTGACAAGTTAATTACATTGTATCTATTTAAAAATACAACATTTACCAGTAATAAATCTACCTATATCTATCCGCTATTCATATTCATAAACATTTCTTTTGCCTTAATTATGTATAAATCTATATCTCTTCCCTGGTATTATGTAAGCCATTATTAAATATTTTATGAGTGGGCCAAGAATTTGCAGGATGGGCCCTGGACCACCCAAGCCCACCCTTAGTTACGTCCCTGCGTTATTTCTTACAGGGTATAAGTGCATCGAAAGTAAACAGCTTCGTTAACCGCCCTGTTCACACGGGGATTTCCTGAGGAATCCTGGAAAAAAAGAAATTCGCCTTTTTAAAAACTATCAATGTATTAGAAATTCTTCTTTTCTAAGACTCATTGAAGATTCAATTTAGCGGCGCCGCTATTTGACAGGAAATTCTTACCATGAATATTTTTTCAGGATGCAGAAACATTAAAGAATCCTCAAAAAATCTATATGTGAACAAGGCTTTCCTAAATATGGTAGTATTGACTTTATTATTTATAAGTATATTTAGCTTCAAGTTTTAAATTGAATAAGGTAATCCAATAAAAGAATGATTAGGAAAATACCTAGGTATCCTTTTCCATGATTTTAGATACTTTCTATTTGTTGAAAAAATATTGGAGAATGTCGGAAAAAGTGATACAAACAGCAAGGGAATTGTTCCCAAAATATGCTTCATCAAATAATAAAATGAAAATTGTGTTTGTTTTGTATATCAAGTGTTGAAAAAGCAACTTATTTGTGTGTTTCATTTCAAGCATGTAAGAGCTTTTCGACACGTGTTGCACAATGCACTATATGACATTTAACTTTGACATATTGACGTCGAGTCATAAAAACAGCTACCTAGTACCTACGTTTTTTTTAAAATTTTTAACATTTTTAAATAGAATCCTCGTTTGAACAGGGCCTTACAGCTTTGTGGATTATTTTTAAACATCGAAAATGTATTGGTGTAAAACAAACTATGAAACCACGCCTCAATTAACTGTCAAAATTCTTTCTTATTTCAAACAGTGTATAAGGCATCGAAAGTAAAAAACATCGTTAACCATCACCACTTGATAAAAAAATATTTAAAAAACAGAAAATAATTAGAAACGTCTGCGCTACAACCAATATTTTATGCCACACGAAATTAACCAAAAACTAAGCGTTTACGCACATGTCAGGCATCCTGACGTCTGCAATTAAACTTGATGAATTACCGTAACATTAAGTAAACGCTGTGGTACGTTAGCGTTAACGTAAGCATTACGTTCCGTAACGATACTCGTAGCGCAAGGCGGAAGGATTGGCTTTTTACCACTAACGAGTTTCGCGAAATTATAACAAATCACGAGAATTAAATGTGTGTATTTAGGTCATTAATTAGTCCGGTAATTTAATCATGATTGCTGGGTGGATATCAGGAGGATCTGGTTTTTTCTTTGTTGATTAATTACAAAGAAATGAGAGCCACGATTGAGGGTAATTATTATTAAATGAGGATCTGATATTCTTCTTTTTGATGAGATAATCGATTATTTATTTCTTTTCACATCAGTGGTGCCTACTTGACATGGAACCATGGAAAATAGATTTACAAATCAACAATTCTTGTCCTGGAAATTTTTAGTCGTGCATTCCAACAACGTTTAATTAGTTTTCGTGTACCACTCGAGCTAATTAAACACTCAAAAAAATTATATTATATATTATAAGTGATAATAATTATTTAATTTATTTACAAAAATAAGTATTAAATAATAATTGAGAAAATATAGCTAATAATAATTTAAAAAATTAACAGGATTTAATTGATATCAAAAATTAGTTTCGGAAGTAAAAATCGATCTTAGAAACCATTTGGAATAAAAATTAATGCTTGAATTAGATAGTCATGCAGAGGTGCAAAAACTGTTCCTGTTCCTGCAACGACGAATATGCACCTGAACCAGTGGTTACGGAAAATAAAAATCTGACGTGGACACCACATGACTTCCTTGTACGCCTTGTATTTTCATACTTTTCTTAATAACTAAAATGTAGAATAATATAAAAAATTCTTTTAACTTAGTACTACTAACTGCTACTATAGTCACAAATATATTTTAGTCCTTTTATTTAAACTGCAGAAGAAGATATAAACGATATTTTACTATTGTCACTGCTACTGTCACTGTCATGTCATAATCATTTAAATTTTATGTAGTAACAAAAAAATGTTAATCGATCATGGACTACAAGATACCGAATTACTAAATTATAAATATATACTTTAATTATACCTAAATGATACCAGATACAAAAATATTTACAAAATACCGATTGTAGGAAATAATCACATAATCTTTCATTTAAAATTAAAAAATTTGTCTTAAATTAAATATTTATCGAAATATTTGAAAAAAGTACTACTTCCGGTTTGTAGATAGAAACCAAAAATAGGAGGTGCACAACTAGATGCTATAACAGTCCTAAATACAAAATTTCAACTTTCTACGTCTAACCGAATTTGAGTTATGCAACATACATACGTACGTCCGTACGTAAGTACGTACGTACGTATGTACGTACGTACAGACGTCACGACGAAACTAGTCATAATGGATTAAAAAAAGGGTCAAAACGGATATTTCCGTAAAAATCTGAGAACCGAAATTTTTCGCGATTACAATACTTCCTTATTACTCCGTACAAGGAAGTAAAAATAGACCGAGAGCTCATGACAGGTGATGGTCTCCGATTTCATACAGCATGCCTTTTGGAGGATAGAATATTGACCCTATGACAACACAGAAAAAGGGTATTAAAACCCTTGCACGCTTTCCGGTCATATGGAAAATTGCATTTTCACTTGCACAAAACTTTACCGAAATGATCCACCCTTAAACCAACGATGACTGCATGCCAATTTGGTTATAGGTGTTTTATGACACAAATATTAATTCTTTTCATCGGTATGTGTGAAAACGCGGAAAGTCATATTTTTTAATTACAACATCACGTGACCGTTGGAGCCCTTTGGGATCTTGCGAATCGCATGCCAATAATTTTTAAGACTTTAAATGTGTTTAAATTTCTGTTGATAAAAAGGCATGAGAGAAAAACACAAAAATTTTGTGCAACTGAAAAAATGCGGAAAGCGTGCAAGGGTTTAATACCCGCTTTTCTTTGCTGTCATAGTGTCAATATTCTATCCTCCAAAAGGTATGCTGTATGAAATCGGAGACCATCACCTGTCATGAGCTCCCGAACTAAAACTAAAATCGTGGGACAACGTCATTCAGTATTTTCTCACAAACGTAACAATTCTTTGACTGCCTACACGTAGTGATTTTTCTTCCAAACAACGTCACAATCCAAACAACCATTACAAAACAGGCAACAATCGTTTATTCAAATTCACGGTTCCCTGCTTCAAAAAGCAACAATAATTTCAGTCGTTTCTGGTTTTCCAGCTTGCTCATCGGAGCATGCGTGGAGATTTAACATTGTATAAATTCTTTCTTTAGTTCGTTGTGGAATTAGGGGGCACAGCGGATGCGGATGTAATGAAGCGCGGGTAAGAAAGGTTGGATTCTCGCACGGTTTATTGGGTCCCGGGCTACATTACGTAAATATATTTGTAAAACGGATGGAGGCTGACAAACGTAGGGTTATTAGGGCTCATGAATTCTTGATTTCGTTTGAAAACGCGGCGCTAGGTATTCACCTTGAGACTTTGCAGCGAAATTTGACAAAGAATAAGTTGGGGAATACGGTCGGAATTTTAAGTTTTGTTAAACATGAAAGAGACGGGGTATTAACATGATTCACGGGATGTTTTACATAATACAGCGAGATGTCAAGCCATTCAAGCTGGAAGTTTGTCGCTTTAGGT
This sequence comes from Agonum fuliginosum, assembly GCA_947534325.1. Taxonomy (NCBI): domain Eukaryota; kingdom Metazoa; phylum Arthropoda; class Insecta; order Coleoptera; family Carabidae; genus Agonum; species Agonum fuliginosum. The sequence continues at coordinate 20,961,838 of OX384043.1, forward strand.
TTGGGACGCTGTTTTTATTGGAGACAAAGATGCTCAAGATTTATTGTTTGGCTACAGGACTGTCAATGTACATGTACAATAAGCTAAGAAAGGTCTTAAAGGGAAAATTAATCGAAATAACAGTCATACCAAATTTATTCTTTTTACATAACCGATTTTTCAGTTTGCACTTATATCAACGACGTTTCGGTTTACACTTAAACCTTCTTTAGGGTTAGTAATTAGTATAACCCACGAAGTATAATATATGACAGAAGTAGACACTAGCGTGGCAGAAGTGTGGCCTTTCTGTTTACCTTTTCGAGAGAGACATAAAATACGGCCAAGCTCGGAGCATGCATTCTATGACGATATACAAAGGTAACAAATTGAACAAATTATAAAACTGTCAAAAATATTAATAAAATTTATGTTTAAAATGCGCATATTATTAACCAAGTGTATGTATAATGTCAATGTGACAGATGAACGGACGTATATACAATTTCTGAAATGTTTGTGGCACAATTTTTAAAGAAATATTATTAACTGGACACAACCTAATGTAATAAGGTAATAATAAAGTAAAATTTAGAACTAAGAACTAAAAATTTATTGCAAAATTATAATTTAAGCTTAATTAAAACCAAATTCGCGAATTACAGTGTCAAGGCCTGAGGTTATGTGCTGGCCACATCAGATTTTTAAATATTAAAAAGACACCAATATAAAGAATTCATTTTATAAGACTTTTTTCGCATTTCTTTTTAAGTAAACTCGCCTGAGGGCCCGTTTTACTAAATTTGGACGCGTGCGAAAAAGTCATATCTTATAAAACTTGTTCATTAACATACTATTTCACGTTTAAAAGGAAAACAATTTAATTTTCTTTCTTAGAAGAAATGAATATGAGATAAGTAGCGGCAGAAATTTAATTAACTCTAGTTTGTTTATTAGCTCAAATAAAGCTGGAGACGTTTAATAATATTAATTAATGTAAATGAATACACCTTTATATATCCATTTTATTTGCTATTTCCAGTTGAGTGCTTCAGCTTTAAGCTTAAATATCCGCGAGCCAAAAGAACCTGCACATAAACTATTTATCAGAAGAAGCATAATGCACCACAAGTTTTAATCATTCCAGGAACACTTCATAGTAAATTCGCAACGATATGACGCCGCGTAATAATTTCCAAACTTTGCAGCTGTATAAAACTACCTCACAATAAATTACATTTGAAAGTTCGCTGCAACAAAACAAAGATAATTTCCATTAAGCGTAAGTTTGAACAGTTTGACATCCACTGGTGTGTTGTGCAGTCGTCAGTCTATCTGTCACGAGTGTGTTAAGCCGCTCAGACAGCCAGTTCGGTTTGCCTAATATCCTTTGTGTATATTTGCCTGTTTAATTAATATTGTGTACACGTCAAAATCACTAAATACTACATTCGGATGACGCTCGTTGCTAGGCTCATCACGCCAACTACGACCGTGTGATATGAGGGCATATTATGTTATATGTTACTACATCTTATATGTATCGCTTGTAGTATTGGCAAGTGGTTGATATGATCTGAAACTCAATATGACATAAACAGTAACAGTGGTTACAGAAAACTTAATAGAGATAATTAATATTTTGTGCACCTGGAGGGAAGTGTGCTATTACTCCCGCGGGCAAAGCAACGGCCCGAGCGAGGGCGCCGGCTTCGCCCAAGGGAGAAATAGCCCTCCCTCCCGTGAGACACACAATATTTTACGTCACGAGGGTTGATATCAGGCCACCAGCCCTATGAATATTACAATTACGAACTGCCCGAACATGCAGTTCATTGTTCAGAAATAAAAGATGTATACAATAATTTTTGAATTAAAAAAAAATGTGTCTGAATTTTTTGTTAATTTTTGAATTTTTCTTCAATTTTTAGTCTCGAAATCACCTTTCTTGCATGCGGGAGGAACGCACTTGCTTTCCTCCCGCGCGGGAGAGAAAACTCGCTTCCCTCCCTCCATTAGCAAGAGGAAAACACTGCTTTTCGTCCCCGAGTGACGTAAAATATCTGATGTGGCCGCCATATGACCTCTCGCCTAATTCAGCTTATTCTACTAATCTAATAAATAGTTTTACTTACATTTTAATAGTTTCATGTTCATGTAATTATGTAAACGATAAATATTATTATTAAATTATTTAAACCAAGATACAAGCAAAAGATGTCAACTGTACTGTCGCTGTTATACCTAATAATTCAAATTTTATGTAGAGTCAAATTTCATATGATCATGAACAACAGATACTGGAATTTCCAAAAAGTAGAATATTAGTTGTACTTTATTTTTTTGTTAAATACTACTAGATTCAGCAAATTGTATTTAAAATTATCTATACCCAGGCATAATTATATTTTCTTTTATTTTTAATTGCAAAAATTGTCATAAATAAATAATGTACCAATTTAATTAAGAAAAACTATATCAAGCTTCAAAAGTAGGTACTACATCCGGTTTATGGATTTCTACCAAAATCTTATCCGATGTTAAGATTCTTATTGTTCCCTTTGTTACGAAGTTTTTTAAACGTGTGTTATTATTTTACAAGATTTGTGCATCTGAGGATGACTGCTGTGCAGTCGAAACGTACTGTTAAATAAATCGAAAATGCAGTAATTTATTTTTTATTTTTTGGCTGCATTACCAATTAGTTGTTTTTCCTATTCTTATTGAAATTTTAAATATGAAATTTGGTTATTAAAAGTTTGATACTTTTTAACTCATCGTGGACGAAAAATCGTCACATAAATCCATACGTCCATACATCCATACGGACACACACAGACATCATTGTGAAAATAGCAAATTCGTAGATACCCTGAAACGTGCTTATCCACCAACAACTCATACTCGAAAATTTTGACCCATTACAATACCTCTCTTATAAAATATGAGGCAAGAGGTATAGAAATACAATAATAATTGAAAAATTTAACAACTAATTTATTATTCTTCTATTTATTGGATCCTTTAACAAAACTTAAACTTAATTAAAAATTAAACGTGGCGGAAATTCAACACCAAAAAGTAATAAATAATGCTTCGTAATTATTCTCGTAATTACTTATGGTAAATTTCAGATTTTTGCTTTGCGCAATATAGTTAGAATCGTGAATTCTGATTCTATTGCAGCAGTATTGCATTCAAGAAGTGTAGAGTCTTAATAAAATATTTTGCTAATAATTAGTAGTAACTTTTAAATAATAATAATTATTGTAGCGGTAAGTATTTTTTTCACGACATGCGGAGAAATAGTATATTACATACCGAGCGGGGAAATGGTTCATTACAGCCGAGCGTTTCATTAGATGACTGAGGTGCTTGCACCGAAGTCATCTATGAACGCGAGGCTGGAATGAGCCTTCCCGCGAGGTATGTATACTATTTTATTCACAATCCAATTGGTTATTGATATGCCCGTTTTAAATATTCATTTTATTCAATATTCATATTTTATGACAGTTTTATTATAATTTGTTTTGATACTTCAACATAGAGATCTATGAAAAAGTTGCTAGGGTTGCCAGGTAACTTGAAAAAATGTTTATTGATTCTGTCAATAAATAGTTTCTTGCTGCTTTTTATCGAGATCGAGCATATTAATTATCATGTTGTCTGATAGTGATGATGGTGAAGACGAAAATATTCCTTTAGAACTGCGAGAAGCTGCAAAAAAAGCTTCTGAAAGTGACGTTTACCTAGCTGGAAAACGCTCACTTCCCCGTTAGCCGGGAAGTTTTTTCCGGCTAGCTGGGAAGTAAAATAAACAATGACTCGCTTCCCAACTGTTTAGAAGGTTGGAAACGCACATATTACCAACCGATTGTGAATAAACACAATTTTCTTCTCGCGAAATAGTGAGGAAAGTAGGTTTTTCCTCTCTAGAGAGGAAAGTAAGCAATGTTACCACCAGTGTTATTTTACGATGAAATATTTTAAAAATTGTAATTTATTATTTTATTGAAAATTCTGATTTTATAGTGATATACTGTAAGCTATTATTTTACAATTATTATGTTTTATACTTTCTTTTTCTACTATGTCACTATTTTACAACTTAAATTTAATTTGGCATATTGGCTGCATTTCGTTGTTTTCAAACGTCATTCTGACAGATGGCAGTTATAACCTAACTTCTAGTTATGTCTACATTTAAATATGTCGTGAAAAAAATGTTGTGTCTAACACGAGAGGAAAGCTCTTTTTCCACTCTTGCTCGATTGCCTCACTCGCTTTGCCTCACTCGCTTCGAGCTCGAGTGGGAAAAAGAAGCGCTTTCCTCTCTAGTTGGACAAATAACTATTGTTGTAACATGTTTGTAATAATATCTAAATTCTGTTTGCATATTGCGATCCTGTTATATGATATAAAAAATCCCAATTATGGCATAAACAACCACATTATCGTCAACAACTCACTGACATATAAAGTTCCATTACATGTAATATGTCTGTTAATTGTTCTGAAATTTCAATTGTTTGTGTGAATTGAACGTTTGCAATTCGATCCCCTAATTCAACCCCATAGCGGCGTTATGGGTGACCCACATTCAGCTGTTTGTATATGATAACATAATGTGTTTGTACCAGGATATATTCAGGATATTGAAAGGATAATGTATTATTATGAGCCGTACGGGCATTTGATGAATTAGATGATGTTTATTACACAATAATTGGAGTACATATATAATAACATGCATTAGGAAAGTAGTTAGATAATAATAATAATTATTAAAATTAACAATTAATTTAGTGTTGTTTTTCTATCTCTAGATAATGTATTGAATTAGTTTTAATAATAATTTTCATATTAACATTAGCAATAATACATTGAAAAATCTATATGACTTAGATATTTTTTTCGTAAGTGAATTTTGTATGCATTATAGATCGAAATCAATCATTATAATACCTAAATGTCGTGTTATTAAACTTGGCTTCGCATCTACTGAAAATCTTTACGACTAGTGCTATAATGATTATCGTTACGATCCTTAAGCGACTCGTCTACGTTTTTTCCGAACTCCTAGAATACTATCGATTTAACTTTTTTACTATTCCACTCTTTTCCCCACTAATACTACGACTGCCTAAAACCAGGCCGAAACTCGTACTTTATCGCATCCTAGGAATGCAATGTCATTTTGAAGTTAAAGAATACTGTAAAAATGTTTTCGTTGCGAATAAACTGTTAGTTTATTATTGACTTCAAAGTAATATTTTTATAAACATTTAATAGAGACAGAATGGATCTACAGATGTGCCTTTTTAAAATTATAAAAATAAAATCCTATCAGGAGATAATAATCATTTTAAATTTGCATAAATTGGAAATTTTTATGAATTTTTTGTAATGTTTATAATCATGTACAATTGTTTTAATTAAAATTTTAAAAAGGCACAACTGTTAATTTATCCTTTAAGTATATAATACTTGATGAAATAAAATTTTACCGTTCTTATACTGGTCACAAAACACTCGCAACGTTAGTACGTTTTGGGCTGGATTTTACGAGGCCTCTTAAGGGTATCGACTCCACGTAGCTCTACACCGCGTTTGTCCTATGTCAATGCATAGAAACGCTCGCTAAAAATACGGAAAAGCAGTCTAGCAATTTCTACAATGCTCACGAAGTTTTATGAATAAAGCTAAATGTCATAAATTTATTTACAGACAAAGAGTGCAACTAGGATTATGCCGAGTTACATTTTCTAATAAATCTCTTAATAATAAGAAAAAGCATGTAAAAAATTGCTTAAAACACACTTTTTCATTAATTTTGTATATGGATTTCAAAGATTTTTTCAGAATTCTAACTGGGCATAATTTAGATTAATTCCTTCACAAAAATCTAGTAGGTACCTACCTTTTTTTCCTTCAAATTTTTAATATGCAATGAGTAAAGCACAAACTGCTACACCTCTAAACACGCAATATTTTGTTACGGAGACGAGACCCTTAACATAAATAACTGTTATGCCGTATTATGCTAAATCCTGTTCACACATGGACTCTTGGAGAATTATTTCATGCATCTGAATTTTAAAGGAATTCACTGTTTTAAACCTATCAATGAATTAGAAGATCTTCTTTTCCAAGATTCATTGAAGATTCAATTTAGCGGCACCATTTGATAGGCAATTCTCACCAGGATTGTTTCTCGTGATTCAGAAGCATTAAAGAATTCTCAAAGAATCTCTGAGTGATCAGAACTTACATTCTTTCATGTTTACTTGAGTTATTTTAGTCCGGTACTTATATGAATCATTACGGTACTAGATAGTGCTATAATATTTTTTATTACGGTACTGTAGCGCTAAAGAAACCATAATGAAAAATTTATCAATGCAATACAGGTTGAAATATTCTGTACGAATATTTAAATTTCTGATTTCTTTCAATCATATAGCATCCTACGGAAAAGTATAAATTTAGAATAACCGATTACAAAATTATATTCTTCTGAAAGCAGCAAGAAAATATAGAGCAGTTCAAATCTGTTTCGAATCTTATTAATATTATTATAATTTTATTACAACGTACGTCATTTCCGTTTGAAATTACAGAGATTTCCGTTTAAAAATCAGGTCAGCGATGAATTTTTAATCGGCAAAATGGCATTTGATGTGGAGTTAAAACACAAACTCCGTTTTAGTGAATATACAACCTGGTATATGTTTGCTTTTAGTTATTAACGATTCTGGCCATTTTGCATGTAATCTGACAGATCTGCAGTAAAACACGAATGCTCTGCAACTGTACGAAATTTGTTGTAATGAAAGTTTGAAATTGTAGCGGGCGCAACGCTTAACCGAATGTATTATTCAGGTAAAGCAATGAAATGAAACTACTGCTAGTGCCGTTGGCGTAAAAGTTAAATGAAGACCGTAAAATAACTACCCTCTTAGTTTTGTAATCCAATTTGGAGTTTATTCTTTAATGCGAAAAACAAGAAACGTTTAGGGCAACGATATCCGAACATGGACTGGTTTATGCAAAGTCCAGAGAAACGATAATTAAAAAATTAAAAATAAGTACCCGAGAAGTAAGTATCTTAGACAATTGGGACATTCAAATATAATATTATGCATGTTGCAGTTTCCTATTGAAATTAGGCGTTTAATGAAAAATCTAAACATGAAAAAGTTTACATCACAATACAAAGTAAGACAAATGAACCTAAAAAATAAAGGAATAATGTAGATTCGTAGTATTTCATTTGTCTTGTAATGTACAATCAATATGGAATTCTTCACTGTAAGAAAGTATGGTATAGTTTGTTGAATTTGTGAATGATTCCCAGTATGTAAAATAAGAATACCATATCATCTCATATAAAAATCTGATGTGGCCAACACATGACCTCTCGCCATACTCTACTCTTTTACTAATATAATAAGTGTGTATGAAGGTACTTACTCACAAATATACCATTGTAGAAGGGAATTCGAGAATTGTAGTTTTTATAAATAATATTATTAAGTTTATGATGAACTTATAAATAATTAATGACATTTCATATTTTCAATTTCAATTTGTCAAAAAGTCAAATGCTTATTTGACATTAACACTTAAATATTTTCTTTTTTCTTTTCATAGATAGGCAGATAAATCAAAATTGTAACAAATTTGCAGAATTTTTAACGTCTTGTAATTTTAAAATGTTGTTAGATAAAAACAACGTTTTGAATACAAATTGTAGACAGTAACATTTAGTATACAATATTATTTTAAAAAATCCTATTAATTCATAAATTTAAGTGTATATTGTTGTACCAACTATTTTCAGGTTAAAACAAAGACAAAAAGTTTGAAGTTTGTATACTTTTATGTTTTTGTTTATGCTTATGCTTAAGACAAATACTAAAACTATAGCTGTGACCGATTTCATGTTACTACGTATGTCAAATACTTTAACGACAAAAACAGTTACTATGTTAGAGCTGTGAATGAAGCTTAAGACTTTGTATGTTTGAATATTAATAGATACCTATATACATCTAGCATGTTGAAAATTTTGAATACTTATTTTTGGTGGTCTTATCATCTCTATTTTAGGGAAATGATCTGACTTTTTTATGTAAGTACCTACCTACATTAATGGTCTGTACCTGGATAAAAGTGCACATTTTTTTTAATGCTAGCTAGTGTCTGAGCAATATGAAACTAATTTTAGTATCTAATATTAAAATTGTAGAATATGAGGATTCAAATGAATCATTTTTCTGTCTCGTTTCTTTCATTGAACAGAATACAGTAAAGACATAACTAAGTAATGTGTCCTACTGTCGCTATTAAAGTGTTTAATTTAAACTAAAACTTATGTGAGTTGTCTGCAGTCCTATAAAATTTTTTGCTGGCACAATTTCCAACCACACATTAATTTTAGGAACCTAAACGTCATCTTATCCAGTCGTTGTGGTTCTCAACGTCTACAAATACAAACTTTGCTGCCGCAAAAACCAAGGGTTGCTCTATCTGCAGCCCTGCAAAACTACGCAACTAAGAGAGAGTCCGGGCAGTTAGTCTACAAGAGATAGAATACACTGTAAAATTAGTTGCTGCTGAGATAGTCAAATCGTACATTATAATAATTAACTTACTGAAATATACAGAATTAACATTAATATAGCACAATGAGCACATTATTTTAGTTTTAGAAGACCAAGAAGGTGTGTGGTTTAATTTTGCATTGTATTTGATTGATATAATTCGAACTTAAGGTTAATATTTAATAACAATAACAAAAATTGAAAGGTAGTAGAGGTAGTAGAGCAAATAAATAAATTAGCTAACATCCAGTAATTTTTCTTCTCCAATATTCGTCCAGCCAAGAAAATCTTCCTTTATTTAAAAATTGAAATGTTTAAGATTTTATAGAAATAATAGGCCAGTAAAATAAGACAAGAATTTGCTCGAATTCCACAAAAATTAAGGCTGAAGATTTTATTGTTGTAAAAGATTGGTATAGATAACTTCTTCAAGAATAGCAAACATCTCGAGCTATACCTCCTGTGCATCGCCCCTCAGTAGGGGATGAAAGTCACATTTTTTTTATTTAACTCGTTTCCTTTAAGGTTAATTGAAATAATCAAGATACCTATTTTTAGGGCGGAAAATTCTCTTTAAGATACCTAGGTCATAAGCGATTTTCATGAAAAAACATAGTTTTCGAGAAATTTCCATAAGGGTGCAACGGTTTTTATTACAGTTTTTACTTTTACAATTGTTTTAACAATTATGTGACGTAAGTATCCATGTGTTGTGATTATTATTTATGTTTTGTTGTTATTTATTTAGAATATGCATTACCTATTAGTTATTTTATTTTTATTTAAATTTTCTCAATCCTGAAGAAGACGCAGAGGCGTAAAAAAATTTTTTTTTACTATTCATTCCACAGTCAAGTAAAGTCCAATTTCATAAAAATATATTTAGACAATTTCCAAATGTTTTAAATAGAGTGAAATTTTTTGTCAATATACAAAATAGCTGTCATTCATTACCAATCGGAATGTTTCGAATTTTTCCGAAATGGTCCAAGTTAGGCAACTTCAAAATAATAAATAATATTCTTACTTATTCTCACAAGTCAGAACTTAAAATTTGAGGTTAAATTTATAATGGAAAAGGTACTAAAGTTAGATAAAATTATTAAAATTTATAAGTAAGATTGGTAACTTATAAATTTTAATAATTTTATCTAACTTTTCTACCTTTTCCATTATAAATTTAACCTCAAATCTTAAGTTGCTACTTGTCAGAAGAAGTAAAAATATTTATTATTTTGAAGTTGCCTAACTTGGACTATTTCGGAAAAAATCGAAGAATTCCGATTGTATACGAATAGTTTGGTGTTTGTAAATAAAGTATGAAACTCGAACGAATCTCGGATGGAAATCAACGAAACAAGTATAATGTAAAACAGGCAGGCAACAATATTATTTAAATCTAACTCACCTAACCGGACACCTCTGCCTGAGCTTCGTGCCATCACCATGACAACTGCTCATTCGACCTGAAGACGCTTGCTCGTGTCGCCGCCGCTTTGCTCGTTACGCTACGTGTTACGTGCTTTACGTTACGTTCCCGTGGAGTTAGCAGCAGCGGCATAAGGACGAGGAGGACTGTGTTACATGTTTCACTGTTGCGAGGAGACACTAGACACTCGAGAGAAACTAGAGCTGCTTGATGGGATTAGAAGATGAACTGGGTACGGGTTAACAGTAAGGAAGTAGGGAAACTGTAGATTAAATCATGTATTGAAAAATAAATGTATGGTTAATTGATAAAGGAGGATTTATAGATAAACTCAACACAATTAGGGAAATTTCAAACATTTTCTAATCGTCATAACTCGGCGTATTTTCAGTTGATTTCGATGAATCTTCGAGGGCGAAAAAAAAGTTCCTACTTTAAAGTTATGCATGCGAACTTAAGCGTCACCCCTTCTGCCCCCTCCAGCACCCTTGAGAAAAAAATGCTTTTCAATCTAAAAAATCAGGTGTGGTCACCACACAACTTTCTTATACACAACTGTGTGTACCTACTCGTATAAATATTGTACTTGACACGTTTGACATAATAGAATAACTGACATAATTGAATTAGCTTGTTTGTTTTCAAGCAACTATGATTATTGAAATGTATTTAATATACTCGTATTATTTAGTTTTTGTTGATTCAATCATTTGTTTTCAAGCAACTATGATTATTGAAATGTATTTATTAAATATATAATTTATTTTTTCTCAAATTTAAAAGGAGATATAGTAAATTAATTTAACGATATTTGTTCCTTATATCATTGTTAACATTTTATATTTGAAACATTTTTCTTGGCTACTTCCATATTTGAAATAAATTGAATTTATTGTTATGTTTTAAGAAACTTCCTCTTCCGGTTTTCGAAATGTGACCAAAATCTTTTCAGCACTGCGCATTATACTAAACATTATAAATACCAAGTCTCATAATTTTATCTTTTCTCATTCATGAGTTATTGAACATACGGACATACACACACACGCACACAGACATCCATCCACTCACACAGACATCATTGCGAAAATGGTCAAAACGGATTCAGTGAACCTCAAAACATGTATTTCCGCGAAAATCCCGACATCGATTTTTTTCATGATACCTAGACTTACTTATACTGTGTATAAGAAAGTAAAAATGTCCAACTTTGAAGATGTGTACGGAGTTAAAAAAAAATTTCGACTCGATTCGCCAAAAGGGCATTAAAATTGGTTCAATTTCCTGTACAGGACTCAAAGAACGAAGTTCCTACGTTGATTTTACACAAAGTTATGAGTGTTTGAACAAAAAAGTGTATTTCGAGGTTTTTCGCACATAACTCAGCGACTTTTCAACTCATAAACACTATCGATATATACAATTTTTGAAATAAATATGTGCGATTAGCGCGCCATCTATCGGTAGTAGTGAGTAGAAAAAACATCGTAACCTCAAACTTAATGATCAGATTACAACAAACTACAATTGAATGTATTTAATTATAGTTTTATTCGTTACAAAAAACATTGTACAAACCTCTTGCAGGAAGACACTTCCCAGCATTCGCGTAAATAAAACCCTTGCTTTGCTCGTGTGGGATAAAAATCTTCCCGCATTTGGTTCGTAAATAACTATAACGACATTTACACACTGCCGGCCAAAAGATTTGTACCACGAAACTCCGGGTTTTAACGTCACATGCAGAGAGCTGTGCTTAAACCCGCGCAGCTACTGTCTGTAAAATAAAGGCTAACGATACGAGATGCACAATTAGTTTAGTCTCGAGTCTCGTGTTTTAATTTGGTGCATCTTTCTTTAAACTAATCTATAAACATTTAATCCAGAAATTATTGACCGTTAAAAATGTGGTGAACGTCCACAGGTATCTATTCTAAAAAGGGAGCAAAAAATTTATGAATCAGTGAGAAAACCGCCGCAGGAAGTTTTTTTGATGCGATGTCAAATTCCATTACATTCAAAGTTTTATTTTTGGCTTGAAGGAAAAACATTATTTTTTGTGCAGAATGAAATGTTGATACATTTTAAAAAGTGTCATTTTAATATTATATACAAGACTGAACGATATGTACCTACTAGGCAAAACATTGAACATTTTTATGTCAAAAATTAAGTTTGATATTTAAAACTAACTTTTGTAGAGTTACAGTAAAGTAAAAAGTACACCACACCACCACAGTGGAGATTTTTGTGCAGTTAAAAAGAATTATGTACCTGACTGGATTTGACTATAGTTTTCATAATTTTTCTTAAGAGGCTCGTCTACCTTTTTTTGGAATTCCTAGAATACTCTCGATATTACTTTTTTCTGTTCCACTCTCTTCCCCACTAGTACGGTTGCCCGGAACCGGCCCGAAACTCGTACTTTCCCGCATCCTAGCTATGTAATGTCATTTTGAAGTTGAAAAATATTGTAAACATGGTTCCAGATTCCCATAATAACTTCTGTATTTTTTAAAGAAATTAAGTAAAACAAAAATTATTGGAAAAAGGAATCTTAGCTGCTTGCTTCTTGCTTTTTAAATTTCTCTTGCCATTTATAGTGACCGACAAAAATAATATCAAATAATGACAAAAAACCGCAATAAACGTCATTTAAAATTTTTTTACTTCAAATTCCTAGGCCAAAGACAAAAATTAAAACACCTTAAATGAAAAATATTAAATATATTTTTTATTTTATATAATATTTTAGAATCATTTCGAATAGTTACTAAACAAATTTGGAGAGCATATAATTTTAGAGGACTCATACTTAATTTAAATACTCGACTTGCGCCTCGTTCGTAAATAGATTCGTCCTCTAAAACTCAGTTTTGCGTAGGTCTTGTTTCATAAATAACTATTATTTAAGCGACACTTAAAATTTAAGGATAGCGATGCAATAGGCTACTGGCATGACTATTTTTATTTAATACAATTTTTGAAGGATAGAAAACAAATTTGAATATTTAGTATGAGACATGAATGTTTCCATTTCTCCCATACAAAATAAAGACGCCACAGAAAAATTGCATTCCCAATTTACTAAAAAAAATCTGCTGTGGCCACCACACGACCTCTCGCCTAATTCTGCTTATTCTACTAATCTAATAAATAGTTTTACTTACATTTTAATAGTTTCATGTTAATGTAATATGTAAACGATAATGTAAACCAATATGCAAGCAAAAGATGTCAACTGTACTGTCACTGTCATAATAATTCAAATTTTATGTAGAAACAAATTTCATATCATGGACAACAAGATACTGGAATTTCAAAAAAATGGAATATTAATTGTACTTTATTTTATTGTTAAATACTTCCAGATTTAGCAATTTGTATTTATAATTAACTGTACACATAGATAATCACAATTTCTTTTATTTTTAATTGCAAAAATTGTCATAAATAAATAATGTACCAATATATTTAAGGAAAACTTTTCTAAACTTCTAAAAGTACTACTTCCGGTTTGCGGATTTCTACCAAAATCTTATCCGGTGTTAAGATACCTATTAAAACCTTAAATATGAAATTTGGTTATAAACGGTTTGATACTTTTTAAGTTATCGTGGACGAAAAATCGTCGGTTCATACAAACACACAAACACATAAACGCACAAACACACAAACACACAAACACACACACACACAGACATCATCGTGAAAATAGTAAATTCGTATTCTAGAGACCCTGAAACGTGCTTATCCACCAAAAACTCATACTCGAAAATTTTGACCCATTACAATACCTCTCTTATAGAATATGAGGCGAGAGGTAAATATATTTTTTTAAATAAAATTAATATTTTGAAATATGTTTTCCGCCTAACATTAGGTCATAGTGATAGTAATCTCATTTTCAGTACCATGAAGAAAATTGTCCATAAGCAACAACTGTCTCTATTACTTAGAATTACCCACAAAAACCTCCCTCTGTCATCTTTCCAACCATAACTTCACTCTCCAAGATTACGTCCATTAAGTGTCCATTATATTTCTAACTGAAACTTTAGCTTAGCCCCTAGCCCGGCGACATATTCTCTTCATCCCTTAGTTTCCTCCGGTTCTCCGGTTCCACCGGACTTTGACCGGACCCCGGACCTCGTGACGAACTAATGAGAAGTTTGTCGCACGCCGCACGAGTTATGAGCAGTTAGGTGACGTCATAGGTGACCGGTGAGCGAATATGGGGTGATAAATTCTAGTTAGAGTTGGGGTTTTTGTGACGAGGTTATTAATTATGGTGGATGGTTTTATGATAAGGTTTGAGGTTAGGTTTTATGTGAGGTTATGTATGGTTTGGCTCATTTGGTAATTTAGAAGAGAATATTTTTTGTTATCCGTTCCAACATTTTTTTGTCGTATATATTTTTATGAATTAATGGCTAAGCTTCAAATAAATCCAATATCAAATTGGTAATTCTGTTTTAAACTTTATGTTATAAAAGATATTTGAAATTTGGTTTACATGCTGGATTACAAAAACTTTTATTAGTTGGTATATAATTTTCTTTGCACTTTACGCTTATAGCATAATAATGATTCAGTGTTTATTTGGTTGAATTGATTTTACTTTAAGAGGCGCGTTCGGAAAATACCGAACTCTTCTACGTAAGTTGTCATTTTCAAAGTGTGGCGGATTCAGGTGATGTTAAGGCCTTCTTTTTGCAGTAAATCGAACAAAAAATGTAGGTAAAGAAAACTGAGCATAGAATGTGCTGGCTAAATAGGGAATCTATAATGTCAACAGCGAAAACATAACATCGTTGTCCCATCATATCTCACTTAATTTATAATACAGACGAATGAAAAAAGAACTTCTTGTTAAAAAAACTTAAATTTGTGTCCCTCTGTTTTCAGAAATTAAAAATTTATTAGGTGGAGTGGCATCCAACTACTTCAACTGATTCGTTTTGGTGCAGTCAGAATCTCAATCCGTGCGATGATCTTTAAAATACAAAGCGGAAACGTAGCTTGTTTATTTTACGAAAAAATTATAAAATGAGTAAAACATAAAATACAGACATATAAAATCTCTACAGTAGTACGAAGAGTACGAATATGAAAATGGCATAGGTAGGTACGATAATGGGTAAATACATCCATATAGATGTTACGTATGTAGGGGATTTTCGAATTCAAAATAAATTCTTCAAGCGTTTTTCTTCTAAATGCATCCAAGTGTGATATTTTTCAATCAATTTCTAAGTAAAAGTAGGTGGCATCCATCGGCAATGAATTGGAAAGAGTTATTTAAAACTCTGAAACTTTTTAATTTTCTGTTCGGTGACATATTTTTGCTTCTAAAAGAGTTTATTTCTTTGGTATTTGCTTCAGACTTTATTCTTTCAGTAAACTGAAAAGTAAATAAATGTTATTTACCAGTTCCTTTCATTGGAGCTTTGTATTTTTATTTGCTTTTATTCCACAACAAAAACTATAGAGAAATATATATTAATATTATTATTTAACAAGAATCTATTCATAGCACTCATTACTCAATTATCAGAACTAAAAAATGCACTAATATTAGTATATTTAAGTTTTAAAAAAATGTATAATCCTCTGAACACTTCCTTTTTTCATTAGGTATCTATGCTGATTGCTAGTTCCATTATAATAAACTTATTATTGTATCTGCCAAGCAATAATAAAATGTTCCACAAGTTTTGTTATCTTTTAAGTGCCCTTAAAGTATGATTCAAAGCAATAGGATTACCTCATCTAGTTATAGCTATTAATATAACAAGAATATTATGCGATTTATAATACCGATTATGTTGCTAAGCGACGAGGTGAAACCGAGTCTCTTTGAACAACCAAGGTGGCTTAAATCGCATATAATCGCGTTATATTCAAAGCTTAATCGTATCATCAACGGCAGCGATGTTAAAACAAATCAACAATTTTGATGTTATTATGGCTGTATCCAACGTATTAAGTCCGTAACTAATGAATTATAAGTATATCTAACGTATTATAAGTAACTAACGTATTATGTTATTTATAATTATCAATAAATGTTGCATGGAAAAAGGTAATAACAGTTGATGATACGATTAAATGTATAACATGTTCCCCATTTCTGGAATATTATGAAATTTTTCGAGTGGGACAAACCCGATATTACCCGACGTGCACCGAATAATGAATCCAGGGATTGCAGGAGAAAAATTGATTTTAAGGAACGCGTTAGCTTTTAGAAAGCGCAGGTAAATTGGAGAAAACTTCCGTAAAAGGACAATTTTATTACTAACTAGAAATTGAGGATTTATTTTCATGAGATAGAGAATATTGAAATACTTAGTAAAGTAAAAAGAGGAAAGAAGTTTTAAAGGCAGTAGGTTTTGTTTACAAATTACAAGGCGGTAAGTGATTTAGATGGCGGGAAGTACTAACCTACAACAGAAACAGGTAAGTACTAAACAACAACTTAACCAAATACTTAACATTATTTTTAAATTTATTTTTATTGAATCGATCATGCACAAAATATTATAAGCATCACGGGCGTTAAGTGCATTTGACTGAAAGTAAGGTATATTCAAACTAAGTAGGTAATTTACTTAACCCTTGAATAGGGTTGCCAAATCTGAATTTTCCCAAAAGCGTACATAAAAAATTTAGAAAAATATGCGTCGTTTAAACTTTTCCATAGTGATGCCATGAGACGAGAAATAGTCAAAATTTGAGCCGAAAAATTTAAGTATTCTATGTCATTTCTCGTCTCAATTTCTCGAAAAAATCTATTTAAAAAGCTAGGAACTTTTTTGTACATTTTTGTTTTTGCACACAGTTCGTATTTTAGAAATAGAAATACTTATATTGAAACAGAAAAATGCTTTGAACAAAGTAAAATAAAAAAAATATTATGACATTTTAGAAGAGAATAATATTAAATCTTTTTCAAAGTTTTAGTTTCGAGAATTCTCGATTTCTCGAGAGAGCTATTTCTTGTCTAGTAATTTTGATTTCTCGTCTCATCCCGAAAATCCGAGATGAGAAATTTATTAGTTCTCCTCTCGTAATTTCGAGACGAGACGAAAATGGCACGAGAAATTTCACGCTTCTGCGGCATCATTGCTTTTCAAGTTCAAACGTGTTTAAATGCAAGGATAAATAATGCAGAATGGAGAGTTCCAATGAAACTTTAACAAATTAGTAAAAAAATTCAAATTAATGCTATAGTATAACGTACGTTATTTGTTGTGCACTTAGACAAGCGAAGCCAAGCCTATTCCTGCCACGCTGAACGACTGATAACTGAAAACTTTTAAAACTTAAACTTATTGTCTCGTACTTCAGCTTAGATGATTCTTCCTATCACTTGACGCAACGATTACGTTGAAAAGCAAGTTATAAAGCTGTATCGATCATGCTCTGTGAAATACTACTGTATAAAAACAAATCAGATGGAGATTGACGTTGACTCACAGTCGCTCATAAGCAAGGTTCGAAACTCTTGGATTCTATTATTGGAATTTTCAGAAAAGCGTACATTACTACAATTTTTTTAAATGCGTGCGTATAGCGTGCATTAATATTTTATATTGAAAATGCGTATGTAAGCTCTAAAAGCGTACAGTTGGTAACCCTACCTTGAAATAAAATAATGTAACACGAATTATGACGAGTACCTATATCGTAAATTAAAATTAAACAAAAATTCATTTGCATGATACTATTTACATAGGTACTGTACTATCTATAAAATTATAAAAACCGTATCGAAGTATCGTATTTTAAATTGTCACTTTAAAGCATAGCAAAAAATATCTATCAAAGAGTTGGACTCTTTCATGCAGAAATAATTAAAATTACATACAAAATACAAATTAGTAATTTAGGAAATAGCTTCACAAATGTGTTTTTAATTTACAAGCAGTAAATTACACATTTAGAACGTACCGTATAAAATATTTTCATGTAATACAGCAATTTTCATAACAAATTTGTTTACAAAATTCAAATTACAAATGTGTGTTTCATCCCGGAGTGAAATTTATGATTATTTCAATTATATAATCAAATAGTAGTGTATGATTCAATATTTATAAACTCATATTCCCTGTAACATATTTAATATATAAATTATTCAATTTATAAGTTTAAATTATAATTACATTTGAATTAATAGCTGATAAATACGTCCCCGTATATTGCAACCCGAGTAATATATGCGCAGAGCATGTGCTGTTGGCGTAGAAATATTAAGCTCGGCAACATATGGTGAATAAATCATTAATCTGGTATAAAAAATGGACTGCATTTTTTATGGCGAAATAAAATGTATTTACCTCAGCGGAAAATCAGTCAAATTTAGTTATTTTTACGCTATTTTTTGTTGTTTGTTACCAGCAAAAAATTTGCGTTTCGGCGCAAATAATATGAATAAAAAATTGCTTATAAATGCTTGTTTGGAATGATTATTCGTCTGGAAAATTGCTACGAATTTTTTTTTAACTGATTTGTTTGTTTGTTGTACAAAAATATATCTACGTTTTCCCTTGAGTGTGAAGAAATTGACATATGATTTTTTTAAACTTTATTATTATGTTTTCCATGTAAAATTTCGGTTCTTCAGCTTTTTTACTTATTTTCTTTTATTCTTGTACTGAATTTTCATTCTTTATTACAATATTATATTCTCAAAATAATATAATAAATTAATGACTTGATTTATAAAAAAATTTAAGGATGCCAGTGCGTATAGTACAACAAGTATTTATAATACATTATCTTTTACAGTTAATTATTTTCTTACACCAATCAGACATTGTACAAAACAACATTAGTAGCGATAGCAGAAAATTCAGCAAATACAAATGAGCTATCATCAACAAGCTGACATAACATTCTATTACTACTCATTTATTCTTGCAAGTTAGTTACGTATAATAAAAATAGGACAGGTCCTAAAACAGATCCTTGAGGTACGCCTCTTTCTTGACATATTAGATATTTCCGTTTTGAAGGTATAAAATAGACCATTAAATGTTCTTGTGTAATAACATTGTTATAGTTTAAAGACAAAAACTATTTCCATGCTTTTAAATGTAAGAAGAAACCCATTTATAAATATTTGCCCTGATGAGTTCAATATAATCTAGTTTGCTTTACTTACTGAGACCGAAGTAAACAATATGTGATACCGTTTAATGGTTGTTAGGATTTAGTAGACCAATTGATACCATTGTGTTACCACTGGCCTTAAGAGCGTCATAAATTTTCCTACGATTCTCATTATGAATTAATTTGTTTGTAAATAGGTGCTGCGACAGTTTCATATTGAGTACAATAAAATACTCCCATACGGAAAAATTTGTTTAAAAAATTCGGGGGAATCAGGTATAGAAATTTAAATTTATGTCTTAAATCTTAAGTGATATAGATTTTCTTAAGATTCTTATACAGAATGTTCCACAACTTAGGACAAATAATTAAAGGGTATATACTGTATGACGTGCTGATCATGAAACAAAAATAATTTTTTTAAAATTCGAAAAAAATTGCATCGTATTTCAACATTTTTTTGTCACTGGTCGGTAGTTATTTTTAATAATTTTTTTCAAATCTTCTACAATGAAAGTAATTGTTTACATAATATGTAATAGGTACTAATAAATGTCAAATTATCAAATATACCATCAAAACAGTGATACCTATTTAAAATGTACACACGTCAAGTAAACTACCCTTAACTTTGTGAATTAAAAAAAATATATTTTTGTTTCATGATCAGTACGTCGTACAGTATATACCCTTTAATTTTTGTCCTAAGTTGTGAAACACCCTATATTAATATTTTAATCAATAATTTGTTCAAATATTCAGGGCACAGCTATAGAAATTTAAATTTCTTTCATAAGTGACATAGATCTTTCTAAGATTCTCATATGTTATTAAATTATTTTATATAGTAAATAAACGAATTATTTAAGTTGCCATCTATTTTAAAATAATTATATTTTCGATTCTAGTATTCAAAATAAAATATTTCCTGAAAAATTCTCTTCGATTCTAAGATGCGGGCCGGCCCGGACCCATTTCTATCAGCAATTTGAAGTCATCCTGCATCCGCTTTATCTCGTGTATACTTTCTGTTTTTCCTGAGAGTAGCGAACCAAAGGAAACGCAGCCTTCCTGGCCGGACATAGTGCTTTCTTATCGGAAAACACCAGCGTCCTTACCGCTCTTTATCTGTCACAGTTACAAAGGTTATCTCGGAAGCGACCTTTGTATTATATGCACCACTCGGGAAGAGGATGCTGGTTTGTGTTACATCAGCAAGATGCTAAATTGTAAGATGAAAAAATCTGATGTGGCCAGCACACGACCTCTCGCCTAATTCTGCACTTATATTTTAATAGTTTCATGTTCATGTAATATGTAAACGATAATGTAAACCAAGATGCAGGCAAAATATGTCAACTGTACTGTCACTGTCATCATAATTCAAATTTTGTGTAGAAACAAATTTCATATGATCATGGACAAGGATACTGGAATTTCAAAAAAGTAGAATATTAATTGTAGGTACTTTATTTTGTTGTTAAATACTACCAGATTCAAGAAATTGTATTTAAAATTAACTGTACCCATAGATAATTATATTTTATTTTTATTGCAAAAATTGTCATAAATAAATAATGTACCTACCAATTTATTTAAGGAAAATTATATTAAGTTTCAAAAAGTACTACTTTCGGTTTGCACATTTCTACCAAAATCTTATCCGGTGTTCAGATTCTTATTAAAATATTAAATATGAAATTTGGTTATTAAAGGTTTGATACTTTTAAAGTTATCGTGGACGAAAAATCATCAGTCCATATGTCCATACGCACACACACACAAACACACACAGACATCATCGTGAAAATAGTAAATTCGTATTCTAGAGATCCTGAAACGTGCTTACCCACCAAAAACTCATACTCGCAAATTTTGACTCATTACAATTACCTCTCTTATAGAATATGAGGCGAGAGGTAAATGCAATTTTAAATCAGGTGTAAACTGAATAGCATAACGTTGAACATGCAATTATGAACAATAACAAATAAATCAATATTTCATATTTTTTAATTAAATTGCAAAAATCGTGATATTTCCATTAGATTAAGACGTCATCTTCATATGTATACTCGTACTTGACGTCGATTAAAGACGTTAGACAGCTACTCGCTTGTTTTTCTGTTTTCTGGTATTTGACGTTACTTGGTAAGAGGTAAGTGTCTTTGTTCCTCTTGTACTATTGCAGCTCTTGCCTTCGTGCGCGAGTAAAGCCTGTTTTACATGATACTTTTTTCGTCTAGATTCTAGTTCGAGATTCATCCGTGAAGTTCCTAGCCATTTCTAGTATAATGTAAATCAGATTTCCATACTTTTTTCTAGTATAAAAATATACGCCCGGCTCTATTTTTCTATTCGAGATTCATACTAAATTTGTCTAAGCATGCGCAGTTCAATCTGAAGTCAGTTTGACCAGCCTTTAAAAGTTTTGACATTTTGTTTTGATTTGTTCCCGTGGACGTTTATGAGTTTTGCACTTGTACGTGTTATTCAAGTTGTGTTAATATTTTTTCCATTAAAAATTCTAACGTCTAAGTTGAACCCTTAAGGAAAAAATCGAAGAATTCCGATTGTATACGAATAGTTTGGAAATAAAGTACGAAAATCGAACGAATCTCGGATGGAAATCAAACGGGAAATCTAGACGAAAAAAAAAATTATAATGTAAAACAGACTTAACAAAGAATCACTTTACCCTCTTAATACACAATTACACAAATAACTATTACGAATTAAGCAAAGCGATAGTAAAGCTTTAACATTACATAGAAATAACTAGAGAAATCTATTTTCACCGTTTCTAATAAACCAATTTGAATATCCTTGTCTCAATCACAATCTATATCCGGAATCAGCCGATTGTGTTTCATTGATGTATAAACTGATAAAAGAGGAGCACATCTTCGCATAGTAATTCTGTGTCGGTGTTAGTTTAGGTTCGATATCAGGCGATTAGATTAGTTGTAAATTTATGCGGTCAAATTGGTAAATCAAGCCGTGTAGGACGCGCGGTGCTCGACACACGACGTCCTCGCTCCCCAGGCAAATCGATTTCAAGCGAACTACTCCCGCTGGTAGTTAGCGAATTTACCTATGAAACACTAACTTTAACTTTTCACTGTTCTATTTCGCTGTGCTCTGTGCTCTGCTGATCTGAGACTGCGTTTATATCCAATACATGTTAGCAAATATATTATACGAACTCTAAGCTATTACAAACTAATATTCTATTCGCAATACGCCGAAGGTACAGTAATAAAATACGGGACCGCCCCACTTCATCTACTCCATTTTTTCTACTACAAATTTTTTCTACCTTATTATATTTCTACTTTCATTTTTTCTACCACAAATTTTTTCTACCTTATTATATTTTTCTACTCCATTTTTTCTACCACAAAACGTTTCTACCTTATTATATTTCTACTAATTTACTAATTCTACATTTTGACATTTTGAGGTTTACATACAAAAATTTCATTTTATTAAAAATCTTGATAAAAATACTCTTCGAGTATGATGGGGTTAAGTTCAGAAAAATGTTAGGCAAGACTATTTTCTAGTATGTTGGACTCACGAAGGGTAAAAAGGTTGAATTATTTAGTTTAGATTCATAAGAGTATTTATCAAAAACAGAGTATGTTGGACTCACGAAGAGTAAAAAGGTTGAATTATTTAGTTTAGTTTCATAAGAGTATTTATCAAAAACGGATTATGTTGGACTCAATTATTTAGTTTAGTTTCATGTCGGAAAAATATGAGTAGAAAAAATGGAGTAGAAAAACTGTCGTACAATCATAAAATACAAGGGAACAAGTTGAATGAATGATATAATAAGTCTAATGATAATGAGTATTTCAATACTCGAAATCGGTTGCAAATAATTGTGAAATAACCAATTTTGAATTGTTTTTCAACTTCCGTTTTCATTTCCTCTTTAATAGTATAATTATGCAACGAGATTATAATGGTAGCTATTAACACACGAGTATGAAATTTACGATACAAGTCACAGCGAGTGGGTAAATTGTTACTTTTGCTTGTGGGAAGCCACCATAGTAACAATGTTTTAGGTTGGAATATTTAAGCAGTTATTAAGAGATATTGAATAAAATGTTATACTTCACATGTGAGCAAAAAGGAATGATCTACTCGAGAAGATTATCTCACTCAGCCTTCGGTTAGAGATCATTTAATTTGTTGATGAAATCAGTACAAAAATTATGTTTTATTGACATGTCATAATGAAATAATGAAAAAAATATACCAATATCTTCATATTTTTTTGATTACCTTACCTATATTAGTATTATTGAAAAGAGGCAATGAAAACTAAAATAGTTATAAGAAGTATAGAAACAAATGTGCCGCAGGTGAAAATTGTTTAGAAACATTTCTTATAATTGTACATTTATGATGTATTTAAAAAATAATAATAATAATAAAAAAATTAATGAATTATGCGGCAAGACAAATGGGCATGAGATAATTAGGAATTACTCGTTACTTTGCCCACTTGTAAAGTAAATAACTATTAAAAGAATAATGTCAGTTTTAAAAGAGCATTTAATAACAATAATATCAAGTCTACCAATATATGTAGAAAAGTAAGTTAAATATTCTTTGCAATGTAATAAGTTCTGCAAAATTATATTATTAAGGTATGTGCACATACCCTTATTATAAGAATAAAAGTTTACTATACAAAACGTAGACATGCGTGTTGTTATTATTAGAATCCAATAAGTACCTAATTGCGATACATAAAATGTCCAAGAAACCAATTTAATGTATTTCTCCTCCCTGCTTATTATGTAAGTTAAGAACTAAAAGTTCTCACAACAAAGCTCTGGTTCATATCAAGTAAATCAGCGTTATTAAAGTCCGCAGCAAACTAGAAAATTCCTTTCAATACCGCGAGACCGTGTAACACGAGAGTCGACAGCGCAACCAATAGCTGCAATATCGCTACACCAAGTAATTCACCTACAATTTTTCATTCCGGAGTATAAACATGTTGTTCGCTCTATTGAACGTGCTAGAAAACTTTCTACAGGGGTGTACTCAAGGTTTTTATAAAGGGTAAAGTTTATTATGAGTAGATGTTGAATGTTTGTTAAGATTCGTGTTAAGATGTATGAGATTTTGTTTTAAGGGGTTCGTGCCAACTCTATTTTAGGGAAATGGCGGGATTTTATGTATGTATGTATGTATCTATGCAAAGTTCTTTTCTTCTAAAATTCAAGTAGATTTTCTTATTAATATTGTTTGTATTTTACGTACGGAGAACAATTTAATAGAAATTCGCATAATAATTACTAATTATAAAATGTAATATCGAATATTTTTTGACAGATGGTTTAACCAATCATATTGCGTAATGATGACGTCAAATGATGCAATGCAACCAATAGAATTGAAAATGTAAAATGATGTATCTGACAACATAATTTTGTAGATTAGGTTTTATTTTGTGACGTCAGTAACAAAAAATTAATTAATTTGTCACATGAAACGTCAAAATGTTTAGCAAAATGAGTCGTTTTGGTAGTATTTTTAACAAGAAAAATATTCTTCCTAAATACCATTCGAGATAATAATTTTTTGAGAGAATTTTTGTCTATTTCACGGCAACTTATTGCAATTTCACTCCACAAAACATCATCTGACAATTCCCCTCAACTTCGTTTCGGGAAATTGATGGATGATATTTTGTGTGGTGAAATTGTTAGAAATAAGTTGCCGTGGAAACGACAAAACAATTCTCAAAAAATTTTCATCTCTTATGGTATTACCCCTGAGAATATACGAGTATCTATTTCGTTGACTAACAGTATGTAAGGCTGCCACACCGAAATTGGTTAAAAGGCATGAAAGATAAAATATGTAGTTATAGAATGTTAAGGCTGGTTTATAATGGATGTAATCAGTTACTTATTATATATTATGTAAGATGTATGATGTGAATGGAAATTGTATGGTTCATAATCTTTTCAATAATCTGTTAACTTCACGACATAACCTTTCTTGTTATAACGGTCAGAAATGGTAAGGTTTCACTTTAATAATAGAATTCGAAAGTCAAGTAAGAGTGGTTAAATTTCAAGTAATTTGAAAAACAAGTAGTAAAATCTCAAGTACTTGATACTTGAAAATGAAGCAGGTAAACTTCAAGAAGGAGAAAAATTAAGTAATATTCTTCAAAACTGCATAATTTTAGGTTAATTAATATATAACAATTGGCCTGGCAATATAGAGTATTATTCACGAAACCAAATTGAAATCTGACAATTTTTTACAAAAAATAATACTTATGCAATAAGAAAATACAACGTTGGTGCGGATACAAAATAGTTCCAATAAGCTCGAGGAATACCGCATTTTGTTTTAATTAATTATTCGACTGAAGTGCGCATTTTTTTTAAATTGTGCGTTATCAAGTAATATCAAGTAGCATGAAATTACTTGATATCAAGTAACGATAGAAAATCAAGTCAAGTCAAGTAATGAAATTTAAAAAAGCTTATTATTACATTTCCAATGGGGGTGTTTGAACCCGAAAACACTATCCTTGGCTACGCCACTGTTATTAGTTAAATTCAATTGGGGTCCAGTGGTTTCTGTCGTTCGTCGTTCGTTCAAGATCAATTCGAGACAGTTAGCATTCCAAAAATGGCCCATCATTATTTAATCAGTATTTTTTTTGTTATTGATCATTTTTTATCAAACATTTGTAAACTCTGATCCATAATAATAGTATCTATCCATATATGTATGGTCGCGAGTAAATATTGAAACATAATGTTTGTCTATTGTCTTTAAAAACAGTTTTAAAAAAACTGTTGTTAAACAGTCACAGCAGGGATTATACAAACGTGCAGCTGGACACAAAATAGGCAGTGGAAAATAAAAAGTGCAGTAGGAATTTAAATTCATCATAAAAATTTACAATAATTTGTGAATGGTGTTTCTAAAATGCGCAAATTAGCTTAGTTTTCATTTGGTTTTGCACATGAAACAGAGAAAACCGTACTGTTACTCATCTATAAAATTTCACTTTTAAGGTATTTGATCTTGAACAAAATTTTTTTTCTTATGGTAGGTACCTATTATTTAAATGCTTTTTTTATTTAATTATGTATACCTCCCTCGAAAGAAAATTGAAAATATGGCACTGTAACTATTAAATTTGTGTACCAAATAAATAAATTTTAAATAGACGGAGTGTTTATTTTCTGGTAGGTATAGGTACTATGTGCAGTGGAAAAAAAAGCTTAAAATAAACCCTGAGTCAAAGGTAAGTATTGATATTTCAGAAAGCATTAATAGTAGTAGTAAAGGACAAAGTGGTTAATATAGTATGACTTTGAAAATCACTGTTCGGTGTAAAATTTAATATTTATTTCCTGCTTCGCATTTCGCATGCTGCAAATATTTTAGATTAGAAGCTCTGCACACCGCAAAGTTAATGTTTCACAAACCATTACGCGAAACCACGCTCACGCGCCGACTTTAATATACACCCAGCACCCAGCAGGGTGCATATATTAAAAAAGCAATATTGAAATCCAATATCACAACTCATAAACTTCGTTTACCTTGCGCGCGGGAAATTATCCAATAAAAAACAATAAGACCCGGTGAACAAAGTTAATTTTTGCGCAAGAAATCCGCGCGTATTTTTATTACGCGAACTTTCCGCAGACGCAAAGTTACCGCGGGGAGATTGCTTAAAAAAAGAAGAGACGTGGAAGGTAAAAAGTATGGAAAGTTTACCCTCGTGTTCTAGCGAAAACAGGTTTCTATGGAAGAACGAAACTTGATATTGTTAAAAAGTTCGTTAAAAATGTTGCCAATAATTGCTAATATTGACGTTTACTGTGTTCTTAGGCTAGTAGAAAGCTAGTAGTGAGAAAAAAATATACTTATACCCAATCAAATACAGATAAATTCCTTTAGGTACCTACCAAAGTTTCTACTTAACCCTGCTGTTCTGTTCGCATTTTGTTACTTTTATTATGTCCATGTCAATATAACCCGAGCGTATTTTATTGGCGTAAATATTGGTGTTAAATTAATAAAACAAAAATGTTGATCATAGAAATGGCAAGAGAAAATAAATAATTTTCCTGTAACTCTTCAAAAAATATTTTTTCAGACGACCACTACGGAAACTTGCCATAACAATGTTATAAACTACAATGGAAACAAACAAATAACACAAACTAACATGTTAGTCTAACGCACACTTATAACGTAACGCTTCGAGTTACACTATATGACAACAGATGGCGTTACGAGTAAAAATCAATTCAAATAAATGGAAAAAAAGTATATTAATGCAATAAATTGACATTTTGACACAGTCTGTAATATTATACAGACACAAATTTTCATTTTTCAATTTAATAATAATTATTTATTGGCTAATTGTGTATTCTTTAGTATTTTTGACATTTCAGATTATAGTTGCACAGTTGGTATCGAGGCATAACCTAACTTTTAAACGTCAGTGCTTCAACTTCAACAGTTGTATATAATTTAGTTCATTGAACATTTTTTTAAATATTTTGTGGTCGTCTGAAAAATAGTGTACATAACTCGCTCAAAAGTGAGATAACAGTGCTCGTGAAATTGAACCACTCGGCGCTATGCGCCTCATTCCTCAATTTCACTCGCTTGTTATCTTACACTTTCGATGCTCGTTATGTAATATACTATTTTAACACACGAAAAAGCACAACAATTCTCAACTTACATCAAATTGGCGTTCGCTGCTCAAAAATCATACACGTTTTTATTCATTTTCAAGCGGAACTTCATACAATTTCTGTAAAAATAAGTCATAACTAATAAAATACTACTTTTTGCGATAATAATTCGTTGCTAATTTCTTAAATATTTGCCAAATATCTTGTTTTCGGGTCACATTGGCCCGAACGTAACAAGTGTAACAAATACAATTTTTTTTAAAATTACATTAATTTTTGTCAATATCCATTTATATGTGTAGGTACCTACCTGTAAATTAGACAAAGTAGAAAAGTTATAACAATATATTTTACGATAATAAATGTAAGTGCAGCAGTTTTTAAATGCAAGCCGCAAGCGATTTTCAAAGTTTTTTAAAATTTGTTTGTTTTATAAGTTTATTGTTCTTATGGGAAAGCTCGCAGTTAGTTTTTAGATTCAGTGCGGATTCTGATAGCTCTATAGGCTGCTTTTTACTTATTAATTACTGATAAAATTTGACTGAATACAATGAAAAATTAGAAAATACATAAGGCTAGCACTTCGAAAATTAATCAACTAGTGGCTAAATGCGAGTAATGGTGGGATTCTGTTCAAATCTGTAAGTTTAACAACAAATCTTTAAATATTGAACAAAAAATCTGACGTGACCATCACACAACCTTCCGCCATATCTACATTTTAAACATAAATTAATGTATACGTACAATCCGGTGCCCATTTAAAATATAGAAATAAAAATCTAAAATATTCAAACACAGAAATTAGTATCACCTGAATCAAAAGATTCATTCACACGAAAACTCTTCTGTGTTGAAGCCATCCTCCGTTCAATTACTACATTTAATATCTGACTTATATGGCGCTAGTATGTCAACTTGTCACCCGTCTCACCTGTCAATATTTTTTAGGCAGAAACAAAAATCAACCGAACATGGATTACAAGATTTCAACGTTTTATCTGATAAATTTATTTTTAAATTTTACTGCAGTTATTTAATGCTACCAGATAAAGACAATTTTTTTATAACGTGAGTTGCAAATAACTTTGCTTCTTATTCTTATTACAAATAAATACTATATTTATCTAAATTTATATAAATTTTTGACAATTATCTTTTTCAATCTTCAAAAAATATCACTTCTGGTGAAGATATTTGTACCAAAATCTAATGAGCTCTTCCTATTCGTATACATATGTAAAAAACCAAATATCAAAATTTTTGGGTAATTCGTATTTGAGTTATGCGACATCCGGCATCGGCCCGGACCACACACATACACACACGCACGCACACACACACACACACACACACACACACACACACACATACATACATACATACAGACATCATCGAGAAACTATCAAAAATGAGTTGTAAGGACCCTAATTCGTGCTCATCCACTTAAAACTCACAACCCGATTTTTTGCATGATTCCAATACCTTCCTTTACAGGTAAGCGGAAGGTAAAAAACATCAATATTTGTTGACAAATATAAAAATGTTTATATGCTTATAAATTTCATTGCGATTTTGTTTCATATTTACAGTTTTATAGATTTGTAGCAACTACAGATTTGAACAGAATCCCACCATAAGTTAGGTTATACTACACTGATGGGACCAAAGGAGGTCGAAACACATAATAGACAATACGTCCATGTAAGTTAGGCATTTTCTATTTTTCCTTAAACCTTAAAGCGTAGAATAAAATATCATTTTTCTGTAAGAAAACCGAAAAAAAATTTACAAATAAAACACACAGAAATTGAAGTCATTTAAAAGAGTTCGTTGCCCTTAAATGCTTCTCATTTTTCCTGCTACATTTCCCATACTTTTAGTTCCCTCTACCTGGGTTCACCATCCCTTGCAGAAATTCAAAAGCAGCTCATGTTCGAATCCCCCGGAGTTTAAATTCCACATACGCCATATCGGTCAGTGACAAATTCCCCTGATATAGAAATGAGTTGATTCCCGTTACCGGTACCGGTTCCTTTACCGCCTCGTTCCCGAGTCGCTCCGGGCTCTGCCTGACGGATCGCCGATCCCTCGGGAACTGGCCCCCATTACCGGGATTAAATCAATACACAAGATTAATATATCGATATCGACGTTTAATGCTCGCATAATTCTTCCAGAAAAGGGACTGGGAAGAAGTAGAAACGGACAGGGAGGTTGGATGATGAGGAAAAGGAAAATAATTGCTGGAAAAGATGTGGATTTATAAATATAAATTTATGTTTATATTGAAATTACTTTAGTAGAAATACCGGAGATAGAGTAATGGTAACATCTACCTACTCATGTCATCGTTTCAAGTTGAGACATCATTAAGAGTGTCGTTTACCTAAATGAGCAAAACATGCTTCACACAAGTTTGTGATTTATTTAACAACAAACAAATGTAATAATCAAACATTTGCGATGTACATTCCATTCTTTCATGTCTGATTTATTGGAGACTATGCTTTGTGAAACAAAATGTGTTTATTAAAACAAGATATTTCAAAACTAGTGAATGACTATTTTTGATTATTACATTTGTTTGTTGTTAAATAAATCACAAACTTGTGTGAAGTATTTGGGTCCTGGTAACGCATGGAAACATTCGCTATACATACGTAAAAGCAGTTTAGCAATTTTTAAAATTCTCACGAAGTTCTACAAATAAAGCGAATTTTTAAAATAATATGTTGCACAACAAGAGTTGTAAGAAGCATATTACGCACGAGTGAAAAAATTACACAAGAGCCGTAGGAGAGTGAGAAATTTCACTAGTGCGTATAATTGCTTTACAACACATGTTGTGTACCTACTATACTTTTTCTACGATCACGACCATGTTCATTTGCATTTGATAAAAATTTTGTTCTACTTTTTATATTACACTAGTGAAAAAAAGTGAAACACTTGAAATTCGTGAAATTCAAACCGCTATAACTCGGCATATTTTCAATCGATTTCGATGAACCTTTGCGGGCGAAAAACTTTGAAGTGTCTACTTTAAAGACATGCATGCGAATTTAAGCCCCCATCTAACACCCCTGTGAAAAAATGTTTTTATTGGAAAAAATGTTCAACTTTGACGATGTGTACGAAGTTGAATTTTTTTTAACTCGATCCACAAAAAGGGCACTAAAATTTGTTCAATTCCCTGTTCCTACGATGATTTGGCACAAAGTTATGGGTGTTTGAAAAAAATAACAATTGTTTTATAATTTTTCTACAATTTTTTCTGTGTGTAACAAAGTTTTGTGCCGGGTTGGCAGTTGGCAATACACAATAAACAACGTGATATTTGTAATGGGAAATAAAAACTAGTCGCCCTAGGGCCAAACCGAATGAAGCTATTATTATACGTACGTACATCCTGACTGGCTGTTAAGAGTCTCGTCTCCGTAACAAAATATTGTGTGTTTAGAGGTGTAGCAGTTTCTGCTTTACTCATTGCATATTAAAAATTTGAAGGAAAAACAGGTACTAGATTTTTGTGAAAGAATTAATCTAGGATTATGCCCAGTTAGAATTCTGAAAAAGTCTTTAAAATCCATATACAAAATTAATGAAAAAGTGTGTCTTAAGCAATTTTTTACATACTTTTTCTTATTATTAAGAGATTTATTAGAAAATGTAACATGGCATAATCCTAGTTGCATTCTTCGTCTGTAAATAAATTTATGAAATTTAGCTTTATCTATAAAACTTCGTGAGCATTGTAGAAATTGCTAGACTACTTTTCCGTATTTTTAGCGAGCGTTTCTATGCATTAACATAGGACAAACACGGTGTTGAGCTACGGGGAGTCGATACCCTTAATGTGATTTTGCTAGATATAATTTTCATGATCGACTTGCTTTGGCCAGTGTAAGTAAACTGAATCGAACGAGCAATAACGACTTATTAATGAAATTTCGTGGTTTTCAGTCCAGTTCAGTAATTGAGGAAATCGTTAGTGCAGATTGTAGTGTTTTTGTAAATCTAGAATGCGTAAAGTTCACGCATGCGCGACGCTGTAAGTCCGCGCCTCCGTCTGCTGCTTCTAACAAGCCAGCCAGATAATTGGAAAAGCCTGGAGAAATAAAATAAATCGGCTTCTTTCTGCACGGCGCGCGTGAAAACACCGGATCCAATAATCCCAGATTTACTCCCCTGTATGCTGTCGTGCACTCTCGTCCCAAGCGAACTCGGACCAGATACCTAATAGTGCATTACTGTTCTATGTATCTGTCAACATGCCATATCCAGATGTGCGTACTCGTCAACAAATCCTAGTATTTTATTTTATTTTGAGGATTAAGATTACCTGCGTGTATACTGACAGCGTAGTCCAGTGTGTTAACTGGCTAAGGCCGGCTAACGTGCTGTGACGTCAGTCAACGTGAGATCGATGGTTCGAGTCTCCGTCGGGCGACAATGTGTGATTTGTCGTAAAACTAAAAATGCCCAAGGTCTGGCATTCAATCACACTCGGGTGTACAAGCTATCCACTTGTACACCTTAAACGTAGTCCTGGTTGCACAAAGAATATCTCCGCTGCCGCTGTGGTTGAAACCACAGATCGCCGCACGGATTGAGATTCTGACTGTACTAAGATGAATGGATGGAGACTGATCTCCTCCGATAAAAAGGATCTAGAAAGCTTCATGAGAAGCGTCGCTACTCGAGTGTTAAGCCACTATATATAGGTATAGTGCATAAAAATTCGGGACGAATAAACAAATCTAATGTAATCATGGGAAATATCATTTAGTTGAAGATATGCAAATAAGATTTCGAAATTTATTTCTGTTAGAGACCTACCCACGGTTAAAAAATAATTAGGTTTACCAACATGATTTTTTCTAGCGGTCATAATGTATAATAGATCTAGATGTCTCTGGTTGTATCAGGTCATACTAGACAATGATTTGAACGTAAAAATACACTTTAATACTATAAATAGTATCTAAAGTTGGAACACTAAAACTGATCGTTTTTCATTGGCTGTTGTAACACCAGTTTTACACCACACAAACTTTGTAATGTAAACAAATGTTCTCCATCTTGTCTCGTCAGCTGTTGTCAGTGACTGTATCGAGTTTTCCTGCTGATAAGTCAAATTTAATTTTGCCGCTAAAAAAATAAGATATATTTTTCTCGTATTTGCACAGTGTAAATATGGCTCAGCGAGACAATTTCAATTTTGTCCATTTAGTTATTAAATAAAGAAATAGTAATTACATTTACAACATACGGTAAAATATAGTATATCTATACCGATGACTCACAATTTGTGAGACCGTTACAAGTTGGATACAAAAATGTATATTAAAATTGTCAAATAAATAAATTACCGTAAATTACTGTATTAACTATGAAGCAAAATCATTTCGAATGTTATTGATAACGTTTTTAGTTCTTTATTGCATTGCTTATTTTTCTGGTGAAAAATTTCAAAATGAGGCTAGAAATTTGGACGCATTTCTAGCAATAACCCACAATAGACTTGTTTAGTGTGACGTCACTTTCTGGTTCCAAACAAGAAAATGGCCACTCGTTGCTAAGGTAGTTGCTATGCTAGTTGATAAAACAGTTTGGTTTGACAATCAAAAATCATTTATAAAATAATTTATTACCGAACTAAACTTTATTACGTGTTTTTAAGCCACTTTAAAACAATTAAATCTCAAAATAAATTTAAAGACGCAGTTATTGTCAAACGGCAAACGTCAAACCAGCCTGTTTTACCGACTTGCATAGCAACGGTCTTAGCAACGAACCAGTTTGGAACCAGTGTGATGTAACCACTAAACAAGTCTATTAAGAACCTAGTGCGAGTTCGCTTGTGACGAGTTGCACTGCCTCTGACGTCATACACACTCTAACAAAGTCGCTGCATCTCTTTGTGGCAGGAAACAAAAGAACTGGAGAATGGAAGAACGTAAACATGCTGGGCTTTTGTCCTTCATGGCCGTCTTATTATT
Source organism: Agonum fuliginosum (assembly GCA_947534325.1). Lineage (NCBI taxonomy): Eukaryota > Metazoa > Arthropoda > Insecta > Coleoptera > Carabidae > Agonum > Agonum fuliginosum. The sequence goes on from OX384043.1 coordinate 20,995,694, forward strand.
TTCTAGTATTCAATTTCCAATGAAGTTAGTTTGTGGGCTGTCGGTAGTGCTATTGAGATGTTAGACTTGTATAAGCCCAGGAATTATTAGCTTTGATGTATTGTTATGCTCATAGTTCAGTTTTCATTACAGTTAATCACCAGCTTTATGAGTTGCGTTTGGTACGCAGAGGCCATAAGTTATTTTTATATTACGTGCGCGAAGTTGGGCTTGAGAATGTCACATATTTGACGAAGCGCACCATCTATACCTACATTCAATATAAATAATTTTATGTAGCGCAAAACAAATAAATATTTTAATTACAGAATATATTTTGATGACTATTTCCCTCATTATATTTTAACAAATTAAAATGCACTATTTTTCACAAAAACCATAGAAACTATCTATATAAACAACTATTCTAGTGCATATTTTTGAATATTGACATAGTATGCGTATATTCAACCGTAACCATGACACAACAATCAATAATAAATGTTTGTTTATTTTTCACCAAATGTCAAAATATTTAAAATGAAATTAAAAATTATGCTAATAAATAAAATTGTGTTATTTAAAATGGTTAAATTTGATTTATTCATGAAATAGTCAATGCGTATTATACCACTCGATCATCAAAAATAATAGAAAATACTTTTGCCTCCTGGTTCGACGTATTTCCGCAAAACACCTCTCGACCTCCGGTCTCGAGTTGTTTCTATGGAAATACGTCTCATCAGTCGGCAGTATTTTCAATTATTTTCGAAACTCTTGTGGTATAATAACTGAATATATAATTCATGTGTCACGTGACACATATTTGACTAATTTGATTGGCTAAAATAGGGCAGTAAGAGGCTATCAAATCGATGATATTTTTATCACCGCTATTACATGTCAACTGTTTCTGTCAATTAATTTCCTACTGTCAGTTTCATATTGAAATATTGCTGTTTGTCAAAAATAAGACTTAAATTGAATGAACCTGATTGTATTCGGTGGGGTAGTACCAGTGAAGACAAAATTGAGAAAGTGAAACAGAATTTAAAACAGCTATTGAAAAAATATAACCAAACATTTTGGTTTCATTCATTATATATTCTCCCCAAATATAACTCGGGCTATGATTAATCATAGGTGATAGCATTCGTTATGTCTTCAGAAAATTGAACTCGTGCAGCGCACTCGGTCAATTTTCATCGACTAACTCATGCTATCACCGATGATAATCATAGCACTTGTTATATTACCCCCGATAATTCCACACCTGTATAAAGTAAGCCATAAATAAAACACAATTTTATAGCTTTGACAGCGGATAAAAAGGAAGGTAACTTTTTGCAAGAGTTAAACCTTATGTATCTTTTTCTTAGCAACCAAACAAATCACTAAAATGTCATTTGCTTCATATTTGTAATATTTGTCAGTGAAATGATTCGATTTTGGGAATATTTGTGAAGAAGAACCAAAGGAGTCGTTAAATTATCTCCTTGAATTACACTCGAACATTTTATTTCTTCTGAATAAATTTCTATTTGACATCTCAACTTTGTCACTTGACAGCAATTTGACTCAAAGAATTGTTTAAAAATTAAACATTTTTTCTTTTCAAATTGCTAGGTAACAAGGTTTCAATACAAACAGAAATTTATCCGGCGAAATAAAAAGTTCTTGTGTAATTATAGTTGACAATATTAAAATTATCAATTAAAACAGGTTTTATAATAATGAGAACAATATTGTTTACTCACAACCGGTTGAGTAATATGTGCGTTTTTAATCTTCTAGAGAGTTGGGAAGCGAGTCATTGCTAACTTCACTTCCCAGCTAGCTGGAAATATTTTGTAGCTAGTTAAATGTCACTTTCCATTTTCCAATAACATAGACAAAATAATAAAAAATAAGGTATTTTAAGCTAGAACAACTCCATTAGCAGAACCGCTAAAAACCAATAAGACTAATTAGTCCTCGATTATTACTAATTAATTACCCTTATCCCTAATTTATTACTGTGGTTTTTTTAAAAAAAGCTAACAAAACCGTACTAGAGCCCCACAAACTCGGTTTTTGTTTTTACTACACTAACAAAGCTAACAAAACCGTACTAGAGCCCCACAAACTCGGTTTTTGTTTTTACTACACTAACAAAGCTAACAAAACCGTACTAGAGCCCCACAAACTCGGTTTTTGTTTTTACTACACTAACAAAGCTAACAAAACCGTACTAGAGCCCCACAAACTCGGTTTTTGTTTTTACTACACTAACAAAGCTAACAAAACCGTACTAGAGCCCACAAACACGGGTTCGTAAAACCCTCGTTAATTTTTTTAAAAAACCACAGTAATAAATTAGGGATTAGGGTAATTAATTAGTAATAATCGAGTACTAATTATTCCTATTGGTTTTGGCCGGTTCTGCTAATGGGGTTATTCCAGCTTAATATACCATCAAAAATATTAATAAAATTATCTTCAAAACTCGCCTATCATTAATCGAATGGATTGTGAGTAAAATAGTATACAAACCTCGTGGGAAAGCTTATTTTTGCCTCGCGCTTATAGATTCCCTCGGTGCTGTGCACCTCAGTCATCTATTACAGCCCTCGACTGTAATGCAGCATTTCCCTGCTCGGAATCTAATATACTATATACAAGCGTTATAACTCTTTGGAAATTAAACGGAAGGTTTTTTATATTTCAATACAAAACTTCTTAGCCTACAAGTAGGTACTATGTATATCATTATTTCTGAGATAATTATCCGGCATAATACAAAAAGAAAATGCTGACATTCCTATTCATGTTCAGCGAACAAAACCCCTAAAAATATTAACGTAATTAATACTCACGAGAAAGAATGTCCACTCAAGATACGAATCTTATGTTCTTTCTTTTGTGCCATCAGCTCTTTCAGGAAAACCTTCAGAATAAACCATATCACAGTATCCTATCTTGGGCTTTGTTTTTAGCGCGGGCAATATCTCAGCGTTTTTATTTCCAGTAATAACTGAAGCATTAATATCGGCTATGGCCGTTGTGAGCGAAACACCCTATATACTTGACCCTAATACACTCGATTTTTTCGATTCGGATTGTGGTTTTTATTCGGAGACTAATTTGAGGAAATAAGAGGAAAAACAGAATGGAAGAAATGTTTTATCATTATAATGGAATTGGTCATGGTGCAAAATTTTCGATTTTGATTTTGAAGTCGAATATACTTAAAATTATAGTACCTATAAATATAAAATCATACAATACTATCAATTTTTAATTTTAGAATTTTACTTAGGTACTTTGTTTTTAACCGAGCTTATAACGTTCTAATTCAACAAACCATACACATTTTTTTGGCCACATTCATAACAAAAAATCTGACGTGGCCATCACACAACCTTCCGCCATATCTAGACATTAAACAGAAATGTATACGTACAATCCGGTGCCCATTTAAAATATACAAATAAAAATCTAAAATATTCAAACACAGACATTTGCATCACCTGAATAAAAAGATTCATTCACAGGAAAACTCTGCTGTGTTGAAGCCATCCTCCGTTCAATTACTACATTTAATATCTTACTTAGGACTTATATAGCGCTAGTATGCCAACTTGTCACCCGTCTCACCTGTCAATATTTTTTACGCAGAAACAAAAATCAACCGATCATGGATTACAAGATATCAACGTTTTAATGGATAAATTTATTTTTTAAATTTTACTGCAGTTCTTTAATGCTACCAGATAAAGACAATTTTTTTATAACGTAAGTTGCAAATAACTTCGCCTCTTATTCTTATTACAAATAAATATTATATTTATCAAAATTTATATAAATTTTTGACAATTATCTTGTTCAATCTTCAAAAAATATCACTTCCGGTGAAGATATTTGTACCAAAATCTGATGTGCTCTTCCTATTCGTATACAATTGTAAAATACCAAATATCAAATTTTTTGGGTAATTCGTATTTGAGTTATGCGACATCCGGCATCGGCCCGGACCACACACATACACACACACACACACACACGCACACACATACACACATACATACAGACATCATCGAGAAACTATCAAAAATGAGTTGTAAGGACCCTAATTCGTGCTCATCCACTTAAAACTCACAACCCGATTTTTTGCATGATTCCAATACCTTCCTTTACAGGTAAGCGGAAGGTAAAAAAGTTTAAATCATGACTAATTTGAGAGTAATTTTTTACTTCCGTTGTCGTTTCTACGCAAAATGATAAGTAATGATAATAATAATAATATTATTTATGTTAGAACAAAACATTTTAAATTCAAATCCTTTAAGAAGTTATCAATGATATACATGGTTTTATAAATAGTTTTCATATTATGATTTGATGATATACATACCAACATGGTTTTATCAATAGTTATATCCTGATAACCGATTACTATTAAATTAATCTTATGACTTTCAGATTATTTTGAAATAGTTTGTTTCCAATTTTCCTCAGGATATTATTTTAAAAAGAGTACAAATTATTCACTATTATTTTTGTTCATTTGTCACTTGCACCTTATTTAATTCAGTATAATAATAATAAATTCGAGTGGCAATATTTCTTTATTTTATAACGAAATAAGTGACCGAATGATTTATCATATTATGTTATTTTTATTGCAAAAATTATAATTTTAGAACAATGCACATAATAGAAAATTGAATAAAGTTGCAATACTATGTAGAATTGTAAGAGTTAGCCTTATGAATCCATAGATATGGCTAACCTTTACAATTCTACATAATAAAAGATTTTTTGATCCAATATAACCTAAAAATTGCAATACAATTATTACGTAACAGTGCGAAGGAACCCCCTCCCCTTTTACATTTCGTCACAAATCTACGACCCTCTCGGCCCCCAAAATGCATTATTTGAATGACCTCTTAGCATTCACAATTTTTTGAATAACATTCTTAATTTAAAATTATTGCATTTGAATTTATTTTTATAGCATTTAAATAGCACCATTTCAAAACACAAGATAAAATATCAAGGCATCAATTTTGGTAGAATTTAACCAGTCCTAACTTTTATGAAAATATTCCTAATGTAACAGTATGTTGATTTTATGATCCCCAGGTACAATTTCCTCAAATTTCCGTGATATTCTAGTCGAGAAGTGACATTTTTATAATGCAATTGGCCCAGATGACATTATTACAACTGAACGTATTAAAAATTCCATTTCCGCTGCACTTTGTGCAAACAGAATGGAGCTGACACTGTTCTAAAATAGTTTTGCATGCAAAGTAGGCTTTTTAAAATAGCGTCTGTGTGAATAAGCCCGGCTTAATTCGGAAAATAAACAATTGGATTCCGGGCTCTGTCTGCCGCGAGCGTTGCTTAATCAAATCTGGAACTTGAACTCTCATACGCTGTTGCAAAGAAGAGAGACAAATGAGTGCTCTGCACTAGACTAGGAGACAAACATTTTCAATGGATATTTCACAAGTAAAAGAAGCCGGATCTAAAAATATTTACCATTAATATTGTGTGCTTGCAAACTTGTACATCAAAAATTTACTCCAATATAAATATTCTAGACAGTTAGTTATAGTCAGTGTCAGGCGGTATAGAAGCAGTAGGTATATTTACTTACATTAATAAAATATAAAAGGAATAAAAAGAGGATCTATAAAAATGTACAGTATATGAAATTTTTTGACTTACATTTGAATTATGTTTTTTTAAGACATGGGCAAATGCCATGGGCTCCTGCTTTGCTTAACATTATTTTTATTTCATTTGCAGAAATGCATAAATTAGTTATTTATGTAACAAGTACACAAAATAGAGTTTTAGAAGTCGAATCTATTTACAGATGAGGCGCAAGCCGTGTCTTTAAATTAAGTGAGCCCTCTAAAACTCAATTTGTGTACGTGTTACATACAAAAAAAATTGTATATGCTCCAAATTGGTTTAGTAACTATTCTTAAATACAACTTTAAAATAAAATTTTGAAAAACATCGAAAATCAGTGAAAATAATCCTATAAAATGTAAATAACAGCAAGCTCATTGCCTAGGTTACGTTATTTTATAGGACTGAATCCCCTAAAATAATATTTTGCGAAGTCAAAACGATACGCTAAGTAGTAACGATTTTAGAGAGCACTAAAAATATTTTTATTCAACTCTTAATAAAAGCATCATAACTGTGGTGATTTTAAATAAGCCAAAGTAAAAGTTTGTCCACTTTTGGCTTTGATCAAAATTGATTGTTACCGCATATACCTAGTAACGATGTTTTGGGTTGAAACTTAATATTTTTTAAATATTTACGTCGTTATTAAGAGGTGTTGAACAAAACGTTATACTTCACACGTGGGCAAAAAGGACTGACCCACTCGAGAAAATATCTCATTCAGTCTTCGGCCTCGTGATTGAATAAGGTAAAGGATTAATCATTTTATTATGATGTTAGTCAGTATTAAAGACCTGAGTACAACTTATTATTTCGAAGAATAAGTTCGCACACGATCGCATATATTATTAATTTATTTCTGGCTCTAATTGTAATGTCAATAGCGCAGATATAGCCAAAAATTATCAAAACTATTCTAATTCTGCTGTAAAAATATGTGGCGGTAAGATAGTAATGTTTTTTAAGATTTAAAAAGCGTCATTATTTGTCCCAATAATTTAAATTATAGTCGAAACAGTTGTGGAAAATACATATTTTTTGTTTAGAACCAGTGTTTTGCAAATGTCTGCCTATTTAAAAATTCTTTAAATAAAATAAAAATTTGTCAAGTTCTAAAGATTCTTCTTCTAATATGAATGAACCCACTTCACAAAACAAAATCCCCAAAACATTTCAAGAATGTGAACATCCCCGCTTGTTACTTGCTATATTTGCCCATTAACATCCTAATAATATCTTTGCGATTGAATGTCCGCCCTTGGTAACATTATCTATGTTACATCCAAATCTTGTAATTTGGTATTAATATCACAATTATGCATCCCATGTAATTCTCTGAGATGTTTGTATTGAGTATGTAATTTTTGATCGTACTCAGGATGTGGCTAGGATAGACTAACGAAAGATCACTTAAAGTACAAGAATAAGGTATTTAAACATCCCATGGACGATTAATGTCAAGTGGGAAGAAAGTGAAATTGAAAAATATATCAGTATTTAATATTTTTAAAGACGTCACATTAATATATCAACTTGACGTCGATTGACACAGCTGCTCGCTAAAACGTCGTCAAGACGGTCAGAGACGAACTTTATGACGTCGATACAACATTGTTTTCTGGTATTTGATGTTACTTTTGTAGTTAGGTTATCAATTTTCAATAGGCAATACAAGACAGCACATATTGGAAACCAAATATCAAATACAAAGTGCTCAAAACAAGATTAATATTCCAGAAAAATATTAACCTCAAACAACTAATGGCGTTTACTTCTAATATCGAATTATAAATCCATTATCTCCAAACACATTCCTCCAGAACTTTTTAACTGTGTTCTGCTGATGCTCAACTCAGTGAAATTATGTGTTTACCTAGGTTATCAATTTTCAATAATGGACCCATACAAGACGACCATTACAGATTGGAAACCAAATATCAAATACAAAGTGCTAAAAACAGGATTAACATTCCAGAAAAAATTATCCCCAAACAACTAATAGCGTTTCTTTCTAATATCGAATTATAAATCCATTATCTCCAAACACATCCTCCAAAACTTTTTAACTGTGTTTTCTCCTGATCAGTGAAATTATGTGTTTACCTATCGCTGATTAGCCTTCCTGAGTTCCCGTCGTTGATCTGTGATCAAGCGAATGGTCAGGCTCTCAGTGGATGGTTAACTCCGCCGTTACCACAGATTTATTTCCCCACATAATCTGCTAAATCGCACATTACTTGAATTCGCCCTGGGTAGCGGCTCAATAAAATAATGCCAATAAATTCCACACGACAAAGAGGTGCAAGAAGCACGAGATGCAAGGGCGGCAAATTGACCTACGGTGGTCTGACTAATCGAAAGGGAGAAATAAGGAGTTTTACAAGGGCAGGATAGGGATTGAGGGGAGTTTAGTGGTGTTATTAGTGTTATGATGCTGTTATAGCATGACTTTGTCCATACGAACAATATATGTAATCATTCCACAAAAATACTGTTAACAATAAAGATAATGCCAAATAAATTTAGTTTAATGAGTAATATAAAACTGTCAATTGCATTAATTTCAACTGTGACAGTGGTTTGATTATTATACAGGGTGTCTCTGTACTTCGGAAAAAAATTAAAGGGTATAATACTATAAGACGTACTGATCATGGAACAAAAAGAATTTTTTTAAAATTCGCAAAATAATTTGCATGGTATTTAAAGGAAACATTTTGTTAGCCACTGGTTGATAGCTATTTTTAATGATTTTATTTAAATCTACTAATAATACAAGTAGTAATTGTTTACACAACGCCAAATAAATGTCTGATGTTGTGTAATTAAAAATTATGTTTCTTTTTAAAAAGTACGCTGTTTCAGTAGTTCTAAAAATGTTCATTTCAAGTAAACCACCCTTAAGTTTGCGAATTTAAAAAAAATTCTTTTTGTTCCATGATCAGTTACTTCTTACAGTATATACCCTTTTTTCCCGAGGTACAGAGACACCCTGTATATAACGTATCTACAATCTACATATACTTTCATACATCAAGTTTCTTATAAATTATATATAAGTTATATATGTTCAATTTGTTTTAAGGTAGTAAATCCATGGGTGGTCACAACCCAAAATATGACTCAAATTAATAAAAGTACAACATTCATTACAAGTTGTAGAATTTGGATAAAAATTAAAATTCATGCTCGTAGGTATCCGTTGAAATAACGAAGATAATTGAATTTAAAGTTGACACTAAATGGAGGTTAGCAGTAGTTTGACTAAACGATTAGAAAATATTATATCATAACAACCTAACAAATGTTTGGAAAACGAGTACGTTATTCTTTAATATCTGAGATATTTATTAATAAAGTAAAAGCTTGTGTGACCGCAATGATTATTGTGAAATCGCACTTAAAAGGTTCAAATTTCAACAAAAATTATAGCTTTAACGTTGTACTACTGCATTTCAGTGTAAATTTTAAATTCAATTATCCTTTTTATTTCAATGGATACCTATTATTTGAAATTCATATCAAAATCCATGAGTGCTTGTGCAATCTTTATCTATGCAAACATATTTGATATCATATTCTTAACTGAGTACTGTTCTTCTGCGAAATTAATTTCAGGAGAAACTAAGTCAAATTCCTTCAGCAGTAAAAAAAATTACTATAAAAAGTGTAGCCCACTTTAATTTTTTAATTTCTCACCCATGGCCCACCTAAAAAATTTTAGTTACGTCCCTGATGTTATTCCTGACCATACTTATTACTATATTCATCAAATTTTTTGATTAACTATAAATTATAGCTATAAATTAAATAGCAGAAGAAATTGGTAATAATTCAACTTTTATGGGTTATGTTACTCTATTCTGAAAATTACAACATTTTACGTATGCACGTTTGACAGATTTATTTATCTACATTCAACAAAACCTCAAACTGCTCCACTTTCCATACTCTTCTTCTTCCGTTCCTTCACGCACAATCTGTCAGTGGTGTCCAGCCACGTCTGTAACGTGACGCCGAGCGTGATGTACGCCACGTCACGCCGCGTCACGTTCCTCACGCTCCCCGTCACGTCCGCAAGAGCAACACGGCGACGCGACGTCCGTCGAGAAAAACGCCAAGAAAACGCGAGAAACTGTGAAAGATGTGGGTAGATATACAGAGGGTGCGGTGGTTATTTGGGTTATTTGAATGGCGATGGACGGTTGAAGTTGTTAGGAAGACGGAGGAAAATGGACCACATAGTGAGGGATGTGTCAATGTGTCTGGAAATGTTTTATACCTCAGGTTTGGTTGCATCTTTGGTCTCTAAATATTTCTTACGATTGTGCTTCCTTTTTGAATTTGTTTATTATGACCAATTTGTGGCAGAAAACACTCAAAACATTGATTCCGCACGCTCGACGCACGCTATTCTATACCGTTTATTGTTTTGCTAAACATAAAAATATCAAATAATTTATGTTTGAGGTAAAATAGTTATTTACAAACCAAATGCGGGAAGATTTTGATCCCGCATGAACGGTTTTTTTGAAACACGTGCGGAGCGAGGGTTTCATTTACGCGAATGCTGGGATGGTGTCTCCCGCAAGAGGTTTGTACAATGTTTTCTGTAACGAATAAAACTATAATCAAATACATTCAAGTTGTAGTTGTAGTCTGGTCATTAAATTTGAGGTTACGATGCTTTTTGTACTAACTACTACCGACAGATGGTGCGCTGCACACAAGTTTTATTTTTAAATATTGGCGGTTTTCGGTGATCTTCACTAATTATAATTCCCGGAAGTAACACTTTATAAACTAAATTTTTTATTTTTAAGATGATTTTACTCCGAAATGTCTAGAAAAGCCAGTGTTCTTTGCATTTTTCCTGATTGACTGTACTGGGAAATTTACATTTCCGATTTTCAATTGCGTGTGTAATATGTCATTTCCTAGGTGATGAGTATAAAAAATAATTTTGGTACCCATATTTGTAAAAAGAACTGCAATATTTGTGAAATAGAGTGTTTTCGCACGCCACTGTACAGCTTTTATTAATACGTGAATTGACTTCAAATTTTAATATGTTGTCAACAAAGCTTGGATCTGCGAAATAACCGATCGAATTTTTGTGTTAAAAAAATAGCAAAAATTGTCAAAATTAAAATTAACATACATATTTCAATTTTAAAGCAAAATTTTAAAATTCTGCCATTTTGTAGACTTTTATCATCAACAATATTTTTAGATTATTATATTTAACAAAACAATAAACGCTGTGGAGTGGCGCGCGAAGTCCATGTTTTTGGATAAAAATTAAATCGCAAATGTCTACTACATGATGTCTTATTTAACAAAATTAAATTATTTTTTAAAGCATTAAGTACATAATTTAAAACCACTGTTTTAATAAGTATTTTTCATATTTATAACAAAATTAAATTGACAATAATAATACAAATAATATCCTGTGCTCAGGTAATTAAATTATGTGAAACCTGTGCACTAAAAATGTATACAATGTTAAACTAAGTGCAATTGAATTTTTATCCTGAAGTTGTGGTACCCCATGTATAATATTTTTATTATGTTAGAACTTTTTCTTTGATCAATTATTTATGATCCAGCTGTTAGGGGATGAATATTTTTATTTATTTTATTTACTTTCATTGTCCTTGTTATAACCACCAGCCAATTTTGAGGCCACAAAAGTTCCACACGTTCTTCATTGTGCTTCTGTTGCTTGTGTGTCGCATGTGTAGGTCTTCTATGTGTCCATGTGTAAACAGGGCTTAAAGTGCATGCTTCTACATATATAATTTTAATTCTATGCTTGCCATTTAGCGACGGTTCAAGCTACAGGTTGACTCCCTGTATAATTGAAACTATAAATAAGTAAAAATGAAAATTGCAATACCTTATAGACAGATCTGTTAACAAAATAAAAGTCTGTTTATCTCCAAAAACAATGCAGTCCGGGCCTGGCAGCTGTCAGCACGCCCCATCCGTCTCCATTTGGCAAATTGATATCGACTGTTCGCCGAGGCCGTCGGCATTTATTAATGGTCTGTTTTATTGAGATATCAGTTTCGTTCCAAAAGCGATATTGCATTGTTGCATCACCGCACCGCAACACCACTCTTCGGTTCACATACACACCCTGTCTGTCTAACTGGAAAACGAAAACCTACATACATTTATTTTAAATCGCGCACTTCATATTAGCCTGGAAGTGTTGTAAGCGTAAAAAACTATGGGCTGAAAAGTGTATAAATGCAAAGAGAATTAATAATTTAATTTAATTTCGATTCACATACACACCCTGTCTGTCTAAATGGAAAACGAAAACCTACATACATTTATTTTAAATCGCGCACTTCATATTAGCCTGGAAGTGTTGTAAGCGTAAAAAACTATGGGCTGAAAAGTGTATAAATGCAAAGAGAATTAATAATTTAATTTAATTTCGATTCACATACACACCCTGTCTGTCTAAATGGAAAACGAAAACCTACATACATTTATTTTAAATCGCGCAGTTCATATTAGCCTGGAAGTGTAAAAAACTATGGGCTGAAAACAGGCGCGGATACAAGTGGGGGGGATAACGGGGTAATTACCCCCCCCCCCCAAGAATCCTAAAGTTAGATCTTAAAATCGAATACTATTCCAATTTCTACTTAAGTTAATACTATTTTAACTTACGTGGAAGTAAAATTAAGTTTTAATTTATTTTTACACATAAAAAAGAGTGTTTTTCAACTCCGAAATTTCATATAAAGGCATTTGACCTTGAACTAAAAAAAATTTCACCTGCGGCGCTATTTTGACATTCCATTTTTCAAAATTACCCCCCTAAGAACATCACCTGGATCCGCCCTTGGCTGAAAAGTGTATAAATGCAAAGAGAATTAATAATTTAATTTAATTTCGATTCACATACACACCCTGTCTGTTTAAATGGAAAACGAAAACCTACATACATTTATTTTAAATCGCGCACTTCATATATTAGCCTAGAAGTGTTGTGTAAGCGTAAAAAACTATGGGCTGAAAAGTATATAAATGCAAAGGGGTTTAATTGGCAAAGGGTTACATTGTAATTGTATGCTTTTTTAACGTTTTATATAGGGTCTTTCATTAAGAGTGATAGGATTTTATCGGGATTTTAATTTTAAATAAAACGTCAACGGTTTGACATATCAATTTAGTTTTTGCTTTATTTGGAAGCTTGTACAATGCAGTTATGTTCAGAACAAGATATCGTTCAAATGTCCACCACGGCTTTGTTGACACTGATCACAAGATCGCTCCAATTGGCCGAATTTGGCTCATCCGCAACACTGGTCGCTACAGCTGTGACATTCTCTTCACTTCGAACATTTCGTTGTCTTCTTGGTGGCTTATTGTCTTAGTAATGTTAACTCAAACTTTATCACAGTGCGTCTTATAGCCTGCGCAGAGTAACGGTGACGGCGACCCAATTCTAGGGTGAATAAACGTTGAGCACCCACAACTGAGCTCGAATTTTGGAAATATTTTTTTATTATTTCCAACCGGTCTAGATGCGTCAAACGCTGCATCATGAAACTGCACACTATACTAAATAATTTGACACCTAGAAGTAAATAAAATATATATATATATATATATATATATATATATATATATATATATATATATATATATATATATATATATATATATATATATATATATATATATATATCAGAAACCGAGAAATCTTTATTGAAAAAACTATCACTCCTTTTGAAAGACTCTATATATACGAGTATATAATACAAACGCCTCTCCTAAAAATGTGCAGTGTGTTCTAGAGTAACGTGAAATAGTTAATTAAATTAGAAGTAGTTTTTTGCAGCAAGGGCTGCAACTACTTGATATCTGCAAAAATACTTTCAGCTAGAAGTATATACAACAATCTTTCTACGATTAATCGATTTTTATTAGCTATCAACAGTAATTTTGTATATCGACGCTTCTCTGACAAAAAGACGTAAGCGCCAAAATTGTGAAAATGAGATTTTTGTGCAGTATTATAGTTTGGCGTAAGCCCCATGTACTGGAATTGTCAGCTTAACCGACAAAAATTTAGGTTTTGAATTATTTCAATTTTAAATTTGCGTAAGCGACATCTACTTATAGCGCAAGTTCAAACTTGATCATCGGCTTATAATGTCTTCAGCGTAACCACCAGTGTGGCGTGTTAAGTTGACGGTCAGTTTGTGCGGGTAAATCTAGTTATAGAGGTGATTTTTTTTTTAGATATTTACATTAGTTATGTTTAATGTGTTCCACTATAAATAGTTATGAATAATTACTTAAATAACGTAATACACAGTGTTAAATTTTATGCCGCTTACGTCTTTTTAAAGTAACTGAGTTGTAAATGCTTAAGCGACATGTCTTATGGACAAGACAATGTTAAATTAATTTTGAAATATCGCTGTTTAATATAAATAATGCTCAAATTATTTAATATGAAACAGAAAAACGTTTGCTAAAGATTTTATTAATAAAAATTAACTTGTCATATTACTTATACATAATTAAATAATAATCAATGAAATATTGTTTAGAATTGGCGGTTACGTCGCGTGTACTATTTACAGATTAAAAATGAACAGAACGCTAAAAACGTCTTCCTCTGTTCAAGATGTTTTGTCTGAGACGTATATAGATGACGACAATTTTTTTATATTATTTGTTTATTTAATTTCAGAATTTTTTTATAAAACGCAATATGTTATTAATTTTACATAGAATGTAACATATATTTTTGTTATAAATGAAAATGAAATTTTTATTTTTAATAAAGTTTTTGAAATACCTAATATAACACAAAATTTATTTATTGCTTATCTGCCAAAAAATACGTCGCACGCAAAATAACTAAAAGACGTAAGTACCGCTTAAGCACCAACATGATCAGGTTTGAATAAATCAAAAAGACTTATGTACATAAACATCAAGACGTAAGCAACATTTCACTACATAAGAAATGCTTAAACGCCATTTTTATGAATATTATCAAAACTGTGTTATGTACACTAAAATTATTATAACATACATTCACCTAATGTATTTTAAAAAAATTTAAAATCATTGAATTTTGAATTTTCATTATAATAACACAAAAAAACAGTTTTTTTCGTCTCCTGCAAAATGTGTCAAAAGTCGCTTACGTCTTTTTGTCAGAGAAGCGTCGATATGCAGTGTATTCCAGTGTATCGTTGGCATAGACATTCGAAGAAAGTTTACCGTTGGTCATCACTGGTCATCACTCAAGAGAGTGAATGTTAGTTTTTTTTTCCGAATTCCTAGAATACTCTCAATTTAAGCTTGAAATCCTAGCTATGCAATGTTATTTTGAAGTTGAAAAATACTGTAAAAGTGTTTTTGTTGCCTGAGTATACTGCCACTTTATTAATGGTTTTTAAAACATTTAATAGAGAAAGATTGGATCTACAGATGTGTGTTTTTAAAATTTTAAAAACAAATTTCTGTACTCGGTGTAAAGTTTGCATAAATTGGAAATTTTTATGAATTTCTCGGCATTTTTATAATCATGTACAATTTTTGGATTAAAATTTTAAAAAGGCACAACTATTAATTCATCCTATAAGTATATAATCCTTGCTGGAATGAAATTTTACCATTCTTGTACTGGACACAAAATACTCGCTACGTTAGTATATTTTATGCTGGATTTTAGGAGGTAGACGGGCCTTTTAACAGCACTCGTAATCATTTGAGAGAGTAATAATTGCCATGTTGAATTCGAGTAGAATACAATACTTTATTCATGCCTATTAAATAATTCCTCGAATAATTCATTCATTTTAAGAAATCAATTTGCACTGACAGCAGCTGTCAAAAATCTTTTAGGTAGGTATTTTTGTTTGTCTACGTTACCAAGCATCGGACTATTATATTTGAATATGCTTTAATACAAGAAGTTTTATAGGTCTTTGGGCCAAATAAAGAATTATTAAAAACTCATTAGTAAGTAATGAAGCATATTACTCACATCAAAATATTGTATAATGAATATATTATTCAATAGTCGTGGATATCTGTGATATCAACTGTGGTTCTGACAACATTTCAGTCGAGCTAAAAAAAACTACATGAAGTGTACACCATACGGAAGATGATTATGCAGTTAGACTGGAATCGAACCTGAGTTGTCAGAACCATAGTCGGTCACGGTGCGTACTAGATATCCACTCCATTTTAAAACGAAGTCTTAAACTAGTGCCCAACGGTTAAGAATAATTATTAGGTTTACCGACTGGCCACGTTTTTCATTGGCAACCCCGGTCAGAAGTTGTAATTAATTCATAGGTGTTTCTAGGGTTTCTAGGTGTCTCTGCTGGTCACTACCGATACTTTATTCTGTCACTTGCTGTCAATGAATAGTATTTTTGAAATGTAATAATTTGTGCGTTATATAGTGATATAGAAATATATGTAAAATATAAAGTACACGTAAGCTTACTAATTATTTCAATTAAAAGATAATAGGTAAAAAATATTGCTGTGAAATAATGAAAATTGTTTCAAAAAAACTGTCAATGTAGATATAGGTTATTTTAATTTTAGGAGAAATTAGTAAAAATCTATATTTTTTATAAACTAAATAATAACGAGCCTGTGCTCATTATATTGTGAAATTTTTTATTTATAACGACGATTGTCCTCGTAGAAAATGGAGGATTTTCAAATACGTTTTGTCATAATATTTTCGATCCAAACGTAAATTAAGGAACATAGCCGCTTAGATATATTTAAATTACAATTTTAGTTACCTACTATATTGATAGCATTAAAGTGTATTTTTACATTTAAATCAGTGTCAATATTGTATCTCTGATATAGCCAGAGATATTTAGATCCATTACACATTATGACCGCTAGAAAAGGTCATGTTGTTAAATCTAATTATTCTTTAACCGTGTTACTACCTTACATACCAACCACTCTATTTTGCTTTGACTTTTCTATACAAAATACCTTAATATTGTCAATGATTGATTTAAAACCAAATTCAAAAGCACGCTATAAAATTAGTAACAATTAATCCTTCAACTGTTGGCAGCAGTATATTTATGTCAGTTTCAGTCATTGTAAAGTGCCCACTGCTCATGCTCGACGTTTAATAAAATATTCACGTGTGATTGTTGTGAAGGAAAATTGATTGATTTAGTTTTCAAACAAGTGCTTTTATCCGTTCGAAAGCTTTGTAATTATCGTGTTTGTAAAATACACAGCAACTGATTCAAAGCATGCCATTTAGCTACGGAACTTTGACATGGTTTGTTAAAGTCGACCAAAATAACAATATTATTTTGAGGGCGAATCTGATTTACTTTATAAACAAATATTATGTAAATTCTGCTTCTGCAATCTACAAAAATGGTGATTTTTTTTTCGCAGGAAAAGGAAATACAATTAAAATGCAAATAAAAATGATGCTGTGTCGTATTAAAAATGTGATTTTATGCATAAATTGGTATGTAGAAAATTGAAAGTTTTATATTGGCAATCAAATTTAAATGCGAAGTAATATTTGACACGTTGAGTGCCAAGAAAAATTTTAAAATTTTCATCACAGGCCATTACCAGTGTTGTAACTTATCTAGATAATTTTATCTAGATAAATCATCTAGATAATATGTTTTTATCTGTTATCATATCTAGATAATTTTTTCCTACTTATCTATTATCTTATCTAGATAAAATTACAAATTATTGTAGCAAGATGACTTGCATATGCTACGCTCTGTATTTTTGTTATCTTAAGTTATTTTTAGATACAAAAGTTCAGAAGTCATCTGCATCCCCCTGCACCCTTTACGCCACCAGTTCCATAGATTTTTGGGCGTCTGAGAGAGTTCTTCGACAGCAGAGCTCGAGATAAGTCCAAGATGTAGCACGTTGCTACGGACATTACGCTTTTGAGCGTAATTTTAAGTAATATTTTTAATATAAATTCATATATGTTTTATAAGTCATAAGTTTATTAGGTACTTTATATTCGTGTTATATGCGGAGTTTTTGTGTTTAATTAAATATATTTTTAAGTAAAGTGCTCTTTAGTTCTTCTATGTCATGATTAATGTCGCTCCCTCAATTCATCCCTTCCTAATTCGACCACGACTGGTTATCCCTTTCCCTTAAGTAAAATCCCTTATTTTTTTAATCCTATACCCCTATTTCACTCCTGTTTTGCTACATTATCTTTATTTATTTTTTAATTATCATTTAGATAATAATTTTAGAAAAATTATAACCAACTTTTTGCGATTGTAAATTTTATCGAATTCAAATGTAATCAAACTTATACTTCATAACATCTCCCTTTTCTTTATATTATCTATAAATTATCTAATAATTATCTAGATAATAATTATTTATCTTTTATCAAGATAATTTTTTCAATGGTTATCTATTATCTAATCTAGATAAATAAAAATTAAGTTATCTTTATCTATATAAAATATATTGTTATCTATTACAACACTGGCCATTACCAGATCAGTATCATACCTTCCAAATTAGGTAGGTACAGCATTTTCTAATACCAAGTTTTACTAATAACATCTCTAAGCTGATTTAAAATTTTATGTTAATTTACTTCTTTCAAGAATTTAATTTTAATGTTTTTTGCACATTTATTACGATTTTAATAACAAATGTTCAATTTGTCGACCTTCTTCGGTCTCGCAATGACCCAAACGCTTTAGTGATCCCCAAATTTTCAATTTTTGTTCTTCACTCGTTCAAAACTTATCGGGGCTTTTGGGAAACCGTGTATAAATATGTCTGATTTTTTACTGAAGAATAAAAATGTGAAGAAGTTTATTTTTAGCAAAATTATTTTTTTAATCTTATCATAAACTGTTATTACGTTTTAATATGCAACATTTATTGATAATTATGAACAACATAATACGTCAGTTACCTACGTATAATACTTAAAATTCATTAGTTACGGACTTAATACGTTAGATACAACCATAATATAATCAAAACCTTCCACAAATTGTTGATTTGTTTTAACATCGCTGTCGTTGATGATACGATTAAGCTTTGCATATAACGAGAATATATGCGATTTAATCCCCCTTGGATGTTCAAAGAGACTCGGTTTCACCTCGTCGCTTAGCTACGTCCTCGGTATTATAAATCGCATAATATTCTTGTTATATTAATAGCTATAAGTGATGAATGAAAGACTATATTATATTATATTAAGCTCAGAAACATTTAATATCAACATAAACAATTCTGATAATGTTCATTTTCCGCCAGTAGAAAGAATGATGAAGCACACTTTAAATTTTATTGTAAAGCGTCTGGTAGCTCAAGAGCGGTTAATATTATTTCATAAATTTCATTTTCTGTAAAATACTATGACAAGATAATGCGCAACGAAAGTACAGCGCAGTGTAACAAACTTTGATAAACGCTTCGCTCTCCGTGTCAACCCATCTTCCATGTCATAAAATATTCATAAACAAAAATGACAGACCCAAGTAATGTATAATGTATTTTCCCGCGTTGAATTTAAACCCCAGCACCATGGGCGCCGCCAGAACATTTTCCAAGGGGACGCAAAAGTAAGTTAAAATAATAAGCGAGAATGCTGTCAAACAAAACACACAAAAATTTGTTGTTTGGAATGATTTTGACTGGAATTCTTATTTCAGGAATTAAACTAAATGGGTTATAGTCAGTAGGTATTGCTTTAATTACTTCAATAATTAAGACAATATACGAGGGCGTATTGAAAAGTAAGGTCTCCTATTTTTTTTTCATAGAAAATCAAATTTATTCACAACTTTGCGTACATCGTTGGAAAGGTTGAACATTTAGCTATTTTTCTACAAAGTCAATCGATCAATCATTTTTTGAAACTCATTTAGTTTAATATTTTGTTGTAGACGCCGAAATGTCGAAATGGTACAATTTTGAATTAGGTACTTTAGCTCCGCAAAATCATAGTGAAAAGTACAACTTTAGCTCTTATTTTTTGAACCAATCAGAGCGCCACCTGTTTATTCGATCGCTGACGAGTATTTCCGAATTAGCTCGAATACCAAGCTAGTGTTGTACCAACCAGTAATTACCATTTTTGTTTTGTGCTGACATTTGCAATTTCATAAAAATATAATTATACGAGTACCTATATAAATATTTCGGCTGTACGGGAATTATTTATTATTGCTGAGGATTTGTAGGCTTTTGCCTATTTCTTGTATCATAACAAAATTGATGGCACCTATTTTTGATTTTATCGTTTATATTTTTTATTTTAAGATAAATTTAATTTAGGCTATTTTGTAAAATTTGACAAATTTAGCTTTTTTGTATATTTTTGTCCTTAAATAGCATTTTTATCTTATTTTGAATGTAAATTGGTACATTAATTTTTTTGAGTTGTCGTAGTGTAGTGTAAGTATTTTAAACTGACTTTTGGATATTTCTTTTTACCAAAATTCCAAATAACAAATCCATTATCAAATAGAAACGTAATTATTTTTTTATAAATAAAATATATTATTTGATTGATTTTTTATTGCCTATTTTTTAAAAAATGTGGCCTGTTTTAAATATTTTAAAATTTTTTTTGTGTTTAAAACTCCTCAGCGTATTTATTACTAACGTGGTTGTTTTCTCCGGATAGTGCATCGAAATAGTATATTACATTACAAGTCATGAAAATGTTTAATTGCAGACGAGGAGGCTTGTTTGAAGAATGCGAGGATGCGCAGCATCCGAGCGTTTCTTCAAAGCCTCCGAGTCAAGCAAACACATTTTTATGACGCGTGATGTATTTTATTTTTTTAAATCGGCAATTATAGAAGCTTAAAATTATAGAAAAAATTAGGTTTGCATAAATCATCAGAGCTGTGACAGGAAATGAAGACTTTCATGCCGATTTTGAAAAAAATAATATTCCACATTTGTAATAAATTTTGACAAAAATTCTGCTTCTTATTTCTACCTTAAGCATATCACACTGCCACAAAAAGCAACGAAAAAACAATAAATTCTAATAAAATAATCATTTAATAAATAATCAACAACATAAAAAATAAAAATTTCACAAATTTATCATAATCTTCCTATCTTCCAGATCTTTCAGTGATTTTCTTAAGAAGGGACAACGGCTCCTTCTTGCCCGCTGGCGGCGCCCATGCCCCGGACGGACAAAGCTGTGACGTCACGACGTTGATGTTGGTGTCTTGTCAAGTGAGTATATAAAAAGTTTAAACACAGTTTACTGAGATATTAAAGTTTCGCTTCTCTTTCGAGACAACTTTACAAGATTTCACGTTCAGATTACTGAAGTTTGAAGAAAGGTGCTGTACGGAGACATGAAGCTGCATGCGCTTTGGTCCTTGGATGTTGAATCTGTACCCGAGTTTTAGTTTTGAAAGGATAACATCTAAAGTATTTTGTAAGAGTATTTTATTCCGTCGTCGAACAGAGCTGATTCATTATACTTTCCAACATGCCATTCGGATTCACATTCGTTCTCGCAGCATGAATTCTTTTACATATTATTTCAAGAAGGTTTACCTTCTCACAAATTTAGAGAAAAAACTATCTTTTTAACAATAATTGGTTACCATTGACATTTGACTTATTTAAAAAATATACTTATTTTAGACAGTGTCCAATTTAATAATACTTCCTTATTATCTAGCTCTTATTCATGTTAGCTCAATTATTCTAGAGTGAACTCGGTCCCAAATTCGATCCCAGTAATTATCAAAATACCACTAGATACTAGTGGTTGGATTCCACTATAATAAAATTGACAACTAGGTATCGTATGTATGATTCTGTAATTAAAAGTTTATACTGTTGAGTAGTTTCTATAAAAAAATAATAGAAACTTAGTGTTAAAATAGTATATTAAAAAACAAGTTTTATAAGACAGTACTTTTTCGCACGTGTCCAAATTTAGTAAAACGAACCCTCGGGCGAGTTTACTAAAAGACTACTACTTTTACTATTTGGTGTCTTTTTAATATTAAAATTTAAATTACAATGCCACAATATACACAAATCGATTTAGGGAAATGTATGTGTGTAAAGTTTTATTTGGTGACATTTGTATTGCCATTTATTTAACTGTCACTGTAAAAGTATATAATTACTGAACTATACCAGGTGATAAGTGCAGACATTACTTATAGAAAATAAGAATTTGAATAATTTACTGGTAAATATAATGAAGGATGTGAATATTCAGGAATGAAGTCTGTATTTTTTTATTTAACTAAAAAACGTACGTTTCGACACAGTTTTTTAGTTAATAATAATAAAAACATACATAGACTGCATTCCTGAATATTCACATCCTTCATTATAGAAAATTTTGAACTTATTATTTTCGATTATTAGATTCATTAATTTTATTGCACAAAATCTAATCTAATAAATTTGTCCGTTCTAAGGTTTGACGTTTGACAATTGAAGTAAATGTCATTTGACACTACCAATACCAACCTTCTAAAAAAATATGTTGCGTGTCACAAAGTGAGTCCTGGCGCCATTCAGTTGCGTTTCACTGAGTTAACTTTGTGAACGCCAAATGGAAAAAATATTAATAAAATTAATTTAAAGGAGGAACCAGTGAAAAATTGTACATTAACTTATAAAATATTATTAAGAATTACAATAATTTTGATTTTGAATTTTTTATTTCTGTGACTTTTAGTATATACCTACGTGATAACTGATGTTAAGTTAATTCTCTGATTGACGTCATCGTGACCGGAGTGCTGAAATCCTGTAACATGTGTTTCGTTGTATGTATCTCTATTTGTTAAAACTTTTGTGTTTTTTATTATAGTAGTAATATAATATGACATCATCGCTACCGTCTTTAACGTCAAATAACTCGATAACTATCAATGATAAACAGATTCTGTAAACAACATAAATATTCCAATAATTTATTGTACAAATTTCTGCATAAAAATTAAAAAATGATTTTTATCACAGGTGTGTCCCTTTAAACTCATCACAGACTCCATCCACAACGATCTCATTGCACGTCTGACGTCACTCTGACGTCACTGGCTTCCTCATCAGCATGAGTGAGTAGCGAGTGTGAGAGTCAAAGTCAGACAGAAGTAGTTCTAGCCCAGGCCAGTGAGCGCAGTTGCCGATTATCGACAGGAACAGGACCGTGGCAGTGTTGCCGCGTTGCCAGTTTGATTAGTGGCCGCTGGGAGGCTGAGGCTGGCAACGCGTGGTTCGGACAGAGATGTATTGGGAGGCGGAACCACCCAGCGAGATGAAAGGGAAATTGTTTACTTTGGTTTGAGATGAGAAGAATAATAGGTTTGCTTATAAAGAAGAAGAAAAATATCAATGCAATAATTGTTAACAACAGAAATGATCTTTGGTGCGTTCGTGGTGCTTAATTTGTTTAGTTGCAGTTTTATTTTATGTTCAAGTTAACTTTTCAACATGATTACTCCCAATTATTACAGAAAAATAGACGTTTTAAGTCGAATCCAAATCCAATCACTTGGAATCAATGGTATTATTTTCGGTTACTGCAAACGAAATAGAAACTGCTAGCTTTAAGAATCTAATAACAAAAATCCTACCGATTTATCGGAATATCTACCAAAATCCATAGCTTTCTACGGATCTACCGAAACACCCCTAAAATCTACCGAAATTAAATTATTTGTTATTATTTACCAACAATTAATAATATTAAATGAAAAAAAAGGATTTTGTAACAAGTTGGGAAAATTTTTCACTTGAGTTTTATGTTGGTATTGCAGTTTGGGCCAGCTGCCATCTGCATTCTGCATCTAATTCTAGTTTAGGTTACGTTACATTTTCTTGTTCTTGACCTTGCAACTTGACATCTTGACATATTTGGTTTCATAATAATTGGTACACTTAAAATTAAATTTTTAACACTAAGAACTAATGTTAGGTCTCAAACATTGGTAAAAATACAAATATTATTTTTAAAAAAATACCTACCTACGTTTTTTTGTAAATTTAAAGAAATTTTGAGCTTGTTGATAAAAATTGTGAGAAAATAAAAACAATACGGGTCTTTAGTTTTTCTCTTTTCTTCAAAAATATTTAATAAACAAAACCATGCAAGTAGCCTATAATAGGCACAGGTCTTATATAAACTCGTCAGTTTAATCAATTCCGTAATTATCCACAACATTACTTATACAATTAAAAATGTGACAAAAATCGAATCGAATTTTGTTGACAAAACTAAAATTATGTATTAATCCCGTAAGATATAACAAAATATGAAAATGATGCCAATTCCATCAAGCATACTATGGCATTAAAATAAATGCACGAAATTGTGAATTACCCTGTATATGATCGCCATTAAAGAGTTATAAATTCAATACCAGTTTCCTAACTAAAATAATTTCCTAGCGTATTTCATCACTAAGCAATAGTGAAAGGGCATAGATCTCCCTGCAATCCAATTCCGTTTTAGAACAATTACAACTTGATTGAATTAATGAATATTGTATCGGGTGCGGATGTGGCCGTAGTAGGCCTTGGAACATTTGCACATGCGAACTAACGCCTACGCAGCACGCAGATTTAGCCAAGATAAATTATCTAACAACAGAGGTGTGATGGAGGTTTAGATAATACGAAAATCTACTAATGGTGATGAGGAAGATTGAGTGGTTTCATCAATAAGCGCTTCACTGGATTCGGGAAGGGTTATTTTGAATTAAATTGAAGAATTCAGTATATACTTACTATAAATGTTTAGGAAATTGATTGGATTAGAATTGGTTTCTAATTAATTTAAAACTTTGATTTTAGTTGAGCCAATTTAGGTTTTTATTCTAAATCCTCCAAAACATATCCGATATGAATGAATTTAAAAAAATATATTCTATCTGGGGCACTTAAATTTGAGAAAAATAAATTTCTTAAACGATTTTTCTTGGTATATTATGAGGAAAACTGTTTAATATGAAGTTGTAGAGCACACAATTCTGTATCCTAAGCAATTTTCATGTAAATGTAGTTTTCGAGAATTCGTGAAAATATACTTTGACAGTTATCTCAACACAAAAATTCATTAACAGATTACAATATTGACTTCAATTCAATTTTTAGAACAATATTTTATTAGGAAAATTTGTTTCTAAATATTTTGAAGCTCCTCCAATTACTTAAAGCACAGTTCCACAGTTGAAAGATTTTCTATAGGAGAAAATACTTTTTTTTTCTAAATCTTTTGTTAAATCAATTGTTATTCATAAAGGGATAAAAATACCGACTTCTGGTTTTCAAAATTCATTTTTTTTTTTACGTTTTACTACATGAGCCATTACTTTCCGTTTATTTTTAAAGAAAAGTTTAAGATTTTCTCCAAGAATCATATAGTATATTCTATATTGTGTATCAAGTGTCGAAATAAGCATCTAATTTGCGAGTGTTTCATGCACTATATGACATTCCATTTTGATACATTTATGTTTGATACAAAACGGTATCATATAGCAACAGATAGGAAACATGCATGTTTAAATCATTACGATACGCTCTTGCTGCGTCTTACATTAACATTTCCACATGGCTGTTCTACTGTTTGTAAGATGACATTTTCGAAGAGTGCAGTAAAAGTAGGAAGTGCGAATTTCAGTGGTAGGCGTAGAAATTAGCTATTTAAGATTTGTATCCTATATGAGCGGTTTCATTTACGCGAATGCTGGGATGGTGTCTTCCCGCAAGAGGTTTGTACAACGTTTTATGCAAGTTGTAATTGTAGTCTGATCATTGAGGTTATGATGTTATTTCTACTCAGTACTACCGACAGATGGCGCGCTGCGCACAAGTTTAATTTTTTAATATTGGCGATTTCCAGTAGTCTTGATAATTTTCATTAATTATAATTCTGGGAAGTAACACTTTATAAATTAAATTTTATTATTTTTAAGATGATTTTATTTTGAAATGTCTAGAAAATCCAGTGTTCTTTGCATTTTACCTGATTGACTACACTGGGAAATTGACATTTCCGATTGTCAATTGCGAGCTTAATATGTCATATCCTAGGTGATGAGTACAAAAAGATATTTGTGTCTTATTTAAAAAAATCTGACGTGGGCACCACATGACTTCCTTGTACGCCTTGTGTGTTCATACTTTTCTTAATAACTAAAATGTAGAATAATATAAAAAATTCTTTTAACTTATTATACTAGTATACTCACAAATATATTTTAGTCATTTTATTTAAACTGCAGAAGAAGAAATAAAGCATATTTTACTATTGTCACTGTCATGTCATAATCATTTAAATTTTACGTAGTAACAAATGTTAAACGATCATGGAAATAATAAATTATAAGTATATACTTTAATTATTCTTAAATGATAGAAGATACAGAAAAATTTATAAAATACCAATTGTAGATAATAATCACATAATCTTTCATTTAAAATAAAAAAATTTGTGTTAAATTAAATATTTATCGAAATATTTTTAAAAAGTACTACTTCCGGTTTATAGATTGAAACCAAAAATAGGAGGTGCACAACTAGATGCTATAACAGTCCTAAATACAAAATTTCAACTTTCTACGTCTAACCGTATTTGAGTTATGCGACACACATACGTCCGTACGTACGTACGTACGTACGCACGTACGCACGTACGTACATACGTCACGACGAAACTAGTCATAATGGATTCAGAAAAGGTCAAAACGGATATTTCCATCAAAATCTGAAAACCGAAATTTTTCGCGATTACAATACTTCCTTATTACTCCGTACAAGGAAGTAAAAATTCTACCTCTCCAGAGCGTATTTACATTTTTCTTTTGCGAGGAAGAGGAAGCTTCAATTAATAAAAATAGAAAACAACTGCTGTATCCCCCCTAAACACGCCACTGTACTTCTCATGAAAACGCCATCTAGATAAACTCTTGTTCATCATCTTCCTCATCCTCTTACTATGCACATATTCTCTCATCATCCCGGTTTGATTCCCTCCCTAATGGCGAAGTTTTAATCTATTCCCCGGAGTGACATTAGCGCAGATAGTCCGGCGCGGGATTCCCGGACTAGAGTCCTGTAGGAAGATGACCCTCGCACGTATCGTGCCAGGTAGCAAGGGGGAGGGGAAGGGTCAGCCAAGAGCAACTTTCGCATTAAGGGATGACACCTTTAGAGGGTTGCGAATTTTTGTGGAATTTGTGGAGGTGTATTTAGGGGGACTGTTTTATGAAGGGAAAAGAGTTTTTTGATAAAATAAAATGTACTGCAACGAAATGAAAACCGCCCACCATGAAAACTTGAAAAAACGTGAAATTTGAAACCTCTGTAAATTTGCCTCCGCCACGCAAATCGCTTGATATGATTTTTGTGAAAAAAATTAAAAAATATTTTCAAGTTATTGTTGTCCATAATGGCTGTGTTACACTACGACAAATATTGAACAAGAAATTACGCAAAATTGAACAATATCTTGAGCAATAAATTGCTTTGTTTTTAATGAACTCTGTTTCATGCTGAGACAATTTTACGAGTATATACCTACCTACGTACAATATTTAGTTTGTGATTCTGCGCAGTTCGCATATAATAATAATTTGACTTCCGCGCTTATCTTATTTTTTCTATTATCTATTTTTTTCAGACAATTTACGAAGCAATGCGATATTTCATACAATTTTGCTGTATGATACTACACAATTTAGATTATTTCAAAAATAGAACAATATCTTGTTCAAGATTTAGTGTAATGTAAAACGGGCTTAAGACAAGCAAGAAAATTGAGGACCTTTTTAAATAAGATTGTATTTTTCAGCCTTAATTCAAATAGTTAACTAGTTAACGATAAAATCAAATGGAATTTCATGCTGAAGTACAAAATTATCAAATTTTATTTCTTGTCAGAATTTTTCAACAATGTAATGGAAAGCTTTTTGTCACCAGTTTCCCCCTTAACCTTTATCTCTAGAATATTACAATATCTTCACCCTACATCTCCACTATTCAACTACGACACTACTAACTCCACTTGCTTCTAGGAGTACTCGTACTATAGGGATGTACTCGTACATCAGAATTCGACTTAGGGTCGCCATTGGTAAAAGGGCCGCAGAATTCAGGCCATTGTGTAGGAGTGTGGCTGTACGTACTGAGTGCTGATGCTGATGTAGAGGACTGACCCCTCCTTTAGCCTGAAGGCCAGGGAGGGACTAGGAGGAGGAAAATGGAAAATATTACATAAATCGTAATCCTTGAAGGAATATTTTCATATGAGAAGAGATAGTAGGTACTGTATTGGATTCATAGACATATACAGTTTGATTCATTTTTTTCTGAAAATATTTCATATATATTCACTACAATGAAGACCCTATATTCACCGTTGGGATATGGTAAATGTATGAGAATCCCTTAATAACACTATACTGTTCTTTTTCATCCACTTGACAAAATAAAATCTCCAGAACATTTCAAGAATGTAAACATCCCGGCTTGTTTATCTTGCTACTCGTCTTGCTATTTTTGCCCACTTTCAACCTATTAATATAATAGCGATTGCTAATGTCTGCCCTTAGTACCATTATCTATGTAACATACCAATGTTAGTAATTTGGTAATAATATCCTAATTATACATCCCATGTAATTATCTGATATGTTTGTAGTAGTGAGTACCTAAGTAATTTTTGATCGTATTACTTAAAGTACAAGAATAAGATATTTTTAAACATCTCATGAACGATTACAGCTACATGAAATTTTAAATAAAATTTTACTGAATTATTTTTATGTACAAATTTTTATAGAACTGAATTCAATAAATGGCTCTTATTATTTTAGTGTTATTTTGTAACCATTCAATAGAATATTTGCGTGGTATTAAATAGTGGAAACCAGATACTTGGACCTAGTAGAAATTTGTTATGGTTCATTTTAGCGTACTAAACACACTGAACCATTGATCTACCAGTATCCCTATAAATTATCATGCTCACTACGTAACTACGTAAGGCTGTCACAGCCAAGGATTTTCTAGTGTTGTAGTTTCCTTTCATAAGATTTAAGAATTTCTTCCAGGTATCCAGCTAAGAACTGGATTTGGAAATCCCAAAATAACATTAGCATGACAAGCTTAAGAAAAATGGACCTCTGTGCGAAATAAGAATAACAGAACACTCCTGTCTTATTCCCTTTTCATAGTTTTCCATCTATTTAACCTATAAGTCATGCTAATATTACTTTGGGATTTCCAAATCCAGTTCGTACCTGAGTATATGAAAGAAATCCTCAAAACTTAGGATATCTTACAATTCTTTCCTTATAGCAGGATAAATAAAGGTTACATTTATTTCATAGCAGAAACTTATGAAAGGGAACCACAACCATAAAATAATTTAACGCCAACTTACGTGCTCTTGCCAGAGTATACTTATTTTGTGTAAAGTTGAACTATAGACGTGTCTATGTTACGGTTCATAATGACACGGCCGTAACCTTTAAATGCCTTTGTTCAACTTTGCAGAATACAGAATAAGTAACCGGTTACATCCATTATAAACCAACCTTAAGGTGAAGTCGACGGTGTGGTTACCGACATTTGCAGTTTTGCAAATATTTCAGTTGGAAAACAATACTTTACAAATGTTAACCTGTCCATGTTCAAAAGATGCTCCGAAAGTAAGAAAATCTAATGAATCAGTTGATTTAGCTTTCCAACTGAAATATTTGCAAAACTGCAAATGTCGGTAACCACAGTTAAGTTGGGTAAAAAGGCGTAACAAATAATATTTTCTTCAAATTTCATTGACCACAGCCCAATTATCTCTTATCATCATGGGCATCGGGGCAAGTCCCCCCCTGGCCATGCCTCCTGCCGCGGTCGCAGGAACTCATCCTGCTCCTGCTCCCCCCTCCACCGCGCTTTAATCATGCTTGCCAACTGTTGGGGATTAACGTTCCAGCCCTGAGCTATAGGTTTACATGCTGTAAGCTTGTTGTAGTTTAGAATTAAATGCGAGTTTGTTACAAATGAAATCCCTAGTCAAAATGGACTTTTTACGCTGCGAGAGATACTCCCCATCCTTGTCTAATGCATGTGGGATCTGGAAGAGTTTTTGATTGTTTTTGTCGGATTGGCGTAAGGGGATAAAAGGAAACTTAATTTTTGTAGTAAGTTGTTTATGAGAGATTACGAACGGTGTGATTAAGAGAAAATACACAAGATTAAAAATTGTTATGTGGATAATTATTCAGACACTTGCTTGTTGTGTTCTGTATGTATAGTTCGTCCGCGTTGTGGTACGTCATCAAACATATTCGTCTGGGTTAAAATTTTTAGGTGGGGGAAAATTAATTGACGTCATACAGGTTCTCATCCAGTCATTCATGATGAACAAGAACTATAAAAGTTTATATAAACTTTAAATTAAGAATTATGTAATAAAAAAAATTAAATTGTAATAATTTTTTATGCTATTATCATTATAAATTACCTACCTAAAAATGAATTTGAATTCTGATGGCAATGAGTTAGTTTCATATTTATCAACGAGAACCATTTGTTTTAGATTCACTTCGTGGTACAAACATTCAAGTTTTAAGCCGGGTTTACATTGGAGGAGTAACTGAGACAGTTACTGGTACAAGTAGCGTACTATACTAGTATACTCAACTAAGCGCTAGGCTAGTAGGTGTTTACACCAGAAATACAATTTAGACGACTAGTTATAGTTGTTCTGTAGGTGACAAAATGAATTCTTTTCGTGGTTGTATATCATCTCGTACAAAATGTATTATTAAACGAAATAAAGTAAAGATAACAAAATTTAGTGACATCCCACAAACACTCATGATCACGATATAGTTCTACAAACTTTATTGTCTCCGTTTAATACCATTTTTTCAGTTTAATGAAGTAAAAATATCGAATTTAACTATAAAACAATTATCTTTAAAATGAGACGTCAAAACACACTAGTATATCCCTAATCACCAGTGACTGTTTACATTGGTATAGTGCAGAGATGAGTGTAGTGGATAATGCAGAATGTATGTGGAAGGGGAAGGCTAGTAGGTGAGTAGCTAACCCGGGAGGTTAGTTACTTCACTACCCCAACAACTTGTACTAGTACTAGTACTGGTACTAGCTTCTGTTGGATACATTGGATGAGTAGCGGTCTGGCGAGCTAATAGTACTAGTAACTAACACATTTACACGACCAATGTAAACCCGCCTTCAAGCTAGTGCAGTTGAATTAAGACACGAAACACATTCATTATTTAACGATACAGGTTAAAAACAGATATTACATAGAGACGTATATGAATTATTTAAAACTGATTCATAGCTTTTTTAATTAATGCGTTTTTAATTAATTTATCTACGATTAGTAAATTATACACATAAAGTTGACACTACTAGGTCTGGCTTAGAATAGTCAAGATGTATCTTTTACATTTCAATTTTATGTTGCTTGTGCAATTCTTGAAAATAACTATTTCCTAAAGTTCTTAGAAAAGCTTAAGACTTTATAATTACAGTTGTTGATTTTACTTACAGTGAAAACTGAACTGGAGTGGCAAAAAATTAATAACTACATTTATTCTTGGAAACTACGAGTTTCAATGCAATAAAATAACTATTCATAATCGTCTATTCAGAAAATTCGTAGAATTACTTTGTTGTAAATAGATTTTATATTATCCGTTTTGTGGCCAGTACAAGAAAGGTAAAATTATTGTATTTCAACAAGGATTATATATTTAAAGATCATTAAACAGTTGTGCCTTTTTAAAATTTTAATAAAACAATTGTACATGATTATAAAAATTCCGAAAAAGTCATAAAAGTTTCCAATTTATACAAGCTTTACACCTGATCTCCTGATTTTTTCAAAATTTTGAAAAGGCACATTTGTAGATCCATATTTTCTCTATTAAATGTTTATAAAAACATTACCTTGAAGTCAATAATAAACTGACATTTGGAGGAGATCCACGAAATTTAAATATATGAAACTTGTTTTTGTGGATGTACCTAATTAACTGTAGGTACCTTAATAATTGTATGATTTATGTTTTACATTTTGGGCTTATAATTTCTACGAGAATTGTAGGCTCATTTCCTTTTAGTTTCTTAAAAAACAATTTTCTGTACATTTTCTTTTGGTGGTCCTTCGATCGTGTAGCATAAGTACACGTATAGATTCTCAAGATTATCTAAAAAAAATCTACTTATTTATATCCCTCAGTTTGGTCAAAACACTAAAACTGCATTTTCTCCCCTCCACTATCTCCGTGTACATTAGGCATAATAGCGTCCTTAGCTCTGAAAGGCGTCCTTATACTCGTCCTTGTACAGAATAAAGCCCAGGAGCAGGGGAATGATGTATGCTCTGTATAGTCGCACGCCCGGTGTTCAATGTTGTGCTCATATACTCACAAGAAAGCAGTCATTGTGTATTGATGGGCCACGCGAATTGGTGTTATTTCGCTATACACCGCGAATAGATCAGACGGTGGAGTGTTATCAGAATATGAGAGGAGTGATGTGTGATGGGAATGGAAGAATTGATGGGGGATGTATAATGGTTGGTTATTTTTATAGTAGTGCATTTTGTGTTTTATAAAGTAGCTACACTTAGTGGCGTATTAAACAATATAAGATTAAGGGAAATAAAATATGCATACGAAAGTGTGAATTCACATGTACATGACAGTAGACTTTTGAAACATTGAGTGATGAATATAATTTCCACACTCATTTTGTCCAATGAGTGCGAATTTTTCAAAAAGTACATTTTTCATACCTAAATCAATTTATTTGTTGTAATCTCTGTAATAAGTATTGAAATCGACGATTTTCACTGAATTTGAGATATAATTTTTTTTGCTGAATTAGTAACTGGAAGGTCAAAGCTGTCAAAATATTTTTGACTTCAGAGACAAAAGTTTAGATTTACAATTATTGCTGTAAAATGTCCGACGCGGTATAAATATACTCACTTTCATCATCACTACTGCTTTCTGAATGAAATTTCATTATTTTTATCATAAATCACACCATAAATGCAGCATCACAAAAATGTACTGTCAGTTTTTAAAATATTATTGTTTTCAACTATGAGAACAAGTCTACCTGACTTGTTTTTCTTAAAATTGTGAATATTATATTTCCAATTTTTTTTAAATTTTGAATATTTCCCACTTTCGTAGAAAAAATAGTATGTAACACACTTGCGGAAAGGATCATTGAAAAACTCGTATGATAGGAGAACTCGCTGACGCTCGTGCTCCAACTGTCATACTAGTTTTTCAATGAAGCCCTTTCCACACTTTTATTACAATATAGTATTATTTATTATAGTTTTATTAAATAAAAACAGAACTATGAAAGATTATATAAATTATTTTATGAACAGATAATTATTTCATATGAATATAGCTAATCCTTAAAATATTTATGTTTAAATTTTAATTTGCTGAGCTACCTGAAAATGGACGAAATTAAACCAAGGTTATTCTTCTATCTAGCCCTCTTGGCGCATCCCTTATTACAACCACAAGCCGGTGCCTGACAGCTTTGTGGTTGCCAGATTGATGCATCCCAACGGGGAATAGTGATGAGAGTCAAGCATTGAAAATTTCACGCCTTCAACCGGATTATGAAAATATTTATGCTATGTTTAGTGTTTCTATTTTTATACTACAGGGTTATGGATTGGTTGAGTATTGGAAAAAAAATTCAGAAACTGATCTGATTTATTTTTATTTATTTCTGCAGGCAGCGTAGAAGATAAACAAAATTACTAATGCAAAATTCCTTGTCGAATCTTCAAGGATTTGCAGAAAAACTTTACTGCATTGCTCCACTTCCGAGCATCCAAGCCATCAGGGCGTAAAAAATAAATAAATAAAAATATAAATTTTAAAACCCCTAGCGAAGGAAAAAGTTTCTACTTTTGTGCAGCGTGCACGCTTGAAGATTTGTCCAACAAATAAAAACATCTGAAGTTTTTGTTCTTGCTTCCTCATCGAATTATCGCAGTTCAGTTATTTCAAAACCCGCTGCTTGGCAACGCAGAACTACCGGCCGTCGTATGTCAGCCATCAGCAGCGATATTCGATTGTTTAATGGACGCCAAGACGCCGCCGATGCAACGGACAAAAGACGGCGCAAAAACGAGATGTTCCCAGCGAGAAAAGAGCAATTGTTACAGAACTACTCACTATTTTTACAGAGGTTTTCTAAAACTAACACAAACGTCGAAACTATGATTTCGTAGAACATTATATAAGATCCGAAAGATAATTCGAAAATCTTGCACATGATCCATTATAACCAGAGATCGAAATGAACCGGAACAGACCGAAACGCTGTTCAAGTTAGTTTAATTAACCAAATAACCGTTTCGTCTCGTAAAATTGACCAGTTTTGTCATTCAATTTTTTAAGAATATAAGTATAGTTTAACTATTTGTTAAACTAATGTGCTTTTACAACTATTTTTTTCTCCGATTGAGATAAAAATGCTATTTTATTGACAGTGACAGTCTGTGAAATGTCAATTTTTGTGTCCAGGCAATAAATATTTTAATGCCCAGGCAGTATTTGTTGCTATGGAGAATAAATAAAATTTTGTGAAAATATATACCGAGTGTTTCTTTTCTATGCCTCTGCACGCAACTTTAATAGGTTATATGATTTGATATACTGATTACAGAAAATAAAGATTTTTTCAAAATTCGCAAAAATAAGGGTAGTGAAAATTTATGTGCCACTGGTTTGAAGTCAATTTAACTGTTTATTTCTTAATTATTATATAAAAAGTGACTATTTGTAGATAGTATGATACTATTTATAATTTTATTTTATAAATAATATAATAAATATTATACAGTTAAATGGACGTTCAAACCAATGAAACTAATATTTTCACTACCCTTATTTTTGCGAATTTTGAAAAAATCTTTCTTTTCTGTAATCAGTAATCAAATTATATATCCTATTAAACTTGCGTGCAGAGGTATAGAAACATCCTGTATAAGAAATTTGTTGAAATGAAAAATGTAAAATTCATTCAAAGGCTAAATAAGTAGCCGAAACGTCGACTGTATGAATAAATAACTAAATTACAACAATTGCGACTGGTGTACCCGTTATTCGACCTTCCAACATCTAAATTTCAGCAGTCAAGATTCAATTTATAATAAATCTATTATTTTAGCCAAATTAAACAAATAACTATTTTTTAGAAAAATATTATAAAACATGTCTGAAAAATTGATATTTTCGACAAAGGTAGTATCACTGGTATCTAAGTCATTAAAACCCTTCATAGGCATACGTTTCAGGGAAATTTAATAAAATATATTATGATTTATTATTAATTTTGGGCCAGACTTAAAACATTTTCAAATAATAGTATTTTGTGCACATAGGGAGGGAAGCGTGCTATTACTCCCGCGGGCGAAGCGGCGGTCCGAGCGAGGGCGCCGGCTTCGCTCAAGGGTGTAATAGCTATTACTCCCGCGGGCGAAACGGCGACCCGAGCCGAAGGCGAGCCGCAGGCGAGTCCGAGCGAGGGCGCCGTCTTCGCCCAAGGGAGTAATTGCTATTACTCCCGCGGGCCAAGCGGCGGCCCGAGCGAGGGCGCCGGCGTCGCCCAATGGAGGAATAGCCTTCCCTCCCGTGGGACACACAATATTTTACGTCACGAGGGCCTCGAAATCACCTTTCTTGCAATGTTTTCCTCCCGCCAGTACCGGGAAGAAAACAGTGTTTTCCTCCCCCGAGTGACGTAAAATATTAAAATACTTATACCTAATAATAACAACTCTAATAGTGTGACATTTAATGCGCCAATGCAATAATATGCAAATACGTTAAATTAAAAAAAAAATTCACTACATGAATAACATTTTTGGGCATAATTTGCAGTAGCTAGGTGGTTAAAATGTTCACATTTAAAACTTTTCTGTAACATATAAATAATAACACACCTAACATATAGATTTTTAGTCCAGAGAACGTTTGTGAAGCTTACACAAAATTATTTAGTATTATGTAGGTATTACGAGTAGGTATGTGATATTTAATATAATATTATAAAATAAAATGTCTATAAAAAGTGGATGGCAACAAAGCTTCTGCAGTCTTCTTGCCTGGCTTTGTCACTGGTTTCAGAAATCTCGTGTAATATTCAGAATAATATATTAAGTACATAATGTTACTCGGCGATATAATAAGGGTAGTTTCAGAAATAAATTAACTTTATGAAACAAACAGGGCCATTACACGAAAACGTGCGTACGTACGCCTACAAATTTTCTTGTATACAAGTTTGTATAAAGTGACTGAACTCATTACACCAACATTAACTTATCATTAAAGTTCTCTTTAAAACAACTTTGTGTAGGTACATTAAATTTAATCTAAACAAGATACGAATTGGAAGATTTTTATAGTAACATTAGTCCAGTCAGGAGAGTCAAAAATTGATTGAAACCCAAGACTTAATACCTACATAACCAAGTGAAATGTAAGTAGTTAAGAACATACAGAAACAAAAAAAATTCGCTCCACCTCGGTATGCTCCGCTTCCCAAAAATAATTTCTGTTAAAACTAAAAAAAATTTTGCAACGCATTTTCTTCGAAATCTATCAAAGATTTTGGAAAACGGTTTTGATAGGATGAAAGCTGAGGAAACCAATTTTCTTTTCGGACGTAAAACACACAACCCTCCAAATAGTTGCATGTGATTAGGGATGATTTGGTGAAGATAATCCTCTACGAATTTACAATTTCATTCATAGATATTGAAAATATTGAAAATTCTTTGAACATCTTCTAATACTGAGTTGATTCTTTAAAAAGCAATTTTCTCGGTATAACGGAGTCGAAAATTCAAATAAATGTTATTAGTGCAACTGAAAGTGGAAGCCTTGGCGACGAATAAAATGCAATTTTATCTTTACAAAATGGTGTTCTTTAACAAAGTTATACCACATTTATCTGTAGCGGCGAATTTATTACGTCATTCTCAAAGTAGCTTTAACTATACAGAAAACGGTGCTACTTATGAACAATTTTCAAGGACCATTTTGATAGCAAATTTCCTCAGCTTTATTCATCCTGTTTTGCAAAATATTTGATAGTTTTCGAGGAAAATGCGTTACAAGAAAATTTTGAGTTTCAACTGAAATTTTTTGTTATTAACTACTCGCATGTCAAATTTCACTTGGTTATGTATTAGTCTTCGGTCAAAACCTCTCCTAACTGGACTACATAATGTTAATTTATAATGTATTTGACTTTGACAAAATAGGACTCATGCAACACTTTAAGTCTTAACAAATTGCATATTCCAAACAAAAATATTTGCTCCACAATTCCTTCTCTGAGGTAAGCACAAATGTTATGAAATCTCAAATTACATCCAAGAACTTGTATTTCAATTTAAATGCAACGCAAAAAACAAATTGCAAACTTAATAACCAGAGAGTTAAGAATGTCAAATCTCTTATTCCATTTCTACCTTGAGTAACTACAAATGTCAAAGGAGAAAATATGCTGCATGGTAACAAGAACAAAAAAGTAATGATACTGAAAACACAACCTAAGATGACAATATATTTCCAAGTTGCAGCGAAGAAGAAGAAAAAGAAAGTCTAGATCCGCTCTTGTCTATATTGCTCATTGCAGTTTGAATCCTTTTATTGAAAATGTAAAGTTTCTTTCGAGTTGTTGTTCTTTAGTAGAATATTACGAGAAAATGGAGTTTTTTTTTCGTTTTCTTGCGCGTGGGGCTTATTGTCAAGACTTTGTTTTCAGCGAGATTATTGCATTAGTTCGTCGCATATGTTCATGCTTATTGATACTTTTGAGATTCATATTCTTTCTGATCTATTTAAAAGAGAATAGAGTGCTTGATTATAAATAATAAATAAAATAATGTTAGCTTATACATTAACTGTAAATAAACTGTATTTTTAAATGAAATCACATTTGGTGTACATAAGAGCGCATACAAAAGTTCATATTATTTATAAAATTAGAATTTTTAGGATACTTTTGTAAGTAAATTGATATCTTAAAAGCAATATAACGGTAGGTAGATACTAAAACAGTCTGAAATTATATTTGAAAAGTAATACCTACGCTCAAAATATTTTAATAATATTTTATTGTAGATGTATTTTTGTTATTTGTAATGAAAAAGGTAATCTTCAATTCACCTATTAGGACAACATACTTTGAATTTTATTATGATGACATTATTTATAATAAGATACTTTATAAAGCAAAAAATAAAGTTAATATTACCTATATAAATTAATTTAAAAAAAACTTACTACAATAGTTCATAAATTTGACTACAAATAATGTCAGCTCCGCCGCAGAAATTTAAATTTTTATTAGTAAAATTACGTGAATTAAAGTGAATCCTTTTCTTATAAGATTTTTAGTATGCATTTAAAACAGAATGAACCAAACTCGTACCAAACATTATGACAACTAAGGCTGGTTTTGAAGTTAATGTTATAAATTTAAGAGTAAGAAGTATGACTATTTTTCGTTGTCACTGCCACTGGGTGGAGTAATTATTGGTACATTAGGAATAATTAAATTTTGTTTATTTTACTAGTATTATGTAATTTAAGATGTTGATTACCTACTTCTATTTTTTGTGTTTAATAAAAAAACGATCCAGTGCAGTACTACAGAAAATGCTGCAGGTAAACTATCCTAAATTTTTCGAATTTAAAAAATTCTTTCTGTCTCGTAATCTACACATGTCATACTACATACTACTTATCCTTAAATTTATAACATTAAATACAAACTCATCCTGTATAATGAGTTTTAAAATTACTAGCTCATAATTTTTTTTTAGGTAAATGAGAAATATTTTAATTAAAATGAACAATTTTTATCTGTCAATTACTTGATAATTTGTACTAAGTATATTATGTAAGGTTTTCATGTTGTTATGATTGTATTAAACGTATATAAAGTTATTAACTAATGTATTTATAAATAACCAACGTATTATAAGTAACTAACGTATTATGTTATTTATTATTATCAATAAATGTATCATATTATAACAGTTGATGATACGATAGTATTATAATTTCGTAATGTCTTTGGACATAAAGTAGGCATAATATTATAATAGGTACCTAATAAGTAGTTATTATTGAAAAGTCATAGTACCTATAATCTATGTTTTATGTAACGTTGTACGTATGAGTTTGACTACCTAACTTATAATATAAGAAAGTGATAGAAAAGAATATGTATCAAATTTAAAGTTACAGCCTTTTGTTTACCTCTGTTTTATGGCATTACAAATTCGAAATAATCATCCAGTAAAAATATAGTAAGAAAAACACGGTCGTTCCTCGTGTCTCTTGGCATTTTGAAGCGAGTTTGGAAGAAAGAAAGCGGATGAAGTAAACACGGGACTAAGGCGGGATGTGCCAGTGAAAACATTTGTACAAGAAACGCACAAGTTTTAAGCTTCGTGAAAGAGTTAGTTAAATCCCCGGCAACTGCCAATGTTCCTGTCGGCAAAAACGAACTCTTACGAAGAAAAAATACCACTGCAGTTTGTGGGATGAAATATTGATTGGAGTGATTCTTTCACAGTGCTTGTTCAGTTGTTAGTAGTTACAGTTGAGGTTAATATTTCACCAATTCAATAGATATACCAACAATTAACCAATTTATTCTTACGCGAGCCGAAGAATACTTTTGTCAAGGCATTTGTTTCGACATATTTTTGTATTACTTTAAAAAAAGTTATGTATTCGATAGAGTTTCTCGTGTTTAAATCTAAAATAATGAATAATCAAACAGATAAGAAAAATATATAAAAAATATGTTTCCATGATTATCTGAGAAACTTGATAAATAAAAACGTAGGTAGTTATTTAAGAAACGGATTTTTAAAAGAATGCATATTAATTATGGACCAGAAAAAAACACCCGTATGTAAAATAGTGAAGAGTGAACGTTTATAAAGACGCACATTTTCAGATAGTTACTTACATGGTGCACATGTCAAAATTTCTCTTAATTCTATTAAGAATTAAGAAAGAAACATCAGTCGCCTCTTGTCATTGCTCTCAAAATATTTAATTATTAAATCCTTTTGAGTTGTTTCTATTTTTAATAAAGAGTTATTAATATAATATACACTCGAGGAAAATAAAAACGCACCACTTGGAAATGCACCAAAAATGACACAATTTCAAAGTGCGATATCTCGGCTGCATTTCGACGAAATTGGATGAATCTTCGAGTTTTGAAAACGTTGAAGTCTTATCTTTAATGTGATTATAGCCAATGTGACAAAAAATCCACTCCACCACCTCCCACCGCCCTAAGAAAAACAACTGTACCTGATGTCCAAAAAGGTTCAACTTTGGCAACTTATGCGCAGTACCAATAAAATCGTGGACCTTATTGGCCAACAGAGTAATAAAGATCAGACTTTTTCTTCAAGATCCGCAAAATTTCAAGTACCTACGATGATTTGGCATTGTTTAAATTTTTTGTAATTACATTACTTTTACTATTATTAATATTATTATTTACTATTTTAATATCAGAATATCACTGTAGTGCGATCGACTGGCGAAGTCGTTGGTTCGAATTCCACTGTAGAGCGGACGTTGTAATTGTCTAAATATATTAATTGATTTAATTCTTTATGCCATACGGGTTCCCCCTTAGAAAAAATTATCAGCTTGACAAATAACATAACATCCCACATACCAATCCAATAAAAATAATTTAAAAACGAACGTCTCATCAGTAAGTTTGACAATAAAAACAATGGCAGTTTAACAAAATCTGTCAAATACGTTGTGATATTTTATCGAAAGAAAACTAAAAGACACTATAATAGAGCTTTATTTTAAATTTTTGAGCATACAACAAGTCTCAATTACAGAATGATAGATCTTATTATAGTGGAATCCAACCACTCGTATACTATCAAACCGTGGCATGTGTAATTTATATTATATAATTATGAAATAATCTACAATTTTTGCATTTAAAGGATATTTTCCACTCATCCCGATATTAAAAAACAAAAACCACCATCCGCAGATTTAAAATCCGCGTTAGCATCGCTCATCCATCCCACAGGACCTCCTTAGGCTATCGGGACGAAACAGTATCCCCTCCCAGTCTCTTACGAAACATCGAAGTGTGCTACGCCTCGCTTCGAGCATGCAAATCCCATTTGTGCCCCGGGGAACTTGTAACGGGATACAAATAAAATGTACGTGTGTATCCTGGAAACACTTCATTCGCACTGACGTGATAAAAACCTAACCGGCCGTAGATGGCAGAGTGACACAGGAAGGGAGATTATTTTACTAGAGAGAAGTCTCTAGGGATGAAATTGTTTTGTAGTGTTTTAGAATTGTTGTACTGCGCATGGAATGGAAAATGGATAAACGTTAATATTACGAGTAGTTTTTTCTTGTTTCTTTGTCAGCGGAATGAAAATGAATACTTTGAACCCTTGGGACGAAAGAAATCCAATACTAGGTAATTTTATTTAAATAGGTACTGATTTATTTAATTTGTAACAACCGTTAGTTAATTTCAAGTCAAATTTAATTATTTAATTATTATATGTACAATAATGTCTCTCTGGAATAAAGTTTTATATTTTCTTTTACTTACGTGATTATTGTGATAAGCTCAGTGAACTATAAGCTACAGTACCTGGAAAGGAACCGTAGCGCACAACAAAACGGTAGCAGTGAGGCAAGCTGAGAGAAATAGACTTATGGCGTATAGCATTTGTGACGTATCTCTATCACTGTCTAACTCATGTAGAACAAGAGCAGAATACTACACGTTTTTAAATATAAACTTGCCTCAGCGACCCTTAACTCGCAAGTCCTTTCCAGGTAGGTAGTATAGAGTTCACTGGATAATCTGAGTTTCTTGAGAGAATTTTTTTTTAAATTGTGATAATGAAATAGTAAAATTAAATGTATAAACTGATTTTTTATCCAGATATTAAAAAAATAATGCTTATTTTAAAAAATCGTACAATTTAAAATAGTAGTAAAAAGTATAATTTAAGCACCAAGTTTTTTTTCAAATAGTTATTTGTATCACAAGGCCAGAAACTGACCTTTTGCAAGAGCGAGTATTTTTTACACGCCGAGCCACAGGCGAGGCTTGCAAATTACGAGCACTAGCATAACAGTTTCTGGACTTGTAATACACAATATTTTATGTGCCGATTTCATTACAAAAATATAAAATAATTATACATAACCTAAAAAATTGTGCACTGAATACTTGCATTTGAGCTTAAAATATATTTATTTCAGTTTCTATTAACGATTTACGTCTAAAATTTGTCAAAATCTTGTTAATTCTTGTATAAAAAATCTGACGTGGACACCACATGACTTCCTTGTACGCCTTGTGTGTTCATACTTTTCTTAATAACTAAAATGTAAAATAATATTAAAAATTCTTTTAACTTATTATACTAGTATACTCACAAATATATTTTAGTCATTTGATTTAAACTGCAGAAGAAGATATAAAGCATATTTTACTATTGTCACTGTCATGTCATAATCATTTAAATTTTACGTAGTAACAAATGTTAATCGATCATGGACTACAAGATACCGAAATACTATAAATTATAAATATATACTTTAATTATTTTTAAATGATAGCAGATACAAAAATATTTATAAAATACCGATTGTAGATAATAATCACATAATCTTTCATTTAAAATAAAAAAAATTGTCTAAAATTAAATATTTATCGAAATATTTTTAAAAAGTACTACTTCCGGTTTGTAGACTGAAACCAAAAATAGGAGGTGCACAACTAGATGCTATAACAGTCCTAAATACAAAATTTCAACTTTCTACGTCTAACCGTATTTGAGTTATGCGACACACATACGTCCGTACGTACGTACGTACGTACGTACGTACAGACGTCACGTCGAAACTAGTCATAATGGATTCAGAAAAGGTCAAAACGGATATTTCCGTCAAAATCTGAGAACCGAAATTTTTCGCGATTACAATACTTCCTTACTTCGTACAAGGAAGTAAAAATATTCAACGCATAAAATTGACATCTGCTTGACAACTGTAGTAATGACAAGATGCCAACCTATAACTTCCGGTTGTTTGCCGGCCTAGGCTGGCAACAAAGAGTTTCTGGCGGATTTTGAGATATGGAAAACTAGCGATGCCGACCGGAGACATATAAACCAATTTGGCGCAAATGTCAGGCTACTATTGTAACAACTCGTTTTTACAATTTGCTGTGTGTTGGCATTTTGAAAATTATGAAGTAAATTTGCGATTTCATAAAAAAAACATACAGACTGTTTCACACCTTCAGGCAAAATGCCGATACTACATGATAGGTATCTACTAATCACGAATCAAAAGAGAATGTTTTCAAAAAAAATTTGAGTTGTAATCAGTAGGTATCTTTTGTTGTATCTGCTATTTAATTTTTTTCCTGCAGTTGTGACACAGCCTTTATACTTCGTGTGTAAATATATTTGTAATTTCTCTGCATTCATAATAAAAAATACTTCTTTACAGTTTAGATATTAATAACTATTTAAACTCAAATATCAAATCTTCGACACTGTTTTTTTGATTTTTGATAAATAAAATTGTTCAATTTGCACCTTATATTCCTTGTATACACACCTTGTTTACGAGTTTAATGAATAAAATGAAAGATTGCGAATCTAACCTCCAGCAAACTAAAGCCATTACCCGTGTTTTCGCGATGCTCATCTTTAAGGTTTAGAATCTGCAGCGTACACAAGGATATATAAAAACAGTAAAAACATTGATTTATTTTTATTTAATTTTCTTAAAACGCATTAATTAATCTCCATCCCCATTGACTGCATCTTCGCGATTAAGAAAAACGAAATAAAATATCAAAGTCCCCTCAGGGAACATCTGAACAGCAGAATGTCTTCATCAAGGCTTGCGCGATCAAAAGACTGCAATCAGCAAATTGGTGGCAGCGGAGTTCGACAATGATTCGATACAATGTCAGCGATCAGCAAATTGATTACTTAAGAAATGAGAATAGTGCGAAATTTAAAAGATCAAATAAATGCATTTGCAGATTTAGAGAGAATGAATACTAAGCACTTTATTCAAATAATGAAT
Source organism: Agonum fuliginosum (assembly GCA_947534325.1). Lineage (NCBI taxonomy): Eukaryota > Metazoa > Arthropoda > Insecta > Coleoptera > Carabidae > Agonum > Agonum fuliginosum. Next base: position 21,039,628 of record OX384043.1, read on the forward strand.
ACTTCGACAATTAGATGAAGATTGTCATCACGTAGTCGTTTAAAAAGTATATTATTTATTGTCAAAAACGAATAATAAATTAATTCTACTAAAGCTTCATTCACAATACGAAATTAGTAGTTATAAGAATTGGAATAATCGACTGGTGAAATATATTGAAGGATGTGAATATTCGGGAATGCAGTCTGTATGTTTTTATTAATTAGTAGTTATAGTCGGTTGGTATAGTTAACGATAGTGATTTGACTTATACATTTCACTTGTAGCGTTCACAATAACGAAATTAGCTCCACCTTGCGCTGCGCTAATTATAGTTAGCGCAAGGATTTGCAAACTCCAAACCTGTAGTTAGTAGTTAATGAACAACTAATCGGAATATAACGAGAATTACTTTTGATGTTTGACGTTTATTATAATTTGAACGAAATTTGAGTTATTTTTAGATACCTAGTTAAAAATTTATTTAAATTTAAAATAAGCTATCGCCGTGTAGAATGAATTTTAAAATGATATTTTGACAGTAAACATAAACATGACATTTTAATCTGATATTTTAACGTGTTGAATTTAACAACAGCGGTGCTCCAGCCAATCACAAGCACATAAATTACCCAAAAATTTAGTTTGTTACCTCTCTCTGTTTAAACACAATGTAGGTAATTTAATGATATAAAAGTCTATGCATGATATTGCGCCGTTTGAGTAATTATATACCGTCTCTACTGCCTTAATCAAGCTTAAAGTTTCCATAGGTATTAGATAGAAGTTTATAGAGGGAGCATAGGAACAAAAAAAATGAAATAACTTAGGATAAAGCTATCCGCCATTTTGGTACGCTCTATTTGCACATTGAACGCAGTTATGTATTAGTTTTCGAAGTATTTTTTTAATATTAGTGCCGTGATACTAAGTTTTTCTATAATAATTCGCCGTGCTATACAGAATGATACCTATGAATAAATAAAAGGGAAAATAACAGTTACCTAAGTAAGGTTATTTTGACATTGACATTTCTCAGAATTTGACAGATGTAAATTATTTGTATTTAGTCGTGAAATTTTATTTTAACGTAGTATAAAATATGTTTTATGTGAAAAATAAGGTCAGTAATAACATTTTCTGCATTCTGTTCTTTCCGTGGTATGTTTACTATTTATAAAACTTTCAAAATAAAAAAAAATATTGGCATGCTCTAGTAGCACACCCCCCTTCCGTCTCATGGCTTCAATCCCTCACCACAAAGATCAGAATTTGCTACCTCTAAAATTTTGTATACTCTTCTAAGGTATTACATAAGCTGTATTATATATTTCACTTACGTTTAATATTCGGCTTAGTCGTTGAGTTATTGAAAATGTTTCGCTTACCTGTAACAAAGAAAATAGAATTAGTTACATATTTATTATTCAACATTTACATCTACATCATATTTCATAGAGTCCTTTGATCAATGCACAACAAAAAATCCCCACCCCTAGTCGTTAAAAAACTTCCTTGCTTTTATAAAAATACGACAGGTAAAAAATTAAAATATGAATATAGAATTATATATCACACAACAACGTAGGTGGGCTACAACATTTTACATTCGCGCTTAAAAAGAACAAAGCGCTGGCTATAAACATGTCGGAAAGTGGGAAAAAAGCAAAGGAAACCGCTCGTATTTTAGCAGAAACAATATTCTTTTCACGTGAGTAGCTCGCCACAAAGGCGGCGGAAGGCGGACATTGTGGCTTATTATTTCACAGAGAACAAATTTATAATCGAAAAACATTAACACGGTGAGGAAGATGCTGGTTGCTAACTAGAGGCTGGACAGTTCTGGATGGGAATTGTGCCAGTGCCGTAGAAAACTAATTTTTGCAGAAGGAATTTATTGCTTTCTAGATGAAATCGTAGAGCTTCATGTGCCAGGTTATGTTTCTAGGAAGGGACAAACCTTTTTTATAAAGGTCCACATTGCTGTTTGTAACCTGCGAGTACCTACTAAGTTATCATGTGTTCTGTGTTGACATTTATTATATTTTTAGCATAATTCAACAATTTTATCAAAATTGTTATTTTCCTCGGCTGTCGGCTTTCTTTATAGCCTAAATAACTAAAGATAATTCTGGCATGCATTTGTAGGTATTGTAATTCGGTAGGTTAAATTACGATAATTTTTTAAGAGTGTTATTCTTATGACAATTGGGGGTTTCCAAGCCTACGGCTTCTAAAGAAATACTTATTGGATATCAATTTTCAGCATAATATAAGTTATAGAAAAGTGATAATAATTGTTAATTCTGATAGATTTATTACCTTTTTATCGAAATAAAAATGTAACTCTATTGAAACGTGAAACGTGCATTAAAATGCGCCATGTGTTGAAATACGTGTCGTATTCAATTCTTGTCAGCGCGGTGAACGTATGTTCTCAGAGCCGGTGACGTCACACCGTCACACGGCATCGTTTTTCGCGCCACCTATTTTTTTTAAATTGTATGAATTTTTTCTGGTTTTTGGCAAAAAGAAAAAATACGGGTCTAATATTGAATGTATAGATTAACATAAAAAAATCGTGAAAACCTCCATTATTGTTGGTTTTTGACTTATAGGTACCTTCCTACCGCCTTCCAAATATTTTTGGTAGGTAATGTGTTTCTGAAATCGTTAAAACATATTTATTCATCATCATGAGTACCCGTGAGTAAGAAAGTTCCATCAAAATCAATGTAAGCAGACTGTAGACTTTTGTTATAAACAAAAGAAGAATAATTTTTGATAATTCTTTCTTATTTAAATTAGTAAATGGTCTCATATTGTGTCCTGAGCTGTTGGCTTTAATAAAATTCCATGTACCTCAAAAAAAATTGAGATCACAGGTTACATTTTCTGTAACATTTAAAAAAACTAATTATGGTTCTAACGCACCTATGAATAGGATGTGTAATTTATATAATAAGAATTATGCTCATCTCGACTTATTTGTTCTGTCGTTATCTGCCTTTGTAAATAAAATTAGCTCATAAATTGCATGATATATTATTTATTATTTTAACTATTATTTTATTGATATTGTATATTTTAAATGTAAGTCGTTTGTATTGTATGTAAAATGGGTACGTCCCGTGTATATCTTAATAAATAAATTATATAAAACAGTTTGAGCCAGAACTCAGACATACAATGAATGAGTGAGACTGCTTTATTTTATTTCCAGGTAAGATACACATGTACACCAATTTAAAATCCAAGGGTGCACACCCAACCCAGTTCTCCTGTTCCCCGCCTATGCCTATTCCCCTCACCCTACTACACTCTGTCCAAGCATCTGCAGAGGAAAGTGAGAAACGTTTAAATTATGAAAATCACCGGCATTGCTGTAGCCCGGAGCCCGTACCCGTCGCCTGCAGTACGACACTTGTAGTCCGGGAGAACTCCGGGTCGACTTCACAGAGACAAAAACAACGTGATGGACTAGTGGCCTTGGCAGCTCTGCGCTCTTGGCCTGGATAAGAGGAGGACAGAGCGAGAGAGGAGAAATAGAATAGGGATGGTTTCATGCTTAGATCTGTGTAATTAACAGTGGTGAAAGTAGGCCGGTACGGAGTACCGTTAAGAAATTTTCACAAATCAGTTTATTTTTGACGATATACTAATTATGTTGTATTTATATTACCAATTGAAATATTTGTAAGATTTTAAATTTCAAATTGCTCGCCAGATCCTTGTAGTGGACTTAAATCATCGTATCACATTGATAATTTTTGTGTTTCGACGACAAATATTCCGAATATATCTTCGTAGTAAAAGCGTTAAATACTTGAACTTGGTTACATAATATACAGGCCTCGTTTTGCACTGCCTGGGGCTGAACATAATCATGATTTTCAAACAAACTGCTAAATTAAAAAACCAGTGCTTCTACAAAATTCCAATTTCAATTATAAGTTGAGCGCTGGTTGGAAAAGGTGGGCTACTCCTAGCCGTAAATACTGCTCCGTAGTACCCTTAAAACTGAACTGAAAATAAAAATTTTGAGAACAAATAATACATTTTAAAGAAGTTTAACAATGCCTCTTTGCTTCTCTAATGCCGCTTTTTCAAATTCTGTTCTCAATTTTTTTATATGCCTGGATAAACATGACTTATTCTTGCAATTTTTGGGAATTCATGAGACAGAATGTCGAGTGGTGTTTCCATCTGGTAATAAGTCGAATTTTGAGAATTTTCTATTGTCGAGTGGTATACCGCTGGACTATATCCTAAATGATGGAATTTTATTTATAAACCGAAATATATTCAAAATTGACAAATTTTGTTACTCAAGTGACGTCAGCGAGAATACAAAGGTTTGTATTATCGATAATACAAAGGTTTGTATAATCGATATTGTTATGGTTACTGCAAATAATAAGTAGATGAGGGATATAGTCAAATTAATTTTAATAGGAATACTGAATATCGTTTTTCATTGTTTTGACGGTTAAAAATGATACAATAATTTTAATTTGGTTTATTGGGTTAAAACGTTCACCGTTCAGAAAAATTGTATTAATTGATTAAGATATATAATTTGAATTTTTATTTATTTATGACGATATGCCTATTTACAGAAATCCCGAATGACCCGGGGTGGACGCAGGTTTGACCGCCTTAAATTAGCCACTTACACTTATAATTGAGTAGGTCTGAATCTAGCTTAAGGCTGGCATATTTAATATGTCTGAGTGATAAGCGTGACTTTAAATATGATTTTAAAAGAATAACTAGCTTGCAATTAATTTTGATTGTTAATAATTTAAACATAAAAGTCTCACATTGAATTTGAAATTTGATTTATGAAGATTACAAGGGAAATTATTAAAATTGCAACAGTGGTGAGCAGTACATAAAGGTCATGCGCTTACAATAATACAGATCAAAGATAGGATTGGTGCCAGCCAATGTTAACGGTAAGATTTCATTGTAGAACTGCTCATTCTACTATAAAATATATCCGGCAGAAATTCTATTAAAACATAAATAATTTCTACGTTTTCCACAGTCATGTTTACGATTCTGATATCATCTTTATGTAGTGCAATGTAAAGAATCTAAAAATAAAATCTGTAAAATACTAAACTCTCTGTTCCATATCGGTGCAATTGATTCAGTTATTACCGGTTCGATAATCAATACCAACTTCACAATAAACAATATTTGCTTTGCTCATATCTGGCACAACCTCAAATATCATTAATATCCCCTACTAAAAATTTCAATTCCCCTAGTAAATGTCACCAGTATCCAGCAATCTTTATCTTTACATTTGCCAATAATGCCACCTACCTCACATAAAAACTTAAAAACATACATTCCCATTTTTATAGAGATTGTAATGTAGGTTTTTATTGACTATAACATCTGAAAATCGATACCCGGGGCGCCAGCGCCACTATTCCACCTAGCGGAGAGCTTTAGCACTATGTATGAAGTAGTGACATGGCGTTTATGTCCGTTAGTGCAAGTTATAACTTCAAGATTATCTCACATGTAGAACATAACAATTATTTAAGGTTATGTTCGCATAGCGAAGAGATAACTATTTGTTCTGACGGTTTAGGAGACGTAAATTTTAGAGATTGTCAAGGAAATTAGTTTGCTGATATTTATTGCACGTCATTGGAAGGTTATGGCGCTGAAAAAGTTGGCAATTTGTTGACATTCAAGGAAAAGAGCCATTTTTATGATATATTCGCGCAATTTGGGTTTATTGAGGGTGTTAACAACTAGATTAAAGTATTATTGTAGTAAATTGTAGATCTACAGGCTGTCAGATCAATCCATTAGAGAACTAAGGTCAGAAAACAGTATATTCTCGCTCGCAAATGAATTTTGATTCAATATATTTTATTCCAAATGGACGGTAAAAAACTAAGTTTTTAGTTTTTTGCCGTCCATTGAGGTGCACGATTTTTTAATTTCTGACTAAACTTTTTAATGTTTAAATTATTTATTTATCTATTTATTTTTTATTATATAATGACATACTTTTGTAATTTTTCACGACATGTCACCTCCTGAAGATGACCCACGTGGGGCCAAAACCGGTCGAGGTTGAATAAATTTTAATAAATTGACTACATCCCAGCATTGTGTTTTATTTATCGTATAATAATCCTTCGGTCACGAAGCTTCCATTATTGGATACATAATAATATATCAATATAATCATTAAAGTTTCTTGATTGCTTTATGCTCAATATGAATACCTGAAAATTAATATAATTTGCAATATAAATGAAAGAAGATGGGGCAAAATTAATCAAATTGCAATGAATTTTATGCAAAATGAACTATTATTACAGACATCATTTTAGAATAAGGCAATTAGGAATAAATATATTTTCATTGTGTAACATAATTTTCATTGTAAGTTACATCATTTATCCGAAATTTATGCAGAAAGCATGTGCAAAATGAGCTATGTAAAAGTTTTAAAGTACCTATCGCTGACGTGGCACTAGTAGTTACAATTTTTTTTTAAATCAAATTATGACGTATAATAAGATTTTGACTATTATCGAGTTAAAAACATTACCATTACGGACTTTGTGTTACGTTTTTTTTTCACTTTTAAGCGCGCCCTTAAGATCTTAACCCTGAAGCAGGTTTAAGTGCAACCTGAAACATCAGTAATGTAAGAAGAAGAATAAATGAAATTTCACTTAACTGGATAAATTCATACAACCCTTCAAAAAATCCGTTGATCTTAACAACAACCCTGCAAACAAAGCCAGTTCTTATCTCAAGGTCGTTCAGTGATATACACACACACACACACTCACAGTTGTAGAAACACAAGCATACTTATGGATAGGGATAGAAACACACACACATAGCTGTGGGATTGACGTTGTCTCTTCTGTGGGACCGCTTTTTCTTGCTCTGCCTGGTTTGCCATATTACAAGTATCAGTGTTCTACATGAGAGCACCTTACGGATATTCGGATCTCATTTCACCCCCACGCCAGTGGCGGGGAGAAGAGTTTTTAAGAAGGGACAATGCAAATTTATTTTTAAATTTCAGAAGTTTTTACACAATTTTCCGTAATGATTTATGATTTCGAATACCGAGAATAATGTGTTTTAAGATCTTTAAGATTGTTCTTCCTGAATCAAAAAGGAAAATCCTGATAGCAAGCTTTGATTTGTACAATAATTTTTTTCACAACCTCTCAAATTGCTTACCGAGGTACCTATATTTTATATAACAGCTCTTATTTAACTTGACTGTGGGATCTCACATACTGTGAAATACTCACGGGTGTACTCATGATTTTAATAAAGACAAAATTCAAATTATTTTTTAAATTAATATGGCCAAAAAAGGTTTAGAATTTTTATGTATCAATATTACAAATTATATATTTTTGTTTTGCTTTTTAACCAAAATCATATTCTAGAGTCTAGGCATAAGTTACTTAATTTGAAAAATACTAATTAACAAACAATACAAAATTATTTAAAAGTAAAATGTTAAATGTGCATGCTTTTTGTCCCTTGTAAAGTAGATAAGTACACAATGCTTATCTATTACAAATAAATTATATGAATATGTCAGAAAGTCAAAGTGAAATGGCATACGGTATTATATAAAAATACAAAATTTAAATATAATAATAAAATGTCGTAGAAATAGTACACAGTACAACATGATCAAAAATGTTCTAACCTAACCTAACCATTTAACAAGATTATGCATCCCAATTACAGAATAGTAATAGTAGATGTTAAAGGTATAAAAGTGGATTCTAACTACTGGGACCAAATTAAATTATTTTCTGCTAGTTTAATTTGTTGCCTTTGAACCAACTTCTTTGTTCATCTTTTATGTTGTTTTCTTAATTGAATATAATTAAAAGCCTTTACTTGTAACTCACTTTAAACGTCATTTAATCAATCCCTATATTACCTACCTTTGAAAATGAATCTTTACAAGTTACTAACTTGTAAAATTGGCAGTTAACTTGTAAAATTGTAACAAGTTAGTAGGTAGTCATATGTTCATAATAAAAGGTTCACGTTGCCACAGTAATACTTCCAAGGCTGATGAGAAATCATATAAGGACAATTTTTGACAGAACAGATGTGTATGCATAACATAATTTGGTTATAATTTTGTAATTCTTATTTTGATTTACATTTGTAAAGTAAAATGTTGTACAATACGCACAAGGTAACTGTTTTACTGCTACAAGGAGGTGACAGGTTCGCCTGTTCTGCTCGCCGGTCATTTCCCCCTTTCAGCAGTAAAATCTGTTTTACCTTGCTAGTAATGTACTGACTTGTAAACGTCATTTAATTAATCCCTACATAACCTTTGAAAATGAATCTTTACAAGTTATTAATTCGTAAAATTGACAGCGAATTTGTTAAAATTTAAGAAGTTAGTAGCTACTTAAATGTTCATAATAAACGATTCACATTGCCACAGTAATACTTCCAAGGCTCATGAGAAATCATATAAGACAATTTTTGACAGAACAGTTGTGTGTGAATGGCAGAATTTGGTTATAAGTTTTTAACTTTGCTTTTGATTTACAAATGAGTAATAAGTAAAATGTTGTACAATACACGAAAGGTTTTACCTTGATATACTTTATTTAAAAACTAATCGGACAAATCTGAAGTTGGAATGCTAAAACTGATCGTTTTTGATGGACTGATGTAACACCAGTCCGTTTAGTTATAAAGTATAGTAATCTAATATTTCGCACTCTCCGCCACTGTCGCGTCTCAATCACCGCCTCCTAGGATATTGCATCTCGTTCGCCAATCTTTCCGACATAAAAAAGACTGCAGAGGAATTTGCCAAACGAACATAAAATGAATGCCGTTCTACGTTCCTCCCGCCACATAAAACTCTACCTTGCTCTCCGCACTGCTCAATGACTATGAAATGTTCCAGAACCGAAGCAAGGCTGTAAAATGTTTACTAGATCATATTAAATTTTCTCTGGAAGATGATTTTATTTCTGGTGATTGCGGGGAGAGCTCACCTGAAAGAGAAGTTTTATATTTTTGAGGACGGTTTTAAAATGTTATGTCTCATTTTGGGATGTTTAGGTTATGTTTTATTTCCTGAATGGGTTGCAAGATTAGTCATAAAAGTTTAATATGTAGTTATGGTACAGCCAATAATCTAAATAGCTAAATAAACTATTTATTATAGAAACTTTATGTTCTTTTTTTAACGCATTAAGGTCCAGAACTTCCAACTATATAAGTAGATAAATTAAATTATTCAACGAAAAATTATCGGTGGAAAATACACTGCCTTGAGAATAATAATTTATTACCTATTAAAAGACTTATTTAGATTTAGTACCCTCAATCCCAATTATTATAAAATGTTGTATAGTGGAATCCAACCACTTCGACCGAATTGTCTTGTGCAGTTAGAATCTCAATCCGTGCAACGACCTTTAAATTCAAAGTAGCAACGGAGAGATTCTTTTTGCAACCAGGACTATATTTAAGACGATCAAGTGGTCAGCTTAGATGCCCGTCTACCTTCTAAAATCCAGTATAAAAACTAAAAGGATCAATTAACAGTTGTGGCTTTTTAAAATTTTAATGAAAAAATTAAACAGGATTATAAAAATTCCTAAAATTTCAGAAAAATTTCCAATTTATGCAAACTTTACTCGATTATTATATCTTCTGATAGAAATTTATTATTAAAATTTTAAAAAGATAAATCTGTAGATTCATTCTTTCTCTATTAAATAATAATGATGCGGTAAAGCACGAGTTTCGGGCTGGTTTCAAGAAGCTGTAGTAGTGGAATAGAAAGAAAAATTAAAATCGAGAGTATCGAAAAAAACATAGCAAAGCATCCGAGCAGCGAGTACAATTTATTTGCAAGATGTTTTTACAATTTAACGACAATCACACAATACCCAATGAAAGATTTGAACCACGAAACTCCGGGTTCGTACGTCATCACGTAGAAAGCTTTGTTTAAACCTGCACAGTTACTGCCTCGATTAAAAGATACATACCTATGTTACTATTTTTAAATCTTATTTTTTTAAATATGTTTGTACCTAATAGAAAAAAATTTAAGATATCGAATGCCGGAAATCGAAAACAATACTTGCATCCTCTTAGAAATGAGAGTTGATAATTGCAAAACTCTTTTAAAATCACTAAAGTTTATTTGTTATTTTTTGAAGAATATCAATTGAAGCACACACCCCTAAAATTTTAACATACCAAATTTAAATTAACCTCTTATGGATTGCTGTTGAAACATTTAAAAAAATTCGACCAATTTCTGATTATTAAAACATTTATAAAATAATGTTTGGAAAAGTGTGATCGTGTTACTTTTATTTGGTGTTATTGTTCGTAAAGAAAGAACTTTACTCTCGTTCTTTTACAGTATTTTCCAGAATAAATCGTATAAAATGTTATTTTATTTTTTTCCACGGCCAACTTAAACAGCCCTCCATCACTACACCATATATCATAGTTGATGTCATAAAACATTTGCGCATCAACCGTTTCATGGCTCACGCGATTGTAACAAAACAGTAAATAAATTCTTTTGTTCAGTGCGTCATTTGTCAAAAAAAGTTCTAGCCTACTTTTCATTTTGACAAATTGTTCATATAAACAAATCAAAAATTTACAAGATAATTATCGAATCTAATTAAATTTTTGAGAAATGATTGATTCTACCCATAAATTATTTATCGAACTTTGTCTGATTTATTAACCAGGTTTTGTGTGGCTAATAGCTTGGTAGTTAATAGCCTGCTATGATTCTTGATTTATTAGTGATATGCATAAAGCTATGAATATTTTATTCTGAGGTTCAGCATTGTAGAAATTTTGTATTATAGATAATTAATATTGTCATTTAAAATGTGCTTTTAATTGCTTTTTATTGATTTCGTATTATGACACTAATGGGAATTGATTTAATTTTGCATTTAAAAGATACCTCCACACAATTTATCAAAACAGTTATTTTAAAGTACAAATATGTTTTAAATATTGATAGGTACTTTCCAAATTCAGTCATATATAAAATAACAATAGACATCTAAATATTGTTTAACACGTTGAGCGCCAGCAATGTTAAAGCAAAAACTTTCGTAAGAACCCACGTGGATTGCCGATGACCCACGTATTTTAATTCTCCAGGGACCGCGTGGTGCGCAGGTGACCCATAGTATGTGCTGTTTTAAATGATAAATATAAATTGTGGTCCTACAGTAATAGGAAATATGTAACCATATTTGGTCCCACTATAAAACGAGCTACAATTTTAAAAAAAAATCGACTTTCTAGAACAATTTTTAAGGAAGTTATTGTTATTTGTGTTATTTATTCTTAATTATAATGATTTACAATAAAAATCAAATAAACAAAGTTATACATAAAGGTGATGATAAATGCTTACAATAAATTTATTTTACATATTTTTATATTGTATTATATTGTAATTCAATGGATCCTCTACGACCCACGTAGTCCCAAAGTAAAACAATTTTTAATGTAGGACCATGTGGTCTATTCGGGGTACACGTATTATTTTTGCAAAATTAAAATAATTAAATATATTATAATTAATTTTGATTAACAGATAATAGAAAACATGGTTCAAAATTAGTAATTAATATAGGTGCATTTCAGTAATATTTTCAAAAATATACAGGCGAGCATTTCAATAATACAAATGCGTGGGTCATCCGCGGACCACTTGGCGCTCAACGTGTTAATAAAATCATACAACAAAAGTTCAATTCAATAACAAAAATACGAGCAAAAATGTCGACTGAATGTCAACTGAAAATACTTTTTATAAAATAGTACAATACTGAGGTATCTACTTCAGTAGTGAAAAGAAATACTTCAGCTCCGCAATTTTCGACCAATCAGTTTGCTCTCTTGCTCCGAATGTCAGGCTACTGTAGTAACCCGTGATCATAATTTCTGTTGTTGTTGACATTTAGCAGTTCAAAAAAATATAGTATGAATCTCGGCTGTAAGAATCAGGTGGTTATTTTAATCGACTATCACCTTTAAATAATATTCCATATTCATAATTACAAAATTCTTTTTTACATCTTATACATATAAACAATAATAATTATTAGGAAAATTACGTGATGTGATAATATTTTCTAATTTCTAACGTGTTTCAAAGTACCTATAGGTACCTTAAAGTAGGTATTATATTTTTTTATTCAATTTTGACGTTTTAAACTGCTATTATTAACTTCATAGCAACAACTTTACACAATTAATTAATTAATTTTTTTTTTAAACACTCAACACATTTTAAAATCACTCTGACGTTTTAAACTGTCATTATTTTCACAAAAATGTATAAAAACAATGACAACTTGTCACTGACGACTACATTGATTAGATTTATTTGTTATGTAAAAATAAATTTGTAATTCATAATTTGAAATTATTTCGTCAAAATTGCATAAAATATTGTATAAACCACGTGAGATAAGAATGTTTATTCACTCGAAGAAATTATCACACTCGCCCTTCGGGCTCGGAGACTAAACTTTCTTCTCTTGAATAAACATGTAGGTACCTTATTTGGTGTATAAATATCTATTAGAGGACCTCTACAAAAAATAATAGATATCGCGGCAGCAGCCTTCTGAAGAAAGCTGAAAATATCACGAACTAGCATGATTTGAATATCGTACCACGGGTTATATCGTAATTATGAGACCAAATCAACATAGCCAGGCAGCTTTTGTTTTGTTTATTGATTGTTTGAAATGACATTTGAATGTTGTGTGTATTAAAAAGTTGTAAACGATGTGTTTTTTGTGGTCCTCTAAAAATAGCGTTCATGGCTCGTTCGAAAGTAAATATCGTATTGCTCGTTGCTTCACTCGGTTGCACCTCGTTCGTCAAGCTTTACACACGCACGATATTTCTCACTTTCGATTCTCGTTATGAAATATACTATTATTAATTATTTATAAATTGCACATAAAAATTTGCTTTTGATGATGCAATGAAAGTGATACAATTAGTGTTTCGTGCATTCTGTCTAAAACATAAAGGTATAATAATTTATTATCTTTAACACAAAGCACAATAGATAACTGTTACTAGTTTTGTAATGAATGTCTAAATTGGAACCATTTAATTTCTCAAATAATGTGCAACAGTTCTTGTCCATGTAAAGGTTTTATCACAAAGAAACCAACATAGAAACTATGTTACACATATTAAAATTGATTAAATGCTTCGCCAGTTCTCATTCTGCTCATATTGAGCTCAGTTTCGCAACATTGTAGTTTACAGTTTTCAACAGCAACTAAACATGGCGAACTTTCCTTTGCTTGCTGTTTTATTCATCGTAAAATGCCCTAGTTATTTTGCATTAATGAATTACATTCAGCTTATTAAGAAGTAAATTGTAGCTAGGTAAGAATTAAATTTTATTTTGAATATGCAAATATTTAGTGGCTTATCTTTCTGAAATGCGATGCATGTATGTAAAGCAATTAATTAAATGTGGGTATTTGCATTTATTTCAATTAAAAACGGTTCTTTAGTTTTTATTTATGCACATAATTTGCGTAAAAGCATTTGGAATTTTATGCAGCCTCGTATTTTACACTTAATTTGAGATTAGTCTACATTTCAGAAGCAGAACCACGCAGGGATCTATTATTTTCCCCTAAAATTGTTAAAATTATTGCAAAATTCATTTATTTTTGCAATTTTTTGATAATTTGCTATATATTTTTTAAATTAATATGCATCGTTTTCTACCTTGAGTTATTGGTATTGATACCAACTTCAGAAATGTACATTTTTCTTCACTTAACATGCATAAATACATGCATATTCAACATAATGCATATTCTAAAGTATAATTTAAAAATTCTTAAGCAACAATCATAATTTATTACTACTGAAAGTATTACTTTTGGTGGAATATTTAAAACCGAATAACTACCATACATACCCTATGTCGTAGCATTCCGGGCGGCCTAAAACCACGCCGCCTAAAGACCACACCTCCTAAAAATCCATAACGTCTAATTTTACCCCCATCACAATAAAAGTTGACTATGAAAAACTACGCCGCCTAATACCACAACGCCTAATGTCCATCTTGCCTAAAACCACGCCGTCTAGTCCCACGCCGCCTAATTCCACTCCACCCAAAGTCCACAACGTCTAATTTTACAATGAGAGTACACAGGAATGCAGTCAAATTAATTCTTAATTAATCTAAGGCCTTAGATTAATACAGAATTAATCATATCATATCATAACGCCTAATTCCACTCCACCTAATGTCCATCTTGCCTAAAACCACGCCGTCTAGTCCCACGCCGCCTAATTCCACGCCACCTAAAATCCACAACGTCTAATTTTACAATGAGAGTACACAGAAATGCAGTCAAATTAATTCTTAATTAATCTAAGGCCGTAGATTCCTGTGTACTCTCACTTTATTACAACACGCACAGTCGCTTAACACTTTCCTTCGTCACGAGTTTATACGGCGTGGACATTGTGGTGGGGGTAAAATTATACGTTGTGGGTTTTAGGTGAAATGGAATTAGGCGGGTGGGATTAGGCGGCGTGGGATTAGGCGGCGTGGTATTAGGCGGAATGGACATTAGGTGGCGTGGAATTAGGCGTTATGGTATTAGGCGTTGTGGTATTAGGCGGAATGGACATTAGGCGTTGTGGAATTAGACGTTGTGGAGGGGGTAAAATTAGACGATATGGATTTTAGGCGACGTGGAATTAAGCCGCGAGGGTTTTAGGCAGCGTGGTTTTAGGCCGCCCGGCATGCACTCCATTATGTGTATACCAGAGACTCGAACACTATAGTAATTCATGTTAAAGATAGAAAAATAGTTAGATTGTGATGTAAAATTTTATATCAAAAATAAATCACTAGATAAAGTGCGATTTAAAAAAATTGCGAATATACAAATATTAAGTTCTTAATTTTAAATGAAAATTACCTTTCCTCACATCAGTATTCTAAGCTTAGCGTAAATAAATTATGTTAGTCTCATATGAAATAGGCTAATTAAGGAAACACTAATAAAAAGTCAAAGAGTAATTAAATAATAAAATGAAACATATAAAGCCACAAACATGAACGTGGGTTGTAAACAAAATACGCAGAATTTAATAAACTCTTTATGTAATTTTTTGTACAATAAGCAAAGGGTAAAATGGAAGGCCTGAAATGTAAACATCGTTCAGTTGTTGTTATGGAAACCAAACAGGCAGTTGTTATTGTTGTGAAGAATTTATGTTTCGCTATATTATCTTACCCTGCTTTTGACTTTGTAGAAAAAGTCTGACATATTTTTTTTTCAAATATTAGGTATAAATATTTAATATTTTATTTGTTTATATTGCTTCAGGTTGTTGCAATGAATTTTATTTTGATTGAAACTTACCACAAAGTCATTCTAAAATTTTATTGTATTTTACATTCACAAAAATTTACGAGCCAATAATATTTTATAACCTTTCACTGAAAATCGTAAAAATTTATTGCATAAAATCAATAATATGGACCAAATATACCAAAATAAAATTGTCATTTATTGTCTTCGTTTATTAAATATGATTCAACAAACAAAAAACAAAAATCATTTAAACAAAAAAAATTATACGTAGCCATAAATACGAAATAGGTATAATATGTTGCATTATTATACTCTAAGCTCTAGAAAGGACATTCAAAAATTACCATATAAATTCACTAAATTCCAATAAAAGCTTTTTTTTATTCTCATACAAATAAATACACTATTTACCCAAATTTACAGACATCATAGCAAAACTGTCGTAAAACTATCAAAAAGGACCCTAATTCGTGCTCACTACTAAACTCTCACTACCCGATTTTTAACATGATTCCAATACCTTCCTTTTCCTTTACAGGTATGGCAGAAGGTAAAAAAAATGACGGCAAATGTAAATCCGGCGTTCTTGATGGAACAGCCTAAATTTAAATAACAGAATAATAAACCATTACATTATAATCTAAAAAGTCAAAGACAGTGACGTCTAAGGTTATACAGGGTGGTTTTGAAGTTAATGTCATAAATTTAAGGGTAAGTAATATGACATGTTTAGATTACGAAACAGAAAGATTTTTTTTAAAATCGCAAAATTAATTTCCATGTTTCCCAGTCAAAAATTTTTCGTTGTCACTGCCACTGGTAATTATTGTTTCATTAAAAATAATTAAATTTTGTTTGTTTATTTTACTAGTATTATGTACCTAATTTAAGATGTTGATTAGGTACCTACTTCTATTGTTTGTGTTTAATAGGAAAACTAATCCATTATGCAGTACTACAAATAGTGCAGATAAACTTCTCTTAACTTTTCAAATTTAAAAAAAATTTCTTCTGTTTCTGTTTTTATTTAAAATGCGTGACGTTTCTTGAAAAAATAGCAATACCGCTGTTGAGACACTAAAGCAGATAATATGTAATTTTTTTGTAATTAATATTCCAATCAACAAAAGAGTTATTGGTAAAATACGAATTTTGATTGTTTTCTAGACTTTTCATTAATAACATGTCCAAAAAATCAAAAAATACAAAACATACAGCTAGTATATTCTTATCAAAATTTGGTTGATAAAGCACACGCTAATTCGAAAGGAACCTTGTTTCTCAATGTTTCGTTTCCAAGTGTAAGATCTTCATAATTTAAAACTTGTTCAATTCAATGTCCTAAACCACATCTGCTCTGAGATTTGCTGATGACACCACTTCTACAAACTTCTATCGATGTCAGTACAGCGTCTCATACTAACCAAATACAGACCCGGCCGTTAGGTCGTGCCATATATTACTGATTTCGTTTCTATATTTCCCGGCTGTATCTTTGGATATGGAGTGTTCGATTCGATATCTTTTCAGGCAATAAAATCCTGAAGGCTGACAATAATGGTGATACAGATATACTGAAATATTTTGTATGTTTTATAAATAAATAACGTATGGTTTGACCTATTTTTATCACGCACAAGACGGGAATGATGTTTACGATATGTTAGCATAAGGACTATGTCTCTTATTCTTTATAATGTTTTTTTAAATGAGGCAAATAAAATTTTTCAATTGTGTTTAATGTAAATTTAAATGTAAATTGAAAATATCACTTATAAATAACTTGTGAAATAACTTATAATTGTCATTAGTTAATAGTATATTACATAATACGGCCTCTACTCAACGGCAGAGGGTCCCTAGTTCGATTTCCAGCGCAACCGATAACAATACCACTGGATCCAAGTGGTTGGATTCCACTATAATAACATCTACAATTCTGTAATTGGGAGTTAAACCATCAAAAAATAAAAATAAAAATGAGGGAGGAAAGTGAATTATATCGTGGGAGTGAGAATGTTGACGTACGAGGCTTGTCGAGTTTAAAATCTCACGAACATTCGATAGACACTAGAAAGGTGCACAATTTTTCCCACAGCCGTAAATATAAAATATTTTATTCATGAATATAATATTTTGATGTTCACTGTCATAATTTTAATTTTACGAAGAAACAAAAACCTTAATCATAGAATACTTGGTACAAGATTTTCAATAACAGGAATATAAATTCTATTTAAATTTTTAAATTATACCAGATACAGCAAAGCTACTACTTTAATTTATACGGAGAAATCACTTTTTAATGTCGTGTTTGTCTATTTCAATGGAATAATGCAATTTATCACTAAATACTTAATAAGTGACACAAAGACAACACACGCCTACTAAAAGGTAAAACAAAAATTGAAATTGTTAATTAGTTAAGTGTTAATTAGTTAATTTAGTGAATTTAAATGTGTAATATTGTTTATTTTCGTAACTAGGTAACTGTATGGAAAACTGTTAGTTTCGTATATGGTCGTTCAATATTATTAGACAAACGAGATTGTAATGGTTGTAATAGTAAGTACTCAAAAGTTACTTTCTTAGGAACAGATAATACGGCTATATCACAAAAAGATCTATTTAGCCAAAATAATTTAAACAAATATTAGATAAATTAAATTTTTAGTACTTGAGGTAATACCTGCTTTCGAAAGCATGGAAGCATTTTTGTTAAAATGATACCTTTTGATACAATTTATTATTATTGTAATTGTAGAAATTAATGTGTAAAATAATTGATTATTTTAAATAAAAATTATAATAAATTTATGTTGAATTAAATAAATTTGATAAGTAGGTACGCCATGTAAATGACAATGTCAATTTCTATTTAATTACAAGTTCCACTGTTCCACCATGTTCATTAATTTTGAAAATGTTAATTTCTGTAAAATTTTTCATTCGTTATTAATTGATTAATAATTAAATCATGTGTGGTTACAAAACAAAATATATTAAATCAACTAAAAATGATTCAAAAACCACCAATGTAAATACGAAATAAAATATTTCATTGAATTTCCAATCACATTATTTTAATTTCAATATTGCTCTGCCTTTCCCAGACAATTGAAAAATTAATTGATTTGAATAATTTATGTAAAATTAGCTTTCATTTACATTTAGTTTCATAATGAATTTCTAGACAGTTTGTTTATTAGAATGAATTTAATATTTTAATATGAATAAAATCGATGTGAAACTGGGACAAAGTTGGCAAACAGTTTTTTAACCATGCATTTTAGCAAATATTTGTTCATCTACCTGCTATCGTACCTATATTGATTTTTTATTTGATAGTTTCAACATTGAATTATTTAATTTTAGCTAAATTCAATTCAAAACTGGTTTTAAAAGTAAATTTATTGTATATTTTGCGCTTTTCTAATTTTAATTTTTCTGTCTTTGAAGTCTCCCCGGTTTTTATCTTGAAAATGATCATTTAAATGATAGAAACCGGTCGTTAAAATTAGTACTAAAGAACAGTGTGATCAAAATAAAAATATATTTTTATTTATACATTCTCTTTACTCCTAAATTAATACTATCCCACTTCGGTGTACCTACAGTTGAAATGATTTTAAAATACTTACATGAAATTCAGTAATAATTTTTAATGTTTCCGTTGTTTCGTTGTATTGAATTTTATTGTAAATTTTTAAAGAATATTTTTTTACATTTATGGCTTTTATGCTTTTAAAGTGATATTTTATCACTTATTGGAAGTAGTACGAGTACTAACGCTTTTACCAATATGAATCATTAAGAAAATTATTATAAAGGGTTACAAGCAGTGACCTCTATTAATTATGGACCGGAAAGAAAACATCTGCCCGTGGCTCCAAAAACATCGTATGCAGCCCGTAACAATGCAGAGAGGTTGTCTCTTTCTAACCAACGAAAGTATTGCAATTGCCAAATTTCAGAGCATGCGCAGTTGCATACATTAGAAAGAGATGGCATGTTAAAAAAGACAAGGAAGAACTCTCTCCCATGACAGTTCGCAGGAGCCAGCCCCTTATGTGTTGAAAGTATACGGCTTTCCCGTCCATAATTATTAGAGGTCACTGGTTACAAGCAATTTTGCGCTTAAATCTGTTAATTCTATCTCTTATACAGGGTGATTCATCGTAACTTACTTATTTCAAAACGCAATAATGCCCATGAATCAGAAATTTTTTATTTTATAATGTAGGCACATATCTAAAGTTTTGTTTCGCCAAGTTTTCAAAATCATAACAGGTAGGTGACGCCTCCCATTGTCTATATATTGAATAAGCCGATTTCTGGCGATTGTCATAACCCTTTCCAGCATGGCAGCGGGTATGTTGACATTTGCGGCCCGGATGCTGGCCTTCAGGTCTTCTAGGGTCCTTGGACGGTTGATGTAAACGCGGGATTACAAAAAAAAAACACAAAAAAAACACACACAAAAATCACAAGGAGCCAAATCAGGCGAGCGGGCATTGAATCGCCTTCGAAAGTCACGCTGGGTTGCGATCACAGAACATCCATTGGAAAAGTACGACTCAACTGAAAACACACGCTGCTCCGTGCTGCAAACGCATTATGGCGACTGACCGGGCGGGAAACAAAACTTTAAAAGTGCACCTGTCGAATGAGATCACTCTCTTCCCACTACGATCTCTACAACCTGAATAGTACGCATTTTAAAAAATCTGACGTGGCCGTTACAATACCTCTCGCCTTGACATTGAAGTATTATTATTTAACCTCGTATTTAACCAAATATTAAGCTTTAATTTAAATAAAATACAACAACACCGTATAACATTTGATATAATAATATAAAATAATCATACATTATATTATTTCTGTTTATCTGTCACATTGACAATTTTATTTTTGTTTTAAATTTTATTTCTATTTCGGGATTCACAAATCGTGGTAGGTAAAATTATATATTTAAAAAAATTATATTTCTTTATTGGTTAAAGATATAGAAACTAGTAAGATTAAATATTGTACAATGTAATTTATTCTTTCATGTGTGGTATGTCAAATTGTAACAATCGCATTATTTTATACAATTTTTGCAAAAAATGTTACAGTGATACAAGAAAAGTACCATTTCCGGTTGGTGGATTTTTACCAAAATCTTTTCAGCTCTTCATTAACATATATAAATGTATAATGCACAATATTAGAATTTTATGTTCAGTAGAATTTGAGATAATGAACCGGGACGAAAGGCTATAGTAGGCGTACATACACACACACACACACACACACACACACACACACACACACACACACACACATGCTTCAAGAAAATACCACTTCCGGTTGGCAGATTTTTACCAAAATCTTATCAGCTCTTCATTAACATATATAAATATATATTGCAAAATATTAGAATTTTATGTAAAGTAGAATTTGAGATAATGAATCAGAACGAAAGACTATAGTAGGCGCACATACACACACACAGACACACACACAGACACACACACAGACACACACACAGACACACACACACAGACATCATCGTGAAAATAGTCAAAATATGTTCTAAAGGTGCTAAAACGTGCTAATTGACAAAAATCTCGACATCGAATTTTTTCACGATCCCTATACCTCTCTAGGCGAGAGGTAAAAAGCATGTTATGATGAATCACCCTGTGTAATAAATATTGTTTCTAGGAGTGTAGCATTGCATTTATACTATTTTCGCCATTCAAAACTACACAGTATTTGAATAAAAAATAGTTTTCAATTAATTTTCGTGTCAATTCATTGTTAGGCCCCACAAAACATTTTCATTTTCCATGTTCCCTATTCTATGCTTGGGAAAATTCGGAAATATCAGGATTTTCATTTCCACATCCATGTCAGTGGTATAAAACAAGCACTCCGACTATAATTCACCGTTCGCCATTTGCATTTTGGCTTGCGGAAAATGATAATGCATCGTAGCTAAATGCATTGGGCTTTAAACATGTTCGAAAATATTTGTTTTGCTTGTAAACTCACAAATATTATGAAACAATAGATTTTGAATTAGGCCGCGTCAGGCTGTTGCTGTTGTTCTTCTTTTTTGTTTGTATTATGCGATGTGCAAATGTTTGCCCTGACACTTCAGATGTCATTTGTTTTATGATGTATGAACAGGCATTTTATATTTCTTTTTCAGGAAAAAGAAAATTATTCCGTTATATTTCTGTTTACTCATATTTACAGTTCCTTCAGTAATGACATGAAAAGTACGTGTATATTTTTAACGAATAGTAGACATAGCAATATTAGCAATGAGTAATACTCAAGCATTTCGCATTATTACAATACGACTTTGCTAGAATGAAATTCTACTGTTAATAATAGACATTTTCGAATAGTCCTGTGAATGTCGGAAGTGCGATTTTCTGTGGTGGGTGTATAAAACATTGTTTTTTCTACGAAAGTGCGAATTCACATGTTTTCAGATATTAAAATTGATGGTGAAAGTAGGCTTTTGAAATATTGAGTGGTGAAAATAATTCCACACTTATTTTGTTCATGGAGTGCGAATTTTTCAAAAAGTACATTTTTCTTATCTAAAACACTTTATTTGTTGTAATCTCTGTAATAAATATTCAAATGAATGATTTTCACTTAATTTGAGACATAAATCATTTTGCTGAATTAGAAATTGTGCAGTTACTGGAAGATCAAAGCTGTCAGGATATTTTTGACTTCAGAGACAAAAGGAGTTTAAATAAAAGAGGTTTATATAAACTCACTTTTACTATCACTACAACTGTCAGTTTTTAGATATTATTATTGTTTTCAGCTATGACAGCAAGCCTACCTGATTTTTTTCTTAATTTTGTAAATATTATATTTCCAAATATTTTTTTTATTAATTTTGATTATTTTCCACTTTCGTAGAAAAAATAGTATGTAACACACTTGTGGAAAGTGTCATTGAAAAACTCGTATGGTAAGAAAACTCGCTAACGCTCGTGCTCCAACTGTCATACTAGTTTTTCAATGAAGCCCTTTCCACACTTGTATTACAATATACTATTTCAACACCGGAAAGAATTAATTAATTTACTGCTTTGGCTAAATTAATGGTCTCGGTCTCAATGATTATCTATTATGTTATCTAGATAAGAAATATTGTTATCTAATACAACACTGTATGTACCTGAAGTTATGGTACATCCTGTACAGGTAGGTATTTATTTAAAAAAGTTCTACGTTAAAAAGAATATGTAGGTTGTTGAATTTTTTTTTCAAATGATAGTTGGATTACAAGCTTTAATTATTTATTGGATGTTGCGACGTTTAAATTGAATTCTTGAGGTGTACACCTCAAAAGATATTTTACGGCGATTGACATTGTTTTTTTGACACCTGACAGTCAGCAAAGTGTCACTTTAGTAAATAGTAAAAAAATCCTAGGCAGTAAAAGTAATTGTTACCATGGTGAATCAACAAATTTGACATTTATAAAATTCAACTTACCTAACCTATTTAGTTTTTTCATAGCACCTGGCAACATACGCATATCAACATAATTTGATTGCGATACCTATCAATATATTTAAAATAATCACTAAATTAATATTAATTAATAACAATCGGCGAAAAAATAATGTGTTTAACATGGCAAAAAAATATTAGATTTGCTGCCTAAGCTAATTCTAGCCGCGGCAACAAATCTAATACTTTTTTGCCTAGTTTAACAAATAACTATTTTTTAAATGCAATTAATTCTTAATTAGTTTATAATAATGTAATTGCTCTGAAATTGACCTAAACTTAGGTCGCAACATCCAATAAATATTTAAAGCCTGTAATCCAACTATCATTTGAAAATTTCTTTTCAACAACCTACATCAACTAATTCGGCTGAAACAAATAAAATCTACTTAAAAAGAATATAACATCATCTTGTTATATTTTGTATAAATGAATTGTTGTATCTTGTAAAATAGTAATTTGTCAACGCCGTGAAAACTTCATCCATTTTAAGCTATAAATCAGCTTCAACCCTTTAAACCCTTAACCAAGATTACAAATTGAATATTTTATGAATTTCCAATATTTAGTAGCGTGTTCTACATCAATATCTGCTCGGCGGCACAAAAGGATTTTCCAATAAATTCCATAAAACCGAATCTCATTTATAAAAGTTGATATCCAATTTATTTCTACTTACAGATTCACGGAGCGCGTACGCGGTTAAAACCGCGTGGTTTAAACCCTTTGTGCTTATGTCCAAACGAGAGCTCCTTATTGATGCCGCTAGTAATCCGATAATAGAAGGCAGATTAGCGATTCCTTTGATAAAGGACAATTTCTAGTTGGAATCACGCAGATTTGTTGCGGTTAATTGGATTTAATGTTATTGGAGAGAGGGGCTTTTGGTTTTCCAGTATATCCCATGAAAGACTGGATACTTACTAAGCGTAAAGCCTCAGTCACAAGCATTTAGTTTAAAGGTTTATATTCGTATTTAAGTTTAAGAAATACCCACTTGACATGAATCGTCCATGGGATGTTTAGAAATATCATATTCTTGTACTTTAAGTGATATTACGTAAGTCTATCCTAGCCCCATTTACATACCTACTCAATCTCAATACAAACATCTCAGAGAATTACATGGCACACATAATTGGTGTAGAATTTTTTTCTGACCTATATAGGAAATACAATGTTAAAATTTTAATTTCGTTTTTACCCATTGCTTTTAGAGCCAAACTGTAAATACAAAACATGTTCTATTACAAGCCAGTATACGAACGTTCATAGTAGCTGTATATGATTTATCTATCTCAAGTATTGTCAATTAATGAAAAATTTAATGGTTCATTAATTAAACTAGATTTTAAATTGGGGCCAAAAGCACAAATCACTCCGAAAATTAATAAAATGATAGGTTAGATTTTCTGACAATTGAATTATTTTCATTCTTTATACATTGCCTACATTTTGCATAGTTTACGTAAACTTTATATGTAGATAAAATGATGATAATCGACTGAGGAGTATAATTTAAATAGAGAAAATCCCTGGAGCTGCAGCCAAAATGTTTATGTTTCACATGTAGACGTAGCAAATAAACTTTACACGTACATGAGCAACCCTGCTGTTCAATGGTTATTAAACTGTTAAGCCTTCTTTGAATAACTTTACCTCGGGAGTCAAGAATGGATTTAATTCAAACTCATTTTAAGTTTTCTAATAACTACAAAAACATCTTTAATCTTTTACTTTTCTATAGATTAAACATCCATTTGTTTTTGCTGTGTTAATTTTAACAAAGTTTATGTAGCTTAGAGATAAGGGTATAAATAATTCAGCAATATAAAGATTTGTTGAATAATTTCTCAATAAAATTTGAAGAACCTAATTTACCAAACTGTATAATGATTCAAAATATGAAAAGGTCCCATTCTGCAGGTTTCGTGACCCCAAATTTACCCTCATTTGTTTTCCAGCATTTTCTTCAAGGCCAACCGAGGCCAACTAGTTTAATCAAACTTTTCCTCCGTCCTACGGTTTCATCAATTTTCATACAAAAAGCTTTATAGAATTCCATCTGTAATAAATAACTTCGTCCCTCGAAAACTGATGTATAAAATTCATGCAATATTTTCCGTATTTCCCCGCCGTTGAATGTAAAATATTCAGAGCAAAAGGCCGCACTGACCTTGTGAGGAAATGGAATTCGAGAAAAAAGAAAAGTACTTCATTCTAGCGCGCACAACGAAATGAAAATGAAAACATCAAGTTTTTACTTTCTGCACGAAAAGGAAAACGAAATTTACAAATAAAATATTACATATATTTTAAATTACCGCGGCAAATGTTTCCACGACGCAGCTTCGCATAAACATGAAAATGCTCGTAAAAATATTAATATTTCTTTAGATACCCACCTCACGCATTTAAAAAGATTCTACGTATACAATAGTATATTGTACAACAAGTAAGAGTGGATGTGATGTCTGTATCGCACGAGAACGAGTTTGCAGTCACGACCCCATTGGGGGAATGTTTGCAAACGTTCGCGTTGTAAAGCCTAGTTTTTCTACGATCAAATAACGAAATATAATTTTTGCAAAAAAATGCACTCAATTATGATGCCAAAAATTATTTAAAAGTAGGGCTACATCAATTATTTTTTGACATTTAAGACATTTAAATAATTGTTGCCAACGTAAAAACTCTAAATTTTATTTGCTCTTTTTGCAATTGCAATAAAATCATGCTTTTAAAGATAATTAATTATTAAATAACAGTTGATTTAATGTTTTTAATAACGCATTAATAATGTTTTTGACGTAGGTATTTGACTTTTGATGATGACACATGATAGTATGATGATATGTTGTCAATATCCAGTAGGTAGTAGAAAAATAATATTTTTCTACGAAAGTTCTAATTCACATGTTTCCAGATATTAAAATTGATGATGAAAGTATGCTTTTGAAACATTGAGTGTAGAAAATAATTTCCACACTCAAGTTTGCGAATATTACTCGTGCTGCGCACTCGTAATATTCATATCCAAGAACAAGGTACATTCGTAGTACTACCAGAAAAATAATCGACATAACTACGACTACTACTTATGGTATATAAGTGAATATTTCACACTTTCGTAATAATCTGTTTGATTAAAAAACTAGATACCTACCTAATCCAATTGCGAATTTTGAAAAAATTGTTCCAGTTTTGTTAAGTACCTACTATTTGGCATTAAAATATATGCACGAAGTTGTGAATCACCCGGTACTTATATTTCTCGGGCGATTTGCAAACCCTCTGTCGGTTAAAATAAGTTTAAAATTGATTCTTACCAATAACTAAATTAAATTATGTTTTTGCACTTCCAGGACTAACTCTTCTTTAGTCTTTATTTTAGGGACTAAGATTCTTAATTTGATCCCAAGGGATTATTTTTCATATTTAATCCCGTTGTCACGGAATTGAATTAATTAATCCCGTTGTCAAGTAAAATATGGTAACAATATAAATATTTGTCATAAAGTTTAGTGTCAAAATTTGTATTCTTTTAAACTATTTTGTATTCGTTTGAGGACGAAGTGCAAAAATAGCGTATATACCACAGGACTAAAGTACCATTAATTTCTCAGGTGATTATTTCCCTCACCTTCGGCTCGTCAAATAAACTTCACCCTCAGGATTAAATAATTCACTTTAGTCCTTTAATATATAATATACTATATAGAATAATACTACGTTTTGTCAACAATGCACAAGAACATCATATAAAATAAACAAAACAACGAATAACTTTAGTCCTTTAATACATATATTATTATTATTATTATATTAATAGTTGTAGATAAACTATTTTCAAAATACTAATTAAATATCAAACTTAAAATTAACTCAACATTTGATTCAAACTTGGAAATATTATCCGTCAAGAATGAATAGCTTGCGCAAATTGTTAAATTTAACTATAAACTTCGCAAACAATTTCACAATATTTCAATTAAACAGCAAAGTTTTCTTGCGAGAATTGGCAACATCGCAAGTTTAAAGTTTTCCCTGCGGAAATCATTCACAAAATAACACTAATGGAAAATGACTTCAGTACAATTGGGAAAACGATACCAAGAAATAAATGTTCCGGACATCAATAGACACAGGTAGACCTTATGTTCTGCTCCATAGGGGCTAGAATTGCATGTCGGGAGTATTTCTCCGCACAGTAACAACGTCATACATAATATAATTACGTGTGAGATTTATGTTGACTTCGTGGACTTCGTGGATCAAATAAAGTGTTATTAAAAGACCGCCCAACGTTTTTATAACCGCACTTTTATCTGCAAGCTTAATTTTCCGTAAAATACGCGAATATTTTTTAATAAAAGGTTTAATCGGCAGAAGGGGCAGATTCTATTAGCTTTTATCAGAGAAAATGCAGCTCAATAACCTCTTCTGAAAAAATTTTCCTCGTGCATTTTATTACTTCATTTCATTTCAATTGTTTTACCAACTTTAACTAACAGTAGGATTATATTCTCTCATATTCATGGTGATGCACAACTTCGTGCATATATATTTTTTGTGCAACAGTCAAAAAAAGTTGACACTGACGTCTGCAATTCAGGCCGCGAAGTAAAACATTTATGTATCATACATTTCGCGACCGCGTTGCTATTAGTAAAGTAAATTTCTTGAGTTGTGCATATCAATGTCATATATTTTTTGACAGATGTTACAAAAAATAAAATGTGTGTTACTAATTATATGCATTGCAATTGAACAAAAAATAATGTGTAGGTAGGTATATCTCGTCTGCGAAATGTGTTTAGTGTCCTCGAGAATAAGCCTCGGCTACCGCCTCGGCCAAAAATCTTGTTGAACGCTAAACAGATATTTCGTGCACATTCGTGCACTCGAAAAAATATTCATGCACTTGTGATATAACTATTGAATACTCAACTTACCTACTTGTCTTTTTTGTTAAATTCGTAAATTTAGGATAAATTTTTGCATGGAATGCATTTTTACTACCATTAGATTGTAGATTGCATAATTGATATTGATATAATAACGAACTACGAATGGAATAAAATAAAATGTTTATACCTAATATGCTATGGTAAAAATTACTTGTACCAATAGTACAACTTAAGTAAATTTATAAAATTCTATAGTTCCCTTTTTAGTAAGTAGAGTATTTTATAAGTAGAACATTTTCTCCTTGAAGCAGAAACCTAATGTTAGCTCCAGAAACGAACTCATTAATTTGGTAGAGTATTAAATAGATTTCGATAGATTTTATTACACGAGTAAGAAGTTTATAGCACAAAAAATATTGGTTTAAGTTAGTAGAGCTACAAATCTAAGGGTGTATTACTGATACCCTATTGCGTATGCTGGTCAAATTTCATCAAACCGATTACTTTTTCAAAGTACAACTTCTTTGTTTATCTGATGGTGTGCCTAAATAACAACATTATAAGCCTCAATTTGAGAACCATAATAGCATTAATTATAGGTCAAGGACCATAATGAAATAACAAACAACTCGTTACTAAGGAAGCGAGTAAATAAATTTAATAATAGCATAGGTACCTGATTTTTTTATATAAAATTTTTTTGTTCCAAATAATTTATTGTACTTTTGTATTAATATTGACTAATTTGTTTATAACATCCCTCATATTTTTGTGTCACACAATAAATAATTAATAACTAAACATAATTTCATAAATAATTAATTATTAATCTAGCAATAATTCACTTTTAATTAATTTATACAATATTCATAATTCATAATTACCATATAATTAATTTTATACATTGTCAGTTGTAATACAACGGAAATAAATAATATTTTTGTTTCCGTTATTCCATGACAGGTTGGATATTAATTATTATTTTTCGGATTAGTATTTATTACAAGAGAAAAATAAATTACGTCCATGTAAAAAGCATAAATA
The DNA here is from genome assembly GCA_947534325.1 of Agonum fuliginosum. Classification (NCBI taxonomy): domain Eukaryota; kingdom Metazoa; phylum Arthropoda; class Insecta; order Coleoptera; family Carabidae; genus Agonum; species Agonum fuliginosum. The sequence goes on from OX384043.1 coordinate 21,068,525, forward strand.
TGAATTGTATAAGCTATATTCCATTTATTAAATTAATAAGATGTAATTTATTTAAATATTTTAAATAATACTCGTACTTTGGTCAGACTCTTAAACCGTTCGATGATCTTTGAAAGCCAAAGCGGCATCTGAGAAATTGAATTAAAGACGATCAAGTGGTCAGCTTGAAGCGTCAGAGTTCGATTTTATTGCAGGATGTTTTTACGACAATTTCCCTTATTATTTTAACCAATTAAAATGCACTATTTTTCACAAAAACCATAGACAACTATTTCAGTGCAGTTTTCTGAATATTGACATAGTATGCGTATATTCACCGTAACCATGACACAACAAACAATAATAAATGTTTATTTTTCACCAAATTAATGTCAAAATATTTAAAATGAATTTAAAATTATGCTAATAAATAAAATTGTGTTATTTAAAATTGTTTTTGTTTTATTCATGAAATAGTCAATGCGTATACCACTCGATCATCAAAAATAATGGAAAATACTTTTGCCTCCTGGTTCGACGTATTTCCGCAAAACACCTCTCGACCTCCGGTCTCGAGTTGTTTCTATGAAATACGTCTCATCAGTCGGCAGTATTTTCGATTATTTTCGAAGCTCTTGTGGTATAACTGACAATCTCACACTGTCGACCGAGAAACTTGAACCATGGAACTCCGGGTTGGTACGTCATCACATGCAGAGAGCTGTGCTTAAACCTGCGCAGCTACTGCCATAATTAAAATGGCTAAAAATAATAATTGATTGTATGATGTCAGAAATATATTATTTAGCAGCCCCGCAAGTAATATTGAAGATTGATCATGTCAGTTCAATTTACAATAAAAAATGTCAGAGACTTTTCTCTCTGTAATAAATACTTCAAATATATCTCGACAATAACTCCACGTCAAATTTTCGCTGATCATTTTGTTTTGTGTTATTTGTCGAGCGGAAGGTGGCGTTCGAGAGGAAAACAAGTGAAGTCTAAATATTTGCTAACTGTGATAGTTCCATCGCCTCGTAGACGTACACAACTTCAGCTCAAACTGATCGTAGATAACTTTAACGACTGTCAGATCCATTTCAACCAGTTAGAGATAATCTTTAACCTGGTTATGATCCAATTAAGGCGGTTAAGTGATACTGAGAAGTGAGGAATTGGTAGATGTTACGTTTAATGGTGTATTAGTGGTTGAACGTAAACTTAGTCTTGGCTTTTTCATCGGATGCGTAGATTTAAATATATTATCTTTTTAAATATCTAGGTACTCTAAGTACTAACACATATTTTTTTAAGTTTAAAAGATTTGAGCTACATTAGATATTTCATAGAATAACAAAAAAATATTATTTTAATCGTATTATCAACTGTTATTACCTTTTAATACCTTAGAAACTTATAATTCATTAGTTACGAACTTAATACGTTAGATACAACCATAATAACATCAAAACCTTCTATTGCAAACTGTCAACTAATTGAGAGATAAAATTGTTTTGTTTTAACATCGCTGTCGTTGATGATACGATTAACCTTTGAATATAACGCGAGTATATGCGATTTAAGCCCTCTTGGATGTTCAAAGAGACTCGGTTTCACCTCGTCGCTTAGCAACATCCTCGGTATTATAAATCGCATAATATTCTTGTTATATTAATAGCTATAATTTTTATAATGCCACATTCTAAATACAGCAATTAGGTATTCGAATTCCATTCTACTATTAAAAAAATATTTGAAAACATGATAATCAGATTGCTTTCAGTAGAAATACCTATGTAAGAACTTCACTAGTCCTAAACAGGATGATTCACAATTTTGTGTATATATTTTAATGACATAGGTACTGTAGTACTACACTCAACTTATGAACACAGAACTGGAAGTATTTTTTAAATTTGTAATTCAATTTTCCCGAAATTTTAATCAGAGAATATTGGGTCACTTCCATACGGAAATTCATAAATTGACTTAATTGACTTATTTTTAATTCTAGCCGTTCCATAATTAATTAATATTGAATTTTATTCCAATCATAGTCAGATATTTAATGTATTATGGAAAAAAATGTATACCAAAAATGTGTATACCTACTGCTTTTGAAAACCATTCTTGAACTAATGAATTTTTAGAAAATTCTTTATATTCTCATTCACATGAGCATTTAGTTTTAAGATTTACATGTAAGTTTACGTTTAAGAAAGTTTAAATACATCTAACTAAATAGAAGCATTCACAGTGCTTAAAAGTGGGACGTGTAAATGCTCGTATATAGTTTTATGAATTTAATCTTTCTTAAACGTATAATACATAAATGTAAACCCTAAATCTAAATGCTAATGTGAATGGGGCTTATAGTTGAGCACTATATGATGTATTAAAAGATTTACACAAAGTTAAAGTTGTGAACTTTCCTGTATATCAGTACTCGTAATATTTGAAATTTTGAAGCAAATACTAATTGCTATTTCTTTACCAGTAACTCCTGTTCGTGATCTTGGTAAAAATTGTATATAAAATCATAGTGCTACTATATTCCACGAGACCTTTCATTAAAGAGACACATAGCCACGTGGTTTCGTGCATCCTGATTGGCTCTCAAACGCTACGATTGGTTTACGACTTTACCACGTGGTCGAGAAACCAATCACGATGTTCGGAACAACATAAACTTGTGTCCCTTTAATGAAAGGTTCCGTAGAACAGTATAGTCGATACCACGGTCAATTAGGTTGTACGACTCCCTATCCGTTAAACTGTTTCTATGCGGTCAGAATGAATACCATTAGATAGATGTCTCTGTTGTATCATTGGAGGCTAGGTTTCCATAGTACGCGTGTAAATAAGTTGTTGATGTTGTGTCAATTTCTTGTTTTACCTTTTAAAACATTTAAGTTGTTCATTTAAACTCTATATAGACCAGGAGCGGATTGGAACTATCAAACCGGCCCGGTGATTGCACCGGACGTTTATATGGCCAGTCCGCTCTGTATAGAGCTGCCTCCATTGATACACCAGCGCCGCCCAACGGAGGGTATGGCGTTGACCGGTAAAATATTATTAGTCGATAAACCTAATCTTCTTTGACCGTGGATGATACCAGCAAATATACTTCTATGGAGCGTACATAAATACAGAACTTAGTCTAAAGCTGGAATTACATTACATCGGCTAGAATCTAGTTTTAAAATTTGTTCTTGTATTGACATATTTAACCAATACTGCCAACTGAAAATTTAAAAAAAATGTAATTGTCATTGTCAGTAGTTGAGGTTTTAATACCTGATAAAGTACTGGTTGCATTTCATACAATTGTACAAGAGTTTTTGTATTTATACCTCTTAGGAGCCATTACGTGTCAAAACTTAACTTTTACTTTTATTTCTGCTGTCACTCAACTTTATTATTTTTGAGGTTATATACAGAAGGTTGGTAACACAAAATATACATCCACTGCGCAAGTCTAGTATGAAAATTGGATGAAATATAGGTCCCGAGCACTTTTTTTAAGACGAAAAAATACGGTTCTAGTATGAAACTTGGACCGAAATTTTCCTGATTTACATTATCCAAGTGAGCATTCTGGAATTAAGTATGAAAATTGTCAAAGTTTCTAGCCGAAAAAGTATAATTCAAGCTTAACGCTGGGCTAGATATATTTCTTTCTATTTCAGCGATTTCTCAGCGTGAGGTTATCTGCTCAGATCGCAACATATTACTGAGAGTTCATATCTGGTATTTAGGTTAGATATATGTCTTTTAGCTGCTATTGATTTTCACCAGAGCTTGTGCTATTTCAAGTGAATATTCTCTTTTACGGACTTGAGTGGAATATTGAAATTTCTTTCATCTTACATGAAAGAAACGGCGGAATCTTGAATAAATTGTGGAATCCTGAATTACTTTTTGGATACATGGGTTTAATAATAATATTTATGGACTCAACAGCGTGAAATATTTCCCTTCATATGTACGCATCCACTCGCTTATATTATAATTAAATTGCTCAACACCAAAACAACATTTCAAATCCGAACCTTTCAAAAGTGACTTTAATGGGAGTCTTAGCGCACTTTTCCTCTCCATAGAGGCGCTGTAGGACGAGTCATTTTTTGACCTTCAAATGTTAATTCAATTATATGAATGACAGTTGACAGTTTAGAAGTGAGGTTATTATAGACATTCAAAATGCAAACATGTTAGAGTAAAATTCAAATATCTAGGACCCTGAGCTGCGCGAGAAGGCAGAGCTTGTCATGTACTGTCCGTTTTACAATAGTGGAGCTAGCGAGTATATTTTACGCTGCATTTCACTTAATTTTCAAAGAAAACTAAAATATAACTCAATCACAATCAATTACAAAATTCACAGCGTTACACGAAGTAAAACACTACGAACGTCAACTGAGAATAACAGATATTGAAGCTGATGTTCTGTAGAACAGACAGTAGCGTAATTTTCTCTTATAGGTATATCATCTATGCCTCTCTTTCTAAGACGAGAATTCGTACTTCGCGCAAGGTTCTGCTTAAATGAATTTACTTCTATGTGATTACCTGGGACGAGAATGGCAAATATCGTTTTAAATTCCTTACGGATCACCGTAGAAATATGCGAATGAATTTTTTTATGTATAAGTACTACATAACATTTTTCGTAATTTAACAAAATAACAAATTTTGTAATGTGAACAAAACAAAATTCTGTAACATTTACCTAATTACTTTCAAATGTTTCTCTACTACAAAGCCATATTTACAATACAAACAAAAAGATTACTTGTATTCATAAAAATACTGTAAATATGGCACTAGTATTCTCATAATAGCTTCTGTATTTTTTAAAGAAATTAAGTAAAACAAAAATTATTCGAAAAAGGAAGGTTAACTGCAGGCTTCTTGTTTTTAAAATTTGCTTTCCATTTATAATGATCGAAAAAAAATCGTATTAAATAATGACAAAAAACGTCATTTTTAAATATTTTATACTTCAAATTTCTAGGTCAAAGACAAAAAATAAAAAACTAGAGGCATTAAGACATCCATTGTTAATACACTCATATGTAAAAGCATCATATATTTCAATTATAACTAAAGTAAACGTGGGAGGCGTACACCTCTGTATGTATAACACTGTAAAATTTTAGGGTAGACGAACACCTTAACGCCAAGTTCAAATATAGAGATCGGGAGCTGTGAATGCTAAAGCATGTAATTATTGTGAATAATTTGTAACGTGTGAAACTTATTTTTGTGCAATGCAAACTTTACTGCACACGACTCAGAATCCAGTGACCTCATTACTGAATCTGATCGTTAAACAAAGTATAGCAAACTGATATTTTAAACTTAAGTTTTACTTAGCAACTTGTGTCGTGTATCATAATTTATTATAGGTACCGTTAGTAGGATAAAATTGTGTATGAAACACGTTCTAAATTAAATTACAACTGATTGTGATTCAATGATTAACCTTTGGACTTTAAAACAAGTGCAGATATACAATATTAAATTATTATATTTAAATTTGGTAAGTAACTGTAACATAGATGACTGGGTAATAGTAAGGTATAAGAATGAGACTTATAAGTAATAAGCATATCTAAAGGTATATGCATTTATGCATCAGCAAATAAATAAATAAAAATAAAAACCTAACCTTTTAGTTGCACCAAAGAAAAATGCGATTCCAGTCTGCTGATCTCTGTAATTGTTGTTGAACACCATTGTAGATACGAAATTCGCAATTTAAATATCCAAGTTGTTTGCACATATATTTTTGCTACACTACACGCACTATACGCCTTTTTAAATGACAATAAATTTCATTTTTACGCATTTCAATACAGTATTTATTCACAACAAAGCACAGAAACATCGTTAACGAACGAAATTCATGCCACTACTAACTGAGTTAGCTAAGGTTTGATTTTGCATGAGTTTGTCTGCTGCTATGTCTATGGCGGTGAATAAAATGTGATTTTTAACTAATTTCAGCGGTTCTCAAACAAAAAATAAAAGGATATTTGTGACAATAAATAAATAATAAAAAATTGTGAAAGAAATGACTTTTTTCAAAATCGGCATGAAAATCGTCATTTCCAGACTAATTTGCGGCATGAAAGTAAGATTTTCATGACTAGGCATGAAAATTTTATTTTCATGCCTAGTCATTTTTACTTTCAACTTTGTTTACTTGTCATGACAACTTTTTCTAAAATTTGTGACAGCTCTGATGATTTGTCACAGCTCTGATGATTTATGCAAACCTAATTATTTTTATAATTTTAAGCTTAATTGCCGATTTAAAAAAAAAAAGAATACATCACGCGTCATAAAAATGTCTTTGCTTGACTCGGAGGCTTTGAAGAAATGCTCGGACGCTGCGCATCCTCGCATTCTTCAAACGCCTCCTCGTCTGCAATGAAACATTTTCATGACTTGTAATGTAATATACTATAGTTCAATTTTTTTATTTATTATTATTAATAAACAAATTATGAGTTAGACTAGGTACTATATATTTTTTAAAATTGTTATGGAGTAATCCTTCATTTTACGAACCGGAACAATAAGTTAATGAATTTCATTTTATTAAGGTGTTGATTAAATTTATTTTTTATTAATTATATGAACCCAGTTGTATCAAAATTGGTCCTAGCAAATAAACTGCCTTTCATTTTTTGAATTTCAGAAAAATTTCTTATTGATTATCAGTATATAAAAATGCATTACATTTAAATAGCCCGTCTACCTTCTAAAATCCAGCATAAAATGTACCAAAGTAGCAATATTTTTCATTTAACCGAAGTGAAACGTGATTATATTTGTTAATCTGACAATTTATTGACATTTATGTTTTTTCACGACATGCGGAGAAAACACAATTTTCTTCTCGCGTAATAGTGAGGAAAGTAGGTTTTCCCTCTCTAGAGAGGAAAGTAAGCAGTGTTACCACCAGAGTTATTTTACGATGAAATATTTTAAAAATTGTAAGTAAATTTATTATTTTATTGAAAATTCTGATTTTATAGTAATATATTGTAAACTATTATTTTACAATTATTGTTTTATACTTTCTTTTTCTACTATTTCACGATTTTACAACTTAAATTTAATTTGGCATATTGGCTGCATTACGTTGTTTTCAAACGTAATTCTGACAGATGCTAACCTAACTTCTAGTTATGTGTTTCTTCTACATTTACAATGTTTTTAAATATGTCGTCCAAAAAATGTTGTGTCTAACACGAGAGGAAAGCTCTTTTTCCACTCTTGCTCGATTGCCTCACTCGCTTCGCTCGTGACACAAACTTCGAGCTCGAGTGGGAAAAAGAAGCGCTTTCCTCTCTAGTTGGACAAATAACTATTTTTATATGAAGAAATGTATCGATGTTTCCATACCCGTAGAATCGATAAGATTTCCGGCTATTTTAGGTTATGTCATGCAAATTTTTTTGACATGTCTGCCAGAAATAAGGAATAAGGCGTGAAAATTTTGAGTATAAACTCACCTTAACAGTTTACTCGCAATAAAAACACTTTTACAGTATTTTTCAACTTCAAATTGAGATTTCAGACAGCCGTAGCACCGGAAAAAGAGTGGAATAGAAAAATAAGTAAAATCGAAAGTATTTTAAATTTTTTTAAATAATATTAAATATTTGGTTATGTTGGTTTTGATGTTGTTGCCTTAGTTTCTGTTGTTGTTTAGTTTTTACCGCCTTCTAAATGACTTACCGCCTGTTAATTTGTAAAAAAAACCTTATTGTCTTGGAAACAGGGCCAAATGACCGTTTAAATGACCGATTGTGCAAAAAAGTTTATAAATGAGGTTAGAATTGGCAACGGGGTCAAAACCCAGGAAGTTTAAAACTCCCCATCGCATCATGGTGGGATGACGGCCAATAAAATCGTTCCATCTCCAACAAATTCCATTAAAACTGCAATGAAATCCAAACTATCCACATTAATTCATCTCGACTAATCTCATTTTACGACATAATTAATCATAAAATTATTTTCGCCGCAATTACAAAATTAAAACATTGTCGAAGTTGCTACATATTGCACTGATTACTTTTAATAATGTGGAAAGTTTAGTCGGGACAATAAAAAGTGATTTATGTCGATGCACTAGCTCCACGTAATTACAGAGATGCTCTGGGAGATATATTCGACGCACTCTAGTAAATGAACGAAGTAACGGGTTCAAAAATCAATCTTCGAAGGCGGAATCAATGCGCAGCAGGTGCACAATGGACATGTGGATGTGATGCTTTATTTGATTGCTATCAAATAATAGAAAAGAGCTCACAAATGAAAACATACTTCATTTAGTTTCAGTAATTTGATATTGTAAATTGTGTTTTTATATTACTGTTTACCTTTTAATATGATAAAAACCTAAATTTTCGAATGGTGGATATATTATTTTGATGGTGGAAACCAGCCACTCGGTGTCAGTGGTATTTTGTTGTAGAGAAGGAATAAAACTCGAACTCGAGACAGGTATTAAAGTTTTGTTAGCTTGTCTTCTTAATTTTGATGGATATTATGAACTTACATAATGTAATTATGTATAGTGCGTTTTTTTGTATTTCTATGTGACAACCAGTGGTACCCAAAATGATATTGTTTACTTATTGTTAATTTTACGAATTTCAACAAAATTCTTTTTGATTCATGACCAGTGCGTCCAATACTACACACCCTTAAATTTTGTTACACAGGTTGGGTTACAGCCTGTATACTACTATTGACAATAAATTTAATGAACACCTATATGGAATCACATTAATTTAAAATTAGAATTATTATTATTATCTTTTCAGTGGAATGAAATATTTTCTTTTCAGATAATTTTTAAATTTATTTTTCATCTGTAATCAACATAAACTGTATTTACACTTAGCGCATGAATACTCAAAGTTTTGTGTATAATATAATAAGCATTTCACATCAACTCATGTCTCACGTAGGGCTGTTCGAATATTACAATTTTTGATCGATCACTGATCGTCAGATTTGATCTAGAAACTGACTTACCGAAAAGATTCAAATTCGTCAATTTTCAATTTGTGACGGTGCTATCATCTCAAATTTATTGAAATATTTTTCATTAATTGATAACATCAAAATTGAAAAAGTTTTTCGTTTTTTTAATAATGTCAATAATAATCAAGATAACAACATTTTTATTGAAGTTATTCAAAAAAAACTGATAAATTTCAATATGTTGATGTTCAGTGAAAATCGTTGTATTTGAAGCTCTCCGGAGCGCTCTTTACCTTAAAATGTCAAAAACTAACAGTTTAATTTAAAAATTACTTAAAATAGTATAATATACTCTTTATTTACTTTATGCGCTTTACTGTAAGTTTTTTAAAAAGATAAACTCCAAATTTATCTTAATGGCACTACCTACATACAGTTCGTTTTACAGCAAATGAATAGTAATTTGATCCCGGGGAAGATAGTTTTGATTAAAAAAACAGTCACGTGATGGTCAATCATTAATGAACACCAGTAGAGGAGAGTATTGTACCTCAGGACGCATATACCTTTGGACAACATCAATTGCAGACACATTTAGCGTTAAATATACTAATTTCAATAGCCTATTTTCAACAAACTGTACATATATATATATATATATATATATATATAAACAATTGATATTTTTATTAAAACTTTAAGACGGGTTTAGAACCATCCTTTATCTTTACAGTACTTCAAAAAAATTTAAAATATCTTTAAAAATAAGCCCAGAATTCCGAATAAATGACACATATATTTTGACGAAAATCTGCATCTGTTGTTCAATACAAGACATACTTTCCTTCTACTCCGATTACCCAGGCTAAGAAATTTTGTAGTGAACGGCACGTCGCTGCGTAGAACATATGGTATAGGTTTCGAATGCAGAAAAATTTGATGTTCCGCCTTAAACAAATAGGTACCTACAACCGAGAATTACCTGAAACATTCCCTAAAAATTGAATTTTTAGGTTTAGAAACTACATTCAAAGGCGCATTAAATAACATAAATAATGAATTTTTATCTTAAAAAATATACGGGGTGTTCCATTTAAAATAAGGAAGTTGATGTCATTTCCGGCTAAACAAGAAGAAATAAAAATTCATTATTTATGTAGTTTAATGCACCTTTGAATGTAGTTTATAAACCAAATTGACTTAAAAATACAATTTTTCTTCGGGGTGCGCCTGTTTCAGGAAATTCCCGGTATTTTTAAATTTTATTTGAAAGCATGAACTGTTTTACAGCTAATGTACATTTATTTCGATTTCCGTGAAAGTTTTCCCGGTCGAGCTGGCAAAATTCTCAACATTTCCCTTAATGTACTTCTTTAAATTCCTTCCCATTTGCACGTATCGACCATTCGCCCTACTTCGTAACTTCCAGGTCAGCGTTAGATCTGCTATTTACCGTCTTAAAAACGCTCAAACTAATTCCCAACACCATTAAAGAACTCCGTCTCGCTTCGTCCAAATTAGATCCGTGGATTTTTGTTTGAATTCCTTCACGTTTGAATTTATTCTTGCGCGCCGTGCGAATACATTATCAACGGCATAAAACAAAGTCCGTGTCGTAAACACGCCGGAAAAAAGGGTGATTTCACTGCCGGAGGGGGCCGAGAATAAGGGATGTAATTACACGGATTGGGTGGAATTGCCGCGCGTGGGAAATGGGCTCGCTTTAAATTATTTCGAGGATGGTATGTAAAGGAAGGAGAAGTGAATTTTTGGAGGACGCCATATTTAGAGATAGCTGTGTGCGTAATGTGAGATACACCGCCCAGTAAATAAAATTCAATCTCGACAATGTCGCAGAAATGTTAATATACATGCGATGTTTAATTGAATGTCCCACGAACATCTCAGAGCACTTGCAGCGACTACTAATGTCCGGCCCTTGTCACCTTTTTGTAATGTCACAGAGATAATCTTTAAAAATGTCTCAGCGGTATCAAATATATGTTATATTTTACATTCTTTAAAATAGATTAATCAGACCAATTAAAGAAGCAAAATTAAAAATGATATCATTTATTGCACAATTATATACCTACGACGCGTCGACTTATCAAGAAATTTTTTTGACACTTATGATTAATCAAATTAATTAATGTGACACGTAATATTTCAATGACAACAAACCAAATAAACGTTCTAATATTTTCTATAAACGTTCTGTCATTTTTGCATTATGAAGTGAAATATTTCTATACCATTAGAATGATATCAGAAAGCGATGAAGACAATCTGCCTGCTCATGTATTAGAAGCATAGTGTCAATTATTGTAATTCTATTAAATTGTGAATCTTTCTTCTGTTAAAATTGCTGGCTGTAATAGTATATTATATATTGAGGGACTAAAGTTGCATGATTTAATCCTGAGGGTGAAGTTTATTTCACGAGCCGAAGGTGAGGGAAATAATCACCTGAGGGATTAAAGATACTTTAGTCCTGTGGTATATACGCTATTTTTGCACTTCATCCTCAAATAAATGCAAAATAGTTTAAAAGAATACATATTTTGCAATTTTGACAGTAAATTTTATGACACATATTTATATTGTTACCATAGATACTCTGTAACGAATAGCACGTATTTACTTGACAACGGGAATAATTAATTCAATTTCTTGACAACGGGATTAAATATGAAAAATAATCCCTTGGGATCAAATTAAGAACCTTAGTCCCTAAAAATAAAGACTAAAGAAGAGTTTTAGCCCCGGAAGTGCAAAAAAGTCTTTTACAGCCTGACTTATTTACGTATAGAGGGCCGAAAGAAAAAGATTACATCTGCGAACGAAGTTGCGAGGGCCTTTATTCGTCCAAGAGCGTAATCTGTCTTTCGGCCAGAGGTACGTACAACGTTTTACGCACAACTGCGTACCTATATAAAATTATTGTGAATTATTCGTTATTAGTTTTTGAAAACACGCCAAAATACTTATTACAAGAAAATTTCAAGGTGGGGTATGGTAACAAAAAAACATTTCATGTGTTTGATTAATTTTGATTGGACGAATTCCTTACTTTACCGCCCATGGGCGAGTTTTTCTACTTTACCGCCCAAGGCAATAAAGCAAATGTTTCTGCCATGGTAACCAAGTTCTAAATAAATAATTTTGATACAGTTTTGCGTTCTGTAGACAAAAAACTATCATTTCGCGTGTTGCTAGTTGGCATGCGCAAATCTTACCTTTTTATGACATTTTTCGAAAAACATAGTTTTCTATAGGTACAGATAATTTGAAATACATTTGCTGTATCTGGTACCAATTAGAATTAAAAAACAAGTAATATTCCAGTTTTGTAAATTCAAATATCTTGTAGTCCATGATCGTATGATGTTTGTTTCGACGTATAATATTTAAATTTTCATGACAGTGACAGTTTGCTGTTTGGTTTACATGAAACTATTCAATTTGATACGTAAGTAATTAGCAGAAAGAGCTGAATAAGGCGAGAATTCATGTGATTTTTTCATTCTGCTATTATAATACAAAATAACAACGTTACAATAGTATCAGTCCAGTATGCAAGCAACACATTATCCATTTAGATCACCACATTGCATGTTTACAACAATAACTCAGCCAATTCCATTCCAATCCCTCCGTAGGCTGAAGCCTTTCCCAGCCGTTCAGCTCTTTCAGCTGTTTCAGCCATTTCAGCCGTCGCCACAGCCACCTTCAGGCGGAGTTTCCGTCTTCAGTGACAGCGACGTGAACTGTCAAAGAAACGAAGCCTTGTGCTTTTCTCTTTTCCAGAATAACGAATGAAGAGTTAGAATCGCGCCGGGATTCTGTAAGAATAAGTCCGTTGAAGCAAGGCGAGTGAAGGGTGAAGTGTTGCGGAGTCCGGGAGTATTCTGTCATGCAATGTGACGGCTAGAGCGGACGAGAATAAATATCGTGACGGTTTTGTGGTCGAAAGACGTGAAATCGGTAATATAGGTGTTGGGGATAATAGCTCGTAGCTAATTAGTGATTGAGTAGGCATTCTTGTAAAAGTGTTCCAAATATAGTTACAAGCAGTTTTTAATTTAAATGAGTTGTTTGACAATACAATATGAGCTCATTTTCAAGCATAGTCTTAAAATTATATATATATATATATATATATATATATATATATATATATATATATATATATATATATATATATATATACGGGGTGTTTTAGACCACCCGTACCACCCAAATATCTCGCGTAAAACGGAACGAATCAAAAAAAGAAAAAATACGTCCAAAAAGATTTCAAAAATTCTATTAATTGACACCAAATGCAAATTTTTCCCCCACCCCCTGGGGGGTGGAGGGGGGGGGGTAGCTTTGTAAATTTAAATGGGGACCCCCATTTTTTATTGCAGATTCGGATTCCTAGATTTAAATAAAGAAGGTTTTGTCCGAAAAAATTTTAAGATTTTTCGAAAACAACGTAATTTATCGTCTACGCAAGGGTGGGATAGGACTGACATTACGGTAAGTACCTTACACAGTTATAATTTTTTAAATGATTTTTATTTCTTGTTTCAGTTACTGCGCTTTTTTCTTTTTGTCAAATTTGAATGAATCAATTTCTGTTTAAAACCAAAATTTAATTTGCCTTTTAACTTCAAGAATCAAAAAAAAATTTTCAAGAATCAAAAAATTTTTTTCAAGAATCAAAAAAAATTTTTCGGACAAAACCTTCTTTATTTAAATCTAGGAATCCGAATCTGCAATAAAAAATGGGGGTCCCCATTTAAATTTACAAAGCTACCCCCCTCCACCCCCCAGGGGGTGGGGGAAAAATTTGCATTTGGTGTCAATTAATAGAATTTTTGAAATCTTTTTGGACGTATTTTTTCTTTTTTTGATTCGTTCCGTTTTACGCGAGATATTTGGGTGGTACGGGTGGTCTAAAACACCCTGTATATAGTCAGTAACCCCTTTTTATACCTTTCGGTGTAAGGGGGCCGGGCACACCGAGCCGCAGTGGGTAAAATTATAACAAATATTAATTATAGAGATCAGAATGTAATTCGTATTCGTAGATTATGAATTAATAGGCGGTTCGTTTGTACTTTGTCCGCGTTGTGGTGACCAGTACGTCATTAGTTTCTGAACTAACAATAAACATGCATTATGTATATCTTGCTTTGTCACATGCATGCTTGTTCATTCGTTGGTTAATGTTATGTCTGTCTATTATATTTATCTCTTTCCACTAGTATACTTAAAAAGAAAACGATACCATGACGTTAAGAGAAATTCCAAACACTGATTTAATAGTTTCTAGACATGTTTTATATCATTAGATTCAGAATTAAATCTAGAATTTAAATATATAAAAATATATAGTGTTCCATTTAAAATAAGAAAGTTGATATTTCTGAAAATAATATATATTTTGTTGTATCCTTATGGCTAGTTTACCCATACCTATACAATTTTATTTCGATTGCTTCATTAATAAAAAATTATTTCGAGCGTACCATTTTTTGGGACACCCGGTATACTGCCTTTCCCTTTTTAGAAATCTAGTTCGCTCTTTGTATATTGCAGAGTAGTATGAGGTTATGCATTCTTGTATCTACTACATAAAAGCTCATACACTGAAAGTAAAGTAGGTAGCTTGGAAGCACGATGTTTAATTGTTACGATTTCATGATAAATAGCACTTTAACTAACTTTTTGATGTGTTCTGTGTTTTCTAGTAGAAAGAAATAAGAAATGTCATCGCTTCTGTTCTTTTGTACCTCCCTTTAATGTTTTTATACATTCAGAACAGTAAAACAAATCTTAATAATTATATAAAATAATAGATACAAACAATATTTCATATTTCGAATGTGGAACTCAAACTGCGGATACAATAGCAAGATAACACAGTGGTAAGTGCTTGGCGCTGGTTACAAAGGTTGTGGGTTCGAATCCGGGTCAGGTGTGAAATTTTAATGATTTGTTTTGGACCGGTATCTACTCTCGTCACCAATCCAAGTTAGCAATCGGCACTAAGTGATTAGCGGGATGATTAGATGAAAAAACAGCCTTGGCTGAATCTCGCCCATTATCAAGAGGAAATATTGTATTACCAAATGCGGATAGATGCGATTATAGTGTAAAGGCTGTCAAAAAACTGAAAAAATATTTATAAACTGGGAAAACTGTCAAATTTTAGTTAAAAACAAATTCAGTGGTACCTACCTCCATTCCAACCCCACCTGAAAGTAACATTTCAGCTTGCTCTTATTATTCTTTTCATCTAACCTTTAAAAAACCATAAATTAACCCTAAAAAAAACTACCTAACCTTCCCTTCTTCCGTTTCCGTTTGGCCCCATTCCCTACTTCCATACATCACGTCGTTCGCAGACTTCGCCCCTGCCCCTTCGACCCTGTTCCGCCCCCGGAGCCGGGGGTTGTACGTGCGCCGCCCCCGCCGCCGCCCCAAATGCACGTCAGCCTCAGACAAATATTGTGAGTGAACGTTTAGCGTTAAACGTCTTTCATAACTGTGAGCGATTGTACAGGAAACATAAGAGGGAAAATTGTTTTTTACGTGAAATATTATTCGGTAGACAGAAAGTTTTAAACGCGAATTTTCCGAGTATGTTGCTAGAAAGGATGGAGAAGGTATTTTTATTTTGATGTAATATGTAATTTTTTTTGAATAATTTTTTACATGAGACACTTTGTGGCCACTAGTGCACTAGTCAGTTTGAGTAAGAAATTGATTTTGTATTGAATTAAATAACTGGAACAAATCGTAATTCTCGATTATTGAACGTGCTATCATAAATTTGGTACAATCAGTACACGTTATTGTATCATAACATCAATGTTCTAAATCTTCGCTGCGATAAAACGTCGTTGCATCAAAACATTTCTAGATGAAATAGGTAATCAATCATGACGTTATTTGTTAAGCGGCCCGTCTACGTGTTTTCCGAATTCCTAGAATACTCTCGATTTTACTTTTTTTTCAATTTTACTCTTTTCCTCGCTACTACGACTGCCTAAAACCAGCCCGAAATTCGTACTTAATCGCACCCTAGCATTGCAATGTTATTTTGAAGTTGAAAAATACTGAAAACGTGTTTTAGTTGCCAGTAAAATGTTAGTTTTTAGGTAAAAGGAGTGTTATGAAATAGATGAATAGTTAAGTGCTAAAAATAATAAAAGGGATAATCACCATCTCCTTATAAACATTTAAAATTTAAAATTGCACGATAAGATTACAAACCAGAATTTAATCACTCTTTCAGGGATTCATATTTGTTGATCCTATTTCGCCTTTTTATTTAATTTATTTTAACTTATTTATTTTGTATTTTTATGAATAAATATATAAATATATATTTGACACAACATGTATTTGTGAGGTATGTTTTTATTTTCTATTTTTTATTAACGTATAAAATAAAATTATTATCCACCCAAAATTATTAGGGCAAAATCATGAAACAAGGCTTTTACAAATTTCGATGCAATGCCTTTGTATTAAAAAATCAAGTTGATATCCCTTCGGAGTTCAGAGTTATTGAGAAATTCGTAAAACACATTTGACCCCTTTTCCTCCCTTTATGGGACGAAATTAGAAAAATCCCTTCTTAGTGGGTGCTTACATCATAAAAAGAATATTTCACATTTTAGGCTTAGGGGTGTGGGCTGGGCGTTGATGAGTCAGTCAGGACACTTTACTTTATATATATATATATATATATATATATATATATATATATATATATATATATATATATATATATATATATATATATATATATATATATATGTATATAGATTAATATTCAACATTTTATTATATTGTGTTCAATAATTACTAATTGGATTTTAGCTGGGCAACAAATTTTTTACTATATATTTATTTAAAATCCTGGTGTTAGCTTCATTAAAATTCTCTTCTTAACCTACTAGAATTGACCTCTTTTGTCCGTGATCAATGGTAAATTTTAAAGTTAATTCTTAAAAAAAAGTATCTTTCAGACATATGAAACTTGAATTTCGCAAATCAAAATAACAAACATGATTAGCCAGTCATACAAACAAAACCTTAAATCTTATTTAAATACTGTTCCACGTCAGAAAACCAGCCTAACAAAAACAAAGCTACCTACAGAGTCCACGAATGCATATATTCATCTCACCCCTCATGTAAATTTCATCCGCTCACTTTTCCGTGTACAAGCGTAGTACAAGTGTAATCTTTAAGAAGCAGCATTTGTACTTTTTGTGCGGAGGGCCAGGTTGGCGGCTTATGCTAAATCATATATTGAATTTCATGAAATGCAAAGTGCGCGGCAAAGAGGATTATCGTCTCGCGACGGCGACGGTATTTTTAAGACGGCAGAAAGCCGACGCCGACGCCGGGTTCAAGGGGCACAATGACGTGTGCACTACAATGAACTCCAAGATGTGAACAGCATTCTGTGACGCAGTTGGCGTGGATTTGTATGCAGTTGCTATTGGCATACGATGAATTAGGTTTAGTTATGTTACCTGGCGGAAATGTTGGGTGAGTAAGCTAACTATTCCCTATTTGGATTTTTTATAACTTAGGCAATTTTTATCAGAAAGTGACGAAATTTTTGCAAAACATGAACTATCTAAAGGAATTTTTACTGCCGAAATTTCAAATCGATTAGACAAAAACTTCACGAGTGGTTCACTTAAATGTGAAAAT
Source organism: Agonum fuliginosum (assembly GCA_947534325.1). Classification (NCBI taxonomy): domain Eukaryota; kingdom Metazoa; phylum Arthropoda; class Insecta; order Coleoptera; family Carabidae; genus Agonum; species Agonum fuliginosum. Next base: position 21,086,246 of record OX384043.1, read on the forward strand.
TGGACCAATTAATCCGAAATCTCCAATTGCAGCCCAAACAGTCGTTCTAGGAGAGTGCAAGGATTGTTCAGCAATCCAGTGTTGATTTTCATCTGACCAACACCGATATTGTGTCTATTAAATCCACCATCAAGATGAAAATGTGCCTCATCAGAAAACATGATGTTATTCAGATGACCAGGGTTTTCATTCATTCGTTCAATTTCGTCTTCTGCAAATTCCAATCGGTTTGCTTTATCCTCTTCAGAAATTGCCTGCAGAATTTGAATCTTATAAGGATGCCACTTGAGGTCCTTTAAAATCCTACAAATAGTCGTTTGACTAATCATTAATTAATTAATCAATAGCAATAGAGCAATAATGATAAAACTTTGCGAACAAAAACTCAAGTGGCTACTGTATTTACAGCAAAAATTTGGCGGACTTTACACAAAAACTTGAGACTTTACAAACAAATGAAATAGGGAACACTTAGCTGACTCACCCTGTACATCCAGTAGCGAATTTACCTTTAAGAGGCCCGTCTACTACCTAAAATCCAGCATAAAATGTACTAACGTAGCGAGTGTTTTGTGCCCAGTACAAGAATGGTAAAATTGTATTTCAATAAGGATTTAATAGAGAAAGAATGAATCTACAGATGTGCCTTTTTAAAATTTTGATTAAAAAATTGTACATGAATATAAAAAACTCCGAAAAATTCAAAAAAATCCTATTTTATGCAAACTTTACACGGTTATCTCATGACAAAAATTAATTTTTAAAATTTTAAAAAGGCATATCTATAGATCCATCCTTTCTCTATTAAATGTTTATAAAATTATTATCCTGAAGTCAATAATAATCTGACAGTTTACTCGCAACGAAAACACTTTTACAGTATTTTTCAACATCAAAGTGACATTGCATAGCTACGATGCGGCAAAGTACGCGTTTCGGGCTGGTTTCATGCAGCCCTAGTAATGAGGAAGAGCGGAGTGGAAAAAAAGTAAAATCGAGAGTATTCTAGGAATTCGGTAAAAACGTAGACGAGGCACTTAAGGGTGCTCGGGAGAGCTCAAATACGTCGATTTTCACTGCAAATTTTTGTGATTTCAAATTTATTAAAATTGTTTTACCGCTCGCCACTTAGTCCTGTAAGAGAGGTATTGTAATCATGCTAAAAATTCGATAGTGAGTTTTTAATCGATAAGCACGTTGAGGTCCCTAGAACACGATTTTGATAGTTTCGCGATGATGTCTGTGTGTATGTGGGTAGATAGTTGTTGGAGGTACTATAACTCAAATACTACTGAATAAAAAATTTGAAATTTTGTACATAATATTCTGACACCCTAGATTAGATCTGATTAGATTTTGGTGTTGATCGTGCAACCGGAAGTGGTAGTTTCTGGAAGATCTGAAGAGTTTTTCTGGAATATCCTCAAAATTTATGGATTAATAGGAATTTTTTTTAACAACAATGTACTAAATGTTACTATCACAATTTGTATTCAAAACGTTGCTTCTATCTAGCACCATTTTTCAATTTCATGAAGTTAAAAACTCTACAAATTTGTTACAATTTTTAAATATCTGCCTACCAATGAAAACAAATAATAAAATAGAAAATTGCATTATTATTATGTTGTCTGAAGCTCATATGACTGAAATGAAAACCATTAAAAAAATGCCAGAGCTTCGAATGAATTAAAGAAAAACTATTTCTTCTACTGACAACAGCATATAATTATTATTGAGAAATAATTACATATTCAGTATATTTAGTAAACATGTGTACATTAATTGAAAATTAATTATTTATCGATTTTAATTACTGTTGAATATAACAGAACATTTCTATAAAGTTTATGGATTCTATGAACAAAACATAATAATATTTCGTTTGCATATGAACTGAAAACTCGATACTACTCTGGATATTCACTAAAAACTTCACCGTTTGTCCAGCGATTAATGCAAACAGATTCAGATTTACTCGCACATTAATTACAGCTAAAGTAATTAACAATAACTAACCCAAATTGAAAAGCGAATAATTACGATACATTCAAGTTTTAAACTTAGATTTTATTCATCATGTTACATTTGGTGAGATTAAATTTATTTAAATAAAATTATACTTATTCATAATATGACACTACAAGTAAAATAATATTTTTGGCCTCCTGAACTGTAAACATAAAAATCACACATCGTTAACATCTATGGTAGTTACGATTTGACACATGTCATAACAGTTTCCGCATTGGTACGTTAATACGCAGCGAATTTTATTTCTTTAATGTGCCATTTAAAATAAAATAGAGAGCCTACAAAAACGTTACTTTACTCAATTTATTGTTCAGTAGAGTCTGAAATAAATAAAACAGATTAATTTTAAATGTGACATTTACTAACGACATCTCAGAGCAGTTGTTTCAAAGATACTTGACAAAGGAAATTTTAGTGCAAATGTCAAATGCATCTAACTTAACCTCACAGAAAATACGATATTCTAAATAAATAGGTACTTATGTCGACAAAAAAAACAACATAATGTATGCGTTAGGTATTTGTACAAAACGCTTGGTTTTATTAAAGCACTCCGCTTCGCGTCGTACTTTAATCTGAAACCTCGCGTTGTAAAATTTACCCTACCGCAACAACTATGTTTTACTCAGAAGCACTCTTCAATAAATTTATAATTGTAATTTATTATTCAGCAGTTTAAATATAGTTCAAGATACTAAGTATACGAATTGTATAAATTACAATTTTTTACAACACTTCTTAATAAAAGCATCATAACTATGGTAATTTTAAACAAGCAAAGTAAAAAATTACCCACAAGTGGCTTTGATCAAAATTATACCTACTTGTGGGTAAATTGTTACTTTGCTTGTTGGAAGTCACCATAGAAACAATGTTTTAGGTTGAAATTTAATATTTTAAAAATATTTAAGCAGTTATTAAGAGGTGTTGGATAAAACGTTATACTTCACACGTGGGCAAAAAGAAATGACCCACTCGAGAAAATTATCTCACTCAGCCGTCGGCCTCGTGAGTTAAGATTTCCCTCGTAGGTAATTCCTTACTTTGCCCACTTGTAAAGTAGGTACCTAAATAACTATTACTTCGAAAATGGCATTGTATTTCCGTTTATGTTATTTAATTACTTACGTAAAATTATTAGAAAAATTTGATCCATGTTGTTAGGAAACAACACACATATAAATTTAGAGACCTATAGACATTATAATAATTATAATATAATTATATAATAATTAATATTATTATAATGAAAACGAACAATACCTACGCTCCAAATATTATTTAAAAACAGAGACCATTCAAAAAATGTCCTTTTGACATTATTTTTCATGCCCGATTTAAAATGTAAATAAATGCATATGTAAATACTGCAAATTTGTTCAGTTTATTTATTAAAACATTGGCATATTTTTCTACTAATTATCACATACCATTTAACAAAATACTGACCACATGTTTTCATATTTTAGATTAAAATTTGCTATATTTATCTGGCATATTTTAAATAATTTAAATAAATATTATTTGAAAAACCCGATAAAATTATAAATTAATAAACAAACATTCTGACAGAGTTAAATTTATTTTAATGTTATATTTCATGGAATATTAAATATCGCCGGATTACTTGCAAAATCCGTGATTTATTTGTCAACTTTTAATTAGTTTAGAATGTAAATAGTCAAACGCTAATGCATCTTCATTTGAATTTAAAGTCAGCATAAATATTTCCCTGTATTTTGCTACAGTAGGTCAATTAAAGTCCCCTGATTTATTTATTTTAAATCGGATTTATGCGTAGATGCAAAATAGCGTCACAGCACTTTTGCAAAAGTAAATGTTTATTTTTCATTTAGCCATTTTGGCCGGGCTCTACCTTTTCACTCATTAATTATTTATCGTTTAATCAATACTTTTAGCTCCTGTTTGCGCGCAGTTTCTTGTAGCAAGGCCTTAACTGTTTGACAAAAGAAGATTTATTTTTTTATTGTTTTCTCAAGAGATTAGTGTGCAATGTTTTAATTAATTTAATTAAAATTTTAATTTCGTCGCGTTGAAGTAATTTTGTTGTTAAATATGTGCGGATAGCCTAAGCAAATATTTTAACAGAAAAATTTTCATAAATTAGATTGTCCCCATGCAGTAAATTAATTTTCCAGAGTACCATACTCATGATTGTTATAAAGTACACCACAGGAGATATTTCTATGCAGTTTGTAACACAAATACACTCTACTGTGGTGTGCTCTCCAACAACCATAAGTAAACGTAGGTTGATAGATGATAATTATAGCAATCTCATACACGGTAATAGTATTTTACATAATAATAATAATAATAACTTTTTATTTCCATTGATCAAGTACCTATATGATATTGAAAGTGCCAAGAAAAGCAGTTACACACTGGGTGAAAAAATTGCATAAGCAAGAATAAAATAAAATAGCAGTTAAAAAAACTTAATGAGCACGAAAAGTGTGTGAGTCAAAATTTTGACGCACGAGGCTTGCCGGGTTCAGTAATCTCACGAGCATTCTTAGATACTTTCCGGCGAGTCATGTACATTATTTTTTTCACAACCATAAATATTGAACATTTTATTCATGATTATTCACATTATCTGTCATCTGTCAAACAAAGACCAATAAAAATGCAGAATATTGAATTTCATAGCCAATCAAAATCATTGGATTTGATTATTTTGTACTAGTAAGGTTTTGCGTCGACTATTCACTACTAGTACTTTAACATTTTTATTATAATCTATATTTCCCATTTTTTTGCACAAAGCTCTAGAACATTTTTCACTTGAAATTCACGATTATATGGAATACGAGGTACAAGATTTTTTAATATCAAGAATTTAAATTCTATTTAAATTTTAAATTATACCAGATACAGCAAAAGTACTATTTTAATTTATGTGAATAATAAATCACTTTTAATGTCGTGTTTGTCCACTAATGCAATGTATCACGAAATACTTACAACACATGAAAAAATTATCAAATGTCAGAAAGAAAACACACGCCTACTAAAAGGTGAAACAAGAATTAAAACTGTTCGATAACATAACGAACGGATTGAACGGATATTTGATATTGTTTATTTTCGTAGCTAGGTAACTGTGAAAACAGTTTATTTCGTATATGGTCGTGGGCACAGTATATTTTCTAAAACATGTGACAAATAATATATCTAAATTTCGAATATCCTTTATAATATTAGTATTAATATACGAGTGTAAAGTTTACGATGCGAGCCATGCCATGGTGAAGGTCGTAATTCACATGAGTGAGTATAAGTAGCCATTATATACAAGTTGCAATTAGTAGTATGCTATCTACTTCCATGCTTTAATTTAAAAAAAACTATTATTTACATTACAGGAAAGATCTTCTTAAATTTAAGTTTTCATAGCTGTCAATTAAAATTTAATTCATTTGAACTTTAGTAGGATGAAAATATTTCTTAAATTAAAAGTTTACAACCGAACCTTAAAAACTTTGTCCTGTATTGCAGTTTTATAATATAATTAGAAAACACTCCACCTTTTTTCAATTTATCAACATGAATTTAAGCAGAGAGAAAACCACAAGATTATTTTAACATCTAAATTGATTTTCTTGTAAAATAAATACTTGCTGAAATATATATGATGATCTCTTTTGAACTTCAAGTATATTTACAAGTTTATTTTCCTACGTACCTATTAATTTTAAATGAATGCAAAGTAAAGGCAAATAATAAAAGGTCCGTTTAGGTTTCAAAAATATAATGAATTCAGAATAAAACTTCGTATTTGTTTAGAAACGTGAAACTAGTCTGGAAAAGAGAAATTAATATTACATTACAATCTGTTTGTAATACACGATTCACGATTACAAATCAACCAACAAATCCCGGAAAGAAAATCGGAAAATTCAAACCACACAAAAGCGTATTTCATTTCCTTTTTGAATAAACAAAGCATAAAATATGAAATGATTCCGTCGATTGAGGATTGTGGAATTGAAACAAAGGTAAAACTCTAGAGAAGGGGAAAAGTATGGTCAGGTATTATTCTTTTAAAATAAGGTGAAATATTGGAGCTATTGATCAAAACCTACAAGAAATGGAAGCACTAATAAGCAGAAATTGATTCCTACATTTAGAAAAATATATACAGGGTGAGTCAGCTAAGTGTTCCCTATTTCATTTGTTTGTAAAGTCTCAAGTTTTTGTGTAAAGTCCGCCAAATTTTTGCTGTAAATACAGTAGCCACTTTTTCACATTGAAGTGAACCACTCGTGAAGTTTTTGTCTAATCGATTTGAAATTTCGGCAGTAAAAATTCCTTTAGATAGTTCATGTTTTGCAAAAATTTCGTCACTTTCTGATAAAAATTGCCTAAGTTATAAAAAATCCAAATAGGGAATAGTTAGCTGACTGTATGTTGTTTTATGATTAGGAATGATTTATGATTTGAGAAATCCTGCATATTTTCCAAATAAACTAACTAACAAAACAAAATATTTTCCTCTACAGAATAACTTATTATTAATGTTACTCGATTTTTCTGATGTAAATTTATTTAAATATAAAACCTTATTTTAAGTTCCAACGCATTTTAAAATTATCCTGTTTTCAACAAATCGTCAGGAGACAAAGGACAGACAAACACAAAAAATTTATATTTCTAAGTTCTATATAAGTGCAAACATTGCTTCAAACCTCCAAGTCAATGAAAATCGAGATCACAATAATATCCCTATAATGAAGCTCGAGCATGTATCTAGTATATTATGCATTTATATTAAATTTACTTGTGTGTATCATATCATAATGAAAATTTATATCAAAATTAAAATCCGTATCGAATTGAGTGTCATTAAAGTACAGATGCCAGATATAAAATAACTTAATTATAGCAGAAAAAGTATCAATATTAGCCGGTGACTTTAGTTCAAACTACATAAATATGCTGAGCATAGGTAAGGGAGCTATTTTGCTGGCATAGTTATTTGAGATTAAAAATATTTTACAAAGATCGAAAAATGCAAACACATATCAAATTACACGGAATGTATTAAATATTACGACATAAATTGAATTTCATAGAAGATGAAGGGTAAAAATAATTTTTTTTTATTTGTTTTCATATAATTAAGGTAAAAAATATCAATCCGAAAAATATAAATGACATGTTCTAAAGTATAAACGGTTCCAACTAGCGAGCCGGCAACGTTACAAGCTTGTATTTGATTAAAATTACAAATGATAAAAATTGATTTTAATTTTACTAAAATTATTATCTAGATGATATTTTAAAAATAGATAAAGATAATTTGTAATTTTATCTAGATAAGATAATAGATAAATAAGAAAACATTCATCTAGATCAAATAATAGATACAAATATATTATCTAGATGATTTATCTACCATAAATTATCTAGATAAGTTACAACACTGCTCATAAGTCATGACTTTGCGGGGATCAGGACCTCTGACTGTACTGTACTGTACTGTACACTATGTATAAGATCTTCATAGTATCGAAATAAATATGCACATGTAGATTAAAATCTTATTAATTAAAATAATAAAACAATCCTTCCTACCTGCATGTACCCCATGTGACACGTGGTAGCGTTCAGCAGAGTCCCGACTTTGAACTTCTTGAACCTGATCCGCAAGATCCAGTCGCGAGGAGTGCCGCGGAACGACCGGAAGCGGTACCAGCAGGTCATAGGTCGCCCTACTGTGTCTGGCGTCACTTCCGGGCTAGACACGTCCTCGTAGATGTCCACGGTCTTGTTGCAGTGGTCGCGTTTCACATCCGCTAGAAGAAGAAGAATAATAAGTTAATACAGCGAATATTAGAAGAATCGGAGATCTTTCTTCTTTCATATGGGGCAGTTTGTAGCAATCAGCAGGATTTAAATTAGAGATGAACGAATAGTAAATGTGTTGAATATCAAATATTATGCAGAACTGTCTGCCGAATAATCGAATATTCGACGAATATTCTGCACCTTTTTGACACCAACGCCAATGACAAAATTACCAATAACTGACGAGGCTGCTTTGGATGCTAGTCCGGCGGTTATAGGACAAATTTATATATCAACTATGCATTTTATGATTAAAGCATGAAAATTTGCACACATATCAATGAAACCATTCTCTTTCATATAAGAAGTGGTGCCAACGTGGTGCGTGCTGCAGACGGCCGCCATTTTGAAAAAATGGTTGCCATTTTTAGTTTTTTGCATTTATCTCATGAACGATCAATATTACGAGAAATCTTATTTAATGAAAATTGTAGAGCACAAAATTCTCTATAAAACGGTATATCTAGTTTGTATGTAGGTGGTACAGCTTTCGAGAAAATCGTGAAAATATATATGAGCAATATCAAGCCATTTCAGGTTAGACCGCAATTTTGCCTTTTCAAACAAAAACAGCTGTTATTTTTGAATGAATCAAGATATCGACTTCCGGTTTTCAACAATCGATTACTTTATATAAATTTTTATTATACATATAATTTTCAACTCTTCGGGAGTACTAGTTCGGCCAGAATTCAAACATAACATTTTAGAGACAATAGTGAAATTTTTGTATTTTTTGTGTTTATTGAACTGTCATTTCTGAACGAATTAAAATATTGACTTGCTGTTTGCTGCACTAGATTCTTCAAATCATTCTGTACAAGATACTTTGTATTAATTTTTTATTGAAGTCTTTGTTAAAACGATATTTAAAGACTTTTTCCTCGAGAAAATAGAAAATTTTTATTGTTATTATTATTTATTATCTTTGATCAGCTATAGTACCTGAACGGATCTAAATACTGACTTTAAACTTGCAGCATTCGATTCCTTAAAGATTTTTGTATTAGAAGCATGCTTTGCTTATATTTAAAAAAAATTTCTTATGTTTACTCGCATCAGATCATCTTCAAGACTGCCCATAACCGACTCACACCCAGCACGTAATCCCAGACTTCGCCCAAGTGTACTAACGTAATCGAACAAACAAACACGATCATAACTTCATTAGTACACTTGCATTCCAATCATTAATTATTATTATAATCAACATGATTGCTAACTCCGACAAATATGTCTTATTTATAAATTCATTCCTTAAATATCTTACACTAATTTAAATGTTCACCTGACATGTGACAGGAAATTCTCCACTTTTTAATTACAGTTAGATTCCTCAAAGTTTTTATATTACCATGATTACTATTGTAATAATTTTTTCCGTTGGCTGTTATAGTCCGTGTAGCCAGAGTTGACCGCCCCGGTTATGCGACTAACACACAGACACACACACACACACACACACACACACACACACACACACACACACACACACACACACACACACACACACACACACACACACACACACACACACACACACACACACACACACACACACACACACACACACACACACACACAAACACACACACACACACACACACACACACACACACATATACACACACACATATACACACACACATACACACAGACATCATCGTGAAACTATCAAAAATGAGTTGTAAGGACCCTAATTCGTGCTCATCCACTAAAAAGTCACCACCCGATTTTTTGCATGATTCCAATACCTTCCTTTACAGGTAAGCGGAAGGTAAAAAGTGACACTAAGCGGGCATAGCCTAAACTTTAGTCTTCCATTTAAAAAAAAAATTGTTTAAAAATATTTAAAATTAGTGGTAATTTCATGTGCCCAACGAAACCCCTTTTGTAGTAGAAAATGGCTAAATACGGTTCATTCATTGAATCAACCGATGTCGTCACAATGGGTAACAATGGTTTGTGACGGCATCGCTTCATTCGTTAAATGAATCTTCAAAACTAGTGGGGATTTCTCTTAATAATAAGAATAAATTTTTAGTTTGTAAAAATTAAAGCATGCTTTTATGTCGTTTCGCGTTAAATCTTTATTTAGATCATAATCTATTTTTTTAAAGATTATTTTAGGTCAAACAGACAACCCCGTCGATCAATGCTCTACACCAAATGCATTTACTCTGCTTAAAGTTTACTTCATCATGTCGCACGTGATGTTAGCATAGCCTTCTATGGCCAGCGTAATATTTTACTCTGCAACGTCGATGTGATTGATGGAACCATGAGGACGGTGACAGCTGATGTATCGAACGCTCATCAATTTGTTATCACGTGTTTAAATGGAAGAAACAAGTTGGCTGCTTGTCCACTCGCGTTTGTTGTTTTAATAGACGGCTTGATGGAAAATTTGAGCGGAAGGGAACTTTGGAAATGGAAAATTTGGCGTTGACATAATTTCGATTGCAGTGAAGTACAGTCGATGTGACGTAGTATAGCAAAAATATTTTGAAGATAGTGGAGCTAAAGTAATTTATTATTAAACGGTTTTACTTCTTCCTCAGGAGCTACAATAAATATTTAACAATATAATGAACAATTACAGATACTAAACATACAGTGAAACTGAGGTGATTAAATTTAAAAACTTTGGTACATATTAAAAACGTTACAATAATTGAACACAGAGTACAATACGTCAAAAATAATAAAAACAATAAATAGTTGATTTTTACAAAATATGTGACATTTTAGATTTTAAAGAACTTTTCCTCATATAATTCCATTGGACCTTACACGTTTAGATTTTCCTTTTTAAATTTTTCCTGAGGGTGAAGGACCTTCAAAGTTTTCGCATTATTCAATATCGTTTTATGTCTGCGAGTTTCGCCCATCCAATGTAAAATTTCATTGCTGCATCCCGAACAAGATTTCCGCATCAGATCAAATCCAAATAAAACAATATTCCAAACCGTATAATACAACCTCGAATCTTATTCCCGGGATTCAAAGCCAAGCCAAAACCCACAAACCGCGCGCCAAGTGCCAAGTGCGCGCCTTTCTCCATATTTATTTATGATTTCCCTGTTTGACGCCTTAGTGTCGCTGTCGGCTCTATTCTTCATCTTTGATCCGAGGGAGAAGAGGTGTTAGAACAGAGGTTCCAAAACTTTTTTTCTCGTAGACCACTTTCAAAATTTTACTGGTTTCCGTGGATCCCCTGCTGCTACATTTCTAACATATTCCCAAATTCGTCGAAAAAGATTTTACAAGTAACAGTCGCTAACCTTCTTAAAATACACTACTCAAAAAAAATTAAGGGAGGTTTAAAAAAAAGGAAATTAATTCTAATTAAACAGACTATCTGATCCATATGCCGCCCTAACTTAAAAAAATAAATTTCTACGCCTGCTTCTGAAAGTTCATGTTTCTATATTGTTTTTAATGTTGAAAGCAGCTGTTTGTCGCAAGTGTGTTGCAAAGTACATATGTGACAAAGTACTTTGTTGCACACTTATGGGCACTTTGCAACACAGTTTTGCTTTTTTTTGAATGTTCATTGTTTTCACAACAACATTGATATTTCACAAAAATTTAAAAATTTGACAGTAAATGTCAAAAATTAATGGTTATTTTTGTATTTTTTAACTTCCTTGTTTTGCAGGAGTAGAAAAAATAGTGTGTATAACACGTATTGAAAATATTTTGTCGAACTTAAACGATTGCAACCCTCCTTTCGCTCGGGCTGCAATTTTCGTTCGCGTTCGATAAAACTACATTTTCAAAACTTGTTATACAAATAACTATTTCAAACCCGTAAACCAAAAAAAAGAAGCAAAAAATTTGCAATATTATTTTTTCGCGCTATCTGTTAGTATTGCATGAGAACCGCAGCTCTTTAAAAATTTTACCCAAAAAATCTGAAAATAAGAATCTTAGAGCTTCAAAATGCTTTTTTTAAAGTCTCAATACGACCATTTTTCACAGAAATACAGCCTACCGAAAAATTTGGAATTTTTTGCATCCCTTAATTTTTTTCAGTAGGTTGTGTAAAGATAGGTAAGCCAAGCCATCATTTTTACTTCCTTGTACGGAGTAAAAAGGAAGTATTGTAATCACGAAAAATTTCGGTTCTCAGATTTTGACGGAAATATCCGTTTTGACCTTTTCTGAATCCATTATGACTAGTTCCGTCGTGACGTCTGTACGTACGGACGGACGGACGTACGGGCGTATGTATGTCGCATAACTCAAATACGGTTAGACGAAGAAAGTTGAAATTTTGTATTTAGGACTGTTATAGCATCTAGTGCAGCTCCTATTTTTGGTTTTAATCTACAAACCGAAAGTAGTAGGTACTTTTTTCAAATATTTCGATAAATATTTAATTTAAGACAATTTTTTTTATTTTAAATGAAATATTTTTGTATCTGGTATCGTTTTAGAATAATTAAAGTATATATTTATAATTTAGTATTTCGATATCTTGTAGTCCATGATCGATTAACATTTTTGTTACTACGTAGAATTTAAATGATTATGACATGACAGTAACAATAGTAAAATATGCTTTATATCTTCTTCTGCAGTTTAAATAAAATGACTAAAATATATTTCTAAGTATAGTAGCAGTAGTAGTAGTACTTATAATATTAATATATTTTTGTATAATAAGTTAAAAGAATAAAGTAGGTATGGCGGGAGGTCTTGTAGTGGCCACGTCAGATTTTTTAATATTATTCTAAATTTTAGTTATTAAGAAAAGTATGAACAGTTTAATAAGCGTACAAGGAAGTCATGTGGTGTCCACGTCAGATTTCTATTCTTTACTATCGAAACCAAATAAATTTTCGTGGACCCCCACTTACAACTTGTGCACCCCCATTTTTTTCACGTCAGCGTAGACCCCCGTCAAGTCTCTCGTGGACCCCTGGGGGTCCACCTGGACCACTTTGGGAATCACTGTGTTAGAAGCTCTTGCTCTTCACACTTGCGGGCTATAAAATTCTATTACGGAACCGCGGGGATATTCCGTATATAAATGTATAAATAGGGATTTATCGACACATCTCCATAATCCGCAAACTGGGGTAAGGCATGGGCGGCACGTGAGAATGGGGCACTTTAGGATTACTCGGAGCCAATATGCTTGTTATTGATTTTATTAGATCCGGTGAAGTATGGAGTTGCAGCGGTGACTTGCATCCAAATTGCAATAAATTGATAGCAATGCAGCCGAGGTATTGAAATAATAATTTTATTGCTTCGGACAGATCAATCTTATATTTCATACGAACCATTTTAACCCTACAGGCTTACACTATTTTTAGCATTTAAGATTACCTACTCTACACTACTCGCACATACATATTAGTTCTGTTTTTTTTTTACATTTATTGGGAAAAATTGTGTTTAAATAATTGCAGTCAAACAAAATATATCAGTCGCGTTATATTTTATATATTGTGTTGTACCCATAACCGGGTTCAGTGCAGCAGTTTTTATAATTATGAGTTTTTTACTAGTAAATATATCAACAGCTACGTAAAGCACAAGCAAATTTTGTTGCACCCTAATATACTAAATTTAAAACATTCTTTAATACAATAAAATAAATAATCAATTAAAAGTTCCAATTTAGAGAATATTATGTCGTACTACAAAGGTTAAAGTAGAGTACAAAAGGAAAAGAAAAATGAGCGACAAGCGAAATTTTTATTTCATTCAAGGTCAAGTGCTGTTTTTAATAAAATTTAAAATTACAGTTTACCAAGAATATATAATTTAATTTTGAAATAATTTAAAAATTATTATATATTTCAAAATAAAAATTGACTGATGTCCCGCCACTAAATATATTAAACAATACATAATAATACTTGTATGTATTCCAAGGGCTAAAAGTGCCTAAATCTTTGTATAGGGTCTTTCATTAAGAGTGATAGGATTTTAATTTTAAATAAAACGTCAACGGTTTGACATATCAATTTAGTTTTTGCTTTATTTGAAAGCTTAGACAATGCAGTTATGTTCGGAACAAGATATCGTTCAAATGTCCACCACGGCTTTGTTGACACTGATCACAAGATCGCTCCAATTTGGCAGAGTTTGGCTCATTTGCAACACTGGCCGCTACAGCTGTGATTTTCTCCTCACTTCGAACATGTCGTTGTCTTCTTGGTGGCTTATTGTCTTAGTAATGTTAACTCAAACTTTATCACAGTGCGTCTTATAGCCTGCGCAGAGTAACGGTGACGGCGACCCAATTCTGGGGTGAATAAATGTTGAGCACCAACAACTGAGCTCGAACTTTGGTTATATATTTTTATTATTTCCAACCGGTCTAGAGGCGTCAAACGCTGCATCAGAAAACAGTACACTATACTTAATAATTTGACACCTAGAAGTAAATAAAATATATATCAGAAACCGAGAAATCTTTATTGAAAAAACTATCACTCCTATTGAAAGACCCTATAGATAGAGCCTATTACTTCATGTTATAATCACTTCACCTGCAAATCTTCAACTATTTTGTTTTTTTTATTTACATTTATATGTTCATTATTTAAAAAATCCGATGTGGCCAACACATGACCTCTCGCCATAACACTCTTTTATTTTACTAAGTGTGTATGTTCGAGACAATCGCCCTCTACAACTGTCAACTGTACTTTTTGTAGCAGTTGGTAACGCTGTGCCCTGTCTGCATAGCAGGACTGAATTTGTAAAGTTCAGCCAGTTCCGTTTTAGACATCACGTTGCGTAGTTCAGCACGCTGTCCCGTTTCGCTCCATGTGCTTGAACTGTGTTTTTGATCCAAAGCCTTTGAGCTTTATATTCCGAGAATTTAAGTACATTATTATCATTGTATTGTTACCGTATTATTATTTGGATTGTTACATCCGTATTATTTGTGTGTGTGTGAATAAAGTGTTGTACGTGGTGAATCTTGTGCTAGTGAGATTTACAACCTCGCTCTCTGTTACCATCTTCCATACACGGAATCCCGGACATCCATTCCTATTATCTCTCACATTTTTTGGTCCTTCGAGCCGGATCATCCGGATTTTCCGTGTCTTTTTTCACCGCAACATCACGTGCTCTGCCTGTCAAATTATTCATCCAGCGTCATCCGTCCATGTTCTGTGTTCCTGTGTTCACCACGCTTGTCAAACGTTCCGTCTAACCGCAAATCAACGCCGGTGAAGTTACGTTTCCGTGTCGGGAGTTCTCACCAGGTTCAACGATGGCCGATATCTTGCTCCACCAGGACGAGCTAATGGAGAAAATCCAGAAGCTACCGCTGGCACTCAAAGCACGGTTGTCGGAGAAGACGATTACACCGACCTGCAAGCTGATCGACACCGCGCTCGCTCACCTCCAGAGTCACTGGGAGACATTCAAGGACAACCACACCATTCTAAGGTTGGAGAAGGGCTACAAGGCCACGGCGTATTACACCGAGGATCACTACACCAACACAGAACTGGCGTGCTTGGAGAGTGTCGCCCTCCTGGAGGCCCTCCGCCCAACGCCAGCTCCACCAGCCCCGTCAGAACCAGTAACCACTCCAGTGCAGCCGCCAAGGGCTGCCGTTCCGCCTCTGCCTAAGATAACGCTGCCAGAGTTCTCAGGTTCGTATCTTGAGTGGGAAACATTCCACGACGCTTTTCAGTGCCTCGTTCTGGACCGCGACGACGTTCCCGATGTCCAGAAGCTGCTGCTCCTCAAGTCAGCCCTGAAGGGAGAGGCCGCACTCCTAGTGCGCACCATCGCCAGCACCGCAGCGAACTTCCAGGGCGCCTGGGACGCCGTCTGCACTAGGTACCGGAACGAGCGGCTCCTGGTGAGTGCACATCTGTCGGCGCTGTTCGACCTGCCCCAGGTCCCGAAGGAGTCCGCACGCGACCTGCGTGCACTGATCGATCGAGCAACAGAAGAGCTGCGATCTCTCAAGCACCTAGGGCTCCCCGTGGACAAGTGGGACGCCGTCGTGGTGTTCATGCTTCTCCGTCGCCTAGACTCCACGTCCCGCCGAGCGTGGGAGTTGCATCTCTCCTCCATAGATGCGACTCAAACCTTAGTCAACCCCGCCTACAAGATGGAACAGCCGACACTCAAGCAGCTGGAAGCCTTCTTCGAGATGCGTATACGCGCATTAGAAATGTCGGCGCCGCTGAGCCCACCTGTCCGATCCACGACGGCCTTCAACGCGAAGGCCGCGCCATTCCGCTCGCACCAGGTGAGCATCAAGAACACGGCCTGCGTGTTCTGTGGGGACTCCCACTCCAACTTCTCGTGCTCATCCTTCCGAGGGAAGTCTCCACAAGATCGCCTGTCCGAGGTCAAGAGGTTACGGCTCTGTTACAATTGCCTGGGCTCTCACCAGCGCAATGCGTGCAGGTCCACCAAGACGTGCTCTAAGTGCAGCCAGACTCACAACACGCTGCTGCACGACTCGTTCCTAACGAGCTCTGTTACAGCCACGACTAGCCCCCCCGAGAGCGCTGCTGTGTTCCACGCCTCCACGGTCGCCACCCATTCCGCATCACAAGGCACATCCCGTGCCATGGCCCTCCTGACCACGGCCCTGGTCACCATCTGCTCACCCGATGGACAGCGCGTACAAACACGCGCACTCCTCGACACCGGATCAGAGGCGTCCTTCATCTCCGAGGACATCGTCCAATGTCTTGGACTACCCAGGCGGCGCTCCCAGGTCAAGGTCGTCGGCGTCGGGGCCTCGCACTCGGCCACGGCCTCCACTCTAGTGGAAGTCGCCTTCCAAGCCAGAACAGCACCTGGTGCGTGGCACCAGGTATCCGCCTACGTACTTCCACGTCTGACGGCTCACGTTCCACAACGGAGAGTCCGTTCTGTCGATCCGCAGCTGCTGCTGCCACTCGAGCTGGCCGACCCCAGCTATCACCAGGACATGAAGGTCGGTCTGCTGCTCGGAGCCGATGTCTTCGGCTCCTTACTCCGTCCAGGAGTGTACCCAGTCCCCGGCTCCAAGGTGGTAGCCATGAACACGGCACTCGGCTGGGTTCTGTCCGGAACCGTCGGCGAGGATGGTTCCTCTCCAGCGTCCTCTCTGCACTGCTGTGTGAAGGATGACCTAGACCAGTCTCAATCCATTCCTCAACGCACACGGCATGCTGTGTGTGGGCGGCAGACTCGAGAATTCCGAACTTCCGACGTCAGAAAAACATCCGCCAATTCTTCCAAAGTCGTCTCTGCTAAGCCAGCTACACGTCCATCACTGGCACGCGCTGGCTCTCCACGCTGGTTTAGCACTCACATACTCACTACTCCAGAAGCACGTCTGGATCCTCAGAGGGAGAGCCCTCACGAAGAAGCTGCTCCGAGCCTGCATCCCCTGCAGGCGCCGTCATCCGCTGATGGGTCAACAGCTCATGGGCGACCTGCCAGCTGCTCGTGTGACTCCCAGCCGCCCATTCCTGCGTACAGGGGTAGATTACGCAGGACCCATCAAGTGCTGCCCTTCTCCAGGTCGGGGGCGGCAGTCCACCAAGGCCTACATCGCCCTTTTCGTCTGCCTTGCCACCAAGGCGCTTCATCTGGAGGTCGTGAGCGACCTCACGACCAAGGCCTTCCTGGCGGCCTTCCGTCGGTTCGTTGCACGACGTGGTGTGTGCAGCGAGCTTCTGTCCGACAACGGCACGACGTTTGTCGGTGCCAGCGCAGAGCTGCGCTCCATGTTCCACCAGGCATCACTACTCTACAAGGAGGCAGCCACCACACTGGCCGACTCCGGCACCCGCTGGAGCTTCATCCCACCGTCGTCACCGCACTTCGGCGGCCTCTGGGAGGCAGGGGTGAAGTCAGTCAAAGGTCTCCTCCGCACAACCATCGGCGAGACGACCCTCACCTACGAGGAGCTGTCCACACTGCTGGCTCAGGTAGAGGCCTGCCTGAATTCGCGTCCGCTGACGCCGTCCTCGTCGGACACCGCAGACCTGTCCGCGCTGACCCCAGCGCACTTCTTGGTGGGTTCGCCGATGCTCACGATTCCAGAACCAAGCCTCCACGACGAGCCCAGCAACCTCGTGACTCGCTGGCAGCTCGTTCAACGACTCACGCATCACTTCTGGAAGAAGTGGTCCACGCAGTACCTACACCAGCTGCAACAACGTCCTCGCTGGCGCGGGGAAAAGGTCAACTTCAGGGTGGGCCAGCTAGTGCTGGTTCACCATCCGCAGCTGCCTCCAGGTAGATGGGCACTGGGTCGAGTCACGGAGCTGCACCCCGGCGCTGATGGCCTCGTCAGGGTGGTCTCAGTCAAGACCGCCACTTCCGAATTCCGCCGGCCGATCTCCCGGCTGAGCCCACTGCCGATCGAGACGGACGTCGCACCGCCAGCCACCCAGAGCACCGCCGCGCCGCCGTCATCAGAGCCCAGCTGCTCCACGGTGGGCAGCCTCCAGCCGGCCTGACGCCCATCCGAAGTCCCCCCTATTGTTAATTGTTTGTTAATTTCTATGTATTTTTTGTTTAATTTAGTCGCTTCTCGACTAGGTGGGCAGCATGTTCGAGACAATCGCCCTCTACAACTGTCAACTGTACTTTTTGTAGCAGTTGGTAACGCTGTGCCCTGTCTGCATAGCAGGACTGAATTTGTAAAGTTCAGCCAGTTCCGTTTTAGACATCACGTTGCGTAGTTCAGCACGCTGTCCCGTTTCGCTCCATGTGCTTGAACTGTGTTTTTGATCCAAAGCCTTTGAGCTTTATATTCCGAGAATTTAAGTACATTATTATCATTGTATTGTTACCGTATTATTATTTGGATTGTTACATCCGTATTATTTGTGTGTGTGTGAATAAAGTGTTGTACGTGGTGAATCTTGTGCTAGTGAGATTTACAACCTCGCTCTCTGTTACCATCTTCCATACACGGAATCCCGGACATCCATTCCTATTATCTCTCACAGTGTATGAAAGTACTTACTCACAAATATACCATTGTACTAGAAAGGAATTCGGGAATTGTAGTTTTTATAATATTATTAAAGTTTATTATGACCTTATAAATACTAAATGACATTTCATATTTTCCATTTCAATTTGCCAAAAAGTCAAAAATTCATGTGACATTAACACTCAAATATTTTATTTTTTGTTTCCATAGGTAGGCAGATAAATCAAAATTGTAACAAATTTGTAGAATTTTTAACTTCTTGTAATTGGAAAATGGTGCTAGATAGAAACAACGTTTTGAATACATATTGTAGATAGTAACATTTAGTATACAATGTTATTAAAAAAATTCCTATTAATTCATAAATTTTGAGAATATTCCAGAAAAACTCTTCAGATCTTCAAGAAACTACCACTTCCGGTTGCACGATCAACACCAAAATCTAATCAGATCTAATCTAGGGTGTCAGAATATTGTATACCAAATTTCAAATTTTTTTATTCAGTGGTATTTGAGTTATCGTACCTCCAACATCCATCCTGACACACTGACACACACACACACACAGACATCATCGTGAAATTATCAAAATCGTGTTCTAGGGACCTCAAAACGTGCTTATCCATTGAAAACTCACTATCGAAATTTTAGCATGATTACAATACCTCTCTTACAGAATCGATGGTATAGCGCACACTTGTTGTAAGTGCTGATTTCATAGTTTTGCAGTAGATCAATTTAAAGATTTAGGATAAATTATTAAGGAATACCGAAAGTCAAATATGGATATTATTGTTGTTCTTTGTTGCTAGATTACTCTAGAATAGGATATTATTATTTTGACTTTGTTTCAATTATTAGTTTTCATGTACAAAATTATTATGTAATAAAAGTATTGCATAATTTGCACTTATCCCTTTTGGTAACAAATATTATCGCACTTAACACTTTTGTACACTACTTTTTAACTTAGAAGTCATGTTTCGAAGGTGCTATGTTTTGAAAAAATTATAACATTATACATCTTTAATTAGTATTTTTAATATGTAATTACTAATTTTTTTTGCTGCCAACATCGAAGACACAAATGTGTTAAGTGTATATCTAACACATATTTATGCACAGAATTCAGCACCTATTCAAATGCACAAATGTGTTAAGTACATATTTACCACAAATGTGCACGGAATTCGGAACCTCTTTTAATGCACATTTGTTGTAAGTGCACTTACCACATATTGCTGCACAAAATATTTGGATTTGTGTACTTACAACCAATTTTAGGACTGTGTATCTTTGGCAGTATCAAACCGTCACTTACCACAAGTGTGCTATATCATCCTTGTACGTAAACACATCATATGGTGCACTTAACTCATTTTTTGCCAAAACTGCACTTAACACAATTGTGCGCTATACCATCGAGATATGAGTGGCGAGAGGTAAAAATACAACAAAATAAAAAATAAAACAAAATCGTGAATAAGTATAACCTAAATAAAACCAGAGAAATTTATAAAAATTAATATGAGCAAAAAAATATTTAGGGAATATCTGATTATAGTAGTAACTTTAAGTACAAAAATTACATAAAGTTTGAATTAAGTTCTAATCTACCTTGTAGATTTAAATATAGGTATAGAAAATTTTATATTATTTGTATATCTACAGTTTTTTGTCTTTTGTCAAGCCGTGAAGCTTCCTAATCAAGTAATACTTTGTGACTGATATGTAAAGAAACATGAATGCGGACAAGATGAAAGAAACATATTAGAAAAGAAATGCATGATGTAAAACTTCGTTACAAATCAAACTGAAAAACCTACTTTATAAACAAGACTCATTAAAAACAGTTCACTACATTTTCCACGTTCCGTAAACATATAAATATTTTAAAAAACTTCGTTACGTTCGTTGAGATACATAATAAATTCAAAAGAAAAATTAGCAATTCATAAACAACAGTGTATCTTGTAAATAAAACCACTACTCCTGTACCTCAACCACCAGCTCTATCGTACGTTAAACACAACAAAACAGAAACAGAGAACCCCCCCCCCTGACGTGAAGCGGAATTTTCCTTGTATGTGAGTTATTAATATGTATTAGCTCAGCTGCTCAGCTAAGGTAACTGTTAACGAACAATTTGTTCGCAGCGTAAAGCTGGTGTTAAAATGCACTAAAATGCTTTACGACTCGCTGGGAATCTTCGAAGGAGGAACATTAAATACGAATATTTCTCTGTTTATTACTAGAAAGGATGAATTCTGAATTGAGAAGAAAAACTGGTGATGAAAACATACACTCTAGATTTTAATACGTAAACATGAAAAGGGAATATTGTTTTATAAATACTTGACTATCAAAGGTTATAGGTTTAGAATTAAAATACTATATTACTTTGTTAAATTTGCTACAGTTTTAAATAAAGTCAACTTATACCGCGGATGCGAACTAGCCAACTTAATAGTTTATTTTTACCTCCCGCTCCGTATTATATTAGGAAGGTATCAGTGGCGTGGCGTCCATGGAAGCAGCGGAAGCACCGCTTCCTTGTGTTTTATATGTTTTTAAATTTTTAATATTGAAATAAATGTTAGTTTATATAGGTACGATATTTTATATTCCTTTAAAACAGTAAAAAAATTAATTTTATATAAAAGTTGCATTTGTCTTTTAAGCAACACGCATTAGATATAAGTTATTCCGGTACAAAATAACGTAAAAAGCGTTAGACGCACATTCAAACTCTGCATTCTCGCATGTAAGATATTCATACGCTCGGACATGTTCGTAGTTCTTCGTTCAGTAGTTCGGGCTAGATATTATGAAACGTGCTCATTTGACTAACGGACGCATAATCACTTTGTGCGTTTCTTAATATTTTTTCTGTAGATTAAAAGCAAATATTGGCAATACACGTATGTCAGATTATATGAATACAAAACATATTTATAATATGAATATAAAATAAAACAAAGAAAATAAATTTGAAAAATGTATTCTACATTTAAATATAAAAAATATTTTCATTCTGAAAATTACTGAGCGCCAGAGTTTGAAGCATGGGTTTGAAAGCAATCAGAGTTGGTGCATTTATTGATATGAAAGCATTTAAAACCATTACTCTTTTATATCAAAAGTGCTCCCTTCTTTCCAACATCACGCCACGCCACTGGAAAGTATTACAAAAGGTTAAGGTTTTCGAATGCGAGTTTTCTTTAAACAATACAACTTCAGTATTTTGCTGTTCATGATCTTTTACATGTTTGTATTATTTATTGAAAAATTCATACGTAGGTATTTATTTTTTTATTTGTCAAATTATCTTTATTTCCCATGGAACTCTGCAAACAGCTCAAAGATAGAAAATTAATTTACATTTATCTCATGGCAGTAACGTTTTATATCAATAGGAGCTCATTGGGTGCAGTTTTTTATTCTGAACATTTGAATTATTCTATTTACTCTAAAATCAATATGTAAAAACACAGAGCGAATTTAAATTTTAACATTGTATTTGCTATAGTTATGTCGAAAAAAGTCTACACCCGGGACAATATGTCATAGGCGTATTGGTTTTTTAAATTTAATTCAGTGCAATCAGAGAATCTACCAAAACCGAGTCTGTGGGATTCAAGAAGGGTTTATTTAGTTCAGTTCAGAGTTTCTAGCAAAAACCCCGACATATTGTGTAATAAAATTATATGACATTATATGCCGAGTCATTTAGAAACGAATAAGGCGATTTATAAAACGCCTGATTTTATAATTTGCCTGCTACATAATAATGTAAACAGTGATAGTTTGACATCGTTCTAAGGCCACATCAGTTAAAATATTTTTCAAATTATCATAGTTCGAGAATTGTAAATGGTTCATAATTCTTTATAGTGTTTCTGCAAATTTAAAAGATTTTATTTGAAGAAAGATTTAAAGTACAGGTATTATAATTGTGGACGAGGCAAAATAAATGTGTCAGGATAGAAATGTTTCTATAGGTAATTTAACAGATTTTTGCATTCATAATACCTACACACCTACATACACAAATGTTAAAGATTCCAAGTCCAACGCAAAAGTGCTTTTAAATGTTCAGCAAAATATAGTTGATAACTTTTACAGTAATAAGCGCTCTAAAATGAAAATCATGTATAAATTAGTTCGCAAATGACAAAATTCTGTCCTAGTTTTAAACATGTTAAATTAAATTCCCATCAGCTGTTCATTTCTCTTTTTCATTTCAAAAATCAAATATCGCTTTATTTTACAAAAAGTGCCTCTGGTAAATTGAAAATCATGGTTGCTCTTGCTCAAGAGTGCTTTTTTTCTGAATCAGCAGTGTCACTCACTCTAATCTGATGTTCCATTAAGATTGACACAGTGTCAATCTTTTTAACTACGGGAGAAGTTCGCAGAAATCGAAAATTCTGTTACGGAGGAGAAATATGATTAAATTTATATCTTGAAGACGCTGTCACAAAACAGTCGAAAACAGGAAAAATATTCTGTGAGAAATGTTATAAAAATTAGACAGTGTGTCTGACCAGCCTTCAATCTATAGATTTTTAGATTAGTGCAGAGTACGCCACATGACAGATTTTTAGACTGGATTTGAATATGAGTTAATCCAACCCGTTGTGCTACATATTTACCATTCTATTTTTACCACTCCAACTTTTACCACAGCATATATACCACCATTCTTTTTTACCGCTATCCTGTTTTACCGTTACCCCATTTTTTACCACTCAATTTTTACCACTCCAACTTTTACCTCTGTATTTGTACCACTATACTTTTTACCGCTATTTCGTTTTACCACAAATACATTTTTACCACTCCGTTTTTACCATTACAACTTTTACCACCATACTTTTTTACCGCTATTCCGTTTTACCATTAATAGTTTGTGGGGCTCTAGTACGGTTTTGTTAGCTTTGTTAGTGTAGCAAATACCAAAACCGAGTTTGTGGGGCTCTAGTACGGTTTTGTTAGCTTTGTTAGTGTAGTAAATACCAAAACCGAGTTTGTGGGGCTCTAGTACGGTTTTGTTAGCTTTGTTAGTGTAGTAAAAACAAAAACCGAGTTTGTGGGGCTCTAGTACGGTTTTGTTAGCTTTGTTAGTGTAGTAAATACCAAAACCTAGTTTGTGGGGCTTTAGTACGGTTTTGTTGGCTTTGTTAAAAAAGAGACGGTGGTAAAAATGGATTGGTAAAAAAACACGTTGGTAAATATGTTGGTGGTAAAAAGAATTAGTGGTAAAAATAGGGTAAAAATGGATTGGTAAAAGAATACGTTGGTAAATACGTTGGTGGTAAAAAGGGACGGTGGTAAAAATGGATTGGTAAAAGAATTACGGTGGTAAAAAAGGGACGGTGGTAAAAAGGGATTGGTAAATATGGGGGCAAATCCTCACAATTACCAGACGATCACGTTACACAAAAATTGATATTTGTATTCGTTTAAAAATTAAAGATATTAGCCTCAATTTGTTTCGTAAAATCAATTATAAAACGATCGTTTAGCAAAAATAATCTGCATGGCTATAAAACTTCGTGTGTACAATCAGGGTGTATTATAGAATACTATATTTACATACCAACATGTCTTTATTAGAAATATTATTTGTTAAATTGTGTAAATTTAATTTTTGTGCTATTGAATTTATACGAAAATCATTCGAAAACAGTACAAAAAGAAAACAATAACAAAACACGATTAGCATGTGATGATAGAGAATTTCTTGCTCTATTTTCAGGTACATTTATGAGGTAACCCTTCTTGTGGGTGAAGAATTTACAAAATTCAAGCGCGAGAAAAAAATTTGCGTCGCGCGCCACGATCTCCCCTTTATTTCCGACTACTCTAGCGCGTGAACTACAATTGATACAGCAATGACTCAGATCATCCTATGTAGATAATTTATTTCTCTACAATTCGCTTAGTATAAAAGTTTCTTTATGATTAACCGTTTTCGAGATAATTGCGAAAAACTAGTGCAGTGTACCCGTTTGGGGAAGTTTTTTAAGGATTTTGGGGGGGCGCGGCACCCTGTGGCGGGGTAACCCGACGGATATTTGATTCTACAGTACTCCCAAATATAATGGGTGTCTCAATAAGAATGCACTTTTTCATTTTAAAATAAAAACACATATTTTTTGAGAGAGTTGGGATTTTTTTATTGGATTGTAAAGAAGATATGTTCCGATTAAGTATGGAATAAAATATCCGTCAAATTGCCCCCACGGCTCTGATGACGGCCATTACTCTTTTCATGAAATTTTCCATGACTTTTTCACAGAGATGTGGCTGTATCTCACTGATGACTCTTTGGATTTCGGATTTGAGCTCAGGAATTGTTTCTGGTTTATTCACATAAACCCGAGATTTCACAAAACCCCAAAGAAAAAAATCGCACGGCGTTAAATCGCATAATCTTGGTGGCCAGTTGATATCAGAATTTCTTGAGATAATTCGTTCTGGAAATCGTTATTGCAATAAATCTATTGTTTCATGCGCGGTGTGGCAGGTGGCGGCGTCTTGCTGAAACCACATGTCGTCCAGATCCATTCTGTCCAGTTTAGGCCACAAGAACTCCGTTATCATGTTCCTGCAAAAAGTCATGGAAAATTTCATGAAAGGAGTAATGGCCTGTCATCAGAGCCGTGGGGGCCATTTGACGGATATTTTATTCCATACTTAATCGGAACATGTCTTCTTTACAATCCAATAAAAAAATCACAACTCTAAAAAAATATGTGTTTTTATTTTAAAATGAAAAAGTGCATTCTTATTGAGACACCATATATAGGTATGCAACATTTCAGGACTATATAAATTATTTCCGCCAAATAAGCTAATTTGACTGCACTATAAGAAGAACTAGGCGAAGATGGAGTTCTTTAAAACGAGAATTGACCAGTCGAGAAATAATTGACATAATTTCGTAGTAGTATTACGGCATCAAGGCATACCACTACTTAATCCCAACTGATCACAAGTACAAACTCAATTCCTCAAATTTAAAATCTTCTAATTAAACAGACCACAGACCTCACACTCTCTCCTCCTCAGTAAAGGACAATATTCTCCTCGGTCCAGTGTGACTGTAGAGCGTAGATCTATGGACAGAGAGTACAGAGTACAATCGGGGCGACGTTGCGGTCGGTTAAATACGCTGACGGGATTACAGCTTCAGTGTCTAGTGTCCAATGTTCTGTTGAGCCCACGACCACCAGCCACTGCGATCGCTTGCAGGCCTGGACTTAGATTTATGTCCACAGGGCGGGTTGTGATAACAGTACTGGATTCAGGAAGGAAGGTGGACAGGGAAATTTATCAGGAAAGTTACACTGACGAAAATTAGCATACTATACTACGTTTAACAAATAGGTTTAGTAAGCGCTCTGCTACAATTATTTCTATCTACTTTCATTTCTTCCTGACAATGAGCGAGAATCAGCCAAAGCTGTTCTTCCATCTTACCCTTTTGCGCAAGCCCCAGGGCTGTTCACGTAGTCTACGCGACGTAGATTACGTATAATTTTACGCGCAGACAAAACGTAATCTAGGCATGCAGTATCTGTATAAACAATAACAGTGTAGGCAATGTAGACAAAGAACAAATCTCACCGAAAACGAATAATTAACGAATTATTTACATACTTTACGCAAAGTTTCTGTCTACATTTTACATAGTTTACGCAAACTTTACGTGTAGACATAGAAAATAATACTTTACACGTAGATGAATAACTCTGGGAAGCCCTTGTTACAACCATTAGTCCGATAGCTTTGTGGTTGTCAAGTTGGATTGCTGACTAGTAGATACCTATCCAAATTTTACATCTGGCCCGGATTCGAACCCAGAAACCACGACCGTCCGTTCTGTAGTCAGAACTCTACCACTGTCTCGTTTAATTTAAAAAGAGACCAGAGCCAGTGAAAGCTGATGGACGCAATAACGTTTTTGAATTTGTAGCGTGTGAAACTGATTTTTACGCAAATTGTACTGCACTTAGTGTCCTTCTTACTGAATTTGTTCATTAAACAAAGTAGAGAGTGGTTCCAAATTTATCTATACCAGAGGTGGGCAACCATTTTTTATTGTGGTCACAAGTGGGATGAATAAAAAATTAAATACGCCACTCCAGAATTTGGAAGTGAAGGATATTTTATCAAAATATAGGTACCTATAGCTATAGTTGATTCCACGTAAATTTGTGATTGCGCAACATTATATCGTTTACACAGGTGTAATTTGTGACCTCAATTTTATTTAAAAATATTTACCTCCCTACTTGCAGAAATAGGTCCATTATTTGCTTTTTAGAAACCTATACATTTACGTTTGTCGTACAAAATCATTTGTCTCTTATTGCGCAATCACAAACTTACGTGGAATCAACTATACATAGTTAAATCAATGAGATATTTGACAATTCTATTTATTTTATAAGTTGCATGAAAATTTGCCAAAAATCAGAATTTAACGCGTATAGTAGAGCTGTATAACAACGAGAGATTGGCGAGAACTGTACACCTCTTGTCCAGATAAATAGAAACTAAAATACTATTCTTCATGGTAAAATAAAATATTAATAGTAAACAAACTTTATTCGAGTCAACAAAGCTAAAACTTTTAATTGTGAAGCCATCTTTGGAAGGTTAAGGAAATTTAAACAAAATTAAACAGTCCATACTTCGCCACAGTTTCGGGCCAATTCGCCATATGTTTACATTACAATTTACATCTCGACAAATATGACTATATCAATATTTGCAGTATAATGTATAGCTAAAAATAATCCTGCAACAATTAAACATAATCCTAATAAAGATCCAAAATTTCATCATTAAGAAATATTTGTAGGAGTTGGGCGATATTTTTTATAATCTACACAATATACAATAATACAGTCGCCTAATCCGGCCACTTAGAACTGGCAGACTGGATATTCCATCTTCAGCAGATATGCAAGGCCCAAGCCCTTCAATTTCAGGACTAATAAATTGTCCACACTAATTTGACGACTAGCTCTCCGTCTATTACTTGTCTACAAGAATTGAATGATTTTTTGCCATAAGATTTATTTGTAGATTTTAAACATTGCAATAACAGCTAAACAACTAAATGTGTTTTTGCTGGGTATAATTCTATAATTTGAACTAAATAAATTATAAATAAATTTGTTGACAGAAACAACAACAGTTTGGGCAAGAGGTAGCCATTTATCATTACGAGTGAGGCTTTATTCAAATACTTCCAAAATATCCGTTAATACATCCCTTATAATTCCCGTCAAGTGTTAAGCCCTATTAAAATTCCTCCCGAGTCCAATCCTGGTAAGGACGATGGGTCAGTTCAGGGATTTAATGGAGGAAATATTGTTATCATCCTGAATAATTTGTACTAGCTCGAGGGTAATAAATAGATGTGGTTTGTAAACGCTATTGCCCAGCCCCTGCCCCTTCCCCCGCGTTCTCACTTCCTCCGCGGCCAAGCCCTCTCGCCGGAGTATTTCCGGTCGACGTGGACTCAGACACACACACACACGCACACACAGATGTGAGAGTGTGCGTGTGTGTTTAATATACATGCACGCACACACTGGCGGGATTCGTTGAGGCTGATTAGTTGTAACATGGTTGGGAAGATGAATGAGGTGATTTGATGGTTTTATTGTTTTTTGGTCGGAGATTATGGAAGATTTATTTAGAAAAAGCTAGGTATTATACACGAATAATAAATAAAATCATACATTTTTGACTTGGTGTCTTATAGGCGGGATTATTGAATAAAGAAGACAAGAAGAGAAGACATTTGTATATTAGATATTAGTTTTTTTTACACCCGTGCTTTAATTTACTACTTAAATGACATTCATATCGATACAGGTCGAATTAATGCATTTCGATACAGATTTTCATTATGAAAAACATAAGTAAATTTTATAAAATTGAATATATTATATCTTCGACCATATATAGGAATAGACAAACAACGCAAGCCTTTGTTGTGAAGCAAAGAACTAGCGTAGCGGTGTGAAGAGGCGTATGACCTGCAGACACCTTGAAGTGTTGCAGTTTGCCTTTTATCATTCTCTGTTCCATGACAACAAACCAGAAGTCTGCAATGTGCAACTCTTTAGGGTGTCTTCACCTCTTTTCCCCGCCTATAGCTGTTGCTCACCGCTACCGTACTTCTTGCCTTCACAACATTGTATACTACAGCATTGACTATATATACTATATACTATTGTCTATACCTATATATGGTCGAAGTATTATATATTTTTAAATGAAAGCATGGGTGTAGACAAAAATAGTGTATGCAACTCGTGTATAATGACTATTAATACACTCGTATGATTTACGAAACTCGCTATGGCTCGTTAAAAACTCATTCCATAATATACTATTATTGTTGCAAGACATATTAATGAATATATTAATGAATATTAATGATGGTGCTATTACTGTTTTTCCTATCCGGACAAGCTATTTTACTAACTAGACGTATCGGAGTGTCATAATTATTAATTTCGTTGATTTTATGTGGTTATTTAACATTTTTAATGAAATTTAGGGTATAGTTACAAATAATGACAAACTCACTTTGCCCGGATAAGGGTTAAATAATGACTATGGTTTCTTTCTACGACCCTGCAAAATGAAGTCTTGCCCAACTTTCAGGTTGTTAGTAACTGAAATATTCAGTCGAGTGTAACGAAATCATTGCCTGTACTCTGTGATGACAGTGAGTTTTTATTTGCACTTAGACTTAGAACAACCAAATATCTAACCCTAGTATTATAACTTATTATAGAATATTTAACACGTTAGCTACCACGTGGTCCGCCAATGACCCACGTATTTTGAACTTCTCAGACCATAACGTAATTTTCATGAAATTACTCGTAGCCCGCCCGTGTTATACACATTGTGGGTCAGTTGTAGCCCACGTGGGCCTGAAATAATAAGTTTTATTTTTACAAGTCTTACATTATAAAATATGGACGAAGAGGCTGGTCCATCAAACAGGAAAAGAAAATTTAATCTCTTGGTATTCATTGCCAACAATATCATTTCTATGATGATTACGGAAATTAACACAAAACATGATAGTTACAAGAAATAATCCTCTCATATTAGGTGGACTGATCAAATGACACAGAAATAATTTTTTTTTGGGAATTCTTCTTTGGATGGGTCTTATGAAACTTCCTTCTATCAAATATTATTTGAGTTTGCAGCCTATGTATATTCATTTGCAGGTTCAATAATGAACCGTAATAGATTTGAAAAAAATATTACTAAAATTGCATTCGTTATAACTTTGTTATTTGTAAAGATAAAAAGATGCTGTTTTTTTAAAATGAAGTTTGTGTTCTGTGCAGACCGACTGTGTTATTTTTAGTGCATTCTTAGCAGTACAAAGAATTTTATGTCCTATGCAAAATGTATAAAACCGTGGGCTAAAGGCAATCCACGCGGCCCAGTGGTAATGAAAAGTCGTGGGTCAATGGCGGACCACGTGGTCTTGCACAAATTATAGCATAATTATATGTGTTATCATATTTTTAAAGAATTATAAAATTCTACGAAAGATAGTATCCAAACTTCATCTTAAGAGGTCTACCTTCTAAAATCCAGCATAAAATGTACTAACGTAGCGAGTGTTTTGTGGCCAGTACAAGAATGCTAAAATTCCATTCCAACAAGGATTATATACTTAAAGGATCAATTAACAGCGAGTTGTGTCTTTTTAAAAATTAAAAAAAAAAACTTTGAGGATGGTTTCGGGCAGCTGTAGTAGTGGGGAAGGGAGTGGAATAGAATATAAGTAAAATAGAGAGTACCTACCTATTCTAGGAATTCGGAAAAATCCGCTTAACAATGAGATTTTAATATTTTTCTTTTAAAAATAATTTAACTAAAAGAGCAATAATCGACGATATCAAAGTCTGTAACCTCTCAGATCAATATTTTTATGTGTTAGAAATTAGAAAGATATTGATTAAACACAACTTAAATTTTTTTTTGAAGAATATCTTGGCTTAATTAAAGACCTTAAAACTTAAATAATAATATCCCTTATTGAAAAATGTTTGAGAAAACGTTTACATTTTTCTTCTTTGAACAAATAGTAGAAACAAGAACAGTGCATTCATTTTGGAGTTTTACCTTTTTCCGTCCAATATAATACGCGGAGAACTTATTGCATGATCGGGCTACACTTCTCATTCCCACCAAATATCGTAAATGCATAATGTATCAAGTACCAAGCAGCGATAGAACCCAATAGAAACTCTTAGTAAAGTTCGCAATTCTGGTATAGTTCACAGAGCATTGCATCGTAGAGCACAACGTAATGTTCAGTATAGAACCTCGTTGTAGCAGTTAGCAATGGCCGATGCCGTATCAGCTATAAGCTAATTGCGGGTCAGCGACTGCCGGTAAATAGATTAACGATTCTATTCAATTGTGCTCAATGGGCGAGGATTCCGCAAGATGGTATGGATACACAGGGTGGCCTTTGTTAAACGGAGGATAGCATAATCAGGGTAGAAAAGAGCTTAAAATAATATTTGATTTAAAGGATTGAAGTAAATGGATTGCAATAAAAAAGAGGAGGGCTCATGTGGGACGAAACCGGTAGAGTGGTATAAAATATATATTTTTTGACTGCAACCCATTTACTTCAATCCTTTAAATAAAACTTCCAGTCAAGTAAATTCCAACTTTATAATATTTGATGTTGTGGACAACGGAAATAAGAATATTTCTATAAGGAAGACCATTGTAAAATGATGATTGGTTCCAACTCCGTAAGGTGGGATTTTATTTCCATTTTCTGTGTAAATGACACTTTACAGGCATTATGGTAAGTACCTAAGTAAATAAGTTATTACAAGGTTTAGACCTGTAATACATTACAAGGCTCATGGAAGGGACATTACAGGTCTCTTCTGCTCAATTATAAACAACTTTTATTACAAAATGTAATACTTATACCTTTTTTACCTCTCGCCTCTCAGTACTGTAACAGAGGTTATTGTAATAATGCTAAAATTTCGATAGTGGGTTTCCAATGGATAAGCACGTTTTGAGGATGGGTGGATGGATGTTGGAGGTACGATAACCCAAATTCCACTGAATAAAAAAATTTGAAATATTATACATAACATTCTGACACTCTAGATTAGATCTGATTAGATTTTGGTGTTGATCGTGCAACCGGAAGTGGTAGTTTCTTGAAGAACTGAAGAGTTTTTCTGGAATATCCTCAAGATTTATAGATTAATAGGAATATTTAAATAACAAATGTATAATTATACTAAATGTTACAATCTACAATTTATATTAAAAACGATTAAAAACGATTTTCCAATTACCTACATTCTAAAAATTTGTTACAATTTTTATTTATCTGCCTACCAATGAAAACAAAAAATAAAATATTTGAGTGTTAACGTCAAATAAATTTTTGACTTTTTATAAATAGAAAATATGAAATGTCAATGATTTATTTATAAGGCCAAAATAAACTTTAATAATATTAAAAAATACCTACATTTCCCAAATTTCCTTTGGTTATATTATATTATATTTACAATGGTATATTTGTGAGTAAGCACCCTCATACACACTTTATATTAGTAAGATGGTAGAGTATGGCGAGAGGTCATGTGTTGGCCACATCAGATATTTTTAAATTATAAAGTAAATATATCAAAAAATCGTTGTGAAGATGGAAATAAAATTTTGTAACCAACACACTTGTATATAATCTTTACTGGGCTCAATAGATTAAGGAGTCTCGCTCCTTCGTCGCTCGCCCACCAAACTTTCCAGGTCACCCGTAAAGATTAATTTACTACGCTCGCCACGTAAATAACTATAACCAGTTACTTTTGTAATATGCAAAGTTGAAGCATTTTTGTGTTTCGGCTCCGTAATAGAAATGCATGTAGTTCTAATTTACAAAATACAGAATAATTAACATCCATTATAAACTATCCTTGATGAATCTATCTACCTATCTGACATTTTGTAGTATAATTGCCAATTTTAATTAACTATGGTAACCAGGAAATTGAAATTAACTACACTATTATTAAAGCTAATTGAAGCAGATATAAGATCATCCGTACTGCGTATAGTTGACAAATTAATGAGTGCTTCAGGGTCCCGTCTTCGTAACAAAAGGTGTAGCAGTTTCTGCTTTATTCAACGAATGCTATAAATTTAGAGAAAAAACAAGTCTGGATGTTTGTGAAAGAATTAATGCCCAGTTATAATTCTGAAAAATTCTTTGTATTCCATAATAAAAATATTATAAAATATAATTAAGCAATTTTTTACATCCTTTTATTATTTAAGAGATTTATTAGAAAATGTAACTAGACATAAACCTACTTCCATTCTTCGTCTGTAAATTTTGCTTTATCTATAACAAAGACAAACGCGGTGCTGAGCTACGTGGAGTCGGTACCCTTAAGGGGCTGTTATCACAGTAAAAAAGTATTTAACAAATTACTCCCAACCTATTATTCTTATAAATCTAAAAAAATACCGTATAAAGACAGTAAAAATCTAGCTACGTTGTCGAATATTTTAAATTGTTATTATTATTATTTATAAACAATTAAATAGTAATAATTCTGATAAATACTCTTCGTAACTATGATTGCATTGTAAATTTAAATGTTTGTATCACATTATTATATAAAATTTTCAAATAGTAGTCGATTAATTTGTTAAATAAATTTAAAAATTGCATACGCGCTAGACAATCAAATTGAGTATTTTCTAGACAAAAATGGAGCGAAACATAGCAATTAGATAAATAGTGACAACATGTGCTCATAAAACATAGGCTGTCAGCGCGGGTACTTGAAATAACGGGGATTTGTGATCTAGCAGCGCTGAGCGTTGATCAGACCACAAATTTTTTGCATTTTAAACTATCGTTAAAAATTAAGTCTAACATGGATTTAAATTTAAGGATAGGGATATTATGTAGGTAAATATTAGTTTTTATGCGTGCATTAAGGAAATATTTATAGAATTGAGGTTAATAGCAATATGAGTACATATCCGTGCCACTAATATTTAAATTGCAGCAATGTAAGCGTGTTTATAATCTCAGAACTGTGCGCAATTCATAAACATGAAGTGTTGTTAATAAAGCAATAGATTTATTTTCATGTTGTAGACATTTTGTTTTTAACTTAAATACCACTGAACCGCACTGTAATTTAAAAAATGCCGCAGAATTTCTAATGTTGAATGATTGATGATAATAATTAATAACATTTTAATTAATATTTTT